>CM070682.1:20824518-21424518 GCA_036346265.1 Melocanna baccifera | reverse complement strand
AGCTCTAGGCGCACGGCGAGTTCTTGTTCATACGGACTCAAGGCTGGTCGCGGGCTAGGTGGACAAGTCATATCAGGCCAAGGACCCCGAGCTCGCCAAGTATCTAGCAGCCGTGCGAGCTAAGGAGCGGCATTTCCTGGGTGTCACGGTCAAGGCCATCCCCCGAGCGGAAAATAAGCAGGCCGACATTCTCGCAAAGGCCGCCAGTCAACAGCTCCCCACTCCTGAAGGAGCATTCTACGAGGTCCTGCCCGCGGCAGCCATCGCATAGGACAACCGCAACGCGGCCCTCGTCCACTAGATCACCCAGCAGGGTGACTGGCGAGAGCCCATTTATGGTTTCTTGCAGGGCATCACCAAGCCTGACGACCCCGTCGACCTCCGCCGCCTGCAATGTCACACCAGGTCCTTCTAGGTCTCTCGACGGGGTGCTCTATAAGAAAGGAGTCTGCGCACCACTTCTATGGTGCCTCTCGCGCAAGGAGGGAAAGCACCTCCTCGCGGAAATCCACGCGGGACTCTGTGGCTCGCACCTGGCGCCGAGGTCGCTCATCGGCAAGGCGTTCATACAAGGCTTCTACTGGCCAACCATCATCGCTGATGCCCAAGACCTCGTGCGCCGATGTCAAGGCTGCCAATGGATGGCTCACGAAGGGTCCTCGCCCAAGCGCCAGAAGAAGAGCGCCAATTGTCCCTGGACCTCCTCGACGGAGACCGAGTCAATGCCACCCAACACGTCGCCAAGTACGTGCGGCAAATGGTGCGCATGCGTGGCCACTCCGTGTACCCACGAGCATTCCAGCCGGGGGAGCTCGTCCTCAAGATGGCACTCCGCGCAGACATGGTCGGCAAGCTAGAGTCCAAGTGGGAAGGCTTGTACATCGTCGCGACAGCTTTACAACGCGGAGCTTATCACCTTGCCAACCTTGAAGGGCAAATGCTCCGCCACACATGGAATGCAGACAGGTTACGGAGGTACTATGTTTAAGCCAGTAAAGGCCAACATGAGGCAGCACCAACACCCTGTTTATCACCAAACACTTGCTTGTGCAAGTGGGAGATCAATAAAGCCGATTGTCCAACCTCTTGTCGAGGCCCGCCTCCCCACGCACTCTGCGGAGTACAAATAAGATGTAGCGTCGAGGTCCACCTCGGCACGCACTCTACGGAGTATAAATAAGATGTGGCAACGAGGTCCGCCTCCGCACGCACTCTACGGAGTATAAATAAGATGTGGCGTCGAGGTCCGCCTCCGCACGCACTCTACGGAGTATAAATAAGACGTGACATCGAGGTCCGCCTCTACACGCACTCTACAGAGTATAAATAAGACGTGGCATCGAGGTCCGCCTCCGCACACACTCTACGGAGTATAAATAAGACGTGGCGTCGAGGTCCACCTCTGCATGCACTCTACAGAGTATAAATAAGACGTGGCGTTGAGGTCCGCCTCCGCATGCACTCTATGGAGTATAAATAAGATGTAGCGTCGAGGTTCGCCTCCGCACGCACTCTGCGGAGTATAAATAAGACGTAGTGTTGAGGTCCGCCTCCGCACACACTCTACGGAGTATAAATAAGACGCAACAGGGGGACGCCTCCGCGCGCACTCTACGAAGTATAAACAAGATGTAGCATTGAGACTTGCCTCCGCACGCACTCTACAGAGTATAAATAAGACGTGGATGTTCTCCCTGTGCACTCTACTGAGTATAAACAAGACGCGGATGTCTCACGCGCGCGTTGGCGTACCCTCCGAAGCCTAGATAAGTCATGGTCAATAGTTTCACGCATTCTCCAGAGTACAAACAAAGACGTGGATGTTCTCCCTGCGCACTCTACTGAGTATAAACTAAAGGAATACGCGTAGGCTACGGAAGCAGAAAACAAAACTTTTCTACCGCGCACCCAAGAACATCATGCTAAGGAAGGATCATGGATCGTTACCACTTAGACGCCGCAGCGCAATGGAAGAAGAATTGGAAACCGATCCAATCACGCTGGCAAGGTAGTAGTGGAAGTAGCCGATCGTCCCAACAGATCGTCTCCTCCACGACGCCGATCAAGATCGCAACGAGCAGCGCCCCACCGTATCCACACGCCCGGGCCGAACGCCGATCGCGAGTGTACTAGCACTCGTGAGCAGCTAGGTTTGGCCTGGAGGTGGCGGCTAGGGTTTTGCTAGATGTTAATCGACGAATCCTCAGCCCTCACCTCCATATATATAGACCTCACGTGGCCTTGCGACCAAGGCCCATTAGGAGTCTATTCGATCTTTATCCGAATTGAGCCCATATCCGAATCATATTCGAATCGTTGTTCCAACCCGTTAAGCGTGCGACTCAGTAGGTTCACGATACTTGGTCGTGACCCGAAACGCCTTTCCGGTCACCCTTAATAGCGCCTCTAGTAAGACATATTAACCCCAAAGTATATGTAAAGATCATATCGGCCGAACCTGTAATGTTCTCTCATGTACGAATCCTTTGCCTCACGATATAGATTGAGCTCAAGGCAGACTCGTGGTCATCCTCTTAATAGCTCAATCACTCTCTCGATTCCGTGATGGATTATAAACTTGTGATTGACTCTCAATCACCTTGGCATGGCCATGCACTTTCATAATCCATTACATCGAGGCCTGCAGATATCTCTCCCATAAGGAGGGGCAAATTCTATCTTGATCATTCACATCCCACTACATGTTTCATGGCAACCAAGACTACTTTTATGACTACCCAGCCACGGAGTAGTGTTTAGTAGTCCCAAAATAAGCTACTACTCATGTTGGGAACCATGATGATCTCAAGTCTAAGGATTCTACATAAACACTACTCAAGACCAACTGATGACACATGGAATCTCTCGCAGTTGTCTCATGGCAGTCTATCCAACATATGTTCACTAACACATGTCCATATTATTGATTTGGTATCACCATACCATGATCCATGAGACATGATCATCAATCAATACATATGCTGATCTTTGTCTTTGAATCATATTTGTTCCTCATATGATATACGATCAGGGATCATTTAGAAATAGCAAAATTTTAGTATTTAAGAGTCTCATGAATAAGTCACATACTCATTGATCAATAATGATGATGTCTATTCCAAGGAACAAAGTAATGTATCATAAACATAGTATGTGATATATACAACATCTCCATGTTGCCTCTAGGGCATATCACTAACATAAACAAGACGCAGATGTCCCGCGCGCGCGTTGGCGTACCCTCCGGAGCTTAGATAAGTCGTGGTTGATAGTCCCACACATTCTTCGGAGTACAAACAAAGACGCGAATATCCTCCCTGCGCACTCTGCTGAGTATAAACAAGACGCAGATGTCCCGCGCACGCGTTGGCGTCATCGCTACGCGTACTCTTTCTGAGTATAACCAAGACGTGGTTGATGTTCCCATGCGCTCCATACGGCGCACCAGTGGCTTGCCCCCGTGCGTGACCTGCGGGGTGCAGAGTAGGCGCCAGCTCCACTGCCACCACTTCGAAAGGTAGGGGACGGAGCGCGACGCGCGCTTCATTTCGACCAGGCGCCACCGCTACCACCACTCAAGGGTAGGGACGGAGCACGATCGCGTCTACTTCGACTAGGCACCAGCTCCGCTACCACTACTCCGAAAGGTAGAGGACGGAGCGCGATCGTGTCTACTTCGCCGCAAGCGCCTACTCGCCACAGATTCATTTCGACCAGGTGCCGCCCGCTGCCACCACTCGGCGGTAGGGGACGAGCGCGATCGCGTTTCACTTCGACCAGGCGCTAGCTTCGCTGCCACCACTGGCGGGCGAGGATGGAGCGCGATCGCGCCTACTCGCTCGCACTACTGACAAGCGCCACCCGCTACCACCACTTCAAATGTGGGGACAGAGCGCGATCATGTTCATTGACCAGGCGCCACCCGCCGCCACCACTCAAGGGTCGTGGACGAGCGCGATCGCTGCCATTTCGACTTGGCGCCACCCGCCGCCACCACTTCAAGGGTAGAGGACGGAGTGTGATCGCGTCTACTTCGCCGCTCACGTGTCTACTCCGCTCGCACGTCTACTTCGACTAGGCGCCAGCTTCACTGCCACCACTTCGAAGGGTAGGGGACAGAGCGTGATCGCGTGTACTTCGACTAGGCGCCAGCTCCGCTGCTACCACTTCGAAGGGTAGAGGATGGAGCACGATTGCGTCTACTCCGCTCGTGCGTCTACTTCGACTAGGCACCAGCTCCACTGCCACCACTTCGAAGGGTGGAGGACGGAGCGCGATCGCGTCTACTTCGACTGGGCGCTAGCTCCGCTGCCACCACTTCGGCGGTGGGGACGAGCGCGACATGGCTACATCGACAGGCGCCACCCGCCACCACTTCAAGAGTAGGGAAGGCGCCACCGCTATGCGGCGCGATGGTTGGAAGATGCTAGCCTCTGTCCTGTCAACAACCAACTACGCAAGTTGCACGCAGCGAACAGAGTACTTGGAGCAACGGTTGTTTCTTTTCACGAAAAAAAAAAATTTACATCACACAACCGCCGGGTCCTCGCAGCACACATAGGGGGCCGCGTCGTCTTCGTGCTGCTGGTGGACCTCCTGCAGCAAATGGAGGAAATTACCTTCACGGTGTAGCGTTTGCCGCACCAGGACTTTGGCCGCGTCCTCCCCGAGGTAGCCCCAGATCCGGTCATAGAAACTCTGGACGACGGGCAGCGTGGTACGGGCAATGCCAAACAATACCCCGGCTTTGGTTGGCACACCCTGATGGGGATCGACCAGCTCGTTTACATGCTCACACCCCCGGGCATGGAGCACGACAAAGGCGAGACAGGCGCTGGCGAAGCCGCAATGATCGCCAAAGGCTTTGGCACCGCGGAGCGCCAGGCTCGAGCCTTCCTCGATCCATGCCAAAGACTGTGCCACGTCCGAGGGGTTGTGCGTAAGCTCCGGCACATCGATGGAAAAGGTCCCGAAGGGCCTCCTCCAGTGACTCCATGGCCCTCCACGCCACCGTTGACACGTCGCCCAGAGTCCGGTTCTTTTCTTCCAAGGCCGTGGCAAGCTGGATCTTCCCTTCCTCTAGCACGCTGATTTGCTAAAGAAAGCCAATGCGCTCCTCTATCGCGGCGCGCTGGGCCTCATCGGCGGAGTATTGCACCGCCGCCACCGCCATGCTGATTTCCGCCTCCAACATACAGATGCGCTCGTCCTTGGCGGCGTGAGCCTTGTCGGAAAGCGGCCGTCTCCGCCGCTCCGCACGTGGTGCGAGCCTCCGCAGCTCGCCACGGCAACCATCTAACGGAAGGACATGTGTTCAGTATGTGCTCAGCAAGCGGTGTCAATGGCGGGCTCGGGTACTTACCCTCATTACCAACGCGCCCAGCGCAAGTGCAAGAAGATCCCTCCCCGCACGACAACAGCGCCCGCCGATCCAACCTGCTGTCACCGTACTCCGCGGCCCTATCAAGGGCGCGAAGCGTCTCCGGATGCGAGATGAAGTCAGACACGGCGAGCCTCGGGGGCCCTA
The DNA here is from genome assembly GCA_036346265.1 of Melocanna baccifera. Taxonomy (NCBI): domain Eukaryota; kingdom Viridiplantae; phylum Streptophyta; class Magnoliopsida; order Poales; family Poaceae; genus Melocanna; species Melocanna baccifera. The sequence continues at coordinate 21,418,991 of CM070682.1, read as the reverse complement.
CGATAGCACCAGGCGTCGACGTCGTGTCCTGCGCAATGACGCCTGTAGCCACGAACACCTCCGCTGCTCGATCCTTGGCCACGTCCGGGAGACCTCGTCTCTCCTGATGTCGACGACGACATGAGCGAGCATATCGGAGAGAGCTTCGCGAAGTCGCGGGGAGAAAAGGAATTACGCCTACCTTCGACACCATCCGCCAGGACATGGGGAGGTGCCTGTTCAGCCTCTGGTTGAGCCGCCGACGCCTTGCTAGCTCGGGCGATAACTCCCTCCTCGGTCGGACCCTAGGCCCCCGACAGCGCCCGCCACTTGAAATCGCTTCGCGGGTGAGGTTGATCGTACCCAACGGCACTTCACCATCGGGAACTTGGGTGATGCGTCCTCGGCCGCTCCAGCAGCCGTACGGGCTGGAGCAGGCGGCAGCTCCGCGACAGCCGCTGCAGGTGACGACGATGAGCCCTCCGCTGTTCCAGTTGTTGTAGGGGCTGGAGCAGGCGGAAGGTCCGTGCTGGCCACCACGGGCGACGAGCGCGCTGGAGGCAGGTCCTCGTCGGCCGGTACAGGGGACATGGCCCCATCCTCGACGCCGTCGCTACCGGGACACGCTCCACCACCGCCAAAGTTGTAATAGCCCAGTTGTTTATGTTAAAAAAATTATTTGATTTAAAAACAAAACAATTGCTTTGATTGCTTAAATCTATGAAAATTTAATTGCATAAACTTATGTTTTAAAAGAGGCTTTTGTTGTGAAAAATAATTTAAAAGAAAATCTTATGCTTTATTAATAAAAGGGTATTTGAAATTATGCATAAAACCAATTCAATTTAATTAAATGAACCTTCTGGAATTTATTGGTTTTCCTGGATTTTATTCCAAGCCCTGATATGAGAAAAACTAAAATTTTTGTTTCATAAAAACCAAAATAAAAGTATTTCAGTTTATAAAGGTCAAAATAAATGCTTTTCATTTTCCTAAAGTCAAATCTGTAATTATAATTATTTTCAGGAATTTATAAAGATTTAAAACCCTCCCTTTAAAGTCAAATTGTGTTTGTGTAAAAATCAATTATCAAAAGGGGTTGAAATTATTTTTATTAAGTCTCAAATAGTCCCAGAAGGTTCTCTGAATTTTTCTGAAATTTTTAAAATTTGTTTGGTATTTTTCCGAGCTTTCTATAGCTTATTATCTTTTTTTGGAAAATCAAAAGAAATAAAACCCCAAAACCCTCCCCAGGGGTGACACTTGTCCCCCATCGGCTCAACCCGCACCGCCAGATCCTTTCCCAGCCATCCGATTTAACTTATCGCTTCATCTCGCCTTCCCGTCTTCCCTGACCGACGCGTGTCACGATCGTCGCTCTGCTTCCGCATTTATCTAATCCCCACCGCCGCGCCAACTTACCGCTTCACCCGCTCCTCCTCCTTCCGCCCGACGTGGCATGATCCGCACTTAACCGCTGCCGCATTCAGATCACGCCGCCTCCCACTTAACGCACCGATCGCCCAGATTCAACCACTATTGTCGGATTGGATCCGCATCGCCCTCGCTTCACTTACCCTTCGCCGCAGCTTAGCGGCCACGATCAATTAGCCTTGCCACCGCCGCGAATCCGACCGCCACCCCCGCCTTTCCCGCTTTCTTCACCGACGCCGCGGGCCCCACTCTGCCAAAACCGCTGCCCCGCCACCTTCCTTCTTCCTCGCGCGCCCCCGCCATATTAACGCTCAAACCGGCTTTGAAAGCTTCGCTTCATCCTCTTCCGCCCATGCCGTACCCAATTACTCCCGCATGCACCACGCCCGCTCGCATAAACCGCACATTACGCCTCCTCGCCATCGCTCAACGCGCCGAGTAATTTCAGCGCCTGCTACCTCCTCCCGCCGATAAAAGGGCATCCCCGAGACCCTCTACCACACCGCCTCCCCACTCCTCTCACCCGAGCGATCCAGCCTCGGGACCTCCCGTGCTCGCTTCCTCCGCTCCTCCGACGACCGCGAGCAATCGCCACCGCCATAAGCCTCCCGAGCTTCACCGACACCACTCGATGTTGCTCGTGCTCCGACAACTCGACGACCACTTCCTGTGCTCAGGCGCCACCGAACCCCCTCCGCCGTGAACCCTTCTCCGATCGCCGCCCTCTCGAAGCCGCGAAGGTACCAGCACTCCTCTTCATTTTGGTGCCTCGCCGACGACGCCGCCACCTAACTCCAACACCATTGGGCCTCGAGCGCCGCACGGCCAGCACGCCGGCTCGCCGAGCCGAAGCCGGTGGAAGTGGCAGCCGCGGCGGGCCGGGCCACGCCACGCCGCCACCTAAGCACCTCGCCACCTCGCACGCGCTCGCCCACGCCGGCATATTGCCGACGCGGCAGCCACGGCACCACGCGGTGCCAAGCGGCGCCCACGCGGAGGCCACGCCACTTCTTTGCCACGCCAAGATACCGATTTTAATAAAATCCGTGAAATCCTCACACGCCATGTCGGGCGATTAAATCTGATTTTTAGTATAAAAATAATTCGGCCGAAATTAAAATCCTTGTGCTGTCGTCATAAATATTTTTTCGAATAAAAATAAATTCAGGAAATAACCTTTTCCTTTTTATGTGAATTAAAACTTTGGAAGGCTATAACTTCTTCATTTTAACTCCAAATTGACCCATTCAATTTCCTAAATTTTTCTAAAATCATGATCTATCCATTTCTGGCATCCTTTTGAAATGTTAAATTTATTTGATTTTTGTTTTGAATTGGCTCTTTACGTTAGATTTTGACGATTCTGGAGAGTTCGAGTTCGACGATTCTCAGCAGGACTTCGATCAAGGCAAGTTACACCTTTTGACCATGTTGAACCTAATATTTTAAATTTATTTATGTTGTTTTACTGTATATGCATGCGTACTTCTATTCAAATTTAATTTAAAATCCGTTTAAATGTTAGATATACCCATAATCCTTTGAATATGGCCAATTTGAATCTCGAATTCATACACCTTGTCACCCTAGCTGAAAAATAGTTAGTACCATAGCTGAAAAATGCTTAGCCTGGCTTAGTATAATTTTAGGAGGAATCAACTCTTTCACATGAAATGACAGTTCCTTTGAAATCTTTACTTCGGTGAGTCAAGGATGGTTTATGAAAATGGTTTAAAAATGGAAATAGAAACTTATGTTTTGGACTTAGGCTAATGGTTAGGTGGTGGGCGCCAGCATGCCTCGTGTTTGGTGACACCTGGTTGATTGTCGTGCATGTGGATATGAGAACTGAGCCTAAATCAACTTAAGGACCGTTTCTGTGATTCATTTTACGAAGTCACTTCGTACTACCACAAGTCCGGTATAGGACGAACCTGGCTAAGTAATTTGTGAAGTTCCAAATAGTGTATGCTATAGGCTGAATGTGAGCGTGGCGTAGGCCGCGAGAAGTCTCACATGGCACCAGAGGGGGCTCCAACTCGTGGATTCGAGTTGTGGTGAAACCTTAGTGGCGGCGTGATTATTTTGGCTATGGATCATCGGAACAGCCTTGGCATGAACTCTCCGCCGCACACCCAAGGCAGTGTGTTTATCGCGTGGCTCAAGTGAGAGGGAATGTCTTGGGGGTAAAGTTGTACATCTCTGCAGAGTAATAAACTATCTGGATAGCCGTGTCCGCGGTCATGGACATACTGAGTAGAGTCTTCACAGATTAGACTTGATTTTCGTAAAACTTGGTTTTTGGACAAACACCAGTGATTTTGACAATGGTCCAGGTGGGATGCTCAGGTGGTTAGTTAGTGTAGGTCTGAGCCTACACTAACGATAATACTTTGGTTAAAATATTGTTTTATATGATGTACTAAAATTCAGCTTTTGCACTTATGTCATTGTATTTAATATCGTGATCGCTGCACAAATAGACTTATTAAGCCTTCTTTGATACCCTATGCATGCATTCACTCGCTTAAAACTCTTGGTGTAACTTATGTAAGTACTTAATGTGCTTACCTTAGAGTACTTATGTGCTCACCTTGCTAAACTGCTGCCGACTCAAGGTGACTACGACGTGATGACTACTTCAATAATAGGATGCGCCTACACCATCCGCTTGTGGAGGTCAATGGGCTGCGCCGCTACCTTTAATTTCACGCTTATTTCTTTCTTTGGCCTCGTGCCCTATATTGTAAGACTTGGCCATAAGGTCTGATTTTCATTTAATAATAATTTGTGGTGATTTTGCATGATATACATTACTGTTGACCCTGTGTGCACTAACTTTTCCTGGGATAGTGCGATTTATACAGAGGGATTTGGAGTTGTTGTTCCGGGTCCCGACAGAAATGGTATCAGAGCAATAATGACCCTAAGACGTGACCTTAGCTAGAGACCAACCTTAAGGATATATCTTGATAAGAAATACCTCTTTTAAAAGTCATTTCTTCCTTTGCTCAGTCTCTTACCAAAGCTGTTTACTAACTCCCTCTCCTCTTCAAAATTTTAGATGGAGAAACCTACCCGCGTCTCCCACGGAACCCTTGCTGGACTCTTCGCTGATGACCTGTACAACCTCATGCAGGAGCTGAAATTTCGTCCCTACCCTCTCTACCAAGGGTATGTAGGCATGTACGGAGACAAGGAGCGCTGGAGGGTGGAAGTGAAGATCTTCAAGGATTTTGCAGCCAACGCGGCCATTCGCATCTTCGACGCCCCCTACCTCGAGCTACCTTCTTCGATGGAGTACAAGATGCAGCCCGAGGCCATTCGCCGCTAAGGAACATCTACGCCGGGACTCAGAGCGCATGCATCCGAGCATTTCCCATGAAGACTCTCTTGGTGTTGCCAACGTTTCTCATCCACAGAGTACAGAGTAACCTCCGCCTCTTACGCCAAGTGGAATTCACCAAGTCTATGGATCACATGTACTGCACCACTCGACGAGCCGCACACCGTGACTCAAAAGCTCTGCAGGCGGTAGAAGAAGAATTGGCCAATTATCGCGCTAACGATGAGGACTCGCTACCTCGTGAGCCACCCCAAGAGGTTCAAGCGTAGTGCCGCATTTAGGAACCCAAAGTCTTAGCTTTAGAGCGCTATCTCATGAAGTGTAGTCCTTGTTAATGTACCGCAAGACTATTATAATAAAATAAAAAGAAGTTTTATTTGGCTCTTATTTGTGTTTTCCTTGCTCTTGTGTGTTTTGTTGGTGGGATTGTTACAAGAACCTCTCCTTTAGTTCTTTCTCTCCTCTAAACTGAAGCTTTGCAGATGGTGAACACGAGGAGGAACCCCAATGACAATGCCAACCCCGAGCTCAAGGGAGCCGCCACCTCATTCTTCCGCTCCGCAGCGTATGACCGATTGGGCTCACTGATGGCTAACCGTAACCGCTGATCCAGCTTGTTAGCCTGCACCATCAACAACCATGCTCCTCATCAACCGGCCCAAGCCCCTCCAAATCGGCCGGAGTTCCTAGGATCAAGCCACCGACTTTCGCCAGAGTGCCGAACCCATGGACGCCACGATCGCTCGCATCGATTGGCAAGAAACTCGATATTTTGCAAGGCACCGATCGAGCGAGTCCTGCTTCGCTCCCATCGCCTAAATGGACCGGCGCCTCAATGGTGGGACACCTTCACGGCCTCACATGCCAACCCCCAGACCGTGACATGGAACAAGTTTGAGCAAAGTTTTCGCAAGGCTCACATCCCCACCAACACCATGGCCTTGAAGAAGAAGGAGTTTCGAGCCCTGCGTCAAGGGAGCCGTACCGTCAATGAGTATGTGCAGAAGTTTAACCAGCTGGCCCGCTATGCGCTAGAAGATGTGGCCTCTGATGAAGCCAAGCAGGAGCTGTTCATGGAGGGCCTGAATGACAACATCTCAATGCAGCTGATAGCGGGTGACTACACCGACTTCCACCAGCTAGTCAGCAAGGCCATCCGCAAGGAGGGCAAGCATATGGAGATGGAAACCCGGAAGAGAAGAATGGCGGATCAGAGGAATAACTCTGAAGGTTCTCACAAGGTTTGTAGTACTCCTCCGCACACGAACAAGTTCAGACCTCAGGGCAGCAACTTCAAGACCCAGACGAGCAAGTTCAAGTCCTCAACCAGCCGCCCGCCGTTCCAAGCCAATCGCCGCATCTGCACCAACCGCACCCCAACTACGGTGGCCAGGTGCGTAAGAGTAGTCCACCGCCGATGGAGTGACTCGTTTACTGAAAACTAGGCACTATGCCAAGGCGTGCCCCAAAAAGATGCAAGCGACGGCAACCTCAGGAGCCTTCGGAAGTCCGAACCTGGGGCAGCAGAAGCCGCAGACCTTCATTAAGGGGAGAGTGAACCATGTGACTACCAAGAAACTCAGCCGCACCGGACGCTAGCCGGGTATGTTTTTGTCAACTCAAGACCAGCATTAGTTCTTTTCGATTCCGGAGCATCGCATTCTTTTGTGTCAAAAACTTTTGTGGATAAGCATGGGTTGGGCATGGTGACTCTTAGCAACCCTATGATAGTTCACTCCCCTAGAGCAGAATTGAGGTCAGGGACCTTGTGCCCGAAAGTAGAATTGCTCGTAGATGGAACCCGATTCCTAGCCGACCTTTTGGTTCTGGAATCGCAAGGTTTAGATGTCATTCTCGGGATGAACTGGTTAGCTAAAAATCAAGGCCAGATCAAGTGTGCTACCAGATCCATCAGCCTCACTCATGACCAAGGCATAGAAGTGATCTTCTCTCCTCAAATTCTGGAAGCAGCAGAATGTGCCCTTTTTCATCTTCAAGTTTTGGAAGAAGTGCCAATAGTACGAAAATACCCAGATGTATTTCCCGAGGAGTTACTAGGAATGCCGCCGGATAGGGAAATCGAGTTTGTGATTGACCTAGTCCTAGGCACTGCCCCAATCTCCAAGAGGCCGTATCGGATGCCTGCTAACGAGTTAGCAGAGTTAAAGAAGCAGCTTAAGGAATTGGAAGACAAGGGATACATCCGACCTAGTTCGTCACCTTGGGGAGCACCCGTCTTGTTCGTCAAGAAGAAGGATGAAAGTTTGAGGCTATGTGTGGATTACAGAGTGCTCAATGATGTCACAATCAAGAACAAGTACCCTCTGCCCAGGATCGACGACTTGTTTGATCAGTTAAAAGGAGCTGGTGTATTCTCCAAGATTGACCTACGGTCAGGATATCACCAGTTGAAGATCCGTGAAGAAGACATTCCCAAGACTGCATTCTCCACCCGTTATGGACATTATGAGTTCACTGTCATGTCGTTTGGACTGACCAATGCACTAGCCTATTTCATGAGCATGATGAACAGTGTATTCATGAAGTACTTGGACAAGTTCGTGGTGATCTTCATCGATGACATTCTCATCTACTCCAAGAATGAAGAAGAGTATAAGCAGCATCTCAGGATCACCTTAGAAAAGCTTCAAGAGCATCAGCTTTTTGCCAAATTCAGTAAATGTGAATTTTGGCTAAAATAGGTTGCCTTTCTTGGACATATCGTGATAGCTGAAGGAATAGCTGTGGATCCTTCCAAGATAGAAGCAGTGATGGAGTGGAAGCAACCAAAGTCTGTGAAAGAAGTCAAGAGCTTTCTTGGACTTGTGGGTTATTACCGTCGGTTCATAGCAGGGTTTTCCGAGTTGGCCAAGCCAATGACTCAGTTGTTGAAAAAGGAAAAGAAGTTCGAATGGACAAAGCTTGTGAGCAAAGTTTTCGCACCTCAAGAAAAGATCGGTCTCAAGACTGTGCTTGTTTTGCCTGGGACGTGCATAAAGGCTTCGAGGTTTCTCGTGATGCCCGCTGCCTTGGCTTAGGCCGTGTCTTGATGCAAGAAGGCAAGGTAGTAGCCTATGCATCGCGTCAACTCAAGTCTTATGAGTGCAATTATCCTACTCATGACTTGGAATTAGCAGCCATAGTGCATGCTTTGAAGATCCGCGCCACTATCTTACTTCCAGAATCGCTGTGAAGTGTACATGGACCATAAGAGTTTGAAATATATCTTCACCTAGGCAGAACTCAACCTGAGGCAGCGAAGATGGTTAGAGTTGATAAAAGACTATGACATTGGTATACATTACCATTCCAGAAAAGCTAATATTGTAGCCGACGCCTTGAGCAGGAAATCATATGCCAATATGGTTTTATCGTAACAAGACTGCACTGACTTCGTGAGGAGTCGCCTGCCTAAGCCCGAATCCGTCAACTGAGCATTCTATCCGCTCTGGAAATACAATCTACCTTGCCTGATCAGATTAAGGAAGCTCAGAAGGTTGATGAGGATATTCAGGAAATCAAAAAGAATATGAGAAGAGGCAAAGCACCAGGATTCAGTGAAGATGAGCATGGTACGGTGTGGTTCGAGAACCGCATCTGTGTACCAAATAATCAGGAGATCAAAACCCTGATTCTGAAATAAGCCCATGACACCCCATACTCCATTCACCCAGGTCGTACCAAGATGTACCAGGACCTGAGGGAAAGATATTGGTGGGTTATTATGAAAAGAGAGATAGCAGAGTTTATTGAGGCCTGCGACACTTGCCAATAGTTAAAGCAAAACATCAGAGACCAGCTGGACTTTTGCAACCGTTGCCAATTCCAGAATGGAAATGGGAAGAAATAAGTATGGATTTCATAACCGGACTCCCGAGGACGCAATCGGGTTATGATTCAGTTAGGGTAATCATAGACCGATTGACTAAAGTAGCTCACTTCATACCAGTCAAGACCACTTATTCTGGAAGTAAGTTAGCCGAGCTGTACATGTTCCAGATTGTGTGCCTGTACGGTGTTCCCAAGAAGATAGTGTCAGATCGAGGCAGTCAGTTCACTTCTTGATTCTGGCAAAAACTGCATGAAGAGTTGGGGAGTAAGCTCAGTTTCAGTACGGCTTACCACCCTCAAACAGATGGTCAAACCGAACGAGTCAATCAAGTACTTGAGGATATGCTAAGAGCTTGTACTCTGGACTTTGGGAATAGTTGGGACCATTTATTACCCTATGCAGAGTTCTCGTACAATAATAGCTACCAGGCCAGTCTGTAGATGGCACCTTTCGAAGCCTTGTATGGCCGAAAGTGCAGGACACCTTTGCTTTGGGAACATCAAGGAGAACCTCAAGAAGCTGGACCAAATCTGCTTCAAGATGCCGAAGATAAAGTTAAGAAGATCAGAGACAGACCGAAGATAGCCCAATCTTGACAGAAGAGTTATGCGGACAACCGTCGTCGAGATTTGACCTTAGAGTTATGCGGACAACCGTCGTCTATCTCAGAGTCTCCCCGCTCAGAGGAGTCAAAAGGTTCCAAATTAGAGGGAAACTTGCACCAAGATATGTGGGACCCTTCAAAATTCTGAACCGAAGAGGTGAAATCGCCTATCAGTTGGACTTACCGATAAGCATGTCAGGAGTGCACAACGTCTTCCATGTCTCTTAGTTGAAGAAGTACCTCCGAGTACCCGCAGAGCAAGCCGAATTGGAAACCTTGGACCTTCAGGATGACCTCACCTATCAGGAACAGCCGATCAAGATCCTCAAGACCGCAGAACGTCAGACCAAAAGTAAGACCATCAGATTCTGCAAGGTTCAGTGGAGCAACCACACCGAAGACGAAGCCACCTGGGAGCGAGAAGAGGACTTGAAGGCCAGCCATCCCCATCTCTTTTGCTAGGTAGTGAATCTCGAGGGTGAGATTTCTTTTAAGGGGGGTAGGTTTGTAACATCTCAAAAATTTTATTCTTTTATTAAAGTGTTTAATTGGATTTTTCTTCTAGATTTTATGTCAAGCCCAGAATTGAGAAAATTGAAATGATTAGTTTATAAAGACCAAAATGAAATTACTGCATTCATGAAAGTCAAAATAAATGTATTCCATTTTCCTAAAGTCAAATATGTAATTACTTTAATTTTTAGGAAATTGTATAGATTTAAAACCCTCCCTTTTAAGACAAATCAATTATCAAAATGGGTTGAAAATATTTTTATTAAGTCTAAAATAGTCCCAGAAGGTTCTCTGAATTTTTCTAGAATTTTCAAATTTTATTTGGTATTTTTCTGAGCTTTTTATAGCTTATTATCTTTTTTGGAAAATCAAAAGAAATAAAACCCCAAAACCTCCCTGTGGCCGACACTAGTCCCCATCGCTCAACCAAGCCACACGATCCTTTCCCAGCCGTCCGATTCAACTTACCGCTTCATCCCGCCTTCCCGTCTTCCCTGACTGACGTGTGTCACGCATAGAGCTGTCCGTTTCCCCGCCCGATTCAATCCCCACTGCCCACGCCAACTTACCGCTTCACCCGCCTCCCTTCTTCTCGCAGACGGTGGCATGATCCGGACTTAACCGCTGCCGCATTCAGATCGCAGCCGCTTCTCCCACTTAACGCACCGATCGCCCAGATTCCACCGCTATTGTCTGATCGCATCCGCATCATCCCCGCTCACTTACCCTTCACGCGCGCTAGCGCCACGATCGCCGGCCTTGCCACCTGTCGCAAATCCGACCGCCACCCCCACCCCCACCCTTTCCTGTTTTCTTCTCTCACCGACGCGCGGGCCCCGCCTGTCAGAACCGTTGTCCCCGCCACCTTCCTTCATCCTCGCGCTGTCCCCGCCGCCATTAACGCCCAAAACCGAAGCTTTGAAAGCTTCGGTTTCCATCCCTCTCTTCCGCCCGTGCCGGTACCCAATTACTCCCCCGCATGCACCGCGTCCGTTTCTAGCATAAATTCGCACTTTACGCCCCTCCTCACCGTCGCATTCAACTTCGCCGTCAGAGTAATTTTGGGCGCCCGTTACCTCCCCTCCCTGGCCTATAAAAGGGCATCCCTGAGGACCCTCTACTCACACCGCCTCCCCCACTCCTCTCAATTCGAGCGATCCAGCCCCGGGGACCTCCCTGTGCTTGTTTTCCCCTCCGCTGCTCCGACGACTCCGGCGAGCAATCACCACCGCCACAAGCCTCCCTGAGCTTCACCGACACCACCCCGATGTTGCTCGTGCCCCAACAATCCCCGACGACCACTTCCCCAGGCTCGTGCGCCACCGGAACCCCTCCGCCGCCGTGAACCCTTCTCCGACCGCCGCCTCCGCGCCCATCCGCTCGGCCATCCTCGAAGCCATGAAGGTACCCGAGCACTCCCCTCACTCCCCTCTTCATTTTGGTGCCCTCGGCTGGCGTCGTCGCTCACCGGAACTTCGGCGACCATTGGGCCCCGAGCGCCGCCGCCACCGGCCAGGCCATGTCGGCTCGTCATGAACATGCTGAGTAGAGTCTTCACAGATTAGACTTGATTTTATAAAACTTGGTTTTGGGCAAAACAACAGTGGTGTTATAATGGTCCGGGTGGATTCCTGTGGTTAGTGTGGGTCGGAGCCTACACTAACGGATTTACTTGTTTCAAATATTGTTTCGTATATTGTATTAAAATTCAGCTTTCATACTTACATGGTTGTATTTAAAATTCAAGTACTGCTTTTCGCATAAATGACTTGTTAAGCCTCCCTTTGTTATTCCTATGCATGCATCCACTGTGTTAAAAATTCCTGGTGTAACTTGCGTAAGCACTTAATGTTCTTACCTTGGGAGTACTTTATGTGATCACCTTGCTAAAATCTTTTGCCAGACATCGACGGCGACTGCGACGGTGAGGACTACTATAGCGAGTAGGATGCGTCTTACAGCCATTCGCCTGTGGCAAGCTGGATGGGCTGAACTGCTACCTTTATCGTTTTCGCAGCTTTTATTTTTTTCAGTTGGCCTTGTGCCACATTATTGTAAGACTTGGCCATAAGGCCGTACCTTCGTTTAATAATATTTTGTGGTGATTTTTGCATGATATACATTACTGTGATCCTGTGTGCACTAGCTTTTCCTAGGATAGTGCGATTTACACAGAGGGACTTTGAGTTGTTGTTCCGGGTCCCGACAGAAATGGTATAGAGCCAGGTTGACCCTAAGATGTGACCTTAGCTAGAGACCAACCTTAAGGATATATCTTGATAAGGAATACCTCTTTTAAAAATCATTTCTTCCTTTGCTCAGTCTCTTACCAAAACTGGTTACTAACTTCCTCTCCTCTTCAAAATTATAGATGGAGCAACCTACCCACGTCTCCCACGGAACCCTTGCCGTACTCTTCGCTGATGACCTTTACAACCTCATGCGAGAGTTGATATTCCGTCCCTATCCTCTCTACCAAGGGTACTTAGGCCTGTACGGAGACGAGGAGCGCTGGAGAGTGGAAGTGAAGATCTTCAATGATTTTGCAGCCGACGCGGTCATTCATATCTTCGATGCCCCCTACCTCGAGCTACTTTCTTCGACGGTGTACAGGATGCAGCCCAAGAGGCCATTTGCTAGTTAAGGAACATCTACGCCTGGGACCTACAATGCACAGACCTCCGCTACTTCCCCATGAAGACTCCTCTTGGTGCTGCCAGCGACTTCTCATCCGTAGAATATGAGAGCAACCCCCGTCTCATACGATAGGTGGAATTCACTAAGTATATTGATTACATGTACCAGACCACCTTGGACCAGCTGCACACCGCGACTCAGAAGCTCTGTGCAGTAGAAGAAGAACTGGCCGACCTCCGTGCCGAGGATGAAGACTCCACTACTTCCGAGCCACTTCCGAAGAGGCTCAAGCGTAGCGCTAGTGTTTAGAAAACCCTAAGTCTCATGTTTTAAGCGCTTCTACGAGCTGTAGTCCTTTGCTAACAGCCGCAAGACTATTATAATAAAATAAAATAAGTTTTATTGGCTCTTAATTGTGGTTTTCCTTTTGTTCTTTTCGTGTGTTCTTATTTGAGGGAGGCCACTCTGGACGAGCTGCACTCTACCGCACAAAGACTCCGTGCAGCGGATGAAGAACTGGCCAATTACCGTGCACACGATGAGGAGTCTGCTACCTCAGAGCCACCCACGAAGAGATTTAAGCGTAGCACCAGTGTTTAGGGAGCCATGAGTCTTAGTCACGAAATGCTATCCGCGAGCTGTAGTCCTTTGTTAACAGCCGCGAGACTATTATAACAAAATAAATGAAGTTTTTATTGGCTCTTAATTGCAGTTTCTTCATTGCTTTTTGGTGTGATCTTGTTTGTGGGATTGTTACAAGAAAACTCTCCTTTAGTTCTCTCTCTTTCCTCTAAATCTGGAAGCCTCAGCAGATGGTGAACACAAGGAGAATCCTCAACGACAATGCCAATCCTGGAGCTTAGGGAAGCTAGTCTGCTCCCATTCCTCCGCCTCTGCTAGCAGTAGGGTCGGATTGCGCTCAATTGATGGCCAACCAGAATCAGTTGATTCAGTTGCTAGCTCAGACCATCAACAACAGAACTTTACAGTGGTCGAAGAACACTGTAGTAAAAGTGATTACTATTGTGTTTGAGAACCAAGGGTAGTCGGAGTTGAGCGGTCGGAGCGGCAATGAACGATAGTGATCAAAAGCGACTATGGTGGAAAGCGAAGGTACTCGGAATAGCGGTGGTTGAAGGCTTAGAGCGATAGCAGTCGAACCAGTAAGTGGTTGGAAGCGACTACGATCGGAGGCTTTTGGCGGTCAGATATTTATAGTGGTCAGTGGTTTGTACCGATTGGAGAGCGGTGGTCATGAGCAACGATGGTTAGATGGTTCACGTGGCACACCTCATGGCACCGACGTGGCTGCCACGTGGGTTGGGTGCGGACATGGCTTACCAATTGGGTAAGAGAAGGGAAAGGCTTAGTAGAGGCTGTTAGATGGAAATTGGATGGTGATGATGCACGGAGAAGTTTGGACCATCTAAAAGTTTAAAGGAGTTCGGATAGTCCAATTGGTCCTAGGGGACGTTCGCACCATCCAAATAGCAACGGGTAGGGACGACGCTGTGGTGCACGAAACCCGTTGGCTCACTGGCAGTGCAGGGCACGGCGGCGATCAACGGGGTATGGAATATGGAAAGAAGAGATAGAGGATTGTTATGGTCTCATGCATATTACTGGAAGTGGCTAGAAGGTGGTCGATGTCTAGGTGAAGCGGTGGCGCAACTTAGGCGGTGTCGGCGACGGTGTTCCGGCGGTGAGGAGACTCAGCCAAGGGCGATCGAGAAAATTCAAAAATTATAAAATATATACTGAAAAATAGATTTTGAATTTAGATGAATTTACAAACTGGAATCACTTAATTCGGAGTTGGACGGAGAAGAACGATCGATTGGAAAACTGGCGAATCATAAAATTATGGAAAAAGAAAAATCAGGAATATTCCAAAGGAATATTCCTACGCAAAACTAACATAGAGTTGTTTTTGGCCATGGAGCCAGTGAAAAAAGACACGGGAGGTGGAGCCAACTAGCAAAATAGGTTGCTAAGGACCCGAGGCACATGTAGGAACACTACTACAAAACAGGCTATACTGGACGGGTAAATCACAGACGGTTCATACAGAACCGTTTGTGCTTAACTATCACAGACGGTTCATACTGCCACCCGGCCGTGATACTATCACGCACGGTTATTAACACGACCGCCTGCGTGATAATAGAGAAATCAAAGACGGTTCGTGTTAATAACCGTCTGTGATAGTTCATAGACGGTTTGTTATACGAACCGTCTGTGATAATAGAGACATCACAGATGGTTCGTGTTAATAACCGTCTGTGATAATTGGCGTGTCTGTTTTTAGAAGAGCGGCCGAGCTGGATATGTTAAAGAAGGGGATAAAATATATGTACTGTCCATGTATTGATTGTGATAATCTCAAGATGTTTAGCAACTCAAGCGCATATCGAAGCTCACTTGATTTGAAGGGGTTTTAAAAGGGTACAAATGTTGGACCAACACGGTGAAGAGAAGTGTACACAAGAAGTCGGTAGTTATGACATAGTCGATGGGGACAACGATATGCCGCTTGTGGATGTGCTTTTGATCATGAGGTGCGGATGGATCGCGGGATGACAATCGGATCAGATGTTACGTGATGCGTAAGAGAACTACAGATGAGAGAGTTTTGTAAATTCGAGGGCTTGATGGAGGACTCGGAGAAACCTTTGTTCTCAGGATGCAAGCCGCAATACACGAGGTTGTCATCAGTTCTAGAACTACTGAAATTGAAGGCAAGTAATGGTTGGTCCGACAAGAGTTTCACGGCATTGTTAGGTCTCCTAGCGGACATGCTTCCAAAGGGAAATGTGTTGCCGAAAACCACCTACCAAGCCAAGAAGATTCTTTGTCCATTAGGAATGGAAGTAGAAAAAATACATGCATGTCCGAATGATTGTATCCTGTACCGTAAAAAATATGCTAGCTTAAATGTTTGTCCGGTGTGCAAAGCATCCCGATACAAGCGTAAAAATGACTCTGATGATGGAAAGGGCATCGAGGTGAAGCAAGGACCTCCTACTAAGGTGTTGTGGTATCTTCCTGTAATCCCCCGTTTGAAGCGTTTATTTGCAAACCGCAAGGATGCAAGATTAATGCGTTGGCACTTGGAGCAGCGTAAGAAAGACGGAATGATAAGACATGTTGCTGATTCTACCCAGTGGAGGAACATCGATAGGATGTTTGTAGATTTCGGTGTGGAACCGAGAAATATAAGGTTTGGGTTGAGTACAGATACAATGAATCCTTTTGGTAACATGAGCAGCCGACATAGCACCTGTTCCGTGACTCTATGCATGTACAACCTTCCTCCTTAGCTGTGTATGAAGTGGAAGTATATTTTGATGTCACTACTTATCCAAGGGTCGAAGCAACCTGACAACGATATTGATATGTTCCTAGCACCATTGGTAGAAGATCTTGTAATACTGTGGAATGAAGGGGTACATGTATGGGATACGGACAAACGAGAGAACTTTACTCTACGCACTATGTTGTTCTGCACCATTAATGATTTTCCTGCACTTGGTAACCTGTCAGGGTTGAGTACAAAAGGAGCCAAAGCGTGTCCGCACTGCTTAGACAATACCGAGAGTGTGTGGTTGAACAACTCGCAGAAATCGGTACATGCGCCACCGTAGGTTCCTTCCAAAGTATCACCCGTACCGCAAGATGAAAAAACAATTTGATGGAAAAAAAAGAAGATGACTCAGTACCAAGACCTTTTAGCGGGAAAGAGGTGTATGATATGGTCAAGGATATAAATGTTGTGCTTGGAAAGGGACGTAAATTGAGGAAGAACATGTGGAAAAAAAGGTCAATATTTTAGGACTTGCCTTATTGGGAGCACTTAGAAGTTCGCAATTGCATCGATGTCATGCACGTAGAGAAGAATGTATGTGACAGTTTGATTGATCTCTTATTGAACATTCCTAATAAAACTAAGAATGGTGTTAACGCAAGGCGTGACTTGGTCGCTATGAATATCAGGACCGAGTTAGCACCGATAGAGACCGATAAAGGCCGGACATACCTTCCCCCAGCTTGTCACACTCTGTCTAAGTCCGAAAACTGAATCGTGCGATCCTTACATGGTGTGAAAGTTCCATCCGGTCACCCACCAAAGACGAAGAAAATTGTTTCCATGGAACATTTAAAATTAATTGGCATGAAGTCCCACGATCGCCATGTGCTAATGACACAAATGCTACCGTTGTAATTAGAAGTATTTTGCGAACAAGGTTCGAGTGACAATCATAAGGTCGTGTTATTTCTTTAACGCAATTGCTCATAAGGTCATTGATCCCGATGGACTAGATGCTCTGCAAACCGAGGTGGTGACAATTCTATGTCATCTAGAGATGTATTTCCCTCTATCATTTTTTGATATCATGGTCCATCTCATTGTCCACCTTGTGAAAGAGATAAAAATATGTACCCTTTCGAGAGGTACATGGGAATTCTCAAGTCCTATGTATGCAATCGATCTCAACCGGAGGGCAGCATCATCGAAGGTTATACAACAGAAGAGGTCATTGAATTCTGCATCGGCTACATGGCTCAGGTCGATCCGATAGGTGTACCTGTATCTCGTCATGAGGGGAGGTTAGAGGGTATTGGGACTATCAGAAGGAAAGCAATAACTCCAGATTAAAAGACGTATGCTCAAGCCCATTTCACAGTTTTACAACACATGACTGAAGTGACCCCATATATTGAAGAGCACAAGGACATGCTACGTCAAGAGAATGCAAGCCAGTCAGAAGTTTGGATCACGAGGCAGCACAATCGTCAGTTCAACGAATAGTTGAAGGCGCAATTGACTAGGAGGTCGTCAAGTGAAACACTATAATGGTTGGCAAAAGCACCAAAATTTACAATTGTGACATGGCAAGGATACGACATTAATGGCTACACATTTTATACAATGTATCAGATAAAAGAGCAGCATGCGTAACTCGTGTGTCTGCATAGATGCCTATGATGCGCACGTCAGTACCGCTGGCCCAAGCTCGTAATACGGGCTTATAGAAGAGATTTGGGAGCTTGACTACGTAATTTTCAAGATTCCTCTATTTCGGTGTCGTTGGGTACATCTCCCATGGGGTGTAAAGGTCGACAAGTACGGTGTCACTACCGTGGACATCGAATGTGTAGGATACAAAGACGAACCATTCGTACTCGCGAGGCAAGTTGTTCAAGTATTTTATGTAACCGACCCGGTAAATAAGAAGCGCCATGTAGTTCTTCAGGGAAAAAGAAGGATTGTCAGAGTTGAGAATGTTGTGGATGAGGAAGAGTACAATCAATTTGATGATTTACCTCCATTCGGAGATGGCATCAGGCTCGAGGAAGAACAAGGCGATGAAACAAGCTATATGCGTGTCGATCATCGTGAAGGGCTTTACTTAAAATAAAATAGCTATGTGTAATAAATGTAACTATATATGTTTTATTGTAATTGTAAAATGACTCAGAATTGTACATGATGTATTTGTGAATTTGCATCTTTGGTAGGTGTAGTTATATTCATTACACTCGTGAGAGGTCTTATTGAATCTTTGGTAGTGTAGTTACACACCCAGTAGACAAAGGTTTATTACAGATCAACAAAGTGGGCAAAGGCTTATTACTGACGGTTATACACTTAGAACCGTCAGGATAGTTATCACGCATGCTTCTCCACTTATAACCGTCGTGATATTATATTATTACGACGGTTATATAGTAAGAACCGCTGCGGATAGTAATACTATCACGATGGTTCTAAGTAACGAAATGTCGTGATAGGCATACTATCACTGCAGCGGTTTGTAACGTATAACCGCTCTATGATAATATAGTATCACGCACGGTTTAGTTATAAAACTGTTTGCGTGATAGAACTATCACGATGGTTCTGTAAGGAACCGCTCGTGATAGTTCACCTTATAAATACCTCGCCTAGGGCACAGATTCCGCACTCTCGCACTCTAGATCTCCAACGCACCTGGTATCTCTCGCGCCGCCCTTCCCTCCCGACGCCGCCACCGCCGGTCGCTCCCGACGTCGCGCCCTCCCGCCGACGCTCCCTCCCGACGCCGCACCCTCCCCCGACTCCGATGCCCTCCTTCCCCGACGCCGCTCCTCCCAAGCCCGGCCCCGCCCCGACTCTAGCTCCTCCTCCCCGCAAGCCCGGCGCCTCCTCTCCGACTCCGGTGCCCTCCTCCCCCGACTCTAGCTAGGTTTTAGATTTGTTTCATGTAGCTAGTTGTTTCATGTTTCATATATTGATATATATGCTACATTGTCATATTGATATATATGCTACATTGTCATAGTGATATATATGCTACATTGTCATATTGATATATATGCTACATTGTCATAGTGATATATATGCTACATTATCATATTGATATATATGCTACATTGTCATATTGATATATATGCTACATTGTCATATTGATATATATGCTGGCCGAATTTACACATGCTGGATTGTCATATTGGTATATATGCTGGCCGAATTTATACTTGCTGGATTGTCATATTGATATATATGCTGGCCGAATTTACACATGCTGAATTGTCATATTGATATATATGCTGGCCGAATTTACACATGCTGGATTGATGGAAATGTTAAATTCATTTGTCATTTGTATTTGGATATGTGTCATATTTCAAATGGTATGTTCAATTCATATATTACATACATGTTATGACATTTGTATTTCGATTGATGTCATTTTTGTGCTCACATAATCAAACTAGAATTATATTGCTATATATGAATTGTTAGCAGCTAGCTATAGCTAGAGATATACCACACCTCACTGCGTCCACATAGTCATCCAAAAATATACACCACATAGACCTTCAAAGGGCATGAAGCTAGTGACACACTCTAGTGTATCGGGTTCAATGAACTTGATACACTAGTTTGTGTCATTTGCTTCATAGAACTTTGTTTAGGCCCACACCTTACAGGCTAGTGACACACTGCAGTTATTTTTTTCTTAGAAGAGAGATGGCGTCCTCACAGGCTTCGTCGTCGTCATCTAGATCTCACGCTCCCAAGATTGGGAAAACTAAGCGTGGTTGAGGAGTATCGAAAAGGTCAGATGGCCGAATGACCATCACGGTGGTCTCTCTGGATGGGGTCCCTCTGCAACCGAAGAAAGCAGTGGCATCATTTCAGAGTACTTGCGGGATAATTGGAAGGGAACGGGTCCCCATCTGATGGGAACGGGGTCCCGATATTCCAACAGGTTCTGGATATGTTCGATTTGGTGGAGGCGCGACACAAATCGATTCGGCTTTCGAACAACACGTTCCGAACCCCGCAATCGCAGCACCACGTCTCCTCAGGTTATCAACCGTGCACTGCCCAGTTGACCTCGCCAAGAAGGCTAATCTTCACCTGCAAATCGAAGAATACAAGCATGAACAAGGAAGAACACAACGAAATTGCAGATGTATTGGTTTAGCACTCGAAAGTTGGGGTCACACAAACAGATGAACGACGAAACTGTTCAAGACAAAATTGATCTAAGCAAAACCCAACCCTAATGGTGGGGGTGGTAGCTGTATATAAAGGAGTGAGGGGCATGCAAAACCCCTGGACGCACCCTAATGGGCTCCAACATGATACAAAGCCGAACGGCCCAAAAGACGGTGGCGCAGCACCCTGATAGATTCTGAACGCCCAATTTTTTCGATGATTCCCGTTGACTCAAAAGGAATATTGATATGGGACTAGAGCCATTGGAAAGGTCTCCTTCTCAGCTTTCCATACATATGTGGAACGTCCAAAACGGAGTTCGTATGCGTCCTGGGCGTCCGTTTTACTACAGGCTGGTCCTGAAGGCCGAGGCAGACTCGAACTCGAGTTGGACTGGGCCTCCGGCTTGACTTGGACATCCTTGCTGGTCTTCTCCACCTCCACACCTCTCTCCATGTACTTCATGACCCTCTCCAATGTTCCTAAGTAAGATAACATCATTAGGTAGCAATCTATTCTCAAAACTATAAAAAGGATCGCTTAAGAACGAGCTCACCTCTAGATTTAATTGTCGCATGCGAGCTCGGGTCATTGGACCTTGCATAACGGTTGGAGGATCAGTGGTTGCATCCGAAGGAGTGATGTCCTCATCATCCTCTCCCTCTTGAAGTGGAGTCGTCCTCGACTCAAGCTCATCTTCTTCTCCCAAGTATGGCTTCAAATCTGCAATGTTAAAGGTGGGACTAACCCCGAACTCAGGTGGCAACTCATGTTTATATGCATTATCATTTATTTTCTCAATTATCTTAAAAGGACCAGCCGCTCTAGGCATCAATTTTGAATTTCTTAACTCGGCATCAATTTTGACTTTCTTAACTCAGGAAATCTATCCTTTCGCAAGTGCAACCAAACAAAATCACCCGGTTCAAGTTTAACTTCCTTTCTACCTTTACTACCAACAATCTTATATTTTTCATTCATCTTTTCAATGTTTGCCTTAGTAGTCTCATGCATTTTGACAATAAAATCAGCATGCTCCTTAGCATCATTATGAACTCTCTCACTAGTAGGCAAAGGTAAAATATCAATAGGGGCACGGGGATTGAATCCATACACTACCTGAAAAGGACTTACCTTAGTGGTGGAGTGTTCCGCTTGATTATATGCGAACTCAACATGCGGCAAACACTCTTCCCACAGCTTCAAATTGTTCTTCAAAACAGCTCTCAACATGGTAGACAATGTGCGGTTCACCACCTCGGCTTGGCCATCAATTTGTGGGTGACATGTTGTAGAGAACAACAACTTTGTACCCAACTTGTTCCATAGAGTACGCCAAAAATGACTCAAGAACTTGGCGTCACGATCTGAAACAATAGTAGAAGGCATACCATACAAACGAACTATCTCTTTGAAAAAGAGGTTAGCAATATGAACGGCATCATCGGTTTTATGACATGGTATAAAGTGAGCCATCTTAGAAAAACGATCCACAACAACAAAAATACTATCCCTCCCCCTCTTAGTCCTGGGCAATCCTAAAATAAAGTCCATAGAAATATCTTCCCACGGAATAGAAGGAACAGGAAGAGACATATATAAACCATATGGATTTAAGTGAGACTTAGCTTTTTGACATGTAGTGCAGCGAACCACAAACCGCTCGACATCTCGCCTCATTTTTGGCCAAAAGAAGTGTGTGGCCAGAACGTTCTCCGTCTTCTTAGCACACAAATGTCCCATCAAACCGCCTCCATGCGCCTCTTGCAACAACAAAAGACGAACGGAACCAACTGGAATGCATAGGCGGTTAGCTCTAAACAAGAACCCATCATTGATCACGAATTTATTCCATGCTTGTCCCTCTTTACAATGCAACAACACATCCTTAAAATCAGCATCAAAAGCATATTATCCTTTAATGGTTTCAAGACCAAAAATGCGAAAATCAAGTTGAGACAACATGGTATAGTGTCGAGACAAAGCATCAGCAATCACATTATCCTTCCCTTTCTTGTGTTTAATGACATAAGGAAAAGATTCAATAAATTTAACCCACTTAGCATGTCTACGATTCAAATTGATTTGACTACGAATATGCTTAAGTGATTCATGATCGGAATGAATGACAAATTCCTTAGGCCATAAATAGTGTTGCCACGTCTCTAAAGAACGAACAAGAGCATACAATTCTTTATCATACGTGGAATAATTAAGAGCAGGACCATTCAATTTTTCACTAAAGTAGGCAACAGGTTTGCCTTCTTGCATCAAAACACCACCAATACCAATTCCGCTAGCATCACATTCCAGCTCAAAAGTCTTACCAAAATCCGGAAATTGGAGCAATGGTGCGTGTGTAAGCTTGTCCTTCAAAAGATTAAAGGACTCCTCTTGTGATGGCCCCCAATGGAACACGACTCCCTTCTTTGTCAACTCAATCAACGGTGTCATAATGGTGCTGAATTCCTTGACAAAGCGGTGATAAAATCCTGCAAGGCCAAGAAAACTCCGCACTTGGGAGACCGTCGTGGGCGTGGGCCAACTCCATATCGTCTCCACCTTGGCTCTATCAACCTCAATTCCCTGTGGAGTCACAACATAGCCAAGAAAAGAGACTCGATCCGTGCAAAAAGTGCACTTCTCAAGGTTACCAAACAAACGTGCATCTCTCAAAGCATTAAAAACAGCACGTAAGTGATTCAAATGTTCATCCATTGACTTGCTATAAATCAAGATATCATCAAAGTAAACGACCACAAATTTGCCAATGAAAGGACGTAAAACCTCGTTCATTAATCTCATGAAAGTGCTAGGTGCATTAGTTAACCCAAAAGGCATGACTAACCACTCATACAAGCTAACTTAGTTTTAAAAGCAGTTTTCATTCATCGCCAAGTTTCATTCTTATTTGGTGGTATCCACTACGCAAGTCAATCTTTGTGAAAATTATAGCACCACACAACTCATCAAGCATGTCGTCTAGCCTAGGAATAGGATGACGATACCTTATAGTAATGTTGTTAATGGCTCTACAATCTACACACATACGCCAAGAACCATCTTTTTAGGAACCAAAAGAACAGAACAGCACAAGGACTAAGGCTCTCACGCACGCACTCCACGGTCCAAAAGGTCTTGGACTTGTCGCTGAATCTCCTTAGTCTCTTCGGATTGGTCCCTGTATGCCACACGGTTTGGCAAACTCGCTCCAGGATCAAGTCAATCTGGTGCTCAATCCCTCGAATGGGTGGAAGTCCCGAGGTATCTCATCGGGAAAAACATCTCTAAACTCCCGCAAAAGGTTAGTGACAGAGTAGGCAAAGTGCAAGGCATATTATCAAGAGAAAATAAAGCATCTTTGCACACGAAAGCATAGCATGTATCATTAACATCATCAATTTCAGCAAGGTCTGATTTTGTGGCAAGCATAACAGAATTTTTCAAATTGATTACTTGCTGTTTTTCAGATTTAACATGTTCCTTTGGATCATTAGCGATGCAGAGCTCTCTCCCTATCGGCCTCTATAATCTCACTGGGACAAAGCAAGAAAGTAATTTTCTTTCCTTTATGCATAAAAGTGTATTTGTTACTACTACCATGGTGTAAAGCATCATTATCAAATTCCCAAGGTCAACCCAATAAAAGAGAGCATGCTTGCATGGGAACCATATCACAATCAACATGATCAGAATAACCACCAATAGAAAAATGGACTCGGCATGTTTGTGTTACCTTAGCTTTTTCAGAGTCATTTAACCACTGAATATGGTATGCATGTGGATGCGGTCGCGTGGTCAAGCCAAGCTTCTTGACCAAATCAGAACTCACCAAGTTGTTGCAGCTTCCTCCATCAATGATGACACGTGCGCGCCGGTTCTTGATTGCGAAGAAAGTCTGAAACAAATTATGGCGTTGAAGCTTATCGGATTGTTGTACCTGTGTGCTGAGGACTCGCTGCACAATAATGCTCCGTAGTGTCGCTGTGGACGCCCCACCAAGGACCAAGTCGTCATCACCACCGCCATTGTAGTATGAGGCAGCAGCAACATCATCATCCTCCTCGACATCCGAAGTGCTGATGTAGCCTCCATCTTCTATGGCGATGTATGCCTGTTGGCTAGGGCAATTCTTCTCGACATGACCAAGCCCATGGCGTTGATGGCATCAATGTCGGAGGAGCGGCCCGTTGAAGCCACGGAAGAAGAGCTCTTGGCTGGACCCTACAAAGGATTTTTTGTAGAATCTGCAAGGCGTGTCGTGGGCGGTGGCTTCGATGGTGCTGCTGCAAACTTGTTCACAGGTGGTGGAGGAGAACGAAAACTCGAAGAAGACTTGGGCAATCCCGTCGATGTGGTCGTTCGCGGCGTGTAGGAGGGTCGTCCGGTGTTTGCCTTCGCGATTTCTTGCGCCCTGCAATTTTTTTTTCTGCAAGCATAGCAAGTCGGAACAAGCTGGTTGTGATGAGTAAATTCTTTATAATCAACAATGTCCTGAATTTCACGTCAGAAACCCCGTAGAAACGACAAATCTTATCCTCCGCTTCTCAACAACCCCACAATGCACCATACTCTTTTGAAGCTCAAGATAATAGTCCCGAATGTAACTATCACCTTGTGCTAAGCGCTGTAATTTTTTTCTCAAATCACGTTTATTTGAGAGAGGAACAAAACGACACGCATAGCTTCTTTTAATCACTCCCATGTATCAGTTGTAAACGCATGGTACCCGTTCATTCCACGGATAATAGCAAAGTCCTTAAACTCACTAGTAGCTTGTCTAACTCTATGTTGTTCAAGAACCAAGTGATAATTAAACTTCTGCTCTACCGTCATCTCCCAATCAAGATATTTTTCAGCATCACAAAGACCAGAAAAAGATGGAATGGTAAATTTGACTTTAGCAAAAGGATCGTCATTACCATGACGATTCTGGTTATTACCTCCCATACCATGTCGGTTTTGCTGAAGACGCCGACGTAGTCGTGCATCTTGTGTCGCCCGCTGATCAATGTTGCCATCCGCATCAGACACTGTGTCATCATCATGACGAGGGCCGTCATTGACAGGTGGCAGACGTGTCTCCAATGTGTCCATCCGACCAGTGAGGTCAGCCATCCGCCGCTCAACTGGGCAATGGCGGCGACGATGGTGTCCATTCACGCGCCGAGATCAGTGAATGAAGCATTTTGTTTGTCGAGCGCAGCTTGTAGCCGCGCGACTAACACACTCGTTGAAATCGACCGGTCCCGCCCCTTCGTATCCCGCCATGGTTAGTGGAAACACGTGGAAAACAAAAGGATTATCCCTATCAACTACAAAGGAGGACGGTGGAAACCCGCAAAGGAAGTGGCTTACCAAGCTCTTACAAGTGTTCTTACCATCGCAAAGCGATGAGGTGGTACAACCGTGGTGGTTCATGATACTCGAGAGTGTGACCGCGATTGCAAGGGTCAAAATCAGGTTGTTCGGAAGTATGTATATGGAGTTTGGAAGGCCAAATATGTGAGTGGAACACAAATCAATAACAGATAGTAATGCTGAATAAATGTCCAAAGCACTGGTCCTAGTTGCTGGCCTAAATGTGTCCTATAGCAGGTATGATATGATGAACAAGGAATCGACTAGAATAGTAAAGCAAAGACAGCAACAAAGATGGTCAGGCAAAGACAGCACAAAACAAATGAAACTCTGTCACCTAAAACTGTGCTATCTTTTTTTCTTTTTTTTCTTTTTTTTCGCCATGGAGAGCAATTCTCTCTCCTCTCTACTATAAGCAAATTTTTTTATTTTTGTGTCTTTTTTCTTGTATTTTTTTCACAAAGAAGAGCACAGAAATAAGAACCACACAAAGTTTCACCTCAATCTGATGTAAGGTGTGGCCTACAGAAAATGATGAATGTGTTGTAAATTCGGTGACGAAAGTTCAGAGCTCGAGTACTGCACTTTGCAGGCCGAATTTGGGCAAAATAAATTCCCCCGCACCACTGCACATTCAAATAGCCGTCTTCCCACATCCATTTCTGGCATTTTCCCCCTCAATCACGCCCTGTGGGCCGTCGCATTAATCCCCTCCGCCTGTTGCTCTCCGGCGAGTTTTGCGCAGCCGTTACCACCCCTCCCCGGCCTATAAAACCCACACCCCGAGGTCCCTCTACCCACACCGCCACCCCTCGTGCCTCCAGAACGCAAAATTGAGCATTGGAGCCCCCCTGCGCTCGTTCTTCTCCGTCGGCTTCCAGTAGCTCCGGCGAGCAATCGCCACCGCCTCCGACCACCTCGAGCCTCGCCGACCCCACCCCGACGCTGCTTGTGCCCCGGCGATCCTCGACGACCACCTCCCCGAGCTTTTGCGCCACCGGAGCTGCTCCGCCGCCGTGAAGCCCTCTCCGACTGCCGCCCCTCTCCGCCGATTCTACTCTCCGGTCACCCTCGGCCTCCGCGCAAGGTACCGGTGCACTCCCCGCACTCCTCTCTGCATTTTGCCCCCATCGGCCAGCGCCGCCGCTCGCCGGAGCGCCGGCGACCCTCGGTCCCCATGCGCCACCGCCGCCGCCGCCGCCGTCACCGCCGGTGAGGTGGCGCAGCGTGGCCGCCACCGGTGCCACGCCAACGCCACCCGAGCGCCCCCTCGCCACCTCGCGCGCGTGCCGCCACGTCGGCATATTGCCGTGACGTGGCAACCACGTTGCAACCACGTGGAGCTAGGTGGCAGCCACGTGGAAGCCACGCCAGCGCCACCCCGCTCCCCGCACACCCGCGTGCCACCTCACCCCTCTCTCCGGTTCTTGGACACAGTCCACCGTAGAACGGCCCCACCTGTCAGCCTCTCCCCGATTATTTTAACCCTAGGGCTGACGTCATAATCCTTTAATTTTCTTTAGAAAAATAATTCTTGCTGACATCATAAATCCTTTTCGGTTTAAAAATAAATCCAGAAAATAACCTTTTTCTTTTATTTTGAATTTAAACTTTGGAAGGCTATGACTTTTGCGTTTTAACTCCAAATTGACCCATTCAAATTTCTAAATTTTTTCTAAAATCATGATCTATCCATTTCTGGCATAATTTTGAAATTTTGAATTTATTTGAATTTTGGTTTTGAATTTTCTTTGAACTTGCTCTTTACGTTAGATTTTGACGATTCCGGAATTTTCGAGTTCGACGAATCGCAGCAAGACTTCGATCAAGGGAAGTTACACCTTTGACCATGTTGAACCTAATATTTAAAATTTAGTTATGTTATTTTACTGTATATGCATGCATACTTCTATTCAAATTTAATTTAAATTCAGTTTTAACTTTAGTTATACCCATAGTCCTTTGATTATAGCCCATTTGAATCTCAAATCATATACCTTGTCACCCTAGCTGAAAACTAGTTAGTACCATAGTATTGACTAGAAAAATTATGGAAATGCTCAGCCCGGCTTAGTATAATTTTAGGTGGGATTAATATCTTTCACATGAAATGACGATTTAAAATTGAATTCTTGACTTCGGTGAGTCAAGGATGGTTTGTGAAAGCTGTTTAAAAATGAAAATAGAAATTTATGTTTTGGACTTAGGATAATGGTTAGGTGGTGGGTGCCGGCATGCCTCGTGTTTGGTGACACCTGGTTGATTGTCGTGCACAAGGGAATGTGGTTGAGCCTAAGGCAGATTAAGGACCGTTTCTGTGATTCATTTTACGAAGTCACTTCGTACTACCACAAGTCCGGTATGGGACGGACCTGGCTAAATAATTTGTAAAGTTCCAAACATAGTCTCGATATAGGCTGAATGTGAGCGCGGCGTAGGCTGTGGGAAGTCTCACATGGCACCAGAGGGGGCTCCAACTCGTGGATTCGAGTTGTGGTGAAACCTTAGTGGCGGCGTGATTATTTTTGGCTATGCATCATTGGAACAGCCTTGTCATGAACTCTCCACTGCACACCTAAGGCAGTGTGTTTATCGCGTAGCTCAAGTGAGAGGGAATGTCTTGTGGATAAAATTGTACACCTCTGCAGAGTTAAAATCTATCTGGATAGCCGTGTCCGCGTGTAACACCCCAGGACCCACATTACCCTGGGATGCCACCAAGCTACTCAACAGCTAGCCAAAAAAAATTCAAGATAAATTAATCTAACAACAATTAATAGATAAGGAGTATCAAGTGGAAGCATAATTAACAAAGATAACGCTATCAAGTTTAAATAGTCCAACTGTCCACTAGTAGATTAAATCCAACAATGGGCTACCAGTTCACATTATTAAATATAAAGAACATCCACGAACATCCAATCAAAAGGCTAGTTTCCTCTCAACTTTATTACAATCATAAATTGATGACTCAAGTGCTTTATTGAGGTGTCGCGCTACCCATCCCATGAATGCTCAAGAATCACCTGTAGGGGGGAAAAACAACAAGGGTGAGATATACATCTCAGCAAGTAAATTGTTTAACAGGTTCTTCAGACAACAAGCAAAGCTTCAACAATATTTATTTTATTACATGACCACAACCACATTCAACTTCCTCATTCATTAAACCACAAGGACTATCACGAGTCCTGTCTCATAAGGGTTTTAAACCATTAACATATGAATGCAATACTTCCTTCATAATTTCAATGCATATGCATGCTATGCTCCACTGCACTCTTACCCAACAAGATAAGAGTGTGCATCGTACTACGGCAATATACGATTCTGTACCGGTACGGTCGCGGCCTTAAGCGGCGACATCCACAATGCAATGTTATGACATATTTTGTATGATATGACAAACATAAACCATATGAATTTCAACTTCGAAGGATCATCATCATGATTAACATGAACTTAGTCTCAAAGAAACATCAACATAACCCCCATGTGTACATAAACGTGTTCCACAATTGGCACAAATAGCAACTACCTCATGATTACGAGCAAGTCATACAAAGCATAACATTCAACTGATATTTGCTACCATCATCTCACTTATAAGTCATCCATTGAAGGCAAAATACTCCAAGTTACGATTATCATGTAGATTGCAGGTAGTAAGAATAACCAATTAAACAATAGCATTAGTGCTACAATCACTTGCCTCTACCGACGAGGCGACGAGATCACGCTCGATCAGAAGCAAATCCACCTGTCCAAAAAGGTGTCTCTCAGCATAATTAACAGCAATACAATCACGACTCTCAAAGAAAAGTGTCGTCAAAACTCTAACCCCCACAACGAACCTCTCCACTTGCGGTCCTAACCTCGCCCCGCTGCAGCAACACCACTCATATTTTTTGTATCTTTAAGATTACTAAACCTCTTACAGAGAGGGATGTATTTCTGGTTTCCTTACTCATTTTCCTACACTTTTCATGTTGATCACATAATTCAATTTTATTCTTAGCATGGTGTAACTCACTGCTCAAAACAGGGATCATCCCCTGTTCTGTCGGTCAGGACAGCCAGGTTCAAACGCTTCCCAACAACAGAGTAGGACTATAGAAATTCTGATTTTTTTACAGCAGCTAGCTTACCAAATTCTCTACAACTTTCTCAATGGTGATCAAAAATATAAAATTCATCTTCTATCCCTAATTCCCCTCTGAACAGCGGTCTGTCCCTGTCTGCGCCCCTGACGGACAGTGAGATTGCAGACCCTTGTACGACTAAATTACGCAGCCCAAAATTGTGAAAAAAATACAGTAGATGGGTATCGTTGTCCTATACGTTTTTCCTTTTGGGGAGACCCTCGGAAAAAATCGTTTTAGGGGTCGAAACTGCAGGAATAGTAACATCGCGCGATTCAATCTACAGACAGCGAGATCAGGATTCTCTAATCGGGTTTTCAAAAATGCTAATCCCTTCAAATCTGGGGCTAAGAACCCTAATTTCAGCATAAAACAGAGAGATTGAGGTGGGGGAAGATTTACCTAGGGATTGGGATCACCCTCTTCTTTCTCTCCTTCTCCTTTCCCTCTCCTCCTTCTTTCCTTCTCCTCCTTCTTCTCCTTCTCTTCCTTTTTTTTGCACAGGGGCAGCAATGGTTCTTGGGGGGCGCAAGGGGCAGGAGAGGTGGTGGCTTGGGGAGGAAGGGGCGGGGTGCGCCCAAAGGAAATAAAGGGGGGTAGCGGCTAGGGCAACAAGGGGGGGGTGCGGCCACCCCTTGGGCCCCCCGGCCCAAGGTGGCAGCCCACCCTCCCTAGAAACCCCTTTTTAATTTGAACATATATTTTTTGTTTATTCAAGGCTAACTCACAATTTATTTTTTCTCCCCGCGACTTACCGACAATCAAGCGACTGCTTTAAAGCATATGTAAGAAATATATATATATATATATATACATATATTCTCTTTCTTTTAAACATACGCCGAAACCACGATCAGGGTATTACATTCTCCCCACCTTTAAAGGATTCGTCCTCGAATCTAAGCCTCAAACCACGAGGAAGAAAAAAAACAGGAAGATAAGAGCAACCAAATAAAAAAAAGAACCACAACACCTCGACTATGAGTACTCACCAGCTTCGAAGAGCTCGGGGTACTTCCTTCGCATTTGATCCTCAAGCTCCCACGTAGCCTCTTTCTCGGACTAATTCGTCCAGAGGACCTTCACATACCTGATGGTCTTATTCCTCAAGACTCGCTCCAAGTATCCATGATACGCATTGGCCAACTCTCCACAAAGTGAGATCCTCGATTCATCGTGATCTCGCTCCAAATCAATCTTATGCTCGGATCCCACGGATATTTCTCAAAGATCGACACATGGAAGACATTATGCACACCGCTCAACGATCTCAGCAAGTCCAAACGATAAGCCAAACTGCCCACGCGAGCAACCACTGGGAAAGGGCCAATGTACCGCGGGCTAAGCTTCCCAGTGGTACCAAACCGAACAATACCCTTGGTCGGCGACACCCGAAGGAGCACTAGGTCACCAACTGAAAACTCCAACTCTCGGCGTCGGACATCCGCATAGCTCTTTTGTCGGCTCTGAGCGGCCAGTAGATTCTGACGAACCTCCCGCACCTTTTCCACGGTCTACTGAATAAGATCCGGACCAAGCAAAGACCTCTCGCCCACTACATCCCAACAAATAGGGGAAATACACCTCCGTCCATACAAAGCCTCAAAGGGAGCCATTTTGATACGTGCTTAATAACTATTATTATAAGCAAATTCTGCCAAAGCCAGATGGTCCTCCCAGCTGCCCTTCCAAGACAGTACACAAGCACGAAGCATATCTTCCAAGATCTGAATGGTCCGCTCTGACTGACCATCCGTATGAGGGTGAAAAGCTGTACTGAGGGATACTATCATGCCCAACGCAGCCTGAAGACTTTGCCAGAACTTAGAGACAAATTTGGCGTCTCGGTCAGAAACAATTGACTTAGGCACACCATGCAGTCTCACCACCTCCCGGATATACAATGGGGCCAGATCCTGTGCCGTGTTGGTCGTCTTCATTGGAATGAAGTGTGCGGACTTGGTAAGCCTGTCCACCACAACCCAAACTGCGTCTCACCCTCGGGGCGAGCGCGGCAAACCAACCACAAAATCCATAGTGATATGCTCCCACTTCCACTCTAGGACCTCCAAGGGCTGCAACAGACCAGCAGGCCGCTTATGTTCGGCCTTCACTTGCTGACAAACGCCACAAGAGGCCACAAACTTGGCAATGTCCACCCTCATCCGTTTCCACCAGTACGCCTTCTTTAGGTCTCGGTACATCTTGGTCTCTCCCAGATGTACAATATACAGAGTCCGATGAGCCTCACGAAGAATATCGCCCTTCACCTCGGATTTCTGAGGTACACAAAGCCGGCCTTTGAAACGGACCGCTCCACACTCATCCAAGCTGAAGTCTCGGGAACGCCCCTCCGATATCCTTTTGCGCACTTCCAGAGAAGCCGATCGTCTTTGTTGAGCCTCACGAACGCGCTCGGGAATGGCTGACTGGATGATCATCTGAGTCTCTGTGCAGCTCAAATGAGACAAAAAGAGATACCCAACCTCTCAAACTCGCGTTCAAGGCCATTGCTACCGAGGTACTCTGCCCCGCTCAAGGCGCGACCACCACGTCGTTTACTGTACGTGATATCAATAGTCGATCATAATCCTTGATCAACTCCAACCACCTTCGCTGCCTCAAATTCAGCTCGTTGAGTGAATATGTATTTAAGGCTCTTGTGATCAGTAAAGATATCACACTGCTCTCCATACAGATAATGCCTCCAGGACTTTAGGGCAAAAACCACTTCTGCCAACTCGAGGTCATGAGTAGGATAATTTTGCTCATGAGTCTCAGTTGTCTGGATGCATAAGCGATCACCCGGCCTTCTTGCATCAACACACATCCAAGACCAATCCGCGAAGCATCTGTGTACATCGTAAATCGCTTGCCACTCTCGGGCAATGATAGGATAGGTGCATTCACCAACTTATTCTTCAAGGTCTGAAAGCCAGACTCACAAGTGTCTGTCCACACAAAAGGAACTCCCTTTTGCGTAAGTCGGGTCATTGGTTTAGCGATGATAGAGAAGTCCTGCACAAAGCGCCGGTAGTAGCCGGCTAGGCCAAGAAAACTCCGGATCTCTGACACATTGGTTGGCCTTCGCCACTGCACCACCGCTGCTACATTCTTTGGGTCCACTGTAACACCATGCTGATTGATGGTATGGCCGAGAAATCCCACCTCGGACAGCCAGAAAGCACATTTCTTTAGCTTCGCATAATACTTATTCCTCCAAAGAGTATCTAGGACCAGACTGAGATGCAACTCGTGTTCCTCCTTCGTCTTGGAATAAATCAGGATGTCATCGATGAAAACCACCACAAAAGAATCCAGGTACTCATGGAGCATCCTGTTCATGGCTTCCATAAAGACAGCAGGGGCATTTGTCAGTCCAAAAGACATAACGACATACTCAAAGTGCCCATACCTTGTACTAAATGATGTCTTCTCGATATCCTCCTCCCTGATCCGCAGTTGGTGGTAACCAGACTGTAAATCAATCTTTGAGAAAACCTTGGCACCCCTCAGCTGATCGAAAAGATCTTCAATGCGAGGCAATGGGTACTTGTTCTTGATCGTCACTTGATTGAGTGCGCGATAGTCCACGCAGAGCCTCTTGGTGCCATCCTTCTTCCCCACAAACAATACCGGAGCAGCCCAAGGTGACGTGCTCGGTTTTATAAACCCTTTTGCTAGGAGTTCATCCAACTGCTTCTTCAACTCTACCTGCTCAACAGGTGCCATCCGGTATGGTGATTTGTAAATAGGCCGCGTACCCGGAACAAGCTCTATGTGGAAGACCGGCTCCCGCTAAGGTGGTAAGCCTGCGAGCTCACCAGGAAAAACATCCGGGTACCGGCAAACCACCGGTATATCCTCTATCCTCAAGACAGCCTCGTGACCCTCAACCATGGCCCACAGCAAACCTGATTTCTGCATCCACCGATCGGGAAACAATCGCACAAAGAACGAAGAGAGTATCGCGGAGCACTCCTTGGAAGACCACTTCACGCCCGCACGAGACTGCAAGGTGACCGTCTTCCAAAAACAAGAGATAACGGCTTGATGCTGCGAGAGCCAATCCATGCCAAGGATCACATCGAAAGGCTTCAGAGTTATGACCACCAAGTTTGCCACGAACTCCTCGTCCACCAGAACCACCGCACAACCAGGGTAGATACGGGCACTGGAGATAAGTCCACTAGGAGAACTAACAACCACTGCCCTCCCAATCAGCTGCACTGAAAGCCCTGCCCGCTCGACAAAAACCTCCGAAACAAAAGAGAAGCTAGCTCCCGAATTGAAAAGTACACATGCATCGAAGGAATCAACAGATATAGTACCTGTCACCACATCTCCACGACTCCTGCCATCGGATGCAGGCATGGCATACACCGCAAGTACAGCCGAAGAAGAAGATCCTCCCGCGCCAGGGTAGGTCGGTGCAGGAGTCCACTGGGCACCGTGTCAAGGCGTGGTAGGGCTTGCTGCATCAGTATCCTCCGTGGGGCGCCGAACGATGGCGAAAGGTCTTTGGAGGCGCCGGCAGATAACGCGGTGTAGGAACCGCGGGCAGGAACTGCGGAGTAGGAGCTGCAGTCGTCATCATCTGCACGGTGCCGTTAGGGCGGGTGGATCCCACCGGAGGTGTAGACGCTACCTCCCATTGCAACTTTCCATTGGGATTCTGCCTACACACCACATCCTTGTGGTTCTCGCCTGCATGGAACATCGCTCTTCCAAGAGCGATCGCCCGCTTGTGTGGATCCCCACGGAAGCACACCAAGCCCATCCGGGCCGACGTGGCACGGCATCGCAGAGCTCCTCCCGTGAGAGCTGGTTCGCCTGCACTACCACGGTAGGGTGGTGACGACGTCCCTTTGCCTTCTTATGCATAGGGCCCCTGCACGGCCCCTCCTCTCGCTCGACCTCGGGGCTGATCTCCCTGCAGGCCTTGCGAGTGTCCT
Source organism: Melocanna baccifera (assembly GCA_036346265.1). Classification (NCBI taxonomy): domain Eukaryota; kingdom Viridiplantae; phylum Streptophyta; class Magnoliopsida; order Poales; family Poaceae; genus Melocanna; species Melocanna baccifera. The sequence continues at coordinate 21,384,699 of CM070682.1, read as the reverse complement.
CTGGAACATCCGCTGCATCTCGATCCCCAAGGCTGCTCCACTGGTACGAAAATCCGTGATTGGAAAAGCCCTAGCAGCGATGGCGGATCAAGACTTAAGCCCTCGATTTAAACCGCTCGCCTTCTCTGCGTCGTCCCGAGCCACATGTGGGACAAAGCGGACTATCTGGTTGAAGCCCACCTCATACTCTGCCACCGACTGCTTGTCTTGGGTGTACTTGCCCAGTTCAATTTTCATCTTGTCCAGAAAGGTCTCCGGATAGAACTTCCTCTCGAACTGACGGACAAACTCCGCCCATGACAGGGGTCCATGTGCAGCCGTGCGAGCAGACTGCACCCCCTTCCACCAGATTTGAGCCTCTCCCTTCAGAAGCTGCGACGCGAAGCGCACGCGATCGAGGACAGTCACCTCGAACGCCTCCATCTTGTCCTTCACATAGGATAGCCAATCAGCGGCCTGCACCGGAGTGACCGCTCCGTCGAAGCTATCCATCCTCAAACCGACCCATTCGCGAAGCGAGATGCCGCTAACTGCTCCGGTTGCCGCAACCTCAGGCACTGGAGCAGCTTCAGCATCAGGGGCCACCTGCCCCTGCTTCAACGCCCTCAACTCCTGCTGCAAGGCTCTCACCGTAGCTGGCTCCTCCTCGACTACCTCCGTGGCTGAGTTTCCTCGTCTCCACACCAGCCCGGTTGCGCACGGCGACGCAAAGACGGCCACGGCCACTACCCTTAGGCGGCATTCCTACAGCCCACACAATCCACAATTCAAGCAAAACATCAACAATCAAGTAAAAGGCACATGCAATAATTTCAACAAATTCACAAAGGTATAAGCAAGATATGCAAACCCTCCCCCATCCTACATGTGCAAGTGTGTCATTTTTCCTTATTTCTCCTAGAATCTAAAGCCTAGGCTCTGATACCAACTGTAACACCCCAGCACCCACATTACCCTGGGATGCCACCAAGCTACTCAACAGCTAGCCAAAAAAATTCAAGATAAATTAATCTAACAACAATCAATAGATAAGGAGTATCACGTGGAAGCATAATTAACAAAGATAACACTATCAAGTTTAAATAGTCCAACTGTCCACTAGTAGATTAAATCCAATAATGGGCTACCAGTTCACATTATTAAGTATAAAGAACATCCACGAACATCCAATCAAAAGGCTAGTTTCCTCTCAACTTTATTACAATCATAAATTGATGACTCAAGTGCTTTATTGTGGTGCCGCGCTACCCATCCCATGAATGCTCAAGAATCACCTGTAGGGGGAAAAACAACAAGGGTGAGATATACATCTCAGCAAGTAAATTGTTTAACAGGTTCTTCAGACAACAAGCAAAGCTTCAACAATATTTATTTTATTACATGACCACAACCACATTCAACTTCCTCATTCATTAAACCACAAGGACTATCACGAGTCCTGTCTCATAAGGGTTTTAAACCATTAACATATGAATGCAATACTTCCTTCATAATTTCAATGCATATGCATGCTATGCTCCACTGCACTCTTACCCAACAAGGTAAGAGTGTGCATCGTACTACGGCAATGTACGATGCTGTACCGGTACGGTCGCGGTCTTAAGCGGCGACATCCACAATGCAATGTCATGACATATTTTGTATGATATGACAAACATAAACCATATGAATTTCAACTTCGAAGGATCATCATCATGATTAACATGAACTTAGTCTCAAAGAAACATCAACATAACCCCCATGTGTACATAAACGTGTTCCACAATTGGCACAAATAGCAACTACCTCATGATTACGAGCAAGTCATACAAAGCATAACATTCAACTGATATTTGCTACCATCATCTCACTTATAAGTCATCCATTGAAGGCAAAATACTCCAAGTTACGATTATCATGTAGATTGCAGGTAGTAAGAATAACCAATTAAACAATAGCATTAGTGCTACAATCACTTGCCTCTACCGACGAGGCGACGAGATCACGCTCGATCAGAAGCAAATCCACCTGTCCAAAAAGGTGTCTCTCAGCATAATTAACAGCAATACAATCACGACTCTCAAAGAAAAGTGTCGTCAAAACTCTAACCGCCACAACGAACCTCTCCACTTGCGGTCCTAACCTCGCCCCGCTGCAGCAACACCACTCATATTTTTTGTATCTTTAAGATTACTAAACCTCTTACAGAGAGGGATGTATTTCTGGTTTCCTTACTTATTTTCCTACACTTTTCATGTTGATCACATAATTCAATTTTATTCTTAGCATGGTGTAACTCACTGCTCAAAACAGGGATCATCCCCTGTTCTGTCGGTCAGGACAGCCAGGTTCAAACGCTTCCCAACAACAGAGTAGGACTATAGAAATTCTGATTTTTTTACAGCAGCTAGCTTACCAAATTCTCTACAACTTTCTCAATGGTGATCAAAAATATAAAATTCATCTTCTATCCCTAATTCCCCTCTGAACAGCGGTCTGTCCCTGTCTGCGCCCCTGACGAACAGCGAGATTGCAGACCCTGGTACGACTAAATTACGCAGCCACAAATTGTGAAAAAAATACAGTAGATGGGTATCGTTGTCCTCTACGTTTTTCCTTTTGGGGAGACCCTCGGAAAAAATCGTTGTAGGGGTCGAAACTGCAGGAACAGTAACATCGCGCGATTCAATCTACAGACAGCGAGATCAGGATTCTCTAATCGGGTTTTCAAAAATGCTAATCCCTTCAAATCTGGGGCTAAGAACCCTAATTTCAGCATAAAACAGAGAGATTGAGGTGGGGGAAGATTTACCTAGGGATTGGGATCACCCTCTTCTTTCTCTCCTTCTCCTTTCCCTCTCCTCCTTCTTTCCTTCTCCTCCTTCTTCTCCTTCTCCTCCTTTTCCTTGCACAGGGGCAGCAATGGTTCTTGGGGGGGTGCAAGGGGCAGGAGAGGTGGCGGCTTGGGGGAGGAAGGGGGTGGGGTGCGCCCAAAGGAAATAAAGGGGGGGTGGCGGCTAGGGCAACAAGGGGGGGTGCGGCCACCCCTTGGGCCCCCCGGCCCAAGGTGGCAGCCCACCCTCCCTAGAAACCCCTTTTTTTAATTTGAACATATATTTTTTTTTGTTTATTCGAAGGCTAACTCACAATTTATTTTTTCTCTCCCCGCGACTTACCGATTAACCGGCGACTCCGCGTTTTAAAGCATATGTAAGAAATATATATATATATATATATATATATATATATATATATATATATATATATATATATATATATATGTGTGTGTGTGTGTGTGTGTGTGTGTGTGTGTGTGTATTCTCTTTCTTTTAAACATACGCAAACCACGATCAGGGTATTACACCGCGGTGATGGATATGCTGAGTGAAGTTTTCACATATTAGATTTGGATTTGACAAAACCTGGTTTTTGAGCAAACAAACAGTGGTTTTGGTTTTGGTCCGGGTGGATTCCCGTGGATAGGTTAGTGTGGGTTGGAGCCTACGCTAACGATATTACCTGTGAAAAACAATGTTCATATACTGTATTAAAGTTCAGCTTTTCGTACTTACATTATTGTATTCAAATTCAAGTATTGCTTTCCGCACATTTACCCTATTAAGCCTTCCTTTGAAATCCATTATGCATCAATTCTGTTATATTTCCTGGTGTAACTTGCGTAAGCATTTATATGCTTACCTTGGGAGTACTCGTTGTACTCACCTTGTTACATCTGTTGCCAGACTTCGACGGCAACTACGACGGTGAGGACTACTTCAGTGAGTAGGACGTGTCTTCTGATCATTCACCGTGGGAGGTGGATGGGATGTCTTCGCTACCTTTATCGCTTTCATTGCTTTATTTCTTTTGTTGGCCTTGTGCCCCTATATTGTAAGACTTGGCCTTAAGGCCGTATTTTGTCGTTTAATAATATTCGGTGGTGATTTTTGCATGATATACATTACTGTTAACCCTGTGTGCACTAGCTTTTCCTGGGATAGTGCGATTTACACAGAGGGACTTGGAGTTGTTGTTCCGGGTCCTGACATAAATGGTATCACAGCAATAATGACCCTAAGACGTGACCTTAGCTAGAGACCAACCTTAAGGATATATTTTGATAAGAAATGCCCTTTTTAAAAATCAACTCTTCCTTTGCTCAATCTCTTACCAAAACTGATTACTAACTTCTCTCCTCCTCCAAATTTTAGATGGAGCAACCTACCCGCGTCTCCCATGGAACCCTTGCCGGACTCTTCGCCGATGATCTGTACAACCTCATGCAAGAGCTCAACTTCCGCCCGTACCCCCTCTACCAAGGATACTGTTGTGGCTGCGGGCCAAACAGTAAAGAAGGGGACTCGTAGGAGAGGAAGAGGAGAGCCAGATCTGGGAGGAGAGAGTCGGTAGGAATGAGGGGATCGTCCCCTCCTGCCCCTCCTGGGGGCTTATATATATGAGTGGGGTAGAATAGGAAATCCCCGTTCTACCCCTTAGTATTTACAAAGGGTGAGGGTACATTGGTATATTTACACCTCTACACTATTGAGCCTATTACATATTATGCCCGTTGCGAGGCCCAGTCACGGGGGGTTGGGCCACCCCCACAACAGATACGTTGGCATGTACGGAGACGAGGAACACTGGAGGGTGGAAGTGAAGATCTTCAAGGATTTTGCAGCCAATAGAGCTATTTACGTTTTTGACGCCCCCTGCCTCGAGCTACCTTCTTCGATGGAGTGCAAGATGCGGCCCGGAAGGCCATTCGCCAGCTGAGGAACATCTACGCTCGGGACCTGCAGCGCACGGACTTTCGCTGCTTCCCCATGAAGACTCCTCTTGGTGCTGCCACCGATTTCTCATCCACGGAGTACGAAAGCAACCCCCGTCTCATACGATAGGTGGAATTCATCAAGTCTATGGATCACATGTACCAGACCACCCTGGACGAGCTGCACACCGCACAGCAGAAACTCCGCGCGGTGGAAGAAGAACTTGCCGAGCTCCGTGCCGAGAGTGCAGACTCCACCACTTCCGAGCCTTTTCCGAGGAGACTCGAGCGTAGTACCAGTGTCTAGATAACCATGAGTCTTAGCCTTAAAACGTTATCCGCGAGCTGTAGTCCTTTGTTAACAGCCGCGAGACTATTATAATAAAATAAAAGGTTTTATTTGGCTCTTATTTGTGTTTTCCTCGCTTTTGTGTGTCCTGTTGGTGGGATCGTTACTAGAACCTCTCCTGTTAGTTCTCTCTCTCCCCTCTAAATCTGGAAGCTTCGGCAGATGGTGAACACCAGGAGAAACAGCATGGACAACACCAACCCTGGAGCTCAAGGGAGCCAATCAGCCCCCATTCCACCATCCCCGCCAGCAGTAGGACCGGATTGGGCGCAGTTGATGGCCAATCAGAACCAGTTGATCCAGCTGTTAGCTCAGACTATCAACACCCCTCAAGCTCATCATCAACGTGCCCAAGTACCTCCCAATCGTCTTTTAGAGTTCCTAAGGATTAAGCCACCAACCTTCGCCGGCAGTGCCGAACCAATGGACGTCGACGACTGGCTCAGGTCGATCGGCAAGAAGCTGGATATAATGCAGTGCACTGATCGAGAGCGAGTCCTGTTCACGTCCCATCAGCTGAATGGGCCCGCATCTCAATGGTGGGATACTTTCACCGCCTCACATGCCAACCCGTAGACGGTGACGTGGAACGAGTTCGAGCAAAGCTTTCGCAAGGCTCACATCCCCACCGGCACCATGGCATTGAAGAAGAAAGAGTTCAGAGCTCTGCGCCAAGGAAGTCGATCACAATGAGTATGTACGAGTTCAACCAACCGGCCGCTATGCGCGAAGATGTAATTTCCGACGGCCAAGCAAGAAAGGTTCATGGAGGGTCTGAATGACAACATATCAGTACAGCTGATATCGGGTGATTACACTGACTTCCACCAGCTAGTCAGTAAGGCCATCCGCCAGGAAGGCAAGCACATGGAGATGGAGACCCAGAAGAAAGAATGGCAGATCAGAGGCACAACTCTGGAGGTTCTCTCAAGGTTCACAGCACTCCTCCGCACGCGAACAAGTTGAGACCTCTCAGGCAGCAACTTCAAGACCCGGTCGAGCAAGTTCAAGTCCTCAACCGCCACCGCTCCAAGCTAGCCGCCAGATTTGCACCAATCGCACCCCAACGACCGGTGGCCAAGTGCAGAAGAGCAGTCCACTATCAGATGGAGTGACCTGCTTCTATTGCAAAGAACCAGGGCACTATGCCAAGGCATGCCCCAAGAAGATACAAGCAACAGCGACCCCAGGAGCCTCCGGAAGTCAGAACCAGGCGCAGCAGAAGCCGCAAACCTTCATCAAGGGGAGAGTGAATCATGTGACAGCTGAAGAAGCTCAGGCTGCACCGGACGTCATGCTGGGTATGTTCCTTGTCAACATAGTACCAGCATCAGTTCTTTTTTATTCCGGAGCATCGCATTCCTTTGTGTCAAAAACTTTTGTGGATAAGCACGGGTTGGGCAGGGTAACTCTTAGCAACCCCATGATAGTTCACTCCCCTGGAGCAGAAATGAGAGCAGGGACCATGTGCCCAAAAGTGGAATTGCTCATAGATGGGACCCGATTCCTAGCCGATCTTTTGGTTTTGGAATCACAAGAGTTAGATGTCATTCTCGGAATGAACTGGTTAGCCAAGAATCGAGATCAGATCAATTGCGCTCCTCAGATCCCGGAAGCAGAAGGATGTGCCCTCTTCCACCTTCAAGTCTTGGAAGAAGTGCCAATAGTGCGGGAGTACCCTGATGTTTTTCCCGAGGAACTACCAGGAATGCCACCGGATAGGGAAATTGAGTTTGTGATTGACCTAGTCCCAGGCACCGCCCCAATTTCCAAGAGACCATATCGGATGCCTGCTAACGAGTTAGTAGAATTGAAAAATCAGCTCAAGGAACTGGAAGACAAAGGATACATTCAACCCAGTTCGTCACCTTGGGGAGCACCCGTCCTGTTCGTCAAGAAAAAGGATGAGAGTTTGAGGCTATGTGTGGATTACAGAGCACTCAACGATGTTACCATCAAGAACAAATACCCCCTCCCCAGGATCGACGACCTGTTCGATCAGTTGAAAGGAGCCGGTGTCTTCTCTAAGATTGACCTGCGGTCAGGATATCATCAGTTGAAGATTCGTGAAGAAGACATTCCCAAGACTGCCTTCTCCACCAGATATGGACATTATGAGTTCACGGTCATGTCGTTTGGATTGACCAATGCTCCAGCCTATTTCATGAGCATGATGAACAGTGTATTCATGAAATACTTAGACAAGTTTGTGGTGATCTTCATCGATGACATCCTCATCTACTCCAAGAACGAGGAAGAGCATGAGCAACATCTCAGGATAACTTTGGAGAAGCTTCGAGAGCATCAACTTTTTGCCAAATTCAGTAAATGTGAATTTTGGCTAAAAGAGGTTGCCTTCCTTGGACATATCGTGACAGCCGAAGGGATTGCTGTAGACCCTTCTAAGATAGAGGTAGTAATAGAGTGGAAGCAACCGAAATCCGTAACGGAAGTCAGGAGCTTCCTTGGACTTACAGGTTATTACCGCCGGTTCATAGCAGGATTCTCCGAGCTAGCCAAGCCAATGACTCAGTTGTTGAAAAGGAAAAGAAATTGAATGGACGAAGGCACGTGAGCGAAGTTTCGCACCTCAAGAAAAGGCTGGTTTCAGCACCCGTGCTTGTATTGCCGAACGTACATAAAGGCTTTGAGGTCTTCTGTGATGCCTCTCGCCTAGGCTTAGGTTGTGTTCTGATGCAAGAAGGCAAAGTGGTAGCCTACGCATCACGCCAACTCAAGCCCTATGAGTGCAATTATCCTACTCATGACCTAGAGTTAGCCGCAGTAGTGCACGCCTTAAAAATCTGGTGCCACTATCTTATCGGTAACCGTTGTGAAGTATACACGGACCACAAGAGCTTGAAGTATATCTTCACCCAAGTAGAACTCAACCTGAGGCAGCGAAGATAGCTGGGGTTGATAAAAGACTATGATATCGGTATACACTACCACCCCGGAAAAGCAAATGTTGTAGCCGATGCCTTAAGCAGGAAGTCCTATGTAAATGTGGTCTTATCAGAAGAGGACCAGACCCGACTTCAGGAGGGAGTCGCCCGTCTAAGTCTAAATCCGATGGGACCAAGCATCCTCACCACCCTGGAGATACAACCTGGCTTGCCTGATCAGATTAAGGAAGCTCAGAAGGTTGACGAGGATATTTAGGAAATCAAAAGGAATATGAGAAGAGGCAAGGCCCCAGGATTTAGTGAAGATGAGCATGGCACCGTCTGGTTCGAGAGCCGCATCTATGTGCCAAATAATCAGAAAATCAAAACCATGATTCTGAAAGAAGCTCATGACACCCTATACTCAATCCACCCAGGTCGTACCAAGATGTACCAGGACCTAAGGGAAAAATATTGGTGGGTTAGTTTGAAGAGAGAAATAGCGAAGTTTATTGAAGCCTGCGATACCTGTCAACGAGTCAAAGCCGAACATCAGAGACCAGCTGGACTCTTGCAACCACTGCCAATACCAGAATGGAAGTGGGAGGAAATCGGTATGGATTTCATAACCGGACTCCCAAGGACGCAATCGGGTTATGATTCAATCTGGGTGATCATAGACCGATTAACTAAAGTGGCTCACTTTATACCAGTCAAGACCACTTACTCCGGGAGTAAGTTAGCTGAGCTATACATGTCCCGGATTGTGTGCCTGTATGGCATTCCCAAGAAAATAGTGTCAGATCGAGGAAGTCAGTTCATTTCTCGATTCTCGACGTGTCTACGAAGAGTTAGGGAGTAAACTCAATTTCAGTACCGCTTACCATCCACAGACGGATGGTCAAACAGAAAGAGTTAACCAAGTGCTCGAGGTTATGCTAAGAGCTTGTACTCTGGACTTTGGGAATAGCTGGGACCATTTATTACCCTATGCAGAGTTCTCGTACAATAATAGCTACCAAGCCAGTCTGCAGATGGCACCCTTCGAAGCCTTGTACGGCCGAAAGTGCAGGACACCCTTGCTTTGGGATCAGCAAGGAGAACCCCAAGAAGCTAGACCGAATCTACTTCAAGACGCAGAAGATAAAGTGAAGAAGATCAGGGACAGACTAAAGATAGCCCAATCTCAACAAAAGAGTTATGCGGACAACCGTCGTCGAGATTTGACCTTTGAGGTCGGGGACTACGTCTATCTTAGAGTATCCCCACTCAGAGGTGTAAAAAGGTTTCAAGTCAGAGGAAAACTAGCACCGCGTTATGTGGGACCCTTCAAGATTCTAAATCGAAGAAGTGAGGTCGCATATCAGTTGGACTTACCGCCAAGCATGTCAGGAGTGCACAATGTCTTCCATGTCTCTCAGTTGAAGAAGTGCCTCTGGGTACCCGCGGAGCAAGCCGCATTGGAAACTTTGGACCTTCAGGATGACCTCACCTACTAGGAGCAGCCAATCAAGATCCTTGAGACAGCAGAACGTCAGACTAGAAGGAAGACCGTCAAATTCTGCAAGGTTCAGTGGAGCAACCACACCGAAGACGAAGCCACTTGGGAGCGAGAAGAGGATTTGAAGGCCAACCATCCCCATCTCTTTTGCTAGCCGGTGCAAATCTCGAGGGCGAGATTTCTTTTAATGAGGGTAGGTTTGTAACATCCCAAAAATTTTACTCCTTTATTAAAATCAATTCTGGAATTTATTGGATTTTCTTAGAGTTTATTTCAAAGTCCTGATCTGAGTAAATTTAAAAACTTCTATTTATAAAAGATCAAAATGAATTTATTGCATTTCATGAAAGTCAAATAATTGTACTATACCTTCCTAAAGTCAAATCTGTATTTATGTATATTCTCAGGATTTTATAAACAATTAAAACCTTCCCTTTTAAGTGAAATTGTGCTTTTACAAAAAAATAAATGTCAAAATGGGTGGAAAATATTTTTATTAAGTCCCAAATAGTCCCAGAAGGTTCTCTGAATTTTTCTAGAATTTTTAAAATTTATTTGGTATTTTTCTGAGTTCTCTAAAGCTTATTCTCATTTCTGAAAATCAAAAAGAAATAAAAATCCAAAACCTCTCCCGGGGCCGACACTTGTCACCCATCGGGCCAGTCCGCGCTGCCGAATTCCTCCTCGGTCGTCCGATCTGATTTAAACCCTCTCCCCGCCTTCCCGTCCTCTCTGACCGATACCAGGCACCCATCCGACCGTCCGCCCCTTCGCCCGACTTAATCGCAGCCGCCCGCACCAACTTACCGCTTCATCCCGCCTTCCCCTCCGCTCCTGCCGACACGTGGTGGAATCGGGGCCGTTCGCCATTGTCGGACTTCATCCCGCCCATCCGCAGCCACTTAACCCTCCGCCCGAAACCCCAACGGCTCGGATGGAGTCTCGTTTGTCGGATGAAATCTTGACCACACCTGTTCACTTACCGGTTCGCTTTAGATCCAGCGGCCCCCGCTTCCCCCACCTGCCACACGTCGCGAATCCGACCGTCATCCCAACCCTTTCCCATTTTCTTCTCTCGCTAACGCGCGGGCCCCGCCTGTCAGGTCCATCGTCCCCGTTCGCTTACCTTCTTCCTCGTGCAATCACCGCCGTTGCTGCCGCCATTGATTAGAAAACCGAAGCTTTGAAAGCTTCGGTTTCTTGCCAATTTATTCCCCCGCACCACTGCACATTCAAATAGCCGTCTTCCCGCATCCGTTTCTGGAATTTTCCCCCTCAATCACGCCCTGTGCGCCGTCGCATTAATCCCCTCCGCCCGTTGCTCTCCGGCGAGTTTTGCGCAGCCGTTACCACACCTCCCCGGCCTATAAAACCCACACCCCGAGGTCCCTCTACCCACACCGCTACCCCTCGTGCTTCCAGATCGCAAAATTGAGCATCGGAGCCCCCTGCGCTCGTTCTTCTCCGTCGGCCTCCAGTAGCTCTGGCGAGCAATCACCACCGCCTCCGACCACCCCGAGCCTCGCCAACCCCACCCCGACACTGCTTGTGCCCCGGCGATCCTCGACGACCACCTCCCCGAGCTTTTGCGCCACTGGAGCTGCTCCGCCGCCGTGAAGCCCTCTCCGACCGCCGCCCCTCCCCTCCGATTCTCCCCTCCGGTCACCCTCGGCCTCCGCGCAAGGTACCGGTGCACTCCCCGCACTCCCCTCTGCATTTTGCCCCCATCGGCCAGCGCCGCCGCCCGTCGGAGCGCCGGCGACCCTCGGTCCCTGTGCGCCACCACCGGCCGCCCGCCCCGTTAGCCGCCGGGCTGAGGTGGCAGCAGGCGTGGCCGCCAGCTGGGTGCCACGCCAGCACCACCCGAGAGCCCCCTCGCCACCTCGTGCGCGTGCCGCCACGTCGGCATATTGCCGTGACGTGGCAGCCACGTTGCAACCACGTGGAGCCAGGTGGCAGCCACGTGGAAGCCACGCCAGCGCCACCCCGCTCCCCGCACACCCGCGTGCCACCTCACCCCTCTCTCCGGTTCTTGGACCCAATCCGCCGTAGAACGGCCCCACCTGTCAGCCTCTCCCCGATTATTTTAACCGTAGGGCTGACGTCATAATCCTTTAATTTCCTTTAGAAAAATAATTCTTGCTGACATCATAAATCCTTTTCGGTTTAAAAATAAATCCAGAAAATAACTTTGAATTTAAACTTTAGTTATGTTGTTTTACTGTATATGCAAGCGTACTTCTATTCAAATTTAATTTAAATTCAGTTTTAACTTTAGTTATACCTATAGTCCTTTGATTATAGCCCATTTGAATCTCAAATTCATATACCTTGTCACCCTAGCTGAAAACTAGTTAGTACCATAGTATTGACTAGAAAAATTATAGAAATGCTCAGCCCGGCTTAGTATAATTTTAGGTGGGATTAATATCTTTCACATGAAATGACGATTTAAAATTGAGTTCTTGACTTCGGTGAATCAAGGATGGTTTATGAAAGCTATTTAAAAATGAAAATAGAAATTTATGTTTTGGACTTAGGCTAATGGTTAGGTTGTGGTTGTCGGCATGCCTCGTGTTTGGTGACACCTGGTTGATTGTCGTGCACAGGGGAATGTGGTTGAGCCTAAGGCAGATTAAGGACCGTTTCTGTGATTCATTTTACGAAGTCATTTCGTACTACCACAAGTCCGGTATGGAACGGACCTGGTTAAGTAATTTGTAAAGTTCCAAATATAGTCTCGCTATAGGCTGAATGTGAGCACGGCGTAGGCTGTGGGAAGTCTCACATGGCACCAGAGGGGGCTCCAACTCGTGGATTTGAGTTGTGGTGAAACCTTAGTGGCGGCGTGATTATTTTTGGCTATGGATCATTGGAACAGCCTTGTCATGAACTCTCCGCCGCACACCTAAGGCAGTGTGTTTATCGCGTGGCTCAAGTGAGAGGGAATGTCTTGTGGGTAAAGTTGTACACCTCTGCAGAGTTAAAACCTATCTGGATAGCCGTGTCCGTGGTCATAGACATGCTGAGTAAAGTTTTCACAGATTAGACTTGGATTTTATAAAACCTGGTTTTTGAGCAAACAAATAGTGGTTTTGGTTTTGGTCCGGGTGGATTCCCGTGGATAGGTTTGTGTGGGTCAGAGACTATGCTAACGATATTACCTGTTAAAAACAATGTTCATATACTGTATTAAAGTTCAGCTTTTCGTACTTACATTATTGTATTCAAATTCAAGTATTGCTTTCCGCACATTTACCCTATTAAGCCTTCCTTTGAAATCCATTATACATGCATCAATTCTGTTATATTTCCTGGTGTAACTTGCGTAAGCATTTATATGCTTACCTTGGGAGTACTCGTTGTACTCACCTTACTACATCTGTTGCCAGACTTCGACGGCAACTACGACGGTGAGGACTATTTCAGCGAGTAGGACGCGTCTTACAGTCATTCGCCTGTGGGAGGTTGGATGGGCTGTGCTGCTACCTTTACTGCTTTCCGTTGTTTTATTTCTTTTGTTGGCCTTGTGCCCCTATATTGTAAGACTTGGCCTTAAGGCCGTATTTTGTCATTTAATAATATTCGGTGGTGATTTTTGCATGATATACATTACTGTTAACCCTGTGTGCACTAGCTTTTTCTGGAATAGTGTGATTTACATAGAGGGACTTGGAGATGTTGTTCCGGGTCCCGACATCAATTCAATTGAACCTCTATAGGGTAAAGTGAAATGTTTGGAACATAGTATGGGTGTGTTTGCCATACTAACAAATGGTAGATCCTCACAAATACGGTCAAGCCTTCCAACTTTGGCCCGTCAGAAGCCCGAGGTTGTGTAGGTCCAGAATCTACCGGATAGAGACTATATAAAGAATTGAGTGGTGAAAAGTCTTGTTTTCTTAACTCAGTCATGAGGGTTAAGAAATCTTGTGGGTAAAACTGAGCAACTATGCAGAGTCAAATACTAATGGTATTTGAATACGCCGTGCTTCCGGTAAATGATGCTATGTTTAATGGGTGAATCCATAAATGAAGCATAAGTAGTTTTGGAAATGTTTTGGTAATACTGAAGCTCGGTAATCAAGTTTGAAACCCCATTCATTAAGAAGTTATTGATTTTTTTTAATTTAAATTCGAAGTGTTTGCCAAATAAAACTGCGTCCATATAAAGTAATAGAACCAGTATAATCCCAATTCTTTGGAATCCCTTGCATGTAATTATATAGTGTCTCCTCATGTGACTTGTTGAGTACGGTTGGATGTACTCAGTCTTGCTTCATTTTTCCCCACAACACAGATCAGAAAAAGAAAGAATGTTGCAAGTTTCGTGTTAGGGTTACGGTCGCACTCAAGCATTCATGTGGGAGTTTTCTTCGGTTCTTCTGATTGTAAGTTAAGTTTTGGGCTTGAACGCCCTTAAAGTTATTAAAATTGACCATTAGATCTTATTTTTCTCAAATTAACCCTTTTGAACCATTCGTGAGCAGGTATAATACTCTTTTCACAAGAAATGAACTCTGGTCTACATGGACGGACGTCACAAAGACTGCTCCCAAAAATAGGTCGTTACATATAGAACCAATAACCTACCGTGTGAACAACTACTGATACCGTATCCTATTATGTTCTGTACTTCTACAACTACTGTGTCAGCAGTGCTATGTAACATAACATCCTAGAATCCTGAACCTAAATCTGAACTATATTATATTCTGCCTTGGACTCCATTTACCACAGCAGACATATATATTTCCATATGCTTTATACACTTACATGACTGCTCTAGGATACACCAACTTTACCATATGCATTTCCACTCGATACCAAATGCTCGACTTGATGATTATACTTGATTGAATGTCGATGACAACAAGACCCACGTGGAAAACTGAATTTCCACTTGCCAATAAATGCTCTCGGTTTATATTGCAACCATGATGGGTTCCCAAAATAGCACTAGCCAGTTGACAATGTTCATTACCATAAAAATAACTTGCGATGAACAGCATTTGATCGAGGATTTAGAATAGTATAATACATACATATTCAGCTGCTCTATCTTGATGCTCAGAGCTTCTACTATAAAGACATTGTTTCTCTAGGACTGCACATCTCTTTCCTTTTTATTGTTTACATTCTTTGTTACACATTATCTTTTTTCAACTCCAGCATATTTTTCCCCTTTTCTCCATACATTAGTGGCTGTTCTTTACCTGGTTGTAATACTCTGAACGTCGATTCGATGTAGGTTTTAAATAATCGCAGGGTCGCCCAGTTTTTTTCGGTAAAACGTGGGACGGGAAGAAATATAATTTTTGGAATTAGCATAAAGTGAAAATTACGGAAAAGAATAGATTTTTAAAAATAAATAAAACCTTTTTTCTGGGCGGGCCGGAGAGTGGGCCTGCCACCTTGGGCCGGAGGCCCAAGGGGTGGTCGAACCCACCCCTCCAACCCTAGCCGTCCCCACCTCTTTTCCTCCCCCCCCAATGCGCAGCCCCCTCCCTCCCCCCTTCCCTTTCCCAGCCCCCACCACTCCCCCTCCCTTCCCCCCTTGGTGCTGCCATTGGTGCAAATGAGAAGAAGGAGAAAGGGAAGAGAAAGGGGAAAAGGGGAAAGGAAAAGAGAAGGAGCTCGTGGGGTGTTCGTCGTGTTCTTCAGCAATTCATCAAGGGTAACCCCTGTTTTTCCCCAATTAGATGTATATTTTAGTTGTGGTAGCAATGTCGGTACTCTGGACTGCTAGGACAGATTTCGTTGGACAGCTGTGTTGGGGTAGTTTCGTGGGGATTCAGCTCTGGACCTCTCCTAGAGAGTTGAAGAGGACGTCGTTATATTTCCATGACATGCTAGAACGCATCGATCGGACCTTTTTACAAGAAGTTATGATTTTTCTTGTAAAGACAGTTCTGCAGATCGGGAGTTTTTTGTCAGATTTTGGTAGATTGGTTTTGGCGATTAGAAAGTTTGAGAAACAAAGGATCTCTATATTATGAAAGTTGTAGATAATTGTCGTAGCTTTCCAGGAAGGTCAAGAAATTATGATTCGGACACTCGGGCTGGAAGTTATGGTATTTTTAGTGCTCTGTCCAGAGAACCCGACGTGAACATTGATGTTTTAGAAAATTGGATGGTGCGGGTAGAAGATGGCCGAATCAGGGAGGCTCACCAACTAGGTTTAGTTAGAAAATCTAATTATATTTCCAGAAAGTCTAAGAACACCCTATTCAGACTCTTGTACCATTAGATACGAATTTTTGAAGTTGACTGTCCACAGAGGTAGGCGGAATGACCTGTAGAATTTGGGAATTGGAACAAAGTTAGATGAATTCACTAGTTCGTGATTGTTTTTATTTGGGCAAAGGTCCACTACTGTTATCTTAGCAAATATTATAATTATTATTCAGGTAGAGGACGGATCCCAGAGGCGGCACCTTCTGCTCGTTCCCCGTTTTCTCGCGGTTAAGGCAAGTATAACGATGGTTTGAAAGTTGATAGTGTGAAACGTCGATGTTTGATCCATATTATGGGCCTGTTCTTTCGGCCGCAATGATGGCTTTGGTCGCATGGTGATGGCTTTTGGCTGCTTATGGCAGAGATTGCGGAAAGAGAGATACTCGCTATGCGATTTTTGATGATACAGATATTAGTTTTTTAACGTGTACTACAATTAACTTGTAGACCCTATCTTAAAAAAATACTCCGTTTAAAAGTTAGTTACTGTAGCAAAAGTCAAAAGCGGCTTTTAGAAGCCGCAAAGAACATGCCCTATGAATATATATGTGTCATGGTTGTGGTAAGGATGTATTGGTGTTGTTTGTGGGTGATTGTAATTTACAGTGTTCATGAATATTTTTGGTGCACGGATATTGTGAAATGCAAGATTTATTTTATTGAGACATTCACGCATATGCATTATGTTGAATCTATTCAAGTCTTGGTCACGAGATGACTAAGCGCCGAGGTCCCCGTCATGTTGGTGACATAACGGGCTAAAGGTCCCCATACTTGTGGAGTATGGGCAATTGGTCCTTGTACCAAGTGGTACAGGCATGGGTGTGCATCGACAGATGCACACTTTGCATTACCGGTAAAATGCAAAAGAGAAAGAGATAAAGAGATTGTTGATCATCTTGCATAGCATGACTTATTGTATGGTTGATAGATGAATGGGTGAAGTGATGTTCATGAATGTTCTTGCTATTTTCTATTATATTTGCTGAGTCGTTGGACTCACTCTTGTTGCTGTTGTTTCTTTTAGGTACCGTTACGAGATCGGCATGCACGGGGAAAGGGAAGGAATAAACTTGTTGCACTGGCACGTTTCACCCATAAAGGAAACAAAGGAAAAGAATTAAATATAGGACGCAAGAAAGCTTTAAGTATCATTTGATTATTACCCTTGGATGTTATTTGTAATCAGAGTTTAGAATATTTATGATGCTCATGCTCTTTCTCTAAGTATTCTATCCATGAATGGCTTAGTACCCTTTAATTTAATTGCTTAGCACTGAACTTATTACTTGAGGATTGTTTACTATAATTGTTACTACATGTGAAATCTCTGATGTGGATAGATAAACAAAGGAGGCTCTGCCAAAATTTTGTATAACGTAATTAGATAACATTGTTTTACTTCTAGTTGGATAGCATTCCAGGTCATTGTTTGGCCGGGGTGTTACAGTTGGTATCAGAGCGGGCTTTAGGTCCGTGGTAATTAAAATATTAAATTGACACACTGATGCACAGTAGGATGGGATGGGTTAAGCATTGCATTCATGCTTTGACATATTATGTTGATGATTTATGTTATGAGATGATCTTGTATGATTATGTTTTGCTTCTATGACTGTTATGAGTGAGAATAGTCAATGATAAGAGGTAAAGGTTGTAGTGGTTGCCTTGGACATTGCTAGTTTATACCACCGATCGTGGTAAAGGGATAGTGATGCATTTACCTTGTGTAACTTGGTTGCAGATGTTGTGGGTGAGATTCTTTAGAAAAGTTGTTGTCTTCTTTGAGTTGATTTTGGCCAATTCTTAGCCTATTGCGGTTAATGAGTTTCTCTTGAGTTAGTGGTTCATTGTAGTTGTTGGGTGCCAATAGGCTTTTAATTATTTTTTAGACAAATATTGTTTCTTTTTTATTATTGAGTTGCTCTTGCTGCTCGTGAGTAGTGTTATTTTGCGAGAGGGATATTTCAATGTTTGTTCCATCTTTCTTATTGGAAAATATGACTCATTTATTCGTTTGACTTATTGAAAAAAAAAAATCAAAGCTTTATGATGCAAGTTCATTAACTTGCGAAGCTGTGGCACTATGCTTTCTTTTTGGGTTATTTCGATTGTAGGTGTTTATTTCCTCTCTTTTCTGAAAGGAAGTGTTAAAACCATTTGTGGTGTTTAAGTAAGAGGTGGCAATCATGTAAATCCTTGATAAGTTGTGAATTATCAAGTTGAAATGTTAGTGTGGTACATAATTAATTTCTACTATCATACTTGGAAGTGTACATGATTATTATGATATTGTCATGTTGTAGTTGTTAAAAGAATTGTGGTTAAGAATTTGTCGATTCATGTTTAGAACTCATGCAATTATTGAGGAATATGAACAAAAGTGGTTTGATTATTATGGTTGTTTAAATTCCCAACTTATTGGGTAGATTGGATTATTTGATCTTAAGTGATTAATCTAACCATTTGGGATGGTTAAGTAAGGAGTTGTTGGAATATTGCCTTAGTAATATTAACATTTAATATGCCCTCTCTTTATATACTTAAGAAGCATGCACAACTGCTAGATTCATTTAACTTTTGCCATGCTAAATTGTTGACACATGTATAAAGAAATTATAGGAAGGTTGATGAATTGACTTGTGGAATCTTGTCTGATAAAGTTGGCATTATTGATGTTTAAAGTTATTTTGTTCTAAATTTCTGAATGTAAGGTGGAATGGTGAATCTATACTCATAATTGTACTTGTGATTGCAAAACAGAGATAGGATCATGAATGATACCTTGAAAAAAAACAAGTATTGACAACAATGGCTAGAGTGCAATTAGTTTTTGCTAAACTAGAGTTGAGAATCAGTAAAAGGTGAATGTATGAAATCTAATAAGAGATTTAAACTAGCATGTTTGTGAGGTTGTCATATTCTAATATCATCTTGTTAAAGAGTTTTTTTTTCAATATTGTGGCTTATGCACTAGGTTTTCCTAGATTAAGTAGTTGGAATCTTATTTAGATAATAAGAACATGATGAAGTGATTTATGGTGTTCCTTTTGAAAACAAAATGAAGGAGTAAGAGGGTATAATGATTCTTGCAAAGAAGGTTTTATCTTGTTGTGAATACAATTGATAGTATGTAGATGTGATTATGGTGTTGAATGTTATAAATAAAAGAATTTGTTAGTTCCTTGATATTATTTAAATTAAAGGATTTGAGATTTACGGTTGGGATCTTTTGGACCTTATGACTTGTGTGATAGCCGAGGTTGCGTTGAGTAAAGCGACGTGTTGAATGATCTTATTGATTTTAATCTGAACCTTGTATTATAGTCTTCAAGCCTCTTTTGTTGGAATTGGCGGGATGTGGTAATAAAAAAATTGATTATTTCTTGTTAAAAGAAAGAGTGTACTGAAAGTATTTGAGGTACAGATGATCTCATCTTGTGTTTTTCCAACCTCATTGCTATTATTTTTTTCTTTTGGTCTTATGGCTACTGTGAATGATGGCGGTTCTTTTGGTATGCTGGAATTTATTTCTTCTTACCTCTTCTTCTAAGAACAGGGTAATTGTTGTGGGTTGCGAAGCCTTTTGTTGCGTGATGGCAACCGGATAGTGGTGCTCTAGTAGATATTTTGTGGGAACCTTAACTATCATCGATGTTGTGATACTTTGGATGATATATTATTTTCGTGAAATAATCCTGGGGTAGGATTTGATTTAAATAAAATGTCTGTCTTAGAGCCATATAATTTGTTGATGTTAAGAATCGAGTGTATGTTAATTGTAAAATAGCAGGGTTTTCACCTAATGGTTTCCCTATCTTATACGGGAAGTTTGTTGTAGGAGTCTTGAAAGCTAAGTTTGGTCTTTACCTCTTGTTATGCTAGAACCTTAGAGGCCCAGTGTCTCTATGTAGGAATAGTGGAACAGAGTGGATTCCAAATAGTGTGATGATCATGGATAACATCCTTGAGGTACAGTAAATGATAATGTGTGGGTGTGATAAGAATTTTGAGTTGATATCCTTAAGGGATTAACGATCATTAGGAATTATCTGTCAAAATAATTCCATTGGTCAAGGTCTTGGCTAGAGTATGATTTGTGGGGCCAGTAGAGTCTATCTACAATGGTGTAGATGATGTACTTAGTTGAGCTAATTGTTGAGGTGGCCAACTTGAGTTAAATGAGTTAGTGTGTTGGGCGATGATTTTGGAAATCCTTTGTTCAAGAAAGTTAAATTATTAAAAGTAATGGATTGGGAAATATTTGCTATCTCGAATAGGGAAACGTTCTCTTGATTCTTGTTAAGCTGTGTGTTTATGGCAGAGGTTATTCGTAAATTGAGTTGTTTTATGTTGAGGCGTTGTCTTTTTTAGTTGGGAAAAAGAAAATAATTGTTTGATCCTTCGAGTGATTTTCACTCTTGGATTATGTGGGGTGGTTCTCCAATTGTCTACTTGGAAAGTGGAAGAGGTTTTGTGGTGAATCCTTTGGTTTGGATCGTGGTCCTTTGAAGGGCAACTGGTTGCTAGTGTGTTGCTTGAGAATACTTTATTCTTCTCTTGTTGAGTTCTATTTGTAAAAGATATCGTTGTGCTTCTAGTAGAATGATGTGAGTGGAATTTGTGATCAAATTCTTTAAAATGGGTATATTGTGTTATCCCGAGTATATTTAATAAGAGGAAAGTGTTTTAAGAAAGAGGATGGTTTTAGAAAGTGGTCTTAATAGTTAATGCGGGGAATTTTGCCAAAATGGCAGGACCTATTGGCCGCTCAGAGCTGGCCGAAGAGTTATGCGGACATTCGGCTTAGACCAACGTGAATCATGGACTTGCCAGAACTGGCCATGAGGAAGAGGGCCATCAAGTATGTGAGACAATGTGGAACCTTGAAGACCGGATGCATAAGAAGAGCCCGAGCTATTCGAGGCGGAAGAGTTCCCGTAGTCGTGGTTCCCTTGGGATGCTCTATCCTTTGGTTGCTCTTTCGTTGATTGTTCTTTTGTCTCGTAGGTTGAGGAGTTAGATTCGAGGACGAATCCTTTTTAGGTAGGGAGAATGTAATACCCTGAACGTCGATTCGACGTAGGTTTTAAATAATCGTAGTGTCGCCTGGTTTTTTTTGGTAAAGCGCGGGACGGGAAGAAATATAATGTTTGAAATTAGCATAAAGTGAAAAATATGAAAAAGAATAGATTTTTAAAAATAAATAAAACCTTTTTTCTGGGCGGGCCAGAGGGTGGGCCTGCCACCTTGGGCCGGAGGCCCAAGGGGTGGCCGAACCCACCCCTCCAACGCTAGCTGCCCCCACCTCTTTTCCTCCCCCCCCATTGCGCAGCCCCCTCCCACCCCCCTTCCATTTCCCAGCCGCCACCCCTCCCCCTCCCTTCCCCCCTTGGTGCTGCCATTGGTGCAAATGAGAAGAAGGTGAAAGGGAAGAGAAAGGGAAAAAGGGGAAAGGAAAAGAGAAGAAGTTCGTGGGGTGTTCATCGTGTTCTTCAGCCATTCTTCAAGGGTAACCCCTGTTATCCCCAATTAGATGTATATTTTAGTTGTGGTAGCAATGTCGGTACTCTGGACTCCTAGGACAGATTTCGTTGGACAGCTGTGTTGGGGTAGTTTCATAGGGATTCAGGTCTGGACCTCTCCTAGAGAGTTTAAGAGGACGTCATTATCTTTCCATGAAGTGCTAGAACGCGTCGATCGGACCTTTGTAGCAGAAGTTATCATTTTTCTTGTAAAGACTGTTCTGCAGATCGGGAGTTTTCTGTCAGATTTTGGTAGATTGGTTTGGGCGATTAGAAAACGGGAGAAACAGAGGATCTCTATATTATAAAAGTTGTACATAATTGTCGTAGCTTTCCAGGAAGGTCAAGAAATTATGATTCGGACACTCGGGCTGGAAGTTATGGTATTTTTAGTGCTCTGTCCAGAGAACCTGACATGAACATTGATGTTTTAGAAAATTGGATGGTGCGGGTAGAAGATGGCTGAATCAGGGAGGCTCACCAACTAGGTTTAGTTAGACAATCTAATTATATTTCCAGAAAGTCTAAGAACACCCTATTCGGACTCCTGTACCATTAGATACGAACTTTTGAAGTTGACTGTCCACAGAGGTAGGCGGAATGACCTGTAGAATTTGGGAATTGGAACCAAGTTAGATGAATTCACTAGTTCGTGATTGTTTTTATTTGGGCAAAGGTCCGCTACTGTTATCTTAGCAAATATTATAATTATTATTCAGGTGGAGAACGGATCCCAGAGGCAGCACCTTCTGCTCATTCCCTGTTTTCTCGCGGTTAAGGCAAGTATAATGATGGTTTGAAAGTTGATAGTGTGGAACGTCGATATTTGATCCATATTATGAATATATATGTGTCATGGTTGTGGTAAGGATGTATTGGTGCTGTTTATGGGTGATTGTAATTTACAGTGTTCATGAATATTTCTGGTGCACGGATAATGTGAAATGCAAGATTTATTTTATTGAGACATTCACGCATATGCATCATGTTGAATCTATTCAAGTCTTGGTCACGAGATGACTAAGCGCCGAGGTCCCCGTCATGTTGATAATATAACAGGCTAAAGGTCCCCATACTTGTGGAGTATGGGCAATTGGTCCCTGTACCAGGTGGTACAAGCATGGGTGTACATCGATGGATGCACACTTTGTATTACCGGTAAAATACAAAAGAGAAAGAGATAAAGAGATTGTTGATCATCTTGCATAGCATGACTTATTGTATAGTTGATAGATGAATGGGTGAAGTGATGTTCATGAATGTTCTTGCTATTTTCTATTATATTTGCTAAGTCGTTGGACTCACTCTTATTGCTGTTGTTTCTTTTAGGTACCGTTACGAGATCGGCATGCATAGGGAAAGGGAAGGAATAAACTTGTTGCACTGGCACGTTTCCCCCATAAAGGAAACAAAGGAAAAGAATTAAATATAGGACGCAAGAAAGCTTTAAGTATCATTTGATTATTACCCTTGGATGTTATTTGTAATTAGAGTTTAGAATATTCATGATGCTAATGCTCTTTCTCTAAGTATTCTATCCATGAATGGTTTAGTACCCTTTAATTTAATTGCTTAGCACTGAACTTATTACTTGAGGATTGTTTACTATAATTGTTACTACATGTGAAATCTCTTATTTGGATAGATAAACAAAGGAGGCTCTGCCAAAATTTTGTATAACGTAATTAGATAACATTGTTTTACTTCTAGTTGGGTAGAATTCCGGGTCATTGTTTGGCCGGGGTGTTACACTGGTCTTGTACATACCAACACAAACATGGCCTACTCCAGAGATTCGCTAGCTTTCTGATATGCTATTCGCCAGACAAACACCCTGCCAACCAACTACGCTTTCCATAACCTTCTGTTAGTGATATGCTCTAAAAATAATCATGGAAATGATTGTATCACTTCTATATTTATGATCTTTTGAATAATATGTTATTTTGTTCTTTGAATAAATGTCTTTTATATTGATTAACCAACTGCGGTGTCCGGGCGCGGCGACCAAGGGGTGATGCGAGGCGCGACGTCCGGTGATGGAGGAGGCGACGGGCGACGCGGAGAAGAGAAACGGCAGAGGTGGCTCATCGGCGGGACTCCGGCGACGGCGACGACTCCGGCGGCCATGGGGAAGGCAGCGAATGCACGGGCGACGGTGGCGCGGCCTGGGAACGGCGGTGCGAGCGCGAGGAGCGGAGCTAGGGTTCGGCGGCGGCGAAGAATAGGCACGCGAACCGAGGCGGCCGACGGGTTATATGCACGCGAACCGAGGCAACCCGATCGGGTACGGCGACGAGCACGAAACCGATTCGGTTTGGACAGTTTGGATCCGCGGAGAAAAGATTGGACGGCTGAGATCAACTGAGGGTTAGGGTAAGGGTTATCGCGCGGGCGGGCATTAGCGGGGCGACGCGTGGCAGCGAGCGCGATCCAACGGCGGGAACGTGAGGGCGGGCGCGGCCGAGCGGGGCGGGGTGCGGACGCGGGTGATGGCGCCGCGTGGCGAGGAACGGATCGGCGGCGGGAAGCGGCGGAAAGGGTACGGGCGCGCGCGGGCCGGATGGTCGACGCGTGGAGGCGGCGGATCGGGCGGCGGAGCGGCCGGGCGCGGCGGTGGCGGGACGCGTCGATGGCCGACGCGTGGCGAGAGAGAAGATCGGCGCGTGGGAAAATTCCAATTTCTTTTCTTTTTCCAGAAATTCAAATAAACTTTCAGGAGCTCTAGAAAATAGCAAATAAATCCCAAAAATTCACCAAAAATACCAGAAAATTCCTTGAGACCTGAAGAATCCAAATAAAATATTTTCAACTTATGTTAACGTTTATTTTAATCATATTAAATCATTTAAAACTTTAAAAATTCATTTGAAGCTTGAATTAAATTCAGAAAATTCCAGAAAATTCATTTTTAAAATCCTGGCTTCAAAAATTGCAGAAAAACAGGATGTTACAGAAATCCCTGAAATGATGCGGTGGGAGGATGCAAATAACTCAGTCTTAGCCCATCTATTAGTTATTTTGTCCAACCGGTTGTTCAACGTTTATGTCAACTTTACAAACGCCAATCTTCTGTGGGACGAACTTGAAGAGAAATACTCCAAAGGGGACAATGGGAATGAGTTGTTCGTGACTGCGAACTACATGAACTACAAAATAGTCAAAGGACGGTCGATGATGGAGCAGCTCCATGAGCTACAACTCCATGTACGTGACTTAAGTCAATACGACTGTGCTCTACCAGAGAAGTTCCAAGTGAACGTCATCCTGACTAAGTTGCCACCCTCGTGGCATGACTTCGTGACCGCTCGTCGACATATGAAGGAGCGCTTGACTCTCAATGAGCTGTCAGTAGCTATAAATGTCGAAGAACGTGCTAGAGCCGGTGACGGTGTAGGAAAAGCTCAAGTCCAAGATCATCAAGTACAAGTCAAGAATGCTGGAGGCTCTGGGAAACCAAAATTCAAGAATCAGCCTCAAGTCAAGCTCCAACCAAAGAAAATAAAGAAGAAAAAGGAGGATATTGTCTGCTTTGTCTGTGGGGAGGTTGGACATAAGGCCAACTATTGCCGCAATCGTAAAGGCAGAGGTCCTACTCTCGATCAACACAAGAGTCGCAAGGCTGAAGTAAATGTCGCACTTGCCATATCCAGTTCGAAAGAGTACATACCACAGGCCTTTGTGGCAAGTCCATCAATTGATTGGTGGATTGATACAGGTGCTACTAGACATATATGTGCTGATCGATCGTATTTTTCTTCATTTCAGGGTGAAGGTGGTGGATCCGTCCTAATGGGGAACGGAGCCGCTGCGACAGTACGTGGGATCGGATAGGTTTGTCTGAAACTTACCTCGGGCAAAACACTCATCCTCAAGGACATACTGTATGTACCTGCAATGACTCGCAATCTTCTTAGTGAGTCAATGCTGTGTATGCAAGGAATAAAGGTTGTATTCGAGTCTAATAAGGTCGTCTTGACCAAATTTGGAAACTTTGTGGGCAAAGGTTATGATAGTGGAGGCATGTTCCACTTATTTGTTCTTAAATCCAATAATGTAACAGTTTACAATGTTTTCTATTGCAATAAAATTCATGATATTTGGCATTTACATTTGTGTCATGTTAACTTTGAAGCTATTATGCAATTAAGCAAGATAGATTTAATTCCAAACTATAATTATGAGAAAGGTTCAAAGTGTGAAGTGTGTGTGCAAGCGAAGCAACCCCGAAAACCTTTTCATAGGGTTGAAGGGCGGAGCACTTCTCCACTTGAACTAATACATTCTGATCTATGCGAGATGAATGGAATACTAACCAAAGGTGACAAATGCTATTTTCTGACTCTCATAGATGATGCGACTAAGTATTGCTAGTCGAAGCACTTCTCCACTTGAACTAATCTATTCTGATCTATGCGAGATGAATGGAATACTAACCAAAGGTGGCAAACGCTATTTTCTGACTCTCATGGATGATGCAACTAAGTACTGCTATATTTACTTACTTACGTCGAAAGATGAAACACTTGAATACTTTAAAATCTATAAAGCCGAAGTTGAAAATCGGCTAGAAAAGAAAATCAAACGGTTACGGTCGGATCGAGGCGGTGAATACGTTTCAAATGAATTCTCTCAGTTCTGTGAAGAAAGTGGAATAATACATGAGATTACTCCACCATATTCACCCCAATCAAATGGAATAGCCGAAAGAAAGAACCGAACTCTTTGTGATCTGGTTAACGCCATGCTCCAGAGTTCAGGTATGCCAGACTATTGGTGGGGTGAAGCAGTTCTCACAGCTAACTATATTCTAAATAGGGTTCCACCTCGTAATCAAGAGGAGACACCCTATGAAGGATGGAAGGGGAGAAAACCTAATTTGTCTTTCCTTCGAACATGGGGATGCCTTGCAAAGGTACACATGCCATTGCCAAAGAAAAGAAAACTTGGTCCGAAAACAATTGATTATGTCTTTCTAGGGTATGATATAAATAGTACGGCTTATAGATTTCTAGTAGTCAAATCCGAGGTGAGTGACATCATTACGAATATAGTGATGGAGTCTCGTGATACGACTTTCTTTGAACATGTGTTTCCTATGAGACCAACCGAAGTTATTGACCATACTATGCCAGTTGACTGTCCTATTCTTCCTAGTGTGGATAACACCGCTCCAGAGTTGGAGTTGAAGAAGAGTAAGAGACAAAGGACTGAAAAGTCACTTGGCGATGACTGTGTCACCTATGTCGTGGACGATGAACCACAAACTCTTTCAGAGGCATACGCATCTCTGGATGTGGATTACTGGAAGGACGCAGTCCGTAGCGAGATGGATTCTATCATAGCTAACGGAACCTAGGAGATTACAGATCTTCCACCTGGATGCAAGCTAGTGGGCTGCAAATGGATCTTTAAGAGAAAGCGTAGACCTGATGGTACTATTGAAAAGTACAAGGCCCGCTTAATGGCTAAAAGTTTCACGCAAAAGGAAGAAGAAGACTATTTTAATACATACTCTCCTGTGGCTCGTTTACCCACAATACGAGTGCTTCTAGCACTAGCTGTCGTATATAAACTCCAAGTGCATCAAATAGATGTGAAGACTGCTTTCTTAAACGGAGAGTTGGATGAGAAGATATATATGCAACAGCCTGATGGTTTTATGGTTAAGGGGCAAGAAAAGAAAGTATGTCGATTGATCAAATCCTTGTATGGCCTAAAGCAAGCTCCCAAGCAGTGGCATGAGAAATTCGATAGTACATTGACATCGGTCGGCTTTTGTGTTAACGAAGCCGACAAATGTGTCTACTATCGGTTCAATGGGGGTGAAGGTGTCATTCTATGTCTATACGTAGATGATATATTGCTTTTTGGGACTAACATGGATGTAATTAATAAAACAAAGTCTTTTCTCTCTCAGAACTTTGATATGAAAAATCTGGGTAAAGCAGATGTTATTTTAAACATCAAGCTTATAAAGGGTGAGAATGGGATTACTCTCATAATCCCATTTTGTGGACAAAGTTCTATCCGATTTGGATTCATGAACCGTAAGCCGCCACCACACACTATGATCCAAATGCTAAGCTTCATAAAAGCACCGACACTAAAAGATCAATCAAGTATTCACAAGTTATTGGATCCTTAATGTATCTAACTAGTGCAACGAGGCCAGACATCTCGTATGCTGTAAGCAGATTGAGTCATTATACGTCCAATCCTGAAGATGATCATTGGATAGCACTAGAAAGGGTACTCAGATATTTAAAATGGACCTCTAACTGGGGAATACATTATTCTGGTCATCCTGCAGTCTTGGAAGGATTCAGTGACTCTAACTGGATCAGTGACTCGGATGACATGAAGGCTACGAGTGGATATGTGTTCACTCTAACAGGTGGGGCCGTTTCATGGAAGTCTTCCAAACAGACTATCCTTACACGGTCCACCATGGAGACTGAATTAGTAGCACTTGATTTAGCAGCTGTGGAGGTAAAATGGATTAGAGAACTCCTTTCTGATCTACCCATTCTGGAAAAACCTATTGCAACTATATTGACCTAGTGCGATAACCAAACCGTTCTGGTTAAGGAGAAGAGTAGAAAGGAAAATATGAAGTCCTCAAAACATATAAAGCGATGACTTGAGTCAATCAGGCATGCCAGAGAGACGGGTGTTATTTCTATAGAATACATTCAGTCTGAAAGGAACTTGGCAGATCCTTTCACTAAAGGATTGGCGCGGAACGTCATCCTTGTAGCATCTAAGGGAATGGGGCTTATACCCACCTAGAGACTCACATCGGTGGTAACCTATTCTAGAAGATCAGAGATCCCGTGAACTAGGCTCAAGGACAATAAGCTGTGTGAGATTACAGAGCACATCCGACGGGTCCCATTAGCTGCAGTGCTCTCTTCTGTATGGAAGGTTGAGCAATAAACTCTTAATGAGTTCGATGCCTTTTGGCTTTGGAATCGTCCTACAGGGTTCCTTGGAGAACTCACCTACTTGAGTATGATCGTGAGGTCACGATCAACGGAAAGTTAGGGTATACTTCCTTGAATACTCATGAGCTAGATACGGAGACATAACCGTAACGTCCCAACCCGAGAGGGAAAGGGCAAGCTACCCAGTACAGAATGTGACTTGAGCAAAAGTTCTCACACCAAGACATTGGATCAAGGCAAAGTCTTTCTTTATCTGTGCAGAGTCGTAGTTCTTGTTACTAGACATTGGGTTCAAACCCGAAAGGTACCCATCGTCAAACAGCTGTATATCAAACAGGACATGTGAACATCAATTGAGAAATTGGTGGGGATTGTTAGCTCAGAGGGCATTCGTGTAATTTCACAATTGCAAGGAAAAAAGGGGAAGGTGGATTGTAGGCCCCACCTGTCGGTGGGGCAAAGTGAGGATAAGGCCTTCAGCCTTATCTCTTCGTCCACTCGATTCAGCCAGGGGAGCGAGGTTGTCCAGGGGGCAGAGCGCATGGGCGCAAGGGAAGCACCGGGTTTGCCTGACCTCTCAACGGCGGCGTGGCGCACGGGCCTCCGGGCCGCTCCATCTTGGCGCGGCGTACAAGCCCTCCCGGGCAGGCCTTCTTCGGTGCATGACGCACAAGCCATCCGGTCGTTCCATGGCAGTGCAGGGGAGCGGGTCCTTCGGCCGTTCCGCAGCAGCGTTCGGGAGCGGGTCCTCCAGCCATTCCACGGCAGCACACTACGCACGGGTCTTCCGAGCTGTTGGGTGGTGGCGCATGGCTTGCGGGTCATGTGGACGGGAGGAGGCCAAGTCTTGCGGGTGAGAGGCGGCGAGGAGGCGCCACGGCCAAGAACTCGCCACGGCCATTGGGCCGCAGCCTGTCGACCTCTCTCTCCGCTCGGCTATAAAAGGAGTTCCCTTCTCTTGTTCCGATGCATCCAAAAAAGTGAAGTTCTTCTTCCTCCTCTCTTTTCCTCCGTCTCGTGACTCCGTGTGCTCTCGGTTGTGGTGCTCGCTTGTCTTGTGCGGCATTCCCGATCTCGACTTCAACCTCTCGCGCAGGGGAAGAAGTGCGCATCGATCTCCGATTGCCTCGCCTCGCTATCACAATGGGTGATTGGTTTTGGGACAGCGACGTGCATGCTTTGCCACCGCTTGGTTCTACTTGGTGATTTCGATTATCACCACTATCGTGAGTAATTTCAATTGTATACTTTGCATTTTGTGTTAATCCATATTCAAGAAATGCAAAGTAAGTGTGGGCTAATTGCTCGTGATGAAGGCAACCGTCTGGAAAAATATATGTATGTGGATGTGATGGTAGATTGACCTTGAGTTGAGATTTAGCTATTTTGTTCTAATCACTAGGTGTGCTGTTACATGTCAGTATATTGGTCTGGTCTAGTTTGTCACTAGTTGTGCTATATACTTGATTCTCACTGTTTACATAATAAAGCACGTTGTTTTGGTAGTGATTCAATTATAAGTAACTTGACTGTCCAAGCTTTAATCAATATAGTTCGTTCTAAATTGAATTTGTGGATTGATTAAAGAAAGTCTAATACTGTTCATAGCATTTGATTCATGGTTTAGTTACCTACTTGAATAGCTAATTCAGATTTTACACCTAAGGTCTAATTCACACACACACACACACACACACACACACACACACACACACACACACACACACACACACACACACACACACACACACACACACACACACACACACACACACACATATATATATATATATATATATATATATATATATATATATATATATATATATATATATAGGGAGTATATCTAGTGCAAAGGGTATTTCACAGTAAAAGTGCAAAACTTCTCTTACAGCATCGGATCTGCATTGTACTAATCGGATCAAAGAGGTGAACCCCACCTCATTTAATCAATCTTTCACAAAACCCCGTGCATAGATTAAGTTTTATAAGGTGGGGGTTCCACCTTCCTTGATCCGAACTGCATGTTTGCATCGATGGCTCTAGAAGTTTTTGTATTTTTGCATCAAATATCTTTTGCACTAGATATGCTCCCATATATATATATATATATATATAGACACACACACACACACATATATATATATATATATATATATATATGTGTGTGTGTGTGTATGTGTATATATATATATATGTGTATATATATATATATGTATACATATATATATATTCAAGAGTTTTCTTGTGTAACTAGCCATCTGAGAGCAATAATCACATTCAAATTGTATTAACATGGAGAATTCGGTCATACATGTTATGCTCATAATGTTCTTGATCCTTGGTAGGCGTGATTCATTTTGGTTACCTATAAACATGCTTATGTATGTTTTGATAATATGCTATGGCTTAAAGGTTTCATATATTTATGTTGTAGTTAAGTCATATGCATGTTTACTTTGTCATGCCTTTGTAATTAGTTATGCTGAAATTATAATTAAATATATGCTTATATCGTATAATATACAACATAATCGGTCTCACTTTCCTGCACGGAGATAGATTATGACAGACTTTGCACACAGACGTGCATGCAGTCCAGATCATATGATAATCTACCAAATTAAAAACTCATTGGTC
The DNA here is from genome assembly GCA_036346265.1 of Melocanna baccifera. NCBI lineage: Eukaryota > Viridiplantae > Streptophyta > Magnoliopsida > Poales > Poaceae > Melocanna > Melocanna baccifera. Next base: position 21,353,865 of record CM070682.1, on the reverse strand, counting down.
GACCGACTGCTGGATGGATAGTGATATCCCTACTTCCGTTGTGTTCGTTGCGACTTACCGATCTGGCAAGTCATCAAGTCCATGTCGAAATTGCCGTCTCAGAGTAGACATCAGGTAGCCGTTGGAGCTGCAGGTCAGCTTGATCTTCGCCCTAGCTAGCTGTGCAAGGGCCCCGGCCGGCCATCCCTTCTGAATGATCGACCTTTGCATGCATGCATGCCTGTCTTATCGCAATAATTTAGGACTTAAAATCGGCGTTCCTATCTAAAAAAACTTTTTCGCTACTGTTGGGAATGCACTATTAGAAATTAGACTCATGCTTATGAGGCCTATTTCCTATAATTCAAAAATATATATAATTTAGTACCATATTATTTAGCTAAGTGAAGAGAAGATAATTTATAAGATAATGTCCTTGCCACTTCTTAAAATATGTGACACGTAAAATGGGAATAGTATGAGGAGAATTTTAACTAAATGCACACAGGTGCACACATGCACGCACATATTCAGGTGACTTATGACTTGTGATCATACCGTGACGTGGCGCGCCACTTGACATACCAAGTCCACTTTTCCTATTAAGAACTGTGTATTTCTCTCTCATTTTTTAACTGTCTAGGAGTTGATAAACACTGCATAAATATCATTATATGGTTTGATGAGGCAGTTGTTTTAATTCGATTTAATCATCGCATTATTACCGAGGGATTGCATCAGACTTAAAAAGACTGAGACGCCCAGAGAAAAGACAGAATTCCTACTCCATTCTTCCACCTCCTCTCTAGATAACTACGCTATAGGCCCTGTTCTTTGCGGCTTCTAGAAGCGGCTTTTGACTTTTGCTACAGTAACTAACTTTTAAATGGAGTATTTTTTTAAGATGGGGTCTACAAGTTAATTGTAGTACACGTTAAAAACTAATATCTCAGATTATCAAAATCGCAAGCGAGCATCTCTCTTTCCGCAATCTCTGTCGCAAACAGCCAAAAAGCCATCAGCCGCAGCCAAAAGCCATCAGCCGCAGCCGCAAAGAACAGGCCCATAGTATCAAGCTACTCAACCACGCCAGTCTTTCTTCTCAGCGTGCATTGGGAAGGGAGGAGAGCGAGTCTCCGAACCATTGTCGTAGAGAGAAACTACACAGGATGGCAATAAGGTTTCTGGGCAACACTACCTGCGTGACTGCTTCCTTGACGTTGACTACTTCCATGACCGCCAAGCCGCACTACTTCCCTTCTATTCATAACCCCACTGTAAGTCGTTCGCACGATCGATGGACTCTGTTATAATATTATTCTTATGCATTTTCTAAAGTACAATATGTTGACTGTTATTAGTTTTGTTTATTGCATCGTTAGTCTTTTATTATATCTATCAACTACTAAATTTTGGAATTAAAATATTGCTTACATTTCTAACATTTCAGAAACCTTATTGTGAACTTTGTTGCAATTCAGTATTGGCTGGTGCTTCTGATGCTATGTAACCTGAGAGATTTTCTGGTCATAACTTTCGTAGATAGCAGACTAGAGTCAAGTTTTGGTTCATGTCTTTAGGACTACGGTGGGTTATCCACCTGTAGTAAACATTTACGATTGAACAACACATGCAGTTAGACAATGTGAACAATACCGCTCTTGGCTGCTGCATTCTGACCATTTTGACAGATCAATTGTATGATGTGTATATGAACTACAAGTCTACCATAGAGTTGTGGGATAGACTATAGTGTAAATTTGTAGAGGCAGAGGCCTTGAGTTCGATCTAATATCATGAGGCAAAGGGATCCATACATAAATATTATATAGGTTCGTCCGATATGATCTTTATGTATATTTGGAGGTCATTATGTCCTACTAGGGACCGCTACCGATCTATAGACCGGAAAGAAGTTTTCGGCCCATGGTCAAATGTACATGAACCTACAAAGTCACACACTTAATGGACTGGAACGATAAGAGTCCAGATGATAGTTTCTGAGTGGGCTTCAATATCCACTCGTATCAGATATGGATCCGATTGGAGGTTATATAATAAGAGGTGCGGGGGCTGAGGGACACATCCCAAGAAACCCTAGCCGCCACCTCTCATAACCCCTGCCATGCGCGCTGGTACTAGCACACCGACGCACGGTGTTCCCTCCTTAGACGTGTGGACCTCAGTAGAGGCGCTGTTACGACTGCGGTGCTGATCGGGACGATCGTAAGGAGGAGACAGTTGGCCGGAGGACGATCGACTACTTTCGTCCACACCGACGTGCTCTTCGTTGAATCGACTATTTCAACTCTTCTTCCGCTGTACTGCGCGTCTAGTGGTACAATCTATGCTCTCTTACTCACATGGTTTCCTGATTTACGTGATAAAAATTTTAATTTATGTTAGTATAGTCTATCTGTATCCCAACACTACTCGATCAGAAAAATGAACAGAACACACGGGGAGCAGCTTGCGTATCGCTATCAGACGATCAGATTCTCTGTCTTCTATCGTGTCCTAAGAATTCTCTGCCTAACAGCAGAGTTCTTCCTTTCGAATAATAATGATGATGATGTAGTCGTTACATTGCACCAAGCACAAGAGACTAGCAGATGCATCTGAACGTTGTAATAAGTTTTATTAGTTTGCATAATTTGAGAACACTGCCAAACTATCTGTTCATTTTGGTTAAACATGATCCAATGATCCAAGACGTTAATTTTCAGGTCTAACCGGGTTTTTGTTGGAAAGAAGACTAACTAGTGATTATTGCAACAACAGTGACCGAGTATGTGTGGGCACAGGCGATCCTACTTCTTTGACCACATATCATTCCATCACATATTCTCCATTGACAGTAATGGTTCAACTACCGTGCATCCTTGTAGCTAGCTTCTTTTTGGTCCCTTATACTTTTTTTCACTTTGGTCCACATGGTAATGATCGTACATCAACCCCTAGCGTATAGTATTTAGCTCTCCAACAGCAAGCCTAATCAAACATATGGATTATTCCTATTCCGTAACTAATTTTGTAACAGTGACATTGTAGCAACCAGCAACTGCTAGTTAATCATAACGTAGCTCTTCTGCATTGGAAATGTGCTGAACTTTGTCGCCTAGCTAGTCGTTGTCTCGTTGGTCATGCTTGGGCTGCCAACGAAGCATCACCCGATCGGAACCAAATCTCTTCCAATTGCCAGAAACGCAAGAGTTCTTCAATGCCTCTCTCAGATATGCTTGCAATATGTTTTCAAGTTTTGCACGGAGGAAATGCAACCGAGAGATTGCTAACTAAGACATTTTCAAGAATGGTTGGGACAATAAGGAGATTGTATATTGGACAAAGCAGTAATGAGTATCACACAAATGTTGCATGGATGTAGTAGTACTGGATGCCGCCAGACATGACTGGCCAGCGATGCAGCTTTGAAGCTAGCTATAAAACATCTGTCCTGCAGCCTTTCGGGCCAAGTAATAATACGTTCTTTCCCGGACTTGCCGTGTGAACAGTACTTGGATTAATTGGCCGTTGCATAGGAGTAGTTGCATGGGAAGAAAAGGAACCGAAAGTTGGCTACTCGATCCTAGCTTGGCTGGACAAGCTAAAACTTTGTCCGAACTCAGAAGTATTCCCCAACCTACACGTATGCCATGTACAGCAACCGGCAGGATGCGACGCCGCACCAGTCTCGAAAGTTCAGTAATCCCAGTATTAGGTGTTGAGAATAATATTGATTTATGATTTTTTTTACTATAGATAATTTATATTTTACTATAACTAAGTAAGTTTATTTGATATAATTAAATTTAAAAATTAAAAATAGAAAAACAAGTTAACTCATCATGCATAATACAAAGAAATACAGAAAAAAGGCAAGAAACCCAAAAAATAAAAAAAAATCAGAAAAAATTAATGAATGGTGAAAAAACAAAAATCAGAAGCTAAATTGAGTGATACATAGATAGGGCACTCTCAACAGTTATTTGTGTTTGGTACAGATATGCGATGGTTGAGAGCGTAGGTGAGGAGAAATTGCGATATTATCGTTCACAAGATCCGGACCGTCCCATCACGATCCAATGGTCCGGAGGAGTTGCACCAAACAGTGCTTCTCTGGCTTTCGCCGCCGACAGCGCGCCCCAACGGCACCCGACACGCCGGGCCGAGCGCTGTCTGGCTCCGTACACCTACCGCACCAACGGCACGCTACAGCGCCTACCCGGCGGGAAGACCAGAGGCCTACGCGACCCACCCCGTCGCGTCTCCGTCTATTTATCCCCCGCGCCTCCCCCCTGCCGCTTCCGTAACTTCCACTTGCGTTTCGACTCCCTCTACCACTGCCCACTCAAACATACAGAAGCACACGTTCGATCGCAATGGCGCGCGCTGCCGCCCTCTGCGCCTCGCTGCTCTGCCTCTTAGGCGACGCACTCCCTCGCGCAGTCGCCCGCGGCCGCGCCCGCCAACGCGCCGCCCAAGTCCTCCAAGGCAACGCCGGCGCCGGCTGCCACGCCCACCGCGACCCCTGCCCCGCCGGCCGACGCGTCCTCCCCCGCCGCTGCTCCGTCCACCACCCCTGCCACCCCCGCGCCCAAGTCCTCCCCTGCCACCCCTGCACCAGCCGCCGCGCCCACTACCCCCGCCACCCCGGCGCCGGCCACGGCTCCGCCCAAGCCCAAGCCCAAAGCCCCGCGCCGGCACCCCTGCCAAGGCAACCGCCCCGGCGTCCCTGCCGCCGAAGGCTGCGCCAGCCCCAGCCACCCCTCCCCAGTGGCCACTCCCCGCGGCGACCGCTCCCACTGTAGAGGCACCAGCGACCGCCCCCGGCGCCCGTTCCCGAGGTGCCAGTTGCCGCGCCGGCCCCGGTGACCAAGCCCACCGAGACCCCAGCCCCGCGCCCGGCAAGAAGAAGAAGCCGTCGTCATCGTCCAAGAACAAAAGAAGAAGAAGGGCGCCTCTGCCCGGCTCCGGCCGCCGAGGCCCCCGTCGCCAAGGCCTCCAAGGCGCCCACCTCCGCCGCAGAAGCACCCGGGCCCAGCGGCGACTCCGCCGCGGCCGACACCGCGGTACGCTCACTTAGTTACCTACCATTCTCCACAGCTAGTGCGATCCATGCATATTGATTAATCTTACATCAGATACATTAAACATAGCAATCTAATATAAAATATAAAGTAAAACGGAGTAGAATATACGCGATCTGTGTTGGTACGCACGCATGGTTGATTCATGTGGCAACAAATCCAACGGTCCAAGTAGCGCCGGTGAAGAGACAACGATTGCAACGTGCGCGCCGCCGTCGGTGGCAGAATGTAGCCGTTGGCGCACCGACAGACGCGAACTGCTTCGGGAGCAACAGCTACTTGATCCGGCCAGCTCTGACTTCGAGGAGCCAAGTCACCGCTGCACGCGAGCCGCTCAGTTGGATCGAGATCAGAGCCACATGAGAAATTAAAAAAATCATGATATATTAGCAATTTATCGTGAGCTGCTTCAGCCGATTTAGACCGTCCGTTGTTTCGTCTAACAGTCCAGATCTCCCAAACTACACGTTACTGTGCTCCTTTGATATGGCGCGAGGAGCCGGCTCCCCGCTACTTGCCCGCACGGCAACTGCTTCGCTCGCCACCGTTTTCCCATTTCTGTTTGCTCTAACCAGGATAGATCTATACTAATTACAAAACTACTGTACTTAGTTGGGTACTTGCCGGTCCATCAAGCCATTTTAGGGCTCGTTCTTTTAGATTTTTAGAGTGACTTTTGGTTTTGATTTGTCCACAAGCTGAATTTTAGGAAACAATCTTTTCAAACGATTACTCTAAATCACTTTTCTAAATGATTTTCTGAGTTTGCTGGTTTGCACGTGTTATCCATATCAGCATCTTTATTATTTGTTATTATCTCAAAAAACACAGCAAAAAAAAATTTTTGATCAGTTCATGTTACCGTGCACTGTTGGGTCAGCCTGACATGCACGTGCTTCCGCATTACCGAGTGGCCAGCATGTAGCCGCCATTAGTTGAGGCGTGACATGGAGTGAATTACAATTACAGGGACAGCAAACTTTAATCAATTCACAGCGTCATCAGCGTGTCCATGTTGTTTGTTTATTATACACAGGGACAGCAAACTTTAATCAATTCACAGCGTCATCAACGTGTCCATGTTGTTTGTTTATTATACATTGTTTTGTTCTCGGCAGTCGCAGATAAACTGACCAAGCGTGTACATTGCCATTGCTTCCTGTTGTGCCATGCAGAGCGCCGCAGGAAGGACCACGGAGAGGATGGCGGGCGTGATCGTGTCGGCCATCGCGGTGGCGCTGCTCGCCTAGATCCCGAGAGGCGGTGCGATCCGATGTGATTGATGCGTTGTGGCATAAAATTGCTGCTGCCCCGGTCCCACTGGCCGTGCTGGCGTGCTCTCATCTCTTGTGTGTATTTTTAGAAGGGCTGGCAGGCTGTTCTCTTCCCCGTGTGTAGCGCTCACAGTAGATTCTCATCTGTGCGGATTCTTTTGGTTTGCTACTTAGAGGTCGCAGATAATACGAGAGAGAGGGGGAGGGGGCTGCCAGGCTGTTCTCTTTCCCGATGTGATATGAGGTAGTAGTACTGTTCAAATCGTTTCATATCTATATTATTGTTATTACATTGCAATATTGCATTTTTACTACTACTCTTCTAGATCTCCCTTCTCAGTGCCCTCTCTTCAGCCGTCACAAAGACTGAGTTGGTCATCTGCAAGGCAGTTTGGTTTGTTAATACGGCCGGTACCTCTCACACCCCTGGCCTGAGTGCCTGACCGATCACGACCATGCATGGATGCCATCAACAAGTACTCCTAGCGAGCAGCTCTGGGCCGGGTAGAACAACTGCATGCTATACTACAGAAAACGTTATTACACACAATTAAAAAAATGACAAACGATTTCATGAGTCGTCTGAATTTATGGATCAGTAATAAAATAAGGTCATCATAGACGGTTTTTACGAAGAACCATCTATGATATTCTTTTCTTTTCTTAAATATATTTCTGTTTATTAGCTAGTCTCAGGAATTGCTAGCCATACTCTCTGAAACAAGCAGATCAACACTTGTATATATCCAATTCACATTCATTCATTTCATAAATAAAAACATCCATTTTGCAAATCAATTAATTGAAATGAAATAAAATATCCATTAACAAATACACATGTACAATTAAGGTCAATCTTATCCCAATCAAATTCATTTTATATTGTGGAACTCTTCATCTGATTTTATGACTTTAGACACCAAAAAGTACGTGCACTCTCTTCGAATTTGTGCAAGTTCATACTATTCCAACGCAGTTGTAGGGATGGACGCACCCTGTCGATAGAAATATTAATATCGTGCGTACATATATAACTTGATAAGTATAAAATAATTATTGTAAAATTGACGAACTTGAGAATCGCTGATCTTCGAGTAATCGAGTAGTAGTTCCATATGGCGGCAAACATAGAATCCACAGGTGTTGCCCGGCGGCTGCTGGTGATACTGCAAAAATAGAATTTGTTAATTCGAGAGGCATTACTATGAAGTGTTTTATAGGACTAATGTGTACTAGTGAATACCAGAAAATTTTGAACATGTTACAGGGTGTTGGCCTCTCCCTTCGATTTCCGTACCTCTATAATATACGTGGCGAACGACCTATGTGATTCCAAAAAGTTAGCCTTAGTCATTCCGAAGGAAAGAAAGACTACAATACAGTTATATATGTAGAAAATGTATTTACCTATTGATTAATTGGCCGATAATTGTGAAGTTGATTTTGTTCTTCGTTAGAGAATCAAGATATATTACCTTGTTCTATTTTGGTATATAATTACAATTAAAATCCAGTGAAACCTACACAGGTATATTGGCTACTATCATTAAACTTAATTGTAACACCCCAGGATCCACATCACCCTGGGATGCCACTAAACCACTTTACAGCTAGCCAAACAAATTTCAAGATAATTTATTTCGGCAACAATTTCTAGACATGAAGCATTAAGCGGAAGCATAAACAACTAAGAGAAATAAGATAATGGTAACAAGTTCAATAACAACCTCTAGCGGATTAAATCAATAATAGTTTACAAGATCATCATTATTAAATAAAACAACCATCTATGGATAGATAGGCATTTGGCTAGAAATCCATCGACTTTATTACAGCATGAATTGATGAAACAAGTGCATTATTGTGGTGCTGCTCTACCCATCCCATGAATGCTCAGAATCACCGTAGGGGGAAACAAGGGTGAGATAAAAATCTCAAGTAAGTAAACTGCTCAACAGCTATTCAGACTACAAACAAATATACAACATCATTAAAGTATTCACATGTCCACATCTACAATGTGCCTCCATATTCATTAACAAATTAATTAAACTACAATGATATTAAGCATCAATATCTATTTCCCAAACGACCACAATTATTGCATCAACCATATTTACTACCAGCAATAGTAAACATTAGCGAATGAATCTTGATTAACTACTTCATATCATCCACCACCACCACTACCAATGACAATAAAGCATTAACACGATTTACCTCACTAACCTTATTATTCCTCGTGTCCACAACTGCTATCACCACTTACCACAAGAGAAAAGAATCTCATGCCACAATCACAACCCCCTATAGTACCACAACGGATGAACCACAATCTACAACCACAGACACTTTCCTCATACACAAGTGGCTCTCATGAGCCAATTTCACATTACAACTATGAAGTTGCAGTTGTTTGTAAAATAACTTCACCACAATATATTGCATAAGGATGCAAATAATCTTTCCATAATGCAATGCATATGCATGCTATGCTCCACAGCACCTTTACCCAACAAGGTAAAAGTATGCATCATGCTACGGCAATGCACGATGTCAGACTGCACGCCGCGCTATAAGCGGCGACATCCACAATGTAATGTCATGACATGTTATGAATGATATGATAATCATAAACCATAAGAATTTAACCACGAAGGTCAATCACATATTCCACCATCGGTTCACCAAGATCAAAATCAATCGATCTATAGTGTATTCTACCACAAAGACCACAATACGACCACAAGTATTCATTAAGAATACTACCACTAAAGCCACAATAATACCCACTTCAAGGGCATCAATATGATTCGCATGAATTTAACAATAAGGAAATATCATCATAACTATTATGTATTTACTTCCATATACGACAATTAGCTTATTAAGCAAATTACCACAATACTACCAAAACTCATCCAAACATGGCAATTGATTAATATCTTGCTACCACATTCTTCCTTAGAAAACATGTAATCATGGCATATCATTTAACATTACGTAAATCATGCATATTGCAAGTAGTAAGAATAACGAGTTAAATGGTAGCACATCCGCTACATTTACTTGCCTCTACCGACGAGGCGACGAGATCACGCTCGATCAGAAGCAAATCCGCTTGTCCAAAAAGGTACCTCTCAGCAAAATACACAGCAATACAATCACGACTCTCAAAGAAAAGTGTCGCCAAAACCCTAAACCCCACAACATCCTTCCCCGTGTAACGGTTCTACAATACTCCCACTGCAGCGGTGCTGCTTAATATTTTCTTATCTTTAAAAATAAAAACTAATCACAGAAAAAGATATATATCTGGATTCCTCACTTAAATACCTATACTTTTCATGTAGATCACATATTTTTATCTTGTCATTAACAAGGTGATATCTAATGCACAAAACAGAGGACGCCTCTGCTCGAAAGTCTGACAGCCGACTTGTAATGCGTCCCCAGAACAGATCAAGGCTCTAAAAATTCTGGTTCTTTTACAGCAGCTAGATTGTTGAATTCCCTACAACTTTCTCAATGGTGGCCAAAAATTTAAAATTCATCTTCTACCCCTAATTCCCATCCAACAGCAGTCTGTCCCTCGATCGCACTTCAAACAAGAATCAAGAGAGCATTTTACTACCGAGATACCATTAATTTTCCAATCTATCTCCTTTCAAAATTTTAACTTTCTTGAACAGAGTATTTCCAACTCATCGCCCAACACACCAACTCATTTATCTCAAGTTGGCCACCTCAACAATTAGCTCAACTGAGTACATCATCTACACTATTGTGGATAGACTCCATCGCCCCACAAATCATACTCTAGCCAAGATTCGACCAATGTAATTATTTTCACAAATAATTCCTAACGCACCTCACCCCTTAAGGATAACAAATTTGAAATTTTATCACACCCACACATACTCCTCATCGCACCTCAAGGATGCTATCCCGATCATCATACTATTTGGATTCCACTGATCCACTATTCCTACACAAAGAACACAGGCCTCTAAGGTCCTAGCATAACAAAAGGTAAAACTGACTTAGCTTTCAAGACTCCTATAACAAACTTCCCGTATAAGATAGGGAAATTCTCAGTGAGCTAACATACGCTCAATTTTAAACCAAATTATTTGACTCCAAGACAAATATTCTATTTAAATCAAATTTGAGGAAACCAATTAGTGATTTCGATAACTGCTTCACACCATGTATACACACACACACAAGCAATAAGTTATATATATGACATTTATCGGTATTACATGAATGGAGACTGTGATTGTACACACTTACAGCGTACAACATCGAACGAGTGAGACATTGAGGATGTTGAGTGTGAAGAGATCGAATAAATCATCGAAGGTCACCGCAAAGATACAATCATGAACATCGTGCTGCAAATGATGCGGCATTAATTTGATAGCGAGACTTGAGCACCATTGTCCCTCTAGCTTATTAGCCTGTTCAATATACCATGCACGTAATCTCTGACAACTTAGTCCTAGGGATAGGAGGCGCTCTGTTGGGAGTTCGTAAAAAACCACTTCAAACGGGGACTTATAGGAAGATACCATGCCACCTTAGTAGGAAGTCATTTCTTTACCTCTGTTCCCTCGCCGTTATCTGATTGATTCTTACATTTGTATGAGATGTGTTGCACACCGGACATACATGCATGTTTACATACTCTTTACGGTAGAGGATACAGCCGTTCAGACATGTATGTATTACTTCTATACTTCTACTTCCCTTTCCAATGGACAAAGAACCTTCTTGGCTTTATACGTAGTTTTAGGCAACTCATTTCCCTCCGGAAGCATGTCCGCTAAAAGATCTAGCAGCACTGTGAATCTCTTGTCGGACCAACCATCGCTTACCTTCAATTTCAACAGTTCAAGTACGGCTGACAACCTTGTGTACTTTGACTTGCAGTACGTAAACAAAGGTTTCTCCGAATCCTCCATCAAGCCCCGGAATTTAACATACTCTTTCTCGTTATAATTCTCTTCTACATCGCGAAGCATCTCATCCAGATTGTTATCATTCAGCCTATCCGAATCCGAACCACAATCAACGTCATCCGCGGTATATCATTAACTTCACCGACGATGTCATTATTACTACCTTCTTATGTAATCTCCTCTTCGTCATAACTGGTCCAACATGTATACCCCTTTTTGAAACCCCTCTAAATCAAGTGCACTTCAATCTGCTCTTGGCTCTTAAACATCTTTACATTCTCGCAATCAATACATGGACAGTACATATATTCCACCTCCTTATTCAACATATCGTCCTCGGTAGCTCTTGTAAAATCAGCATGCAATTAATGTACTCTTCACTCACGGTTCGCGGTATATATCCAGCTTTGGTCCTATGTTATGCATATATATAATAATTTAGTATTAAATATTAAATTAATTAATTAGTATACTACATATATACTATATGCATTGAAGCTTTGCTAGCTTAATTAACACAACAGCTATTTTTCCGGTAGGGAACCAATTATAACTAATAATTTTGACAAATTTGGCTGGCCCACATGACAGGAACTGATCATGCATAGCCAAGTAATGTAAACCATCTTCAATTCTAGTCACCAAAAGATAGATCTAAATTTTGATGCAACGAAAAATAAATTAAATTACTAACCATATATAGGGTAATCAAGATCTTGATGAATCTTCAATCACTTTTACCAAATAGTTTTCTTTCACCAAATGGCCTGAAAGCCTTGCCTCCAACTAAAAGCACCGGCCTAGATCTGGAATTCAAAATAGAAGGTATACGTCGTCCATGGTTTTGTGCGGCGCAATTAATATAATGGGATTATCACAAACGGTTTTTAATACAAACCATCTGTGATGATTTTATTATTATAGACAGTTTATAATACAAACCATTTGTGATAATTCACAGACGGTTCAAACTAAAAATCGTTTGTGATATTTGGTAGTATCGCAGATAGTTTATGGTAAAAACCGTTTGTGATATTAAATCTTCACAGACAGTTTTTAGCAACGGCAACAATACAGACGGTCTCTAAATTAAAACCGCCTGTAATAGTATACATCACAGACGGTTTTGTGAAACCGTCTGTGATGTTGTTTCTAGTAATAGGCTTTCTGTAGTAGTGTAGTCTCTTAAAACACATCGGCTTCTAATTTTAATTTTTTTATTTTTTGGCCTTTTGACTTTTGTTTTTTTCTTTTCCTTTGTATTTTTCATATAGATATAATAGTGTTTTTAATTTTTTCTTTTTTTAATTGAATGATTCAGAAGAAAATTGACAACCCTTGTAGTATAATTTCAACCAACTACAGCCGAAAGTCATAAGTCGAAGCCCTTTGCATGGTCTAATCGTTTATAGAGGCCATATGTATGTAGGGACCAGTTGATTTTGTACCGGAGCTGATAGTGGTTCTTTTTTACTATTACTGATATTTTTGATCCTAATGAAAATGCTTATGTAAATAAACCGAACAACAATATACCGATAAACCATTTTTAAAAAAAATTATCTTAATAAACTAATTTAAAAAGATAATAAAAATTGTCTTGTTTTTTTCAAGGAAAAGTCATGGGCCGAAAGGCACTCGCTCGATTGTGCCATTTCCCCGTGCTCTTCTATCTTGTCCTCTACTTTGCGTCGTATCCTTGTCCACCGACTACTAATGGCAACAACGTCTACTGTTGACAAATGTACCATCTACAGTGCAATTGATGCACGGGTAATTGCAATTGAAGCACGGGCAATTACCCGTGTATCAACCGTAGTACGACCCTGCTGTAGTAGTAGCCACCTCTTGCACACACTGACAGCGTACGGGTCGTGCAATTATTGGCGTGTGGACAGTTGAGGTCGGCCTGGGGTCTTGTACCACATTTTTCACTTTATGGCTGGCTATACACAAGCTGCTGCATTCTGTGTGCCAGGCTGGACCCTTTCTTTCCTGCGTGATTATGGAAATTGGTACTTTATTAAAGAAAGATTCCATCCTACGGATCCCTCCTCATGCACTGTGCCGCTCACGGGAGCGTGCCATGACGAACCGTACTACTCCTACCGCTATTGGTGCACAAGGCTACAAGCTAGTAACGAAACTCCTACTGCTAGAGTGCCACATGGAACAATTGGACGGATGCATTGCTCACCAGCGGCGATCTAAAGGCCCGTTTATTTTGATTTTTTCTCTAGGCTTTCAGCTTTAGCAATTGTTAGTTTATTTTAAAATATGTAATTAAAGGAAAATAAGAAAAATAAAAACACCGTTATATCTCTATGTAGAATGCAAAGAAAAAAAGAGAAAAGCAAAAAAAAACTTAAATTAAAAAAGCTAACGCGCTCGTTTTGACTTCTAGAAGTTAGAAGCCAGAATGAACAGAGCCTAAGCCTTGCATCTTGTAGCGTCTTAATGTTCAACAAGTTATAGAACATGTTTAATAGCAGGGAATTTATGAGTATTAGTTTATTGAACATAGTAAGATGTGGGGGCCGTCAGCGCTCTTCAAAGTTGAATTCGAAAATCTAAAAGTTTATATAACTTTTAAACCATCTGTGATTCGTTTGAACCATCGTATTTCCTATTACGAGATCTTCAAAACTAGACATCACTTGTATATATTTCGGCGTCACTTTGTTAGACATTATGCACAATGTTCCACTAATAGTTTTAAATTGTTCTAACAATTATTTTATTTGTTCCACTAGTAGCTTTGAATTGTGCTACAAGCACATTTGATTTGTTTTACTAATAATCTTGAATTATTTCGTAAGCAATTTTGATTTGTTCTACTAATAGTATTGTGTTCCACAAGAAGTTTTAGTTCATCCCACTGATATTCTTAATTTGTTATATGATCTTGGTGTGATATTACATGTGCAAATGCCATGGATGTTTCGCCATCACTTTTGGTTTGTTTCACTAATATGTGTTATTTGTTGTGTTAAATATGTTACCATCACTAAGCTGAAATATATATAATATGGATCTTATTTTGTGAAATTTGAAATAAAGAACATGGATCGCAAAACTGAGATATAGTTTAAAAAGATAGGTACTTTTGAATTTTTGAAACACACACACAAAATGGGGAAAAAAGGCCTGTGGGCCTTCTAAAGTGTAGGCCACACCCAAGTGGGTGACGCTTAGTACCTTCCTGCATAGCAATAGCATCCTAAATGGGTGTCTTGTGTTTGGGCCGACTGGGACTCGCACGCCGTTTGGACCAAGCAGGGCACCTAGATCGGGCTGTTCAATTACGGTGGGTTTTGTTGAGAAATCGATGAATCATAGATGAACGACAACGTAATCCACAGAATCAATTACCAAGAATGCAATAGATCAACCACAGAAGACACAAATGAGAGAGAACACCAGAACGTAGTCTTTATTAATTTAGATCTCTTTACATGTTACAATGGTATCTCTATTTATAGTCTAAGCTTTCTAGAGGTAGTTTTGGTATTTGCCCACACTGTAATCTTCTATGTTTCATAACACTCCCCTTTAGACGAATACCACATCATCCACATGCCTCATTAAAAACTTCAACCAAAAACCTAATAGAAAAAAGGGATAAAGAAAATAGTACATCACATTCATTCTTTGTGTCACACTTGTTGTCTCATTAAAAACCTTCACGTGAGAAAACTTCAAGAAAAACTCACAAAAGAAAAAAGAGTGTAACATTTAGTTCTTTAGGATCATATAACTCTTCTAGTCTTATATAAGGGTCATGGTTTATGGATTTATTCCCCCTGAACCTTGTAACTCTCTAAGTCGCCTCATCCGTATGCCTCGAACACATTTATGGAAACTAGAGGCTTGGGAGATATTTTATGAATAAATCTATTAGATTATCACAAGACCTATCCTTTAAAACATTTATCTCTCCGTTCTTCTGGAGTTCATAAGGATAGAAAATCTTAAGAGCAATATGTTTCGTGATATTACTTTTAACATAGTCCATTTGCATCTATGCTACATAAGTTATATTATCTTTATAGATAGTAGTGGGGTCATCGATAGTGTTTATGCCACAAGACATCTTGATATGGCTAATTATCTGTCTAAGCCAAACACATTCTCGTAAGGCTTCATATAATGCGATTATCTCTAAGTGATTAGTAGACGTAGATACCAAGGTCTACTTAAATGACCGTCAAGAAATAGTTGTACCACCACAAAGAAATACAAATCTTGTTTGAAATTTTGCATTATGTGGATTAGACAGATATCCTTCATCTGCATATCCAACCATAGTCAAGTCTTGGTTCTTCGGGTAAAACAATCCAAGATCTCGCATACTCTGCAGATATCTGAGTAGGGTTTTAACGCCAGCCCAATGTCTTTGTGTTGAGGTGTACGTATGCTGCGTCGCTAGCAAATTAACTGCAAAGGCAATGCCCAACCTCGTGCGATTAGCTAGATACATTAGCACTCCAATAGCACTCAAATATGGAACCTCTAGTCCAAAAACTTTCTCATTTTCCATCCTTAGTATAAAAGGGTCTTTATCCGCTTCTAGGGATCGGACTACCGTGATCGTAAAACAAAATTTTTCTACCGCGCACACTAGGTCATCATGCAAATGAAGAAGAGTTGGAAATCGATCCAATCACGCGCGTCGAGGTAGTGGATATAATTTATCCATATTAAATTTCTCTAATACCTTCTTGGTATAAGATGATTGGTGTACTAAAATTTCTCCGAATTAGGAGATGCTTCACGTGATACTTGGTCGTGACAAACCTAAGAAAAATTTGGTTCGTCTCCGAATCTTTCATTTTAAACTCTTTAACAAGATAGCAACTTACTTCCTTTATATCCTCTGTCGTTACATGATGATATTCGGTTATGGAGTAGTGTTTAGTAGATCATCAACGTATATTGAAATAAACATACTTGAGAATCCCTTCTGCAGTTGTCTCATGGATTTCTTTATAAACACATATTGATTTGGTATCACCATACCATGATCCATCTTCATTATTAGTGTATCATATTTTTTCATATGATATAGAGAAATTCACTAAGTCTCATGAATAAGGTTGTACCACATTCTTCATATTGTTTTAATGGATATAACTTATCCATATTAAATTTCTCTAATACCTTCATTGGTGTACTAACGACCTTTCCAATTTGACGTTGTACATATTTTGATTCAATTTATTTGGATCCGAATTGTTTTACTCATTCTAGAACTTTCATATAAATATCCAAATCCATTGACCCATATAGATATGCGATCACTATATCCATTAATCGCATACTTAAATTTACACATGCTACCATTGATATTAAATATCGAAATGTTATCACACTCATGATAGGAGAATAATCAATTTTGAGTCTTTACATGAAACTTTGTGCTACAAGTATCACTTTGTATCTCACCACCTCATTATTTTCATTTCTTCTTAAAACCTATTTGGACGAAAACCTATTTGGAACCTAGCAAGAGGAGTACCCTAGTATGAGCGCTCTCAAATTCACTAAGGTGTGTTAGATCCAATTCAAGGCTATTAGGCCAAATACTTTTCTTTTATTTAGAAAGAGTAATTTTATCTAGCTTCAATTGCTTCCTTCCACTTACCCTAGTATGTGCGCTGTCGGGGGTAAATTCAGATCATTCTCTAAGGTCTTTCGTTGAGGATCCAATTCAAAGTTTCTAGCAATTTCTAAGGTGAAATGGATGTTGATAATCTCATGCACCTCCACTCTCGTAGTCTTTCTCTTATATAGTTCTCCTAACTCAACAAAATTAGTAGATATTTCTTTATTTATTTTATCTAGCTCCTCGTGATTTCCCACGACGATGGATTCTAGTTGTATATTAGGAAATCCTAGTGATATGCGTAAACATCCGTGGGTCTTAAGTTTATTAGTACATGATCAGATGTTGTGGTGGTGAAATTGACATGTATATAGCACAACCAAATTTTTGCATATAGGAAGTATTTGGTTCTTTCTCACGCACTAGTTGTAAGGGGAAACCATGGCAATGGTCTTAAGACTGCATAGTGGAGAGCCTACTATTCTATAATAGTGGTCTAGTAGTCAGTTTAGTTCTTTTAATAAATGACTCTGTAAGGCCATTCTGAGTGTGGACATGTGATACAGAGTGCTCTACCTTAATGCCTAAAGCTAAACAATAGTCATTAAATACCTTAGATGTGAACTCACTGGCATTGTCCATTCTAATGGATTTAATTCTTTCATCTGGAAAGTTGGCTCTCAACCTAATAATTTAAGCTATTAATTTAGCAAAGACGTGGTTCCTAGTAGACTGCATGTATACATGTGACCACCTAGTAGAAGCATTTAATACCACCATAAAATATCTAAAGAGGCCTGACAGGGGTTGAATATGTCCATAGATATCACCCTGTATTCTCTCTAGGAAAATAGGTGATTCTGCCTCTATTTTCAGATATGAGGGTCTAGTGATGAGTTTTTCTTTGGCATAGGCTTGGGCATAAGAAATCTTCAGATTTAGAGAAGAATAGAGTCTTTAAGTTTTGGTCAATAGAATTGTTTATTATTTTTCTTATCATTCCTACTCTAGGATGCCCTAATCGATCGTGCCATATCTAAGGCTCTAAAGCTTTATACTCTATTTTTATTTTAATATATTCTTTCAGGTTTTATGAAAGTATAATATAATCTAGATGAGAAGGAGGGAAGCTTTTCAACGACTCATTTTTTTTATTATTGTCAAATTATGTTAGAAGGAGGTATTTTGTACCACCTTCATTATCGGTCTCTACATAGATATCATTCAAGTGAATATTCTTGAAACTTAATAGGGTGCATCTTGATTCAGGTTACAAGAGAGCATCCTCAATCTCTATTGTGGTACCCATAGGGAGATTGAATGTGGCCCTTCCAATGGTAACAATTAGATCATCACTTCCAGCAATGGTCATGACATTTCCTGTTTTCTTAGTTAACGTATGAAAAATACTTTGTATCCCTTAGAAACATGTTGATTGTTCCACTATCTACTAGACAAATCTACCTTCCCACCATCGGATCTAAAGAGTTGTTCTATATAGAGCATATATATAATTAACAATAATTCAACAGGAATAAAACTCAAAAGAACATGCAACTCATTTATTCATCAAGACATAACATTTAAATCCTAAACAATTAATGCTACACAAGAGCATGAATAATCCATTATTCTTCTAGAATGAGCTAAGCTGATAAAGCAAACTTAAGGAAACTATGACATCTGGAGTTGCCTGGGAAAACTATCTGTGGCCTATTGCAAGTTGCTATATGTGCCAACCTCCATGTGATCACCCCTTGCTGTGGTATCAAGCTCCATCATTGTACTCGGTACATCACTCTTGTCAGCATTAGACTGATAAACAAGGTGTGATTCTATAGCCTTCTTCACTAGCGCCTTCTTGTCCTTGGCAACTGACTCTTGATAGAGATTTACCAGATACTTCGGGGTGCGTTAAGTACAAGACCAATAGTCCATACAACCACACCTATAGCAAGGCGTAGGAGAGTAGGTATTCTTATTGCCCGAGTTTGGCTTCTGTTGCTTGCTTCTCCCTTGCCCCATACAGCGGGGCTTGCCATTTTTCTTATGTACATTTAGTTTCTTCCATTGTCCACCCCTCTGCATGGGTCCCTTTCCGCGGCCCTAGCTATCATTGGTCCTTTGGAACTTAGCATAAGCTAGTTTGGTAGGTGTATGTTGTGACGCGGTCCCGATGGGATCCACATCACCCGAGTTTAATAGATAATTTTTTCATCTAGACATAACTTATCATTAGATAGCCTTACTAGTTTCTGGTAGGTGCGGTATGATCATTAGCTCTACCCATCCCATGAATGCTCAGAATCACCGAGAGGGAAAAACAAGGGTGAGATAAAAATCAAAGCAAGTAAACTGCTCAATGTGCTATTCAGACTACAAACAAATATACAACATCATTAAAGTATTCACATGTCCACATCTACAATGTGCATCCATCATTAACAAACTAATTAAACCACAATGATATTAAGCATCAATATCTATTTCCCAAACGACCACAATTATTGCATCAACCATATTTACTACAAAGAATAGTAAAACATTAGCAAATGAATCTTGATTAACTACTTCATATCATCCACCACCACCACTACCAATGACAATAAAGTATTAACACGATTTACCTCACTAACCTTATTATTCCTCGTGTCCACAATGCTATCACCACTTACCACAAGAGAAAAGAATCTCATGCCACAATCACAACCCCTATAGTACCACAACGGATGAACCACAATCTACACTTTCCTCATACACAAGTGGCTCTTATGAGCCAATTTCACATTACAACTATGAAGTTGCAGTTGTTTGTAAAATAACTTCACCACAATATATTGCATAAGGATGCAAATAATCTTTCCACAATGCAATGCATATGCATGCTATGCTCCACCGCACCTTTACCCAACAAGGTAAAAGTGTGCATCGTCACGGCAATGCACGACCTGGCCGCGGCTATAAGCGTGACATCCACAATGCAATGTCATGACATGTTATGAATGATATGATAATCATAAACCACAAGAATTTAACCACGAAGGTCAACCACATATTCCACCATCGGTTCACCAAGATCAAAATCAATCGATCTATAGTGTATTCTACCACAAAGACCACAATACGACCACAAGTATTCATTAAGAATACTACCACTCAATAATACCCACTTCCAATAAGGAAATATCATCATAACTATTATGTATTTACTTCCATATACGACAATAGCTTATTAAGCAAATTACCACAATACTACCAAAACTCATCCAAACATGCAATTGATTAATATCTTGCTACCACATTCTTCCTTAGAAAACATGTAATCATGGCATATCATTTAACATTACGTAAATCATGCATATTGCAAGTAGTAAGAATAACGAGTTAAACGGTAGCACATCCGCACCGATGAGGCCGAGATCACGCCGATCAAGCAAATCCAAAAAGGTACCTCTCAGTACAATACACAGCAATACAATCACGACTCTCAAAGAAAAGTGTCGCCAAACCCTAAACCCTACAACAACTCGCAGCGGTGCTGCTTAATATTTTCTTATCTTTAAAAATAAAAACTAATCACAGAAAAAGATATATATCTGGATTCCTCACATAAATACCTAAACTTTTCATGTAGATCACATATTTTTATCTTGTCATTAACAAGGTGATATCTAATGCACAAAACAGAGGACGTCCTCTGTTCTGAAAGTCTGGACAGCCGACTTGTAATGCGTCCCCAGAACAGATCAAGGCTCTAAAATTCTGGTTCTTTTACAGCAGCTAGATTGCTGAATTCCCTACAACTTCCTCAATGGTCAAAAATTTAAAATTCATCTTCTATAATTCCTATGAACAAGCTGTCCCTGACTGGACAAACAATTCCAGACCCTAGTACGCCTAAATTACGCAGCCAAAAATTCTCAGTAGATGCATAGCATCATCGACGTTTTTCTTTTGGGGAGACCTCAGGAAAATCTCTGCATGAAAAGTAACAACGATTTGATCTACAGACAGCCAAATTCTCAATCCCTAATCCCTTCAAAACTGGGGCTAAGAACCCTAAATTCAGCATAAAACAGAGAGATTGATATGACGAAGAATTACCTAGGGATTGGGATCACCCTCTTCTTCCTCTCCTTCTCCTTCCCTTCTTCTCCTTCCCTCTCTTCCTCTCCTTCCTCTTCCCTTCTTCCTTCTTCTCCTTTTCCTTGCAAACTGGGCAGAAGGAGGTGCAAAGGCACCTTGTGGTGGGAAAAAAGGAGGAGGGGAGCTAAGGTTTGGGAATAGCGGGCCCAAAGTGAGGAGAAGATTATTACCATTGTGGGAATGAGAGGTAGTCCCAATATGATTTATTGGCTAGAGGAGAGGAGGTGGACGGCATGTGGAGGGGCATGGTGGTCAATGATGAAGAAGTTGGAGGAGAGAAGAGAGAGCGATAACAACAAAGGAGACAATCGGAGAAAATAAAAGATGGGCAATGGTACTAGTTGGCGAAGGAGAGAAGAGAAGTTATTAAATCCAACTTTTAGACATGGTGCGACCGGATTTGGAGAGGCGGTAATACCACCTGATCATACTAGCAAAGAGGTTGCGGTCATAACACTTTGCACTGAAAAGCAGGACTAAGTAAGAAGGAAAAGAGAAGGGGAAAGATGGGGTGTTGTAAATGATCCTAGCTTCCACACAATGAATCATTTGAAACTGGAGGGGGACATCAAATTCATTTTAAATTAGTTTTTACCAAAATAGTTTTTGATTTTGAGAGAAAACATTTAAGTGACCAAAAGCATCAAGAGATGGGAATTGTTGTGACCTTTTGGAATGTATGAGCCATAAATACCTATCAAATATTAGAAACATCAATGGTTCTAGATCCAATGGCTAAACTCATGAAGTGCTCATATAGGACCAATATAGATCAAGATTTTGCAATGGGAAGAATTTCAAAAACAAAACATTTTCATTTTCTTTGGAGAGAATATTTGTAACACCCCAGCTTATCAAAAGCCCAAGATATTACCTACAACCACTATCGCTACCAATTTAAACCAATAAGCAAGCACTAACGACATCTAAATTTCAAGAATCGATATTCCACATGAAATTAAACATAAATTTTAGCAACATGATAGACCATAAGTTGAATTTGAAATGAACCAAATAATTATAAAAAACATCATAAATAAGTATAAACTAGAGAATGCACCATCTAGCAATATTACATACTATAAGGAGCTAAGGGAAACCACAAATTATCCCATTATTATAATGGAAGCTACTAAATTTTTCATGATCAAAAGTGATGAGTTACTAGGTGAAGTGAAGGGCTATAAAGTGAAAGCCTTCATGTTCTACTTCCACCTATACTTGTCACCTTCAACGTTCGTGTAAAAACAACAAATAAGCAGGGGTGAATTCACGACTCAGCAAGTATAAAGCAGAATAATAAACAAGGTAAGCATCATATCACCATTTCATCTTAATTCACCATTATCTCATTATCACATACTCATTTCCATCAAGTTCCATACGCATGCCTCATTTTTTCCAACCCTCTTTCCATGAATGCCATGCATAAGACCCAACTTCTCTTCTGCATATACTAGTATAACCGAGTGTTTACCCATCAATAACACATCCTTGCTCTATCCTTTTTCATACAGGGTTGTCCTGTCCCTTTTCATACTAGGTCACAACTCGGGCTCTCGCTCCATCTTTTTCATACAGGGTCTCACCTCCACTTCGATGGAGTACCTACCGAAGTAGGTCTTTACAACACTGATGCTCAGATGCAATGCAATAATTATGTTTTTATTAGTTAATTAACAACATTAATAAATTAACATAATCATCATTGTAACCATAAACATATGAGCAATTTGAGAACAAGTATCATTATATGAATCATCATGGCAAGTAATTGTTTAAACAAGCAACCATCATCAAAACACTTGATACTATTTTACCATGCACTTGCTTTTCTAGCTGGACGGCTTGAATGATTTGAAGATGACAACACACCTAATGATATTCCTCCTATGGTAAATACTTAATCTCAATACAAGCTATAGCAATACAAGACATGAATTTATCGACAACGCTCCTACATACTTCCCAAATTTCCAACTTTTCCCTCTTTTTGGACAGTCAACCCCATTGTCCCGGCACTAGAATTATCATAATTTTCAATTCCTATGTGGAAATATAGCAAACTATACCAGTACTAGAATCTATACAAAATTTCCTATGATTTTCTTGTTGGTCAAGTATCCAAATTAAATCATCTAAACCCCCGTTCTTAACCCAGAAGACAGACCTGTCATCTTCTGTACAACAAACTTAAATTTTTATATCTTTTAATCTACATACGCAATATGTTAAACTATGACATTTTTAGAACCTACAGGAAATTATCTACTACATTATAGTTATTCCTAAAATTTAATTCTGACATTAAATTAGTCAAAGCAGTAATCCGGTACTAGACAACAGCCTCTTGAAATTCATAACATTTATTCTACTTATCTAAAAATTGTGTTCATAGACTTTTTGGAAATCTTACAAAATTACCTACAATGTTCATGTTGACCAAATGCCCAAATTAGTTTATTTACTATTTTTAATCTACTGATTACTACATGCCATCAAAACATGACAAATTTACCGGATAGTAGGTTTATAAAAATTCAGATCTCACAATCTACGCATCCAATCGACATGAATAAAAATTCTAATAAAAACTATCAGAATCCTCTAGAACTTTCTAGTATATGAGACTCCCAAATTATGACCATACCATACCCGTGAAAACAGTACAACAAATTAAACCAATCTACTACTCAATTTTCCCCTGATGTGCACTGGTTATCTCTCTCTAGTTTGTATTTTGATCTCCAATTAAAATAAGCAACAGAGGAAACAATCAGTCGTTACCCACAAGATGAACACGCAGATTACAAATCCCTTAATTTTTCCTTCTCTTCTTCTTCCCTTTGGATCTCTCCCTTGCCAACCCACTCCACATTTCCTCTGCGGTTCACCCGATTTTGTTTGCCTCCCACTTGGCACAGCAAAACCACAGCTAGCTAACGATCACTCGGTGTGGAGAGGCTATGTGGGTGCGTCGATACACACGCGCAGTAGGTGGCCACGCGCTGCTAGGTCAACCGGGCAAGCACCAACACGTGACAGCTGAGCCCCCACTTCTTGCACACGTCGGCAGTGTTAGAAATTTAGACAATATTTTAATTCTAGATTTTACTAGAAGATAAATATCATAAATAACTAATGATACATAAATCAGTGTTAACAATAAGCTACTCATTATACTTTAGAAAATACACAATAAAACACAAAATATCAAAGTCGATCGAATACACGAATGACTTATTGTTGGGCTTAATGAAGAACAGAAAGCAGTGTAGGCTCGTACAATATAGAACATAAGTAGAGCAGGAGTGGTCATGCAAATGCGTTGCCCAAAAACCTTATTACCACCTCGTGTAGGTACTCTTTACAGTAATGGCTTGGAGATAGCTGCTCTCCCTCCTTTCAGGTGTACGTCGAGAAGAAAGGTCGACGATGTTCTGTTGCATCACACACCAGATTAGTAGAGAAGAAAGTAGAGGAAGAATGGAGGTGGAATTCTTTATCTTTTTCTGGATGTCTCTAGGCCCTTTTAAGAGCGCTGCAGTTACTCACTAGTAGCTATGATGAAATAGAGTTAACTAACTGGTAATAGCCTCATCAAACCACAAATTAAATAGAGTTAATTCACTAGTAACTACCTCATCAAACCATGTAATGATATTTAAGCAGTCTCATGACCAGCTAAAATGAGAGAGATGATGCATGGCTCAATAAAAATAAGGTGGACTTGGTTTGCCATGTGGCGCACCACATCACGGCATGGTGGCACATTGCAAGTCACAAGTTACGCAATTTTCCATGCAAAAATATACGAATACGCACGTGCGTGTATGTGCATGTGTGTCTTTAGCCAAAAACACTCCTAATACTATTCCCATATATGTGTCATATTATTCGAGAAGTGGCAAGGGCTGCACCTTATACATTGGTCTCCTCCATTTTGACTTAGCAATATAGTATTACACCATGCATGCTTTGGATTATAGAAAATAGGGCTCACTCATATGTGCCTATTTCTAACAATCCACCATCAATTCCAAAGCAAGAAGAAAAAAGATGTTAAAGATATTATGCTGAAGTATTATTAATATACCAGTTTTTTAGTGTACGTTCCGTACGGGTTGAACTTGCACCTATAATGATATAATTTATCTTCTCACAGTAGATGAATGGATTGTTCCTTAAATTCACAGTTTTTCATGATTAGACTTCACTTGAAATCTCAATTGGTACTAGGTTGCCAATGAACCATGCCTAAATAGAGTGTTATATAGTCCTGCTCCCTTATCTGCTCATGAGTTTTCTAGATAATGCCTCATTTTCATGAACTGTGAGCACACAGTAGGCTCAAATAGGTGTATTCTTTCTAGGTATCCTACAGACTGATACATTTTCTTATTTGGATAATAGAATACATTAAGACGTTATACCAACCTTCCATACAATCGAGAATACTTTTTTTTATTAGGACATGGGTACAATGAATATGTATTTTTTTTGTTACAACATCAACTTGTTTTTCCCATTATTTAAGTTATGGGGTCTCAAATCAAGAAGTTGTAGGTTACCATTGTGATGTGACTAAAGTGGGCCTCATTCTCTTGTCCATAGATGCAATGGAAATTGCTTTCCGTGCTAACCCATTTTTAAAAGGGACTGCCAGATTTTTTTCAGTAATAATATAGTTTATAGTAATTATGCTAGAGTTTCTTAGTTTTCTAACAGATTTAAACTTACGATTCACGTGTCTGGAGGACTTCATATTGTCCTTTGTACTTGTGACTTTGGCAAATACTGTTTGATTATCACAGTACATCAGGATTGATGATATTGGTTTCTCCACCAATAGCAAGTCCAACAGAAGATCTCTTAGCTATTCAACCTCAACAGTGTCTATGTCAAGTGCTACAAGTTCTATTTTCATGGTTGACCTTGTCAATATAGTCTATTTACAAGATCTCCATGAAACCATAACACTAGTTAAAGTAAACTTAGAGCCACTTGTAGCTTTGATCTCATCTGTATTAGATATCCAATTGGAATAACTGTATCCTTCTAATACAGAAGTAGGGAATCCAGTATAATAAATTCTAAAAGATATTGTGCCTCTCAAGTAGTGCAACACTGTCGGGACCCGGAACAACAACTCCAAGTCTCTTTGTGTAAATCGCACTATCCCAGAAAATTCTAGTGCACACAGGGTCAACAATGATGGGTATCATGCATAATCACCACACTTATTATTAAAACAAATGTGCGGCCTTATGGCCAAATCTTACAATAAAGGGCTCAAGGCCAACTAAAAATAAGGACACGAAAAAGTAAACTACGGAAGCACAACCCATCCAGCCTTCCCATAGGCGAATAACTGCAAGACGCGGCCTACTCATCGTAGTTCTTATCGTAGTCATCGTCATCAAAGTCTGACAACAGATTTAAGCAAGGTGAGCACTTTAAAGTACTCCACAAGTTACACTAGGAAATATAACAGAATTGATGCATGCATAATGGATTTCAAAGGAAAGCTTAATAAGGTAAAAGTGCGGAAAAGCAATACTGAATCTTAGATACAATAATGTAAGTACAAAAGCTGAATTTTAATACATCATATGAAATAATATTTTAACAAGTATTATTATTAGTGTAGGCTCCAACCCACACTAACCTAATCACGGGCATCCCACCCGGACCATTGTCAAAACCAATGTTGTTTGTCCTAAAACCGATTTTTATAAATACCAAGTCTAATCTGTGAAAACTCTACTCAGCATGTCCATGACCGTGGACATGGCTATCCAGGATAGGTTAAAACTCTGCAGAGGTGTACAACTTTACCCACAAGACGAGTCCTCCCGCTTGAGCCATACGATTAACACACTGCCTTAGGTGTGCGGTGGAGAGTTCACGACAAGGCTGTTACAATGATCCATAGCCAAAACAGTTATGCTGCCACTAAGGTTTCACCACAACTCGAATCCACTAGTTGGAGCGCCCTCTTCTGGCATGTGAGACTTCTCGCGGTCTACGCCACACTTATATTCAGTCTATAACGAAATTATATTTGAAATTTCACAAATTACTTAGCCAGATCCGTCCCATACCGGACTTGTGGTAGTACGAGGTGACTTTGCAAAAATAATTCACAGAAAATAGTCCTTAAATTGACTTAGGCTCATTCCACATACCCACATGCTCGACAATCAACTACGTGTCACCAAACACGAAGCATGCCAGCACCCCACCACCTAACCAATAGCCTAAGTCCAAACTAAGTTTTCTATTTTCATTTTAAATGATTTCATACATTTTTCTTGACTCACCGAAGTCAAGAATTCATTAGAATAAATTGTCATTTCATGTGAAATAATTGATCCCACCTAAATCATTCTAAGCCAGGCTAAGCAATTTTCTAAAAATTTACTAGTTAATACAACAATACCAACTACTTTTCAGCTAAGTTGGCAAGGCATGTAAGTTCGAGATCAAATTGGCTATATTCAACGGATCATGGGCTTAACTAAAGTCTTAAAACATCGGTAAATTACATTTGAATAAAGATACGCATGCATATATAGTAAAATAATATAATTAATTTGAATTATTAGGAACAACATGGTCAAAGGTGTAACTTGCCTTGCTCGAAGTCTTGCTGCGAAACGTCGTCGAAATCGAACTTTCCAGAATCATCGAAATCTAAACGCGAAGAACCAAATTCAAATTCAAAAACAAAATTCAAATAAAATTCAAAAATTCAAAATAGTTGCAGAAATGGAAAGTTCATGATTTTATAAAAATTTAGAAATTTGAACGGGTCAATTTGGAGTTAAAATGAAGAAGTTATGGCCTTCCAAAGATTAAATTCAAAGAAAAAGAAAAGATCAATTTCTGGAATTATTTTTAAACTAAAAATACATTTATGACGTCAGTAAGTAATTAACTGAATTAATTTTCTACAGGAAAACTGAGATTATGACGTCAGCAAGTAATTAATTTTGGCCGAATTATTTTTGAACGGAAAACGGGTTTATGACGGTCGCCGGCGTTTCGGCGGACAGTGGCGCCGGCCGGTGATACCAAAAGCTAGAGGGGCTCACAGGGAGGCCGGAGGTACCTTTAGAAGGGCCTGAGGATGATCGGAGAGGGCCGACGGTGGTGAGGGGCAGCGGTCGGAGGTCGGAGTAGTGTTAGAGGTGCGAGGAGCATTGAGGCGATGGCGATTGCTCGCCGTAGTTGGTGAGGCCAACGGAGGCGAAAAAGAGCACGGAGAGGCCTCAGGGGCTCAAAAGCTCGAATTGAGTAGTGAGGGGGAGACGGTGTGAGGAGAGGGTGCTCGGGGGTGCTTATATAGGTCGAGGGGTGTAACGGTGCGCGCGCATTCACGCCGGAGTGAAACGGCTTTATGCTTGAATGTGATGGCGGGTGGGGGTTTACAGTGGGGAGTAACGCCAGAAACGGACGGGTGATTACGGGGGAGTAATTGGGTGCCGGCGCGGGCGGGGGAAGTGGATTGAAACCAAAGCTTTCAAAGCTTCGGTTTCAGGCATTAATGGCGGCGGGGACGGCACGAGGAAGAAGGAAGGTGGCGGGGACGACAGATCTGACAGGCGGGACCCACCGGTCAGCGAGAGAAAGAAGAAGGATAGGGCGAGTGCGGTAGTCGGATGAGTGACAAGTGGCAAAGGGAAAGGTGCGGCCCGTTGGATTTAGCGCGAACCGGTAAGTGAAAGAGGATGGCCATGATTTCATCCGGCAACTGAGATTAAATCCAAGCCGTTGGGATTTTCGGACGAAGGGGTAAGTGGCTGCGGACGAACGGGATTTGATCCGACAACGGGGAACGGTTCCGATAACACCACGTGTCGGCCAGAGAGGAGAGGAAAGCGGGTGAAGCAGTAAGTTAAGGGGAGCGGCGGTGATTAGATGGGGGAGGGAGGTGGCCGATCCAATGTGCGACAGGTGTCGGCTAGAGAGGAGAGGAAGGTGGGGAGAGGGTTTAAGTGAGATCGGGTGGTTGGGGTTGGATCCGGCGGTGGTGGTTGGTCCGATGCTTGACAAGTGTCAGCTCCGGGGAGTTTTGGGTTTATTTTCTTTCTCAGATTTTTCAGAAATACTTAGGAGGCTTTAAAATACTTGGAAAAATACTAAATAATTTTTACAAATTTCAGAAAAATTCAGGAAATCATCTGGTACCTTAATAACCTTAATAAAAATATTTTCAACCTATTTTATTATTTAGATTTTGCAAAAACACAATTTAACTTTAAAAGGAGAGTTTTTAATTTCTAGAAAATCCTGAAAATTTTTACAAATACAGAAATGACTTAGGAAAATAAAATGCACTTATTTTGACTTTTATAAAATGAAATACTTTAATTTCTCACAACTAGGCTTGAAATAAAATCCAGAAAAAATCCAATTAAATTCCATTAAAATGCTTAAGAAGGAAAAATAAAATTTGGGATGTTACAAACACTCTTTCAAGTGCCTTCCAGTGATCTTCTCCTAAGTTAGATGTAAACCAATTTAATTTGCTCACAGCAAATAAAATATCTGGTCTTGTAGCATAGGGTAAATACATGAGTGACCCAATAATTTGTTAATATCTTAATTGATCTTTTTCTGGCTCTTAGTTCTTTCGAAGCTTAATGCTCGCATCATAGGACGTTGGAGAAATTTTACAACTCTCATAGCCAAAGCGGCTTAAGATTTTCTCATTATATTGTGATTGATTTAAAGTAATCCTATCCTCATTCTTGATTAATTTAATATTTAGAACGACATCTATCTTTTACCAAGTCATTCATATCAAAGCATCGAGATAAGAAAGAGTTGACCTCGTCAATTACAGTTGTGTTTATTCCAAATATATGTATGTTATCTACATACAAATATAAGATCACTTCTTGGCCCTCCCACCATAATAGTAATATACATATTTGTCAGCTTCATTCACAACAAAGTCAATGAATGTTAAAGTTTTATCAAACTTCTCGTGCCATTATTTAGGTGCTTGCTTTAGGCTATATAAGGATTTCAATAATCTACATACCTTATTTTTCTATCTAGAAATCATAAAAACATCTGGTTGATCCATATAGATTTCTTCCTCCAACTTCTATTAAGGAAAGCTATCTTCACATCTACGTGATGAACACGTAGATCATGGGAAGATGCTAACGCTAGTGATAGGAGAATAGGTATCAAAGAAATCTTCTCCCTTTTTGTAACATCCTGTTTTTCTGAGATTTTTAAAGTCTAGAATTGAAAAATGAATTTTCTGGAATTTTCTGAATTTAATTGAAGCTTCAAATGAATTTTTAGAATTTTTAAAGATTTAATATAAATAAAATAAATATTAACATAAGCTTGAAATATTTTATTTGGATTCTTCAAGTCTCAAGGAATTTTCTGGTATTTTTGGTGAATTTTTGGGATTTATTTGCTATTTTCTAGAGCCTCTGGAAGTTTATTTGAATTTCTGGGAAAAAGAAAAGAAATCCCCAAATCCCCCGCCGCCTGATCAGCCTCCTAGCCACGCGTCGGCCATCCGGCCCGTTCCCGCGCGCCGCCGCCTTGCCCCGCTCCTCGCCGCCCGATGCCCCGCCCTCTCCACGCGTCCAGCATCGCGCACCCCGCGCGCGTCCCGCGCCCTCGCCCGCCTTGCCGCGTGGTGGCACCAGCCCGCTCGTCCCGCGCCCTCGCTCGCCCGTTCGATCGTCGCCCCGCGACGTGGCTCCATCTCAGCCGCCCGTTCTTCGCGCATGCGCCCGCAAACCCTAACCCTAATCGCCTCGCGCCGCGCCGTTCCCCGCCGTTGCATCGCCCGCGTTTCATCCTAGTCGTCCGCGCCAAACCGAGTTAAATGTCAGCGCCGCCGTTTCGGATCGATCGTCCTCGGTTCGCGTGCCTTTAAAGCATGCGTCCTCGGTTCGCGTGCACGAACTCCGCCGCGTCGCCTCGCCTCGTGCGCCCGCACCGCCGTCGAGAGCGCGCGCGCTGCCGTCGCGTCCGTCGTCGCCCTTCACCGCGGTCGCCGTCGCCGCCGCTGAAACCCCGCGGGTGAGTCCGTCGCCCCTCCCTTCTCGTCGTCGCCTCGCCGTCGCCGCTCGGTCGCCCGCTCGCTTCCCGCTCACCTCGGTCCCCGAGCGAACTCGCGCGTGCGCGCGCGACCCGTGCGGCATGCCCGGTTCACGCGTCGCCAATCCGCTCCCCGCGCTGGCCACGCGTCGCCATCTCCCCCGCTCCGCCCGCGCCCGCACACCGCGCGCGCGTCGCGGCACGCCTCGCGCGCCGTGCGGCCACTCGTCGTCCATCGCGACCGTCCCTCCTCCGCGTCGCCCCATCCGAGCGCTCATCGGATCGGCGGCGGCCGGATGCGCCACGCGTTGGCGCCCCCGCCGTCCGATCTCGCGCGTTGCCGCCCGAGCGTCGGCTCAGCGTTGCCACGTGGCAGCACCAGTAGCGTGCCACGTCAGCCCTAGCCGACGTGGCATGCCACGTGGACATGCCACGTCAGTGCCATGTCAGCCCCGAGCCGACCCCCGAGCCACGCGTGGCGCCACGTCCAAGACGTGCCGCGTGGCGGCACGGCGGCGCCACGTCGACCCTAGGATGCGCGTCGGCCCGCCGCCCCGCGTGCCTTTGTTTGGTGCGTCGGGTTCACGGTAGACCCAGTTTCCGTGCGTCCGGTTCACGGAACAGTAGATTTTCCGATTTTTCTCGATTTAATTTTAGGATTAATTTTCCGAGAGCCCGTTCTCCTCCGTCCTAGCTCCGATTGACCCCGTTCTTTTTTCTAAACTCATCTAAAATCGAGCTCTAGCTGTTGGTTCTAGTTTTGTGAATTTTGGAGTTCATTTGCTTATCATTTTATGTGTTTCTTTGTTTTCGGTCGTTTTCTCTCTCGTTAGATTCGGATTCCGGAGGAGCAGGTTTCGCGCCCGAAGATCAGGAGTACCCCGCTGAGCATAACGAAGGCAAGTCGTGTCCTTTGATCATGTTGAACCCAGTTTTGTAATCTATTATTTAATTATTTTGTCTTAAATTACATCGCATTGCTATTTTTATTCAAACCTTTGTACTGGTAGTTATCATCCCAATTGAGATTATTCCTCCTTGATACTTTGGAATACCATGATGCCATTGTCACCATAGGTTGGGTAATTTATTAGTGATGCTAGATTATTTGTCACATGGGTGGGTACGATTGGACTGCTTAGCTGGCTTATATTTACGATTGATCTCACTAGCACATGTTAAATTATTAATTTGACTTATTGACATATGGAACTGTGGTTGGTGCCACGTGTATTAAAATTTGTGCCACGTCATTGGTGTGACGTTGGCTTGATTATACAAATTGGTTTCCACTCGGGCGAGTGATCGTGCAGTAAAGGGGGAGGTGCAGTTGCCCTTCGGGGATGTGGTAGCCTCGCCCGGGAAATGTTAAGGACTTAACTTTGTGCGCCATTGATCTGAGCTTAATCGTGCAAACCACATGTCTATTATGGGATGGACCTGGCTGATTAATTTGTAATATTTCAATTCAATTCGCCATTGTGATGGACATGGTTGCTTGATGTCCATGTGGCGCAAGAGGGTGTGATCACGAAACCTAGCGGGCGGGATTGTGTTGAGGTAGAGCATTGTAAAGGCCTTATTGTGATTTCCTGAGATCAAGGTTAATCACATCGTGTGGGTACAGTTGTGCAACCTCTGCAGAGTGTAAAACTATTCGAATAGCCGCGTCCTCGGTCATGGACAATGCTCGGTGATTTCACACGAGGGGTAGTGTTTTCATTTACAACTTGGTGATTTATGTTGGGAGTGGACAGGTAGTTCACCGTTGGTTTAACTTGTGAATTGGTGTTCATAAGTGGTTCATGTTTATTCCTTTGATTATTTATTACTATTGTTTTCAGTTAACTTTCGCTTTCTAGTTATTTATTATATTTCATTATGAAATGCCTTTATGCAAATTAACCTTTCAGCCTTCCTTTCGTAAGCCTTGCATATTATATTGCATTCACTTGTTATAAACGACTTGCTGAGTACCAATGTACTCACGGCTTTACGCTTATGTTGCTCAGTTGAGGGAGAGGAGTACTATCAGCAGGAGGTTTCAGAAGGAGAGTACTACGACGACTTCACGGATTAGGCTTCGTTCTCCACTCGATAGCCTATGGCTTGTCGATTGGTCGCTACGCTTTATTTTGGATTTTTATTTGCTATTTTGTTAAGCCCTTCCGGCTAGAGATATTGTAAGCTTGGCCATAAGGTCGTATCTTTGATATTTTATCGATATTCGAGTTTTCCTTTATTATTATCGTGTGTATGACTGTGATGACATCTATGTTTGACTGTGTGCACTAGCGTGATCCTGGACTAGTGCAGTTTACACAGAGAGACCGAATTTGCATATTCGGGTCTCGACACTTTTTCTTAGTATAACCATTGGCCACAAGTCTTATCTTGTACTTCTCAATAGTACCATCAGGCCTTAGTTTATTTTTAAAGACCCACTTACATCCTTGTAGTTTGCACCCGATAGGACGATCAGTGATTTCCCAAATTCTATTAGCCATGACAGGGTCTATCTTACTATGGACTGTCTCTTTCCAATACTCAACATCACAAGATGCATAAGCCTCTAAAGAATCTTTGGTATATTATCCACGAGGTATACAATAAAGTTATCACCAAAGGTATTCTTGATCCTTTGTCTCTTGCTCCTACGAGGAGCCTCCGCGAATAGATTGTTATCATCCTTGGGGATATCACATATTGGTTCAGAAACGTTGGGAAGTTCAAAAATTTGATTATTCTCACTTTCAATATTTCCAGTTTGAACATTCTTAGCTCGTGAAGCATCGCTTGTGGTTCTCATAGGAAAAATATCCTCAAAGAATGAAGCATCTCTAAACTCTATTGTTGTGTTAGTAATAATTTTAGAAGTTTTTGATTTAACTACTAAAAATCTATAGGCTATGCTGTTACGAGCATATTCTAGAAAAATACAATCGACTATTTTAGGTCTAAATTTTCTCTTTTTCTGCAATGGTATATTGATCTTTGCCAAAAACTCCTATGTTCGTATAAAATTGATATTAGTTTTCTCCCCTTCCATCCTTCATATGGAGCAATCTCACTCTTTTTAATGATTACTCTATTTAGGACGAAAGTTTTTGTTAATATAGCTCCCCCTACCAAGCCATAGGCATACTAGCACTCTCTAACATAGTATTAACTAAGTTTGTTAGTGTCCTATATTTCCTCTTAGCTACCCCAATTAATTGGGGTGAATATGATGGTGTAAACTCATGGACTATTCCATGCTTAGAATATAATTAGAAAAATTAATGAGAGATGTACCCTTCTCCACAATCACACATCTGTCGTTTTATTTTTCTTCTCTAGTTGGTTCTCAATCTTGGCTTTGTAAGTATTAAAATAGTTTAAAGCTACATCCTTAGTTTTTAGCAAATATACATAGTAGTAGCATGTTGCATCATTAATAAAAGTTAGAAACTATCTTTTCCCTTCTTTTGTCAGTAATCCATTTAGTTCACACAAATCTGAATCAACAAGATCTAATGGCGCTAAGTTCTTTTCATCCTCTAGACTTTTAAAGGGTTTTTGAGGCTGCTTTGTTTGCACACAAGATTGACACTTTGATCCTTTGACAATTTCACATTTTGAAATTAAATCTAATATGGACATTCTAGTAATACTATTAAAGCCAATATGACAAAAACAAGAATGCCAAATATTAACCTCACATTTATTTAAACCAGTTGCAACATTCAGATTATAATAAAATTCTAAAGTATTTAGGCGGAAAAAGCCTACACTCTCCTAGCCTTTATCAACAAAGTTTTCGAACTTAGACATTACAGTTTTATTTGACTCAAAAACTAGCTTATAACCATCTCTACATAGGGGAGAACTAATAATAAGGTTCTTTTTTATTGTAGGAGCATGCTGCATATTCTTCAAGTGGACAATCTTCCCTGAAGTAAGTTTCAGATCCTCCATGCCAACACCTAGAATAGAAATCTGCAACTCGTTTCTCATTAGGACAGAGGAAAACCTTGCTACATGGTAAAAAGAAAACAAGGAAATATCAAAATATATAAGAATATTAGCACCAGTATCAACCCATCAATCAGTGGATTAACAACAGGTGAATTATCATACCCTGTTGAAGTCAAGACCTCACCTTTGATCAGGTTGGCAGCCTTCTTCTTTGGCTATTCACCATCTCTACTCTTGCAAAAGTGACAGTCTTTCACCATATGATCTTCTTTTCTGCAATAGGTGATGTCCCTCATCCTTTTTTTCCAGTTTTCTTCTTCTTAAAGCTAGTTGTCTTGTTTGTTTTGTTGAATTTGTACTTCTTTTCAACTATTTTTTTCTACAATATTGGCATTGTTCTCTACATACACATCATAGAGCTAATCTACCAGAATGGTTAGAATGCAGCAAAGTGCAGTATTATTCACATTTTCGAATCGCATGAACATCTCAACTATAAATGGATACTGTGGGTGGATAACCCACCACAGCTCAAAGATATGAGGTTAAACTTGGCTCTAGTCTGCTTTCTATGAAAGTTCTGACAAAAAAATCACTTAGGTTTCATAGCAACAGAAGCATCAGCCATTGTTGTATTGCAACAAAGTTTACTATAATGTTTTTGGGATGTTAGAAATTTGGTAAATATTTTAATGCCAGATTTTATTAGGAGGCAAATTTCATAAATAACTAATGATGCATAAATCAGTGCTAAAAGTAGGTTACTTATTGTACTTCAGAAAATACACAAGAAAAATATAATATCAAAGTCAATCGAACACGCGAACGATTTATTGTTGGGCTTAATGAAGAACAGTAAGCAATACATGTTTGATGTAGTATAGAATGTAGATGATCCAAAGCATGAGCGGTCACGTAAATACGTTACGCAGAAATCTTATTGCTATCCCCATACAAGTACTCTATGCGGCAATGACTTAGAGATAATTACTCTCCCTCCTTCCACATAATAATATTTAAGTAATCTCATGACTAGTTAAAATAAGAGAGATGATGTATGGTTCAGTAAAAATAAGGTGGACTTAATCTGCCAAGTGGCGTACTATGTCACGATACGGTCGCATGTCACAAGTCACAAGTCACATGATTTGCCATGCAAAAATACACGAATACACACGCACGTGTGTGCGCGCATGTGTATTCAGCTAAAGCCCTCCTCATGTTATTTCCATCCATGTGTCACATGATTCAAGGAGTAGTAAAGGTTCCACCTTTTAAATTATTCTTCTCTACTTTACCTTAACAATATGTTACTAAACTATGTATACTTCAAAATTATCGAAAATAGATCTCACTAGCCTTAGAATAGGCGGTCAATCCCGAAGCAACTGAGTTTGTCTAGAGTTGTCTCACGTGGCCACAACACGTGGCAATTTGGAGTTAAGGAAAACAACGGCAGCATGTGGTATCCTAGTGCAGTGCATGGCAAGCGAAAATTGCTCAGGTGGCACTAGTGCTGGATGGTGACCCGGCGAAAAAATCTGCCAGCAAGGGGCGACAGATGGCTTGCAGGAACTGGCAGAAGGAAAGGGAACAAATTTGCTAGCGTGTGGAGGTGGCGCCCGGAAGAGAAATATCTTAGCTGGCTAGGGTTTTTCCTTAAGTGTTTAGGCGGCGCTCGGAACATGATGCACAAATTCAAGCAACATTGGAGAAATAGATGATATTTAACTCATTCTTTAACTTGTAAAAGCGGTTCTTATCTAGTGGTTTGATGAAGATATCCACTAATTGATCATTGATCCTTATGTAGCTAATCACAATATTACATTTGCTCACATGATCCGTTAGGAAATGGTGACGAATATCTATGTATTTTGTTCTTCAATGTTGGACCATGTTATTGGCTATCTTCATGGCTCTACCATTATCACACAAACGAGGCACACTTTTGAATTTAATTCCATTCTGCATCAATGTTTATCTCATACATAGCAATTGAGTACAACTATTACCTACGGAGATATACTCCACTTCGGCAGTGAATAGGGCGATGGAATTTCATTTCTTGGAGGGCTATGAGACTAAAGATCTACCTAGCAATTGTCAACTACTAGAGGTGTGTTTTCTATCTACTTTGCAGCTCACATAATTGAAATTTAAATATCCAATTAAATCAAAATTAGTACCTTTAGGATACCACAAGCCTATGCTAGAGGAATACTTTAAATATATAAGAATTCTTTTTGTGGCCACCAAATGACATTTTGGAGATGCTTGAAAACATGCATACATGCAAACACTAAATATGATATTGGGCCTAGATGATGTGAGATAAAATAAGCTATCTATCATGGATCTATAAAGCTTTAAATTTACTAATTCACCTCCCTTATTAAGGTTGAGATGCTCCTTAGTTGCCATGGGAGTCTTGATAGGCTTTGTAATCTCCATGCCATACCGCTTAAGTAAGTCCTTTTCATACTTTGTTTGCCTCATGAATATCCTATTCTTGAGTTGCTTAATTTGAAGTCCAAGAATATATATAAGCTCACTAATCATTGATATCTCAAACTCACTAGACATGATTTCACCAAATTTCTAGCAAAAAAATCTTGGTTAGTTGACCCAAATATGATATCGTCAACATAAATTTGACAAACGAAGAAATCATCATCAATGATGAAAAGAGTAGTGTTAACCTTCCCAATTTTAAAGCCCTTCGAGAGTAAGAAGTCTCCAAGTCACCCATACCATGCTCTAGGGGCTTTTTCGAGACCATAGAGCACTTTACAAAGCTTGTAAACGTGGTTACAATTTTTAGAATCCTCAAAACCAGAAGGTTGCTCAACATTGACAAGTTCAGAAATCTTGCCATTTGGGAAAACACTCTTTACATCTATTTGAAAAGAATTTATTTCATAACATGAAGCAAATACTAGCAATATACGAACAGCTTCTAATTTAGCTATGAGAGTGAGGCTTCAACAAAATCCAAGCTGTTGACTTGGGTGTAGCCTTGAGCCATCATTCTTGCCTTGTTTCTTACAAAATCTCATTCTCACCTTCGTTGTTTCCATAGATCCACTTGGAATCAATGACATTGTGATCCTTGGGCCTCTCAACTAGCGTCGACACATCATTGTAGGCAAAGTTCTTCAATTCTTCATGCATAGCATTCACCTAATTCAGATCATTAAGTGCTTCATCTACATGTTTAGGCTCAAGGGAAGAAACAAACGAGTAATATTCACAATAAGAAGTGACACAGGATCGAGTTTGGATAGCCTTACTAACATCACTCAATATTTGATCAATGGGATGATCGTTTGCAATTGCAAATTGATTTTTTGGAGGAATATTTGGTGCTTGAACATTTTCCTTTTCTTCCACTTCATCAATTTGAACATGGCTTGGCGTAACGAAAGTAAATGGTTCAACTTGAGCAGAAGAAGGTGGATCATCATTGTCTTCCTTTGGCTTGTGGTCACCAATTGTATTCTTCAGTTCTTATCTCAAGCCTTCATCACATACATCATTCAAATTCTTGTACTCTTCTTGCAAGCCATTAGTTTTATCAAATTAAACATCACATGTCTCCTCCACTAAACTGGTGGTTTCGTTGAAGACACGATAAGCCTTGCTATTGGCGGAATACTAAGTGCGAAACCCACATCACACCTACTTTGAAATTTTGTAAGATGAGCATCATTTCTTTAAAAAACATTTGCTTTCAAAAACGTGTGTCAATGTTCTAATATCGATCTTACGTACAATTTATTAGATTTGGGGGAAAGCACTCAAGGCTATAATGTGAACACACAGAGTAAAGAAACACGAATTTTATCCAGGTTTGGGCCTTCTCCTAAGAGAATAATAACCCTACGTCCTATGCTATTGTTGCTATGAATGGGGTTACAAGCATGAATAGTGCAAGAAATTACAGAATGGCTTAGTCCCTACTGGGACCTATCTCTTATAGAATGGATTAGTCCCTACTGGGACCTATCTCTCACACTGCCCTCCCCTCTCTTTGCAAAACCTATCCTTTATATTGCAGCGAATTGGTGGTAGTTGCTCCTTGCCTAGGAGGTGTCTTATCGCTTTGGGAGTTAACCGCTGGATGATAGCTAATATCAGAGAGATGTGGGAGTAGTTCACCGTAGAACGGTTGTTGTTAGAGAGACGTGGGTAAGATCGTGTGCGGTTATGGTGTATAAGTACACGCTTAACTGCCTTGTCAGACACCCTAATGCAGGAGTAGGTTAGTCGCTAACTCGAACAATCATGATAGGACTCAGCCAAGTAGTCGTAGCAAACCTTATGACTAAGTACTCGTAGCAAAGGCCACGAGAATGCTGTGATAGTGAAACTCACAAATGGGTAGTCGTAGGAGCCACGACTAGGAAGCTGTAAAAGAACTTACGACTAGGTATTTGTAGCAAAATTTACGACTAGATAATCGTAGAAGGGCCTACGGAGTAGTCGTAGTAAAACTTTACGAAATGAAATTTCTTTCTTATCGCTAAGGGGTATATGTAACAGTTCAAGTTTTTTTAAAAAAGAAAAAAATAATAAAATAAAATAAAAAAGATAATAATTAATTTAGTTTAAAATAAAAATCAAAGTTATTTGGTTGCTAGAATTGTTTTTAAAAAGATTTTAGCCAACCTAATTTTCTGTTTTTTTAAAGCCTTTTCGATAAAAAAATATTTTATAAAGAAAAATAAGTAAATTTTAATTAAAAATATTTTTATAAGTTCAAAATAGCTTGAGAAACATCTATGCATTTTGCGCAGATTTTTAAGCTTTATTTGTAATTTATTGTATTAATTTAAGCTAGAAAAAGAAAATTATTTTTAAAAATTAAAATATACTTCAATTAATTTAAAAATTATTTTATTTAATCTTTTCAGGTTCCAAGGATCTTCAAAACAAATTTTAAAATTTTTTTATTTTTCTTTTTTTCCCTTTTCTCTCTTTTTCTCTCTCCTCCCAAATCTTTCTTCTTCTCCAGTGAACGATCGAGCAGAGCAGACGCCATGAGCGTTTCTTGAGCTTTCTTTAAACATTCATAACTTTTGATTTTCTCAACTATTTTTTGTAAAATTAATTGCATTCAAATGCTCTCGTCTAACTCTTCTATTTTCTCCACCGTTTCCCCCTTATTCATGAGCAGTTTCACGAAAAATTAACCAATGCCATTATTTGACATGGTTTCTTGATCTCTCTCCTCGGACCTCCTTAACCCCTATAAAAGGGAGCACCGTGAGCCCCTCCTCATCCTCACTCAACCCTAAAAATCTTAAGTCCCTACTCCTCTTCTCTTAGCCGCAATCGAAGTTTTACTTTTGTGTTTCAAGTACCGTTCTTTGGCTTATTGCGTCGCCTACAGTGGAGCCCCCCCATATTTGACCACATTCCCAGCTTCATCTCGACGCATTCTACGCGGTGCTCACCTTGCCTTCACCGGATCATCGTCGCCACCGTGGGCCAAATCGGGTCACCGTTTCTCGCGTCTACCGGCCGACCGTGCATGCCCGACCAAAACCAAGATGAGCACCATGTTTTCTACGCTCTACTCTTCGTTTCGCCGCAAGTCTCGCATGTTATCTCCTCTCCGTTTGCTCGGAATGTCGATGTCAGCCTGTCGGCTACCTAAAGGCTTCTCCACCGCTTTCGCTTGTCCGTTAGCCGAGCCGTTTGCGCCGTTGAGTTTGTCTCGACGCGTTCTACGTCGTGCTTTAATCCGTTTGTCCAAAAACCTCCCACAAATTTTTTTGACTCTGACACCAAGCCATGGCCGCAAATAATACTTCGCGTCCCTATCTGTCCGGGGATGCTTTCAACAATTCGTTCATGTCAAAACGTGCCAAACCATCCTAGGTGGTTACCAGTCAGACGGTTTTGGATTCGCCTCGCCGAGCACAAAGATATTGAGTTTTTCATTTTTTGGTACCGTCATCATTCAAACGATGAATGCGTCGCCTCCGGTGAGTTTTCGGCTTAGCTGATAATTTTTCTAGCTTCGTCTCACCACGTTCTAGGTTGTGCTCAACTTACTTCTCCATGTCCTATTCCCAAAATTATTCTTTTCTTCTACCCTATGTCATTGTCGCCGTACACGTCGTCACCGTGCTCTGTTTGACGTGCCGTCACTTCCTACATGTGCCTCGGGTCCTTAGCAACCCATTTTGCTAGTTGGCTTCACCTCCCATGTCTCTTCTCGCCAGCACCACGGCCAAGAACTACTCTATGTTAGTTTTGCGTAGGAATATCTCTTTGGAATATTCCTGATTTTTTCTTTTTCCAGAATTTTCTGATCCGCCAATTTTCCAATCACTCGTTCTCCTCCGTCAGAACTCTGAATCAAGTGATTCAAGTTTATAATTTTATCTAAATTGATAATCTATCTTTCAGTATATATTTTATAATTTTTAAATTTTCTCGACCGACCATTGGCTGAGTCTACTCACCACCGGAACGCCGTCGCCACCGCTGCCTGAGTTATGACACCGCTTCACCTCACCACCAACCACCTTCCAGCCACTTGCAGTAATGCACAAGAGCACGAACGCACTCCTTGCAATCCTCTCTTTTGCGCCCCTTCGCTCTCCATCTGGCGGTCGAGACCCTTCTCATTAAGCACGTGTCACTCATCCGGCCGTTTATTCTCTCCCTCTATCCTCTTTTGCCTCTTTTGTACACCTCCTCGGTCTTCGCTGCCGTTGGATCACACGGATCTCGTCATGTGAAGTTATCCGACTTCTCCCAGCCATCTGATTCTTTAGACTCCGACTATGTAACATCCCACTTACCCCTTCAACCCGCCTTCCCCTCCCCTCGTGCTGACACTTGTCACCCATCGGGTGATCCTCACCCCGCGAGGTCTGATCCCCGCCACCCGTGACGACTTACCGCTTCATCCACTTCCCTCTTCCCTTCGATCGACGCGTGGCCTAATCCGCACCATTCCCCGTTGCCGATTTAAATCTCAGTCGTTCCCTGACACTTAAGGCGCTCGATCGGCTCAGATTTAACCACTGTTGTCAGATCGGATCCTGACCGTCCCCGTTCACTTACCCCCTCACCTGCAATCTAGCGGCCGCGATCGCTTTCCCTTGGCATCTATCGCACATCCAGCCATCACCCCCGCCCCTTTCCTTTTCTTTCTCTCACTGACGGGTGGGTCCCCCATGTCGGGTCCATCGTCCCCGGCCCCTTTCCTTCTTCCCCGCGCAATCCTCACCGCCGCTGCCGCCATTGACAGGATAACCGAAGCTTTTAAAGCTTCGGTTTCTATCCGTTTCATTCCCCGTGCTAACGTGCATTGATTCCCCCTCCATTACCGCCCCCGACTTGAACATTTTATATCAGTTTAAAGTCCCGTGCACCGTCACGTTAAGCCTCCTCGGCCGTTTCAAGTCCGGTGTGTTGTGCGCGCCCGTTACTTGACCTCCCCGCCTATAAAAACCACACTTTGAGAATCCCCTCAGCACACCGCCTCTTCCCTGCTACCCAAATCGAGCATTTGAGCATTCGGAAGCTCCCCGAGCCCATTTTCCCCTCCGCCGGCCTCGCCAACTCCAGCGAGATATCGTCGCCGCCTCAGGCCTCCCCGCGCCTCATTGACGCTGCTCCAACCTTGCTCGTGCCTCGGCGATCTTCGTCCACCCATTCGCCATGCATTTGCGCCACCGAAGGACCCCCGCCGCCATGAACCCCTCCTCCGATCACCGCCCCTCTCCGCCGTTCAC
This sequence comes from Melocanna baccifera, assembly GCA_036346265.1. Taxonomy (NCBI): domain Eukaryota; kingdom Viridiplantae; phylum Streptophyta; class Magnoliopsida; order Poales; family Poaceae; genus Melocanna; species Melocanna baccifera. Next base: position 21,311,016 of record CM070682.1, on the reverse strand, counting down.
CCTCCTCGGCCGTCCCCGTAAACCGCGCAAGGTACCGATGAACTCCTCGTGCTCTCCTCTACGTTTTGGTACCTTCGGCCGACGCCGCCGCTCACCGGAGCACCGGTGGCCATTGGGCCCCGTGCGCCACCTCCGGCCGGCCAGGTCATGTCAACTCGCCGGGCCGAGCTGGCAGCCGCGTGGCAGCCCAGTCGGGCGCCACGGCCAGCCACGTGGGCACTTGAGCACCACCTCGCCCGTGCGCAACCACGTCGGCGTATTATCGTGACGTGGCAGCCACAAGGCAGCCACGTGGTGCCAAGTGGCAGCCACGTCACCGGCCACGCCAGCCCCCCTTTGCCACGTCAGCATTCTTTTATTTATTTAAATATGAAAATCATCGCTGACGTCATGCTGACGCAATAAACCCAATTTCCCGTTTAAAAATAATTCAGCCGAAAATAAATTAGGAGGATGACGTCAAAATTCAGGTTTTTCTTTAGAAAAATAATTCATTTAAATACCTGCTGATGTCATAAAATCTTTTTCAGTTTTAAAAATAATTCCAGAATCAGTCTTTTTTTCTTTTATAAAATTTAATCTTCCAAAGGCCATAACTTCTTCATTTAACTCCAAATTGACCCATTCAATTTTCTAAATTTTTCTAAACTCATGAACATTCCAATTCTGGCATCCTTTTAAATTTTTGAATTTTGTTGAAATTTGTTTTTGAATTTCTTTTGAATTGGTTCTTTATGTTAGATTTTGACGATTCGGGAGATTTCGACTTCGACGATTCGCAGCAGGACTTCGAGCGAGGCAAGTCACACCTTTGACCATGTTGACCTATTATTTCAAATTTAATTATATTATTTTACTGTATATGCATGCGTACTTTATTCAAATGTAATTTAAAATTTGATTTAAATATTAGTTATGCCACAATCATTTGATTATAGCCAATTTGAATCTCGAATTCATACACCTTGTCACCCTAGCTGAAAACTAGTTGGTGCCATAGTATTGACTAGAAAACTTTATAGAATTGCTTAGTCTGGCTTAGTATAATTTTAGGTGGGATCAGATATTTCACATGAAATAACGGTTCTTTTAAATGAGTCCTTGACTTCGGTGAGTCAGGAATAGTCTATGAAATGTTTTAAAAACTAAAAATAGAAAACTTATTATTGGACTTAGGCTATTGGTTAGGTGGTGGGGTGCTGGCATACCTCGTGTTCGGAGACACATGGTTGATTGTTGTGCATGTGGGTGTGTGGATTGAGCCAAAGTCAATTACGGACCATTTTTATGAACAATTTTAACGAAGTCATTTCGTATTACCACAAGTCCGGTATGGGACGGATCTGGCTAAGTAATTTGTGAAGTTCCAAATATAGTTTCGCTATAGGCTGAGTGTGAGCGGGGCGTAGGCCGCGAGAAGTCTCACATGGCACCAGAGTGGGCTCCAACTCGTGGATTCAAGTTGTGGTGAAACCTTAGTGGTGGCGTGACTGTTTTGGTTATGGATCATTAGGACAGCCTTGTCATGACCTCTCCGCCGCACACCTAAGGCAGTGTGTTTATCACGTGGCTCAAGTGAGAGGGAATATCTTGTGGGTAAAGTTGTACACCTCTGCAAAGTTAAAAATTTATCCTAGATAACTGTGTCCATAGTCATGGACATGCTGAGTAGAATATTCACAGATTAGGCTTGATTTTTTTTAAAAACTTGGCTTTGACAAATACCAGTGTTTTTGGAAAATGGTCCGGGTGGGATGCCCGTGGTTAGGTTAGCGTAGGTTGGAGCCTACACTAACGATATTACTTTGTTAAATCTTGTTTCATATGTTATATTAAATTCAGCTTTTCATACTTACGTTATCGTATTTAAAATTCAGTACTGCTTTTACGCACATTTACCCTATTAAGCCTTCCTTGAAATCCATTATGCATGCATCACTCTGTTATATCTCCCAGTGTGACTTGTGGAGTATTTTAAAGTACCCACCTTGCTAAAATCTGTTGCCAGACATCGACGGTGACTACAACAGTGAGGACTACTTCAGCGAGTAGGACGCGTCTTACAGTCATTCGCCTGTGGGAGGCTGGATGGGCTGCGCTGCTACCTTTATTATTTTTCACTGCTTTTATTTTCAGTTGGCCTCGTGCCACTTTATTGTAAGACTTGGCCATAAGGCCATAAATTTGCTTAATATAATTGTGGTGATTTTGCGTGATATACGCCACTGTTTACCCTGTGTGCACTAGGTTTTTATAGGATAGTACGATTTACACAGAGAGACTTGGAGTGTTGTTCCGGGTCCCGACAGACTGTTCGAAGCCTTCGACTTTGACCTCCGTTTTCAAACCAACCATGGCTGTTTGACCATTTTAACCTTCACGCCCTCCGACCTCTCTAAACCGTCCGATTCTTCCGACCACTGTATAATTCCGACCAGGTCTTCGACCGAATTTTTGACTTCGACTTCGACTTCACCCATACTTGGAGTCTCTATCTTCGACTTGACCTCCGCAACTTCAACCGTTGATTCGACTATGGTTTTGACCATAGCTTCGACTACGCCTTTGATCAGGGCTTCGACCATACAAAAATATTGTAGCTTCCGACCGCTTTTTCTTCATAAAGAAAAGAATTCCAATAATTCCTTTTATTCATTTCTTTGGAATTCAAACTAACAGAAGTTGTTTTCCTTCGTCCTAACTCCTTTTGGACCCATTCTGTAACACCCCAGTCAAACAATGATCCAGAATGCTACTCATCTATAAATAAAACAAGAGTAAACTAACTACGCTAGTCACAAAAAATTCAGTAGAACCTCCCCTGTATTGTGGTTCAAGACAGAGATTGCAACAAGCATAAGTAGAAGAAATGCATGACATTAAGAATATAATAAAATCTAAGCAGAATGGTTTAAGTTTTCTAAATCGTTCACTATTATAACAATTAAATAAAGAAGGAAACATCATAAGAGAGTTCTAATCCTTTATTACAATTTGAATCCGACATCAATAATCCTTTACTACTTAGGTAATTCAGGCAAATAGCTTTTTATTTTCTTTCCTCTTCTATTGTGGATAGTCCGTGTAAGGTGCATCAATACTAATCGGTTCTTTTCCCCATGCATGCCGATCTCATAATGGTACAAAAAAACGCAACAACAGTAAGAGTGAGTCCAACGACTCAGCAAATATAATAGATCGTAACATGTACATTTATAAACATCACTTCATAAATCCATCCATCAATCATATAAACAAGTCATGCTATGCAAGATGATCAAAAATCTCTTTATCTCTTTCTCTTTTGCATCTTACCGGTAATGCAAAGTGTGTATCCGTCGATGCACACCCATGCCTGTACCACCTGGTACAGGGACCAATTGCCCATACTCCACAAGTATGGGGACCTTTAGCCCGTCATGTCCTCAGCATGACGGGGACCTCGGCGCTTAGTCACCTCATGATCAAGACTTCAATAAATCAACATGATGCATATGCGTGAATGTCTCAATAAAATAAATCTTGCATCCACATTATTTATGCACCAGAAATTCTCATGAACACCGTAAATTGCAATCACCCCTAAATAGCACCAAAACACCCTTACCACAACCATGCGCACGCATATATTCATACTATATCAGTATACTTGCCTTAACTGCGAGAAAACAGGGAACGCGCAGAAGGTGTCGCCTCTAGGATCTGTCCTCCACCTGAATAATATTTATAATATTTGCTAAGATACCAGTAGCGGACCTTTGCACAAATAAAACAAACACGAACTAGTAAATTCGTCTATCTCAATTCCAATTCCCAAATCCTACAGGTCATCCCGCCTACTTCAGTGGACAGTCAACTTCAAAAATTCATATCTATTGGTAGAGGAGTCCGAATAGGGTGTTCTTTGACTTTCTGGAAAGATAATTAAATTATCTGACTAAACCTAGTTGGTGAGTCTCCCTGATTCGGCCATCTTCTACCCGCACCATCCAATTCTCTAAAATATCAATGTTCACATCGGGTTCTCTGGACAGAGCACTAAAAATACCATAACTTCCAGCCCGAGTGTCCAAATCATAATTGCTTGACCTTCCTGGAAATCTACGACAATTATCTACAACTTTCATAATATAGAGATCCTTTGTTTCTCCCGTTTTCTAGTCGCCCAATCCAATCTACCAAAATCTGACAAAAACTCCGGATCTGCAGAACAGTCCTTACAAGAAAAAATCATAACTTCTGCTACAAAGGTCTGATCGACACGTTCTAGCACTTCATGGAAACATAACGATGTCCTCTACGACTCTCTAGGAGAGGTCCAGACCTAAATCCCCACAAAACTAACCCAAAATAGCTGTCCAACGAAATCTATCATAGCAGTTCAGAGTACCGATATTGCTACCACAACTAAAATATACATCTAATTGGGGAAAAACAGGGGTTACCCTTGACGAATTGCTGAAGAACATGATGAACACCCCACGAACTCATTGCACTAGCTTGATCCTGGACTAGTGCAATTTACACAGAGGATCCAGGAGTCGTTGCTCCGGGGTCCGACAGTATATTCGAGGAATACGATGATGTAATAAAATAGAGGATTATTATATCCTCATCAACATGAAAAATAAGATATGTTCGGTTTTCTTCTAATAAGAAGCTCCTAGAAAATCTTTTTCAAAAGACGGTACAAATAAGGATGATTTGTGGTCTGGAAAGCGGTATTAATAGCTACTACCCAATCATTGCCCTAGCCATCTCAATTGTCGTATGAATTTTCCTCTTCAAAACTCCATTTTGTTCTAGAGTGTAGGTAGCAAAAAGCTCATGCTTAATTCGTAGTTCATCACAAAAATATCCAATTTTATTGTTCTTAAATTTGGGACCATTATCACTTTAGATTTTCTTTATTTGGAAATGAAACTCATATTGGGACCCTTTTGCAAAGCTTTCAAAAGATAACAGAGCCTTCGGTTTTATCATGTAAAAAGTACACCCAAGTATACCATGAGTAATCATCCATCATCACAAGAGAAAAACTATTATGCCCGATGCTCTTGTAGGTTGTTGGACCAAACAAATCCATATATAAAAACTCCAATGGCTTAGAAGTTGACATGGTACTTTTTGGATGGATAAGATCTTGCTACTTGCTTACCGGCTTAACAAGCAATAAATAGCTTATCTTTCTCAAATTTCATATCTTTCAAGCCAACAACTAAATCAAGTTTGAAAAACTTTTTGAGTTGAGATATTTCCACATGAGCAAGCCTTCTATGCCAAAGCCAACCCAGGGAGGTTTTTGCAATTAAATATGTTTTTAGGCAAGACTTACTTGAGGAGAAATCCACCAAGTAAAGATTGCCAAAATGAAGCATTTGAAAATCAAAGAGTTATCTTTTGCATTTGTAATCTCAACACCTTCTTGAGAAAAAGTGCAAGTGAGGCCTAAATCACATATTTGTGCAACCGATAGCAACTTGAAATTAAGAGAGTCAATTAGAGATACATTAGAAATAAAAATATCATCTATGATAGCAATTTTACCCAATCCAATTACGTTTCCCTTGTTATTGTCACCAATGTGATTCTGTCATGGTCTCCACTTCCAACTTCAGATGTGGTAAATATCTTCTGGTCTTCGATCATATGTTGTCAGAACTGGATTTAGCAATATCCTCTGTTATTCCACCGTACTATTCCCTGCATCGGTAGATAGTGCTCACAGATACATCACTGTATATCAAAAACATATTAAGCAGAAGTGTAGATTATATAGTAATAACTTACACATGGGCTGGTTGAGCCGAAAATGAGAATGCAACAGCGGAAACTTTACACAGGTGGGACCCTCAGGACTTGCCTATAGGTAGCCAATTGGGGTTTCACGACCTAGTTCTTGGCCTTCTTGGATACTAGATCTATCGACCCTTTTGAAGCATTGCAGGGGCCTTTTCTCCTTGTTCCTAACTGACTGGAGGGTAGTAATCAAGCAAGAGTGAGTACAAACGTACTCAACAAGCCACCACACAGAGTGCAATAATAATAGATGCAAGGCTGTGAAAGGAAGGCTTGAGATTCTTTTAGTTGCTAAAGCATTATTTGGAGAGTATGATACATAAGAAATCTCCTGAGACTTAGCAGTTTTAACCAAATCATATTTTGTAAAGTGAATATGAGAATGCAATATTAATAGTAGCGCAGGTTACATCCACCTTTTACAGTGCATGGTTTCCTCCACCAATGCTAGGTTTTATTACTACCGGAGTACGTCCCTCCTAGGAAAAGTTAAAGCTAGAGTACCTCCCTCTGATAGATTTTTATCCCGCCCAAAAAGTTTTTGAAATAGAACTAACTCGAGGAAGTTCCTATGTCCGCCCTTAATGTGGGCACAACAATTCGAATAGTTTATTCTCTGTAGAGATTGTACATCTTTACCCACAAGAGATAACCCGATTTCTATATTCCACATGTTTTCTTAGACATGCGGATCAAAAGGATTATCACATGATCTTTACAATACATCTAGTAAAGGATTACACTCGCTAAAGTTTCGTCTGTGGGAAGGCTTATTTTTGGCCTCACCCAGACCCCCTCTTGCACCACACGGTGGCTTAAACCAGCGTCATGACCCGCGTCCACGATGGCTTAAACTAGCACCACGACCTGTGGGTCACTCCGAAGTGCTTTCCTTTACTGTCAATACAAATTAGTTAGCCATACCTACACTTTTCCAGCTTATGGTTTGTATTATTTTACATGGAGAGGTCAACACAGGATTAAGTTCTTAATTTATCCAGGCGGTGCATATCGCAACCACAAGTTCTCGTGTTACGTCCACACCAACCACTCTTACCAACTGCCCAGACAGGTAAAGCAAGTTTTAGGGTTTTAAGAAGTATAAGATAAGCTGTACCAAATTATCAGACATGTACATCCAATGACTGCCTAAATTAATTTCACATGTTTTGAAGAATAATGAGTAGGGCAGTTTAATGCCCTGGACTTAAACTTGCATGACATTTAAGTATGACTTAGCTAGTAAAGCTATTATTACCATTTAGGGTGACAAGGGATTAGTTAAATCAAGCGGTGAAGAGTGTCCTAGTAATATTGGTAATATCAAATGGGTAGTAACTACCTTACATTTTGACATACCTTTGCATAATAAATTAAGCATGCACCTTGATAATTTAAAAAACATAATTTTAGTAAATGTAGGATCAATATGATCAAGGTGATGACTTGCCTTGCTTATTTACGCGGCCCCGATAAAGCCAACTTGATTAGTCAATGGTATCGGATCTTGAATTTTCCCTTTACTTGAAATTGGATCTTCTCGAGCTTGTCGACTTCAGACTGTAGCTTCTAATATGCGGTAACGAATGAAAAACCAAATAGTGGCAAAAGTCCAATTCAATTTAATTGAGCTTATACCTTTTTTTGTTGAGATTGAGAGAGTTGGAGTTAGTGCGAGGTATATATTGAGTCAAAGGAATTGAGGCAAAGGAAGGAGGTGCTTAGGTAGCTTTACCCCGTAGGAACCTCTCTGATTGACAAAGGAGGGTGGGCTTATTATAGCCGAGTGGAGAAGGCTCAGGCTTGATCTTTTTAATTTATAACTTCCTTTATATTATTTTATATTTATTAAGGAAGTTCTAAGAGTTAAGCTGGACTTATGGGTAGCTTGAGTTTAAAGAGAGAGCATTCGAGAGCTGTAATCTGCCACCATAGCTTAAGGTATGAAGTTCTTTATTTAACCAATTTAAGAGCAAAGTTGATTATTTTGATGATTTACAAACTTATTAAAGACTATCGATGGGGGCGATTAACTGTAAATGTGGATTCATGAATTAGCAGGGTCTTTTAATAAAGTTATACTTTGTATTTATTAATTGTTATCAATCATTAAATTATGAGGTAAAAGTTGGATAATTATTTTGGGTGCAAAGTGGTGCAAATCAGTATGAGCCTTGTGGCCAAGGTTTACATCCATAACCTATAGGCCAAATATAGATAATAGTGGAAGATAAAAACGACGTGAAGAAGCCCATCCTGCTTGCCCACAGGCAAACGACTGTGGGACGTAACCTACTTGTCTTGGCCCTCACTGAAGTCAGAAATATTCTTTCTCTGAACAGTAGTATTTAAACAAGGGTGAGTACAAAAATGTACTCCACAAGTTACACCAATTAACAGAGGCAATGCATGAATGAATAATTTCAAAGGAAGGCTTAATATTGTTCTTTAAGTGTAAAGTAAATTTGACAAGTAAATACAATAAATAGATGCAAATTACTTAATTTAATACAATAAGTAAATAAATAACATTTTAATTAAATAATACTATTAACGTAGGTCCAACATAATACTAAACTATCCATGGGTATCCAACCTAGACCATCTTTTCCAAAAGATCTCCTCATTTGCCAGTTAACCAAATTTTGAAAAAATGTAACATCCTGATTTTTGGGGATTTTTAAAACCTTGAATTTAAAAATAAATTTCTAGAATTTTCCTGAATTTAAATAAAGCTTAAATGGAATTTTCAAAAGTTTCAAATAATTTCATATGAATAAATTAAACTACAAAATTAGCTGAAAATATTTTTTTTAAGTTCCTTAAGTCACAAGAAATTTTCTGGAATTTTCTGAAATTAAATTGAGCTTCAAATGAATTTTAGAACTTTGAAATGATTTAATCTGAGGAAAATAAACAGTAACATAAGTTGAAAATATTTTATTTGGATTCTTCAGGTCTCAAGGAATTTTCTGGTATTTTTGGTGAATTTTTGGGATTTATTTGCTATTTTCTAGAGCTCTGGATTATTATTTGAATTTTCTCAAAAGAATTATTTTGGGAAAATACCTCACCGCCCGATCTCCCTCCTCCCACGTGTCGGTCATCCGCCCCTCTCCCGCCGCCGACTCCCTTTTCCGCGCTCGCCTCTAGCGCCCCGTCGCCTGCCCGCCACTGGCGCGCGATCCGCGACGCCACGCTGGCGGCACAAAGAAGGCTGCCGCGCCCGCTCCGCCCGCGCGTCCGATCCGCCCGCGCCCGCATCCGACCGTCCGTCCCGCGCCGCGCGTGATCCTAACCCTAACCCTAGTGCCGCTCGCTTCGCTGCGTCGGATCGCGCCACGCGGCGCACATCCGCCGCCCGCCCGTCGCGCCCGGGCGCGCCTCGCCGTCCGACACGTCGCCGCCTACCGCTTCGTCTCCGGTCGCACCGCGCGTCTCGTCCGGACTCCTCGGTTCGCGTGCCATTTAACCCGCCGCCTCGGTCGCGTGCTCCATCGCCGCGCCGCCTTCTCTCGCCTCGCGCGCCGCCCGAGCGCTGCGCCGCCGCCTCGCGCGTCCCCCCACGCCGTCGCCTGCGTCGCCGACGCCGCCGCCGAGACCCCGATCCTCCCGCGGTGAGTCCTCGTCGCCGTCGCCCACGTCGCCTCCGCGTCGCCGCTCCGTCGCCCGCGCCTCGCCTCTCGTTCCCGCACCGGATCCGCGCACCCTGCGCACCCGCGCCGCGCGCGCGCGCGGCGACGCGCGCAACGCGCCCGCCACGCGTCGCCCATCGCTCGTCTCCGCCCGCGCGGCCTCATCTCGCCATCCATCCCGGAGGCATAAGCGCGCGCCACGCGTCTCTCCTCCGCCGTCGGATCTCGTCGACGCGCCCCGCCTCGCCTCGCGCTCGCTCGCGCGGCGCCAGCGCGACAGCGCGCGCTGCGTCGGCGATCCCGCCGCCCGCCTCGCACCGCCCGATCCGAGCCACTCATCCGGATCGGCGAAGCGGCGGATGCGACCACGCGTCGTCGTCCGGCCGTCCGGTTCCGCCGCGCCGCGCGCGACGACCGAGCCACGTCAGCGTGACACATGGCAGCATATGCGCGTGCCACGTCAGCCCTAGCCGACGTGGCATGCCACGTCAGCGCCACGTCAGCCGGACCCGCATCCGGGGTGCCACGTGTCGCCACGTCAGCGCCACGTCGGCATGACACGTGGCGACACGGTAACGCTGCCACGTCGCCGCCGCCGCCGCGCGCGATCGTTCCATGCGCCGCGTCCACGGTGAACTCGGAATTTGGTGCACCGGGTTCACAGCACAGTAGCCTTTTTCAATTTCCCGATTTAATTTCTGATTAAATTTTTCGAGAGCCCGTTCTCCTCCGTCCTAGCTCCGATTGACCCCGTTCTTTTTTCTAAATTCATCTAAAATCGAGCTCTAGCTGTTGGTTCTGGTTTTGTGAATTTTGGAGTTCATTTGCTTGTCATTTTATGTGTTTCGTTGTTTCTAGTTGTTTTCTCTCTCGTTAGATTCGGATTCCGGAGGAGCAGGTTTCGCGCCAGAAGACCAGGAGTACCCCGCTGAGCATAACGAAGGCAAGTCGTGTCCCTTGATCATGTTGAACCCAATTTTGTAAACTATTATTTAATTATTTTGCTTTAAATTACATTGCATTGCTATTTTTATTCAAACCGTTGCACAGGTAGTTATTGTCCCAATTGCAATTATACCTCCTTGACACTTTGGAATACCATGATGCCATTGTCACCATAGGTTGGGAAATTTATTAGTGATGCTAGTTTATTTGTCACATGGGTTGGTGCGATAGATTGCTTAGCTTTGCTTATAGCTCCGATTGGGTTTATCATCACATGTGAATTATCCAAATTTGACTTAATGAGATATGGAGCGTGGTTGGTACCACGTATATTAAAATTTGTGCCATGGCGTAGGTGCGTCATCGGTGATGATTATACAAATTGGTTCTCACTCAGGCGAGTGATCGTGCGATAAAGGGGAAGTGCAGTGCACTTTGGGGATGTGGTAGTCTCGCCGGGTAATGTTAAGGACTTAATTTTGTCGCCATTGATCCGAGCTCACTGCAAACCACATGTCGGTATGGGACGGACTGGTGACTAATTTGGGAGGTTTCAAGCTGTAATCTTGCCATTGAGATGAACATGGTTGCTGATTTCCATGTGGCGCAAGGGGGTGTGATCTGAAACCTAGCGGGCGGATTAAGTTGTAAAGCGAACTTTGTAAAGGCTTTGTTGTGATTTTCTTTAACGTGAGGATTATCACATCGTGTGGGTACAGTTGTGCAACCTCTGCGAGTGTAAAACTATTCGAATAGCGCGTCCTCGGTCATGGGCGGTGCTCGGGATTTCACACGAGGGTTAGTGTTTCATTTATAACTTGGTGGTTTATGTTGGGAGTGGGCGGATAGTTCATCGTTGGTTTAACTTGTGAATTGGTGTTCACAAGTGGTTCTTGTTTATTCCTTTGATTATCTATTGTTCTTGTTTTGATTAACTTTCGCTTTCAAGTTATTTAATATATTTCCTCAATAAATGCCTTTATGCAAATTAACCTTTCAGCCTTCCTTTGGTAAGCCTTGCATATTATATTGCATTTATTGTTACAAGCGACTTCTTTGAGTACCAATGTACTCACGGCTTTACGCCTATGTTGCTCGATTGAGGAGAGGACTACTATCGGGAGGTGCGGAAGGAGAGTACTACGACGACTTCACGGATTAGGCTTCGTTCTCCACTCGATAGCCTGTGGGCTTGTCGATTGGTCGCTCACGCTTTATTTTGGATTTCATTTGCTATTTTGTTAAGCCCTTAGGCTAGAGATATTGTAAGCTTGGCCATAAGGTCGTATCTTTGATATTTTATCGATTTTCGAGTTTTCCTTTATTATTATCGTGTGTATGGTTGTGATGACATCTATGTTTAACTGTGTGCACTAGCATGATCCTAGGACTAGTGCAGAATACACAGAGAGTACGGATTTGCATATTCGGGTCTCGACAGAGATGGTATCGAGCTATATCGATGTGAGGACGAAGCCCTAATTAGAAGTTGTCGTCTTAGCCCAATTTGAGTTTATTTTCTCAATCAAATCAACAAATTGAATATTTAGTGATCCTCTATTCTTACCTTATTCTTAGGATTCTTAATCCTTGCCTTTTCGGAAAATTTATTTTCAAAATTTAATTTGACTCCTCATCTCATCAACATCTATAGAAGTTTCGAGTGCCCAGTCTTCAAAAAGGTGGTCGACTCATAATCCTTCATGCTTTACGGTGAAGATTGGACCAAGCAAGCAGCTAATTTAGTCCAAGACAAGACTGAAGATTAACGTGAAGATTAGTAGCTGTCAGATTGAAGCCCTGTTATAGTTTTTAGCGTCGTGTAGATCGAATTGCTTCTTCTTGCTGTTGTGTGCGATGTGAGCTGCAAATATTGCCCTCAAAAGCATTATATTGCATTCATGTCAACTTTTTATTGGAGTTCTTTTCCCCGGTTTTGTTGTTAGCCTTCCGGCTAAGTGTTTGTTTAGCTTAGGTTACCATTAGAAATCCCCCTTAGACGAATTTACCTCTCCTCTATGCTTTTCCCTCTCGTCTTTAAACCCGGCAAAGGCAGTCAACAGTTGTTTCCTTTTTCAGAGCAGAAGCAAAATGGTTGAAACCAGGAACTCCTCAGGTCGTAGCCAGACGAACTCGGATCCAGAGAATAGTGCTGCGCAGCCAGTGCCACCTACCTTGGATCCCGCCCTCAGTCAATTTTTGGTGGCCCAGACTCAGATGATGCAGACTATGATGCAGCGACAGCACCAGGAGCCAGCACCACCACCAGCACCTCGTCAACAGTCCAGCTATGCAGAGTTCATGAGGACGAGACCGCCTGTCTTCTCCAGTTCGTCGGAGCCGTTGGAGGCCGATGATTGGATCCGTTCAGTTGAGAAGAAACTGAACTTGGCTCAGTGCACTGACAGGGAGAAGGTACTCTATGCAGCACATCAACTTGAGGGACCAGCAGCAGAGTGGTGGGAGAACTACTGTGCCGCCCAGGAGGATCAGACCCGCATCACCTGGAAAGAATTTGCTAAGGCCTTCCACAACGCCCACGTCATGGATGGAGTTGTCGAGATGAAGAAGGACGAATTTCGTGAGTTGCAGCAGGGGAACATGTCAGTGAGTGAATACCTCAACAGATTCACTCAGCTCGCTCGCTACGCGCCAGAGGATGTAGCTTCGGATTCAGCCCGTCAGAAAAGGTTCAAGAAAGGTTTGAACCCAGCGTTGAAGGTGCAGGTCGTAGGCAACGACTATGCCAGTTTCCAGCTGTTGGTGGATAAGGCCATCCTGATTGAGGATTCCCGTCGTGAGTTGGGAGAATTTCACAAAAGGAGGATGAACCAGCAAGGAGTTCATTCACGGCGATCCACAGAGGACAAGACTCAACACTTATCGGCTGCACGAGTGCACAAGAAAGAAGAAGCGGCAGTTTTCAAGACTCGGCTCCGTGACTCGTTATGAAAACTCGGGACCACGCCCCATTAATGTTAGCAATCAACCCCAGAAGAGTGCAAACCCTGCAGGATCAGCTAATTGTTACAATTGCAAGGAGCCAGGTCATTTTGCTCGCAGTTGCCCGCAGAAGCGTCAAGCGATCACGCCAGTTCCGTTCAATCTGGAGAGTACGCCGGCCAAGACCCTTCCTCCAGGAGCAAGCCGTGGCAGCCAGCAGTCTCAGAGCGTTGCAAGGGGAAGCCTGAACCACGTCAGCTCCGCCGTCGCACCCGGTAAACCCATCTCTCCTAGTTAGCCCGGATCTCGGGGTCGAGGTCCCGTTTAAGGGGGTAAGGTTTGTAACATCCTGATTTTTGGGGATTTTTAAAACCTTGAATTTAAAAATAAATTTCTAGAATTTTCCTGAATTTAAATAAAGCTTAAATGGAATTTTCAAAAGTTTCAAATAATTTCATATGAATAAATTAAACTTCAAAATTAGCTGAAAATATTTTTTTTTTAAGTTCCTTAAGTCACAAGAAATTTTCTGGAATTTTCTGAAATTAAATTGAGCTTCAAATGAATTTTAGAACTTTGAAATGATTTAATCTGAGGAAAATAAACAGTAACATAAGTTGAAAATATTTTATTTGGATTCTTCAGGTCTCAAGGAATTTTCTGGTATTTTTGGTGAATTTTTGGGATTTATTTGCTATTTTCTAGAGCTCCTGGATTATTATTTGAATTTTCTGAAAAGAATTATTTTGGGAAAATACCTCGGCCGCCCGATCTCCTCCTCCCACGTGTCGGTCATCCGCCCCTCTCCCGCCGCCAGTACTCCCTTTTCCGCGCTCGCCTCTAGCCGCCCGTCATGTTGCGCTTCGCCACTGGCGCGCGATTCACGCGCCACGCTGGCGGCACCAGCCAGCGCCGTCGCCCCGCTCCGCCGCCGCGCCGTCCGATCCGCCCGCGCTCGCATCCGACCGTCCGTCCCCGCGCCCGCGCGTGATCCTAACCCTAACCCTAGCGCCGCTCCGCCCCCGCCGTCGGATCCGCGCCACGCGGCGCACATCCGCTTCGCCCCGCCCGGTCCGCGCCCGGACGCCGTCCCCGCCGTCCGATTGGCCACGCGTCGCCCCGGCCGTCTTCGTCTCCGATTCGCACCCGCGCCGTCTCCGTCCCGGACTCCCTCGGTTCGCGTGCCATTTAACCCGCCGCCGCCTCGGTTCGCGTGCTCCATCGCCGCCGCCGCCTTCTCTCGCCTCGCGCCGCCGCCCCAGAGCTGCGCCGCCGCCGCCTCGCGCGTCCCCACCGCCGTCGCCTCGTCGCCGCCGCCGCCGCCGAGACCCCGATCCTCCCGCCGGTGAGTCCTCGCCGCCGTCGCCGCGTCGCCTCGCGTCGCCGCTCCGTCGCCCGCGCCTCGCCTCGGTTCCCGCACCGGATCCGCGCACCCGCGCACCCCAGCGCGCGCGCGCGCGGCGCGCGCCGCCGCGCAACGCGCCGCCACGCGTCGCCCATCGCCTGGTCTCCGCCCGCGCCGGCCTCATCTCCGCCATCCATCCCGGAGGCATAAGCGCGCGCCACGCGTCTCTCCTCCGCCGTCGGATCTCGCCGCGCGCTTCGCTCGCCTCGCGCTCGCGCCGCGTGGCGCAGCGCGGACGCGCCGCTTCTGCGTCGGCGATCCCGCCGCCCGCCCGCACCGCCCGTCCGAGCCACTCATCCGGATCGAGCGGCGGCGGATGCGCCACGCGTCGTCCCCGGCCGTCGATTCCGCCGCCCGCGGCGCGACCGACCGAGCCACGTCGGCGTGACACATGGCAGCATATGCGCGTGCCACGTCAGCCCTAGCCGGCGTGGCATGCCACGTCGGCGCCACGTCGGCGGACCGCATCCGGTGCCACGTGTCGCCACGCCGGCGCCACGTCGGCATGACACGTGGCGACACCGGCGCTGCCACGTCGGCCGCCGCCGCGGCGCGCAAGACTGTTCCATGCGCCGCGTCCACGGTGAACTCGGAATTTGGTGCACCGGGTTCACAGCACAGTAGCCTTTTTCAATTTCCCGATTTAATTTCTGATTAAATTTTTCGAGAGCCCGTTCTCCTCCGTCCTAGCTCCGATTGACCCCGTTCTTTTTTCTAAATTCATCTAAAATCGAGCTCTAGCTGTTGGTTCTGGTTTTGTGAATTTTGGAGTTCATTTGCTTGTCATTTTATGTGTTTCGTTGTTTCCGGTCGTTTTCTCTCTCGTTAGATTCGGATTCCGGAGGAGCAGGTTTCGCGCCAGAAGACCAGGAGTACCCCGCTGAGCATAACGAAGGCAAGTCGTGTCCCTTGATCATGTTGAACCCAATTTTGTAAACTATTATTTAATTATTTTGCTTTAAATTACATTGCATTGCTATTTTTATTCAAACCGTTGCATTGTAGTTATTGTCCCAATTGCAATTATACCTCCTTGACACTTTGGAATACCATGATGCCATTGTCACCATAGGTTGGGAAATTTATTAGTGATGCTAGTTTATTTGTCACATGGGTTGGTGCGATAGATTGCTTAGCTTTGCTTATAGCTCCGATTGGGTTTATCATCACATGTGAATTATCCAAATTTGACTTAATGAGATATGGAATTGTGGTTGGTGCCACGTATATTAAAATTTGTGCCATGACGTAGGTGCGTCATCGGTGATGATTATACAAATTGGTTCTCACTCGCGCGAGTGATCGTGCGAGAAAGGGGAAGTGCGGTGCACTTTGGGGATGTGGTAGTCTCGCGGGTAATGTTAAGGACTTAACTTTGTGCGCCATTGATCTCGAGCCTCACTGCAAACCACATGTCCGTATGGGACGGACTGGTGACTAATTTGGGAGGTTTCAACTGTAATCTTGCCATTGAGATGAACATGGTTGCTGATTTCCATGTGGCGCAAGGGGTGTGATGATGAAACCTAGCGGGCGGATTAAGTTGTAAAGCGAACTTTGTAAAGGCCTTGTTGTGATTTTCTTTAACGTGAGGATTATCACATCGTGTGGGT
Organism: Melocanna baccifera; assembly: GCA_036346265.1. Taxonomy (NCBI): domain Eukaryota; kingdom Viridiplantae; phylum Streptophyta; class Magnoliopsida; order Poales; family Poaceae; genus Melocanna; species Melocanna baccifera. The sequence continues at coordinate 21,294,676 of CM070682.1, read as the reverse complement.
ACAGTTGTGCAACCTCTGCGAGTGTAAAACTATTCGAATAGCGCGTCCTCGGTCATGGGCGGTGCTCGGGGATTTCACACGAAGGTTAGTGTTTCATTTATAACTTGGTGGTTTATGTTGGGAGTGGACAGGTAGTTCACTGTTGGTTTAACTTGTGAATTGGTGTTCACAAGTGGTTCTTGTTTATTCCTTTGATTATCTATTGTTACTGTTTTCAGTTAACTTTCGCTTTCAAGTTATTTAATATATTTCCTCAATAAATGCCTTTATGCAAATTAACCTTTCAGCCTTCCTTTGGTAAGCCTTGCATATTATATTGCATTTATTGTTACAAACGACTTGCTGAGTACCAATGTACTCACGGCTTTACGCCTATGTTGCTCAGTTGAGGGAGAGGACTACTATCAACAGGAGGTGCCAGAAGGAGAGTACTACGACGACTTCACGGATTAGGCTTCGTTCTTCACTCGATAGCTTGTGGGCTTGTCGATTGGTCGCTACGCTTTATTTTGGATTTCCGCTGCTATTTTGTTAAGCCCTTCCGGCTAGAGATATTGTAAGCTTGGCCATAAGGTCGTATCTTTGATATTTTATCAATGTTCGAGTTTTCCTTTATTATTATCGTGTGTATGGTTGTGATGACATCTATGTTTAACTGTGTGCACTAGCATGATCCTGGGACTAGTGCAGAATACACAGAGAGTCCGGATTTGCATATTCGGGTCTCGACAAAAAACAAGTCTAATCCATGAAAAATTTTACTAGGATTGCACATGATAGTGGGCATGGCTATCCAGGATAGTTTTCACTCTGCAGAGATTGTACAACTTTACTCACAAGATATAACCAACTTGTAATGTCCGCTCACACACTTCCTTAGGCGTGCGACTAAGTTAATCATAACTAGGCCTTTACAATGCAAAGTTGTCAACCTGGTTGCTCTCCACTAAGATTTCACCACAACATAGAATCCACTAAGTTGGAGCTCCCTCTTGTGCCGTGTGGAACATCTTGTGACCTTGCTTTGCCCATATTCAACCTGTAGCGAAACTAAGGTTGGGATCAACAAATTAGTTAGTCAGGTCAATCTCATACCAGACTTGTGATAGTACGATGTGGATTTATAGCATTAGCTCACATACCAGTCCTTAATTGACTTAGACAGATTTTTCACATACCCATGTTGTGCCACCAAACACCACCACCTAAGAATTAGCCCAAGTCTAAACCATATTTTTAGTTTTTACGTAGTCATAGTCTCCTTGGCGTCTTTGTACTTCTTTGAGATGATTTTGTAGATTGCAAGTTGAGTACACAGGAAGGATAATGTGGTTATTTTGTACAAAGTAGCATTTTTAGTTCAATTACCATTATAGATTACCAAAGCATCAATTTAATAAATTAATTGGAATAACTGAAACTAGATTAAATTTTCTAGTGAATGTTCTAGCTGCCAACACTAGTATTAAGGCTTTGGTTGCTAAAGTTCAATGAATCAGCTTCTATCTATCTGACTAGTTCTATCTGCCAGAATGAATACCTGAGAGCTCTGACCACCCCCAGATTTACCAAAGCTCAGTTAAAAAGAAATCCATAAATTTATCATGTGAAAGCACACATTGCCCATCTTTGACCGTGGGTACGACTATTCGAATAGTTTTACACTCTGCTGAGGTTTTACAGCTTTATCCATAAGAGGTAATCAATTTATGTTGTTGGCCACTACATGCTTCCTTTGGCATGCGACTAAGTGATTATCATAAGGCCTTTACAATGTGCCAACTCATTAGAATCTACTTGCTAAGGTTTCACCATTGAATGGATTCAACCTGCCCATGCCAGAAGCCCTCTTTTGCGTCATGTGGCGATGCCGCTATCTGACACCCCACATTCATCCATCTGGCAAAATCTAAGCCATTGCAAATTAATCAGTTAGGTCGTATCCATTTAGATTTGTGATTGTATGGTAGTGCTTAGTTTAGATAATCACAAGCGTCGATCCTTAATTGACTAAGGCATCACTATTATGATACAAGTTCTCGTGCTTAATCTACACAAACCCAATCTTACCATCCGCCTAAGTCTAAAATCATTCTTATCATTTTATTTTACTTCATAAACAGCAACAATATGTATTGCCACAAAGTTAATAGAATGAAATGATTAAGGCGTATAATATCAATGTTTCACCCTTAGGGTTATAATGACCAAATAGCTTGTCTAAGCACTTCTACAATTCTAAAATTATCAGATAGTAATATAATCTCAATACTAAGACAAGGCCTAATGTGATAATGGTACATGGATATCAACATAAAATGAGGTTATAACAATGTCAGATTAACTATTAACCTTAAGACAAGTTACCATTTTATGTTAAATAGAAATGCATGTAAATTTAAAATATTAAATAACTTTGATAAAACTAGGATTAACATGGTCAAGAAAGACTTGCCTTCTGTGGCTCGATTTTCTTTTTGCCTATCGGGATCTTCTTTGACGTTGTGAGGTTCTACATACAAAATGAGAAAGCACAAATAAATAAATATATAAATATATAATCACAAAAATATAAAATATATACTAGAAGGTAGATTAGGATTTTAGATGAATTTAAGAACTAAAATCACTACATTTACAGTTTGGACATTGAAGAATGAGCAATAAGAAAGGAAAATGCTGAAATTACAAAACAAAGGAATATTTTGAGGAATCTTTTTTTGCTAGAATTTTGAAACTATGTGTGTATATGGCAGGTGGGGCCCTCATGTCATATTGGCTCAAAGTAAACTCATGAAGAGGTAACAAAGAGGATGTCAATTTGAAATAGAGCACACACGGGAATTCATGGCGGCTCTAGTAGTGTGGCTCACCGACGAGCAGCAGCGCGGGTGGTGCAAGGGAGAGGCAAAATGGGTCAGGCACTCGTCGAGGGCAGGTCGGCTAGTGGCGGTGATGGTGGTGCTATGGGTGGTGGACGACGTGGGTTGACAAGGGCGGAGAGGCACGGGCTAGGAACGTAGAGAAGTAAGGTGAGCATGGGCATGATCTCGAACCAAGGGACATGTAAGTGCAGTCGATTTGGCTGAAATAGGCTAGCAATGAGATGTGCTTTGGAAACAAGGGGTGCTCTGGTGGTGGATTTACTTGGCAATGCCCTTGGTGAACCGAGGTATGGAATATGTAGAGTAGGTGATGGTGATCACGCAGTAGCAAAGAGTTGGGTTTTGGCTCACCTGAGGCGATGAATCGATGACAGAAGACAATGTAGATCGGATTCGAGAAAAACTCAATTCCTGTCAAACAGCTACACAAAAATTAAATTAACTTCACATGAGAGTGCAAGATACTTGGGAACATGATGTGACTTGAAAGGAATTCAAAGAAATTCATAAGAGTGTTTAGAAAGCAAGTTGGAGTGACAAACAATTTTGGAACAATGGGCTCTCGGTGACGATGGTGTTCTGGGGTATGAGAAGGCTTGATAGAGATTGGAGGGGGTTGAGAGGTTACGGGGTCATATATAAGGGCTCAAAAGAGATATAAATGGACTCAAATTCGATGGCTTCGATTTTGAGTCAGTTTGGGAACGAACGAAATAAAAGGAAAATGGATGAACAAATCATGAAGAAACTAGAAGGAATGGATTGCTCATGTTATTTGGAGCATTTTTTTGTTTTGGCACAAGGAGATAAGGCTCGAGTGAAGACTTGGCTTGAGGGATAGAGGTGGCGCCATGGCCTGTTTGATAGAGAAGGAAAATGAACGGTGACCGAAACGGAAAAACAGAAGGAAGGATGGAATAAGGAAAAAGGGGAAAAGAATAGGAAGGAAAAGAAAAGATGAACAAAAAAAATGGGTTTGACCCAAAAAAATAAAACAAATATTTTTCTGAATATTGAATTTTAAGATTTGAATTCAAATTTTGAATTTTGGAATTTGAATTTGGAATGTTAGATTGGAATTGAAATTTTGAGATTACCTTCCAGGATTACACATAAAATACAATTATAATCAAGATAATTTAAATAATTAATTTGAAATTCAAATTAAAGAAAATGAATTTTGGGATGTTACAAACCTACCCCTTAGAAAGAATCTCGTCCCCGAGATTCTGACAGACTAGGAAATAGGTTAGAAAACTCTGCTCTTAGATCGTCCTCGTGCTCCCAAGTTACTTCTAAATCGGAATGATTGCTCCACTACACTTTGTAGAACTTAATGGTCATGCTTCTTGTGCAATGCTCGGCTTCATCTAAAATTTTGACTGGAAACTCTAGATAGGTAAGGTCCTCCTTCAATTCCACTTCTTCTATAGGCATCTGCTATTTCGGTACTCAGAGACACTTCTTTGACTGAGACATATGGAAGACTTTGTGCACATCTGACAACTACAGTGGAAGTTCCAACTGGTGGGCAACTTTACCTCTTCTAGCTAGAATAAAAACTAGTCCAATGAATCTGGGAGCAAGCTTTGCACTAACTCTAAAATAATGCATCCCCTTGAGAGGTGACAATTGTAACTTCCTGTGACAATTGTCTACGTAAATTTTCTATCCTATTTGTGCTATTCTCCGTCTCTCCCGAATTAAACGGACTTACTCTTCAGCATTCTTCAACACATCTGGTCCAAACACTTGTCCTTCTCTGGTCGCTTTTCAATACAATGGTGCTATGCATTTTCTCCCATATAAGGCTTTGAACAGAGACATTTGCAAGCTTGACTGATAACTGTTATTGTAAGAGAATTCTGCATAAGGCAAACTTTGATCCCAACTAGTTTTGACTGATTTACTCTTTCTGTTTGTCCATCTATCTCAGGATGATATGTTGTACTAATATTCATATTAGTTCCAAAATCCCATGCAGTCTCTGCCAAAATCTTGAGGTGAAATGAGATCCTGGATTTGACATGATCTTTTTTGGAACTCCATGTAAACACACTATTCTTGACATATACAGCTCTACATGTTTATCTCCAGAGTAAGAAGTCTTCTCTAGAACAAGATGTGCAACTTTTGTCAGACGATCTGCGATAACTTGAATTGAATCATACCCTGACTTTGTCCTTGGGAAACCAGTTATGAAGTCTATACCAATTTTTTCTCATTTCTACTTAGGTATCTGCAAAGGTTGCAAGAGCCTAACATGTCTCTGGTGTTTAACTTTAACACATTGGCAAATATCACACAGAGCTACATATTCAACAATTTCTCTTTCCATACTTGAGCACCAATATCTCTGTTTCAGATCTTGGTACATCTTTGTGCTTTCAGGATGGATCAAATATGCAGAGTCATGAGCCTCTTTCAGAATTAACGCCTTTATTTATTTTCGGTCGAGTACAAGGATTCTTTTCCAAACCAATGCATACCATCTTCATCATCTGAAAATCCAGGTGATTTACCTTTCTTCATGTTATCTTTGATTTGCTCGACATACTTGTCTTCTTTCTAAGCAATTTTGATCTTATCTTCTAACATTGATTGCACCATCAAAGTAACTAGAAATCCTTCCTCTACTACCTCTAGATTGAGTTGCTAAAACTCCTCATGAAGTGCAGGCTTATTTTCTTGAATCATCGGATTATTACAGTAGGCATTAGCTACTACATTAGCTTTTCATAACACCCCAAGACCCACATTACCCTGGATGCCACTAAACCACTCTACAGCTAGCCAAATTTACAAGATAATTCAAATTGGCAACAATTTTTAAATATGACGAACTAAGCAGAAGCATGACCAACTAAGGAAACAATGATAATGATAACAAGTTCAATAATTGAAAACAACCTCTAGCAGTTTAACCAAAAGAATAGTCCACAAGTCCAACATTATTAAATTAAAATAAACATCCACGAATAGCTAGGCAAATGGCTAGAATCCTTTCGACTTTATTACAGCATAAATTGATGAACCAAGTGCATTATTGTGGTGTCGCTCTACCCATCCCATGTATGCTCAAGAATCACCTGTAGGGGGAAAACAAGGGTGAGATAAAAATCTCAGCAAGCAAACTGTTTAACATGCTATTCAAACTACAAACAAATATACACATCACTAATGTTACCACATGACCAAATCCACAATATACTTCCACATTTATTAAACCTCCAAGGACTCCCACGAGTCAAGTCACATAGGATTTTAAACAACTGGCATATGTATGCAGTTAATCCATCCACAAATGAATGCATATGCATGCTATGATCCACTGCACCCTTACCAAACAAGGTAAGAGTGTGCATCGTACTACGGTAATTTACCATACTGTACCGGTACGGTCGCGGCTATAAGGGGCGACATCCAGAATGCAATGTCATGATATGTTATGAATGATATGATAATCATAAACCACAAGAATTCCAAACTCAAGGAGCATCAATATGATCCTCATGAATTTAACCTCAAGGAAATATCAACATATCCACCATGCATTTATTTTTATATTCCGCAGTTGGCTCATTAAGCAAATTACCACATGACTACCAATACTCATCCAAAGCATAACAATTGATTATTATTTTGCTACCACAACCTTATTTAGAAAACATGCAACCATGGCATATCATTTTGAATTACGTAAATCATGTATATTGCAAGTAGTAAGAATAATGGGTTAAACGGTAATATATCCGTTACGTTTACTTACCTCTACCGACGAAGCGAAGAAATCATGCGCGTTCGGGAGCAAAACCACCTGTCCAAAAGGTACCTCTCAGCACAATACTACAGCAATGATAACGCGACTTAAGAAGTAAAGATATCGCTAAACCCCAAAACTCCACAACATTCCTCTCCGCTTAACGGTTCTACATTCTTCGCTTAAAGGTACCTCTCATGCAGGTTGATCACTAGCTTCCCCTCCATCGGCAAGTCTCTCCCGTTTTCATCTCCACTGGACCACACCTCACTTGAGCCAATGAAGCCACTTGATCCAACCCGTTACTCGAATCTTCCTCCAACCTCACTCCCTGACTTTACCATGTGTCATGCTTGAGTCCAACTATCTCACACAGCCAACTTGACTACTCTAGACCTCGATCCACCCTGACCTAATCTTGGTCACCTATCATTAACCATAGTTGCCCCCAAACTTCTCTTCAATCTAAAGATCAAAAAATCATTTTCAAGTATAAATTCTTTATAATTTGACCTGTGGTAGCATAAACATGCAACATGAAATATTGTAACCATGACCGGAGTTCCAAAATCATCCTAAGATCAAATCTCCCACAATTTCAAATTTTTAGAACCTACTCACCTAAACTAGTTTGACCACACTCCTAATGGCGGTCGTACCGCATTAGTCATACCACCAACCATTGGCTAGTTTGATCGACCCTTAACCTTTTCCTGGTAACAGGGAAGCGGTATGACCACTTGTCCAAGGCTTGTACTACCACCCCGGTAGTACCGCCATACAAGTCCTGGTCTTACCGTTCTCTGGTAGTACCATGGTTTGCACTAGTACTACTGGACTTGGCCATTGTAATTCCCTGAACGTCGTTACGACATCCCTGGGAAGGTTTAGCGAAATTGCGAAGTCACCCGATTTCTCGGTGAATCGCAGGAAGGGAAAATAAAATTATGGAATAGTCCAAAATAAAAAAATAAATTAAACTAATTAAAAAATATATTGTGGGATGCCTGAAGGGGTGGGCTAGCCACTTTGGGCCAGCCAACCCAAAGTGGAGCTGCCCCCTAACCCTAGGCCCCCATAAAACCCCCTTTTGGCCGAACCCTCCCCTCCCCGCTTGGCCGCTACTCCCTCCCCTCCCTTGCGCCTCCACCACCTCCCCAAGCTGTGCCCTTCCATTTGCTGCAAAGGAGGAACCAAGGAAGAGAAGGGAGAAGAGAAGGAAAGAGGAAGAGGAAAAGAGAAAGGGGTGATCTTGAGGGATCACCTAGGTAACTTTTATCCATTCTAATTCTCTCTATTTTAGGTGTAATTAGGGTTTTTGGCACGGGATTAGTGGGGTTCTAATGGATAAATTAACCGATTAGGGTTTTCTGCTGTCTGCGCGTAGGCTGATTCATGCAGCGCGACTGTTTGTATAGATTAGAGTATAAAAAAGTTTTTAACTGTAGGTCTGGCCAACAGGAAAGTTGTAGAGGACAACGAAACCTAGATTATGTAATGTTTTAAGATTTTTTGGCCATGGGATTTGGGTGCAACAGAGTCAGTAACTTCGCTGTGTAGCAGAAGGGTAGTCTGAGACTGATTGCTGTTCAGGTGTAGTTTCAGAGGGGCAGATGATTTTGATAATTTTTGCCAAAATAACAAAAGTTGTAGGAAATCTTGCAAACTAGATACTGTAACAAAATAATAAATTTTAGAGCTTTGTACAGAAGGTGGGGTTCGTTAGAAGATTTCTGGCCAGATCACCAAAGCAGAGTCGGTCCTCTGTTTTGCACGATAATTTACACCTTTATAGCAGTAGAATAAAATTAAGATGTCTACATGAAAATTATAGGTATTTAATTGTAGTTTCCAGAAATATCTCTTTTGCTGTGAATGGCCAAATAGTTTTGAAGATGTAATAAAAACAAACAGCGCCGCTGCAGTGGGCTGTGTGTAGAATCAACGAGCAGAAAGGTTATTGTCAGGTTTGGGGTAACGGCATTTTTATTTTCCTTAAGTTGAGGATACCTTGCAGTAGTCTTGTGCTGAGAGGTAATTTTGGACATGTGGCTTCGCTCCTGACTATGCGTGAGCGCTTCGCTTCATCGGTAGAGGTAAGTAAACGTAGCGGATGTGCTATCGATTAATTTGTTAATCATACTACCTTCATATTAAATATTTCTCTTAATATAAGATGCTTTGCCTTTGCTACATGATTTCTTAATGTGATCTATGTGATATCAATTTAAGAATCATTTGCTTATACCTTGATGGATTCCTTGAGGTTAGTGGTGGTGTTCTTGATAAAACGTGTGTGGATGATGAGGTAGAATACATGATGAATGTATTGCTGATCTTTGCGGTTATATTATTGTGAATCATATGAATCATATCATTCATATCATGACATGTCAATTTGCATTGTGGATGTCGCCGTACATCGCCGTGACCATACTGGTACAGTATCGTACATTGCCGTAGTACGATGCACACTCTTACCTTGTTGGGTAAGGGTGTAGTGGATTATATGCATACATATGCATTTACTTGTGGATAGAATAACTACATACATATGTTATTTGCTGAAATCTTTGAGGTTTGACTCGTGGGAGTCATCGGTGGTTTAATAATTATGGTAGAGGATTTAGTTGTGGTCATTGTGGTAATTTAATGTTAATGATTAAACATTTATAGTTTAATTAGCTTGTTAATCAGTTTACTTGCTGATATTTTTATCTCACTCTTGTTTTCCCCTTACAGGTTATCCTTGACCATACATGGGAAGGGTGGAGTGGCACAATACAAATGCACTTCATTCTATGATTCATGCTGTAATAAAATGAGAAGACTCTAGCTAAACATCTATCTACCTCATTGATGGTTATTTTAAATTAATAATGCCAGATTGTGAACTGTTTTCCTTGATTAAATTATTAGTGGTTGCTCTTAACTAATCTTTACCTTTTGTTTTGTTATGCTTCCGCTTAGTTTATCATGTTTTAAAATTGTTGCCAATTTATTTTTATCTTGTATTTTGGCTAGTTGTGGAGTTGTTTAGTGGCATCCCAGGGTAATGTGGGTCCTAGGGTGTTACAGTCATAGCCAAAAACCCTCAGAAATGACCCACTCTGAAAAATAGCTACCTCCATTTAGAGATAGGTCATGCGCGGTACTACCGCTGCCACTAGCCCGGTACTACCACTGTTGCCGAGCCGATACTACCGTCTAAATCCTAACAGCAACCTGAATTTTCAAGGAATTACAAACCCTTTGCAAAACCTTAGAATAAACTTGACCCAATTGCCAATTGTTCATCACAAATTGACCTAGACCTACCCACATGGTCTCTCATAGTGGTTGTCGGGTAGGTGCATATGGAGCACGAGACTTGGGTTTGTGTGTTGTTTTGCAAAGTCAATCAAAGACCGGTCTACGAGCTATTGTTGCAAAGCATTTCTGTACTACCACAAGTCTAAAGACAAACCTATCCAACTAATTAGCAATGCTTTCAACTTTGGTTTTGTCATCCAATGAAATATGGGTGTGGTTGGAGCCACTAGAGAGCCACACGGCATAAGAGGGAGCCCCCACTTGGTTGTAGCTATTTGGTGGTTAAACCTCAGCGGACAGAACTAGGTTGTGGTGGAGCTTTGTAAAGACCTTGTTATAATCATCTTAGTCATACTCTAACATGTTGAGTGTGTGCGGACAGTACAAGTTGATCATATCTTATGAGTAAAGTTATACAACTTCTATAGAGTGTAAAACTATTTGAATAGCCAAGCCTGCGGTCATGGGCATGCCAAGTAATGCTTTTTGCCGATTAGACTTTATTTTTTAAATGCTTCCAAAATGACTTATGGATGGATGGGATCCATATGAGAAAGATTCGGATTGGAGCTCATGTTTAAGTTGGTGTCAGGTTGGAGCCAACACTAGCTTTATTGATTCATTTAAAACTCAGTTTTTACTTAATTATATTAAATTACACCTTTACATCTATTCATTATATTTAAATATCAATTACTACTTACACTCAAATAACCCTATTATGTGCCTTATTATTACCCTTACATTAATATTGTATTTTTAGTGTAATTTGTTAAGTACTCCATGTACTCGCTCTTACTCCATACAATGATGTTCAGAGAATGAGAATTTTGACAACAATAAGGAGGATGACGGATAGGCCATTGCCCCAGTTGATTGCCTACGGCTGATTGGCTAGGCCTACCACTATTTCGGCTTTTGTTTCTTTCGTAGAAATAATAACATTTGGCCTATATGCCGTTGATGTAAAACTTTGATCATAAGGCCCATACTTATTATTTAATAAATGCACGTCTATGGATTATATTTATCTTTGTTATTCCATTGTGTGCACTAGCTGATTCTAGACTAATGTTATTTACACAGAGGACTCAGAGTTGTTACTCCTAGGATTTACATATGTACCTGAAGTTTGGGTAGTTTTGGTGGTAATTACGTGAACCCAAATATTTTTATGGTAAATACCAAAACTTGGTAACTTTTGATGGTATATAACCAGTTTTCTCAAAAAAAATAAAAAGTACAATTTTTGTCCTTGGTTGATTCATATACATTGTACAAATACATTAGGAATTAAGATGTAAACATTCTTTGTGGTCATGAACTATTTATTAAAATTGCACCATAAAACTTGCCATTTTTTGAGCTGAAGTTACAACATCAGGTTCTATATAATTTTAGTTTAAAATGAGTGCAAGTTGTAATCTGGTTTAGTTCATATTTTTTTCATTCAAGGATCAACTAGCTTAGGCTTATTTGTGTATTGGTTATATAATTTTTTTTATAGTTGTTTTTATTGTTAGTGGTATCATGTTCTTTCCATGCTATACATTTACCATTTTTCAAAAATTATAGCATTGGTTACCATTTTTAATAATCATGTGCAAACTAGAAATTCATATGCAACTATCATGTAATCATTCAATTGGTTATAATCTTTGCATCTAAAAACAAGAAAATAGTTTAAATTGAATTTGCGGTAACTTGACATATACCTTTTCAATTTTCTGTTAGGGTTCATCAATTTTAATGCTTTTTCTAGGTTAAAACAAATTTTGTGTTTCAGTTTTCTATTAGGGTTCATCAAGTTCCTTGCTATTTTTGTCTAGGTTAGAATAAATTTAGTGTTTCAGTATAATTATTTTAATTAAATCATTTTTCATGACAAGAAAGTATTGGTATAGGAGATCTATGTTTTAATGCCTTTCCATATGAACAATTTTAGATATGTCAATTAAATTTATTTCATTCTTGGCTACAGTATCGAATTAAATATTACATTCAAATGTTGTCTGTCTAGTTTATTGATTTGCGTAGTTTGTAGAGCTTATTAGGGTTTCTTCGTGTGCAGTGCTCTTGAGATCCAACATGATGTCATTATAGATCATACGATAGACAAATTAATCTGGTACCAGAACAAGCAAATTAATCAGTACATGTTTGGGACAAGGGTGAAGTATTTGAAATTAGCAAAACATGTGAGAGACACTCACTCGTTCCATCTAGTAAACTGTCACAGACTATTTCTTCTTCCTCCTCTTCTTCTTCTGTATTCATTTTTTATTCCTGGACGTCCATGGCAATCTATCTTTCTTCTATCTTCTTGATCGGTGTTTCTTTTCTATCTGGAGTGATTTGTGTTTTCTTTGGAGATGAGTAAGGAGATGTGGAATCATTATTTATTAAAAATTTTGAGATGTGCTTGTGAAAACTAGTCTATGTTCATTTTTTGTTGCACTGTACTTTTGTTTTCTGTTTATAAAAGGCATATGATATGGGGTATCCGATCTTCATGACATAGGATCTTACTTGAAGGGTAAATATATGGCTAACCTGAAATCTCATGAATTCTAAAGAACAGAAGCACACGATTCTCTGTCTCGATTATAGACTCCCATATAACAGAATTTAACTAGCAACACACTTTGGATTTCCGTCTTCTCACCACACCAAGATAGATGACTTTGCTGATCTGTGAGGAACAACAAGAACATTGGTAACCGATAATTTGGTGGAACGCTAACTAGTCAATTTTTCAACTACCATGGTAACGCATAACATAAACCAAAGAGCAAGAAATTGCTTTGACTCAAGATTAACGTTTGAGGGTTACAGGGGACGATGGCCAAGGCTTTATACCCTCGTACAAGCCAAGACAGACTCAGAGTAGGAAAACAACTCGAATCTAATTCTAATTCCTAATTTAAACTGAAAGCAATAAAAAGTGACTGGCTGGTTGCTTTGGTTTGGGTGCCCATGGGGTGGGCCCCATTTGATGGCTGGCCCATGAGGGTGGTGCACAACTGAACCAAAATAAATACTAATTTATTTGTTTTTAGCTTGTTTGAAGCTTCGACATTGCCATCACCTCAAAACTGAACCAAAATAAATACTAAAGCCTAAAACAACCTTAATGTATCTTATTGTAGATACAAACTAGCCCATGACACATAGAACTTGGCCAAAAACTCAAACGAACTTAGAATTGAAGATTAGGAATAATCGCGCTTCCGAAATATAGTCTTTTCCAATCTTCGATTCAGAGGTTGAAAACTTGATTCCAACATCTTAGTGGCTTTTTTCACTAATATAAGTGAAGTGTCATTGTCTCCTCTTTTAGGACCTTCTCTTGGTGCGCCGGTCTGCCTCTCCTTCCACCTGGTAGCACCAAATTCTTGTTCACCTAATAACCTGAGAATACACAGAGTGGAAGCATTAGATAGTAAGCTATCCTTGGCAATGAAATCAAAGGAACATAGGATCAGATTCACCTATTTAGTGAGTTCCCTTGCTTTAACTCGAGTGATTGGTTCCTTGTACAATTGTTACAAAGCTTCAGTCGTTGGACTAACACTAGTCTCATCATGGAGGTGATGATTGTGTAGATGAAGCATTTATAATAGTAATGTCCTCATCATCCTCCCCCTCTTGAAAAGGAATCGACCTCAACTCTACAGGGTTAGTAGAACCAAAGAAAGGTGACAAATCTGAAACGTTAAATGATGCACTAGTACCACAATCATCGCCAAGTAATTCTAACTTGTAAGCATTATCATTTATTCTTTCAAGCACTTTGAATGGACCATCTCCACGATCCATCAAATTAGATGTCTTTTCTCAGGAAGTCTATCTTTGCGAAAATGTAACCAAACAAGTCACCAGGTTCAAAAATCATTTGTTTTCTATTTTTATTTCCTTTTTTAACAATGTGATGTACCTTTTTCTCTATTTCTTCCTTTGTTTTTAGATGTATACGTTTTACAAAATCAGCACGTTTAGCAGTATCAAAATCAGCACATTTAGAAGTATCAATATCAAATATAGCCTAACAACTGGAAACAAAATAGCAACTGAAACAGATAACAAGGGCCACAGGATGTTGATCCAATGGACTGAGAAAAGTGACTGGGATTTCAAAAAATTTTGAGCAAATGCACAATAGACCATCCCAGTAACACACACACACACACACTGAGAGAAGGTGGAGTTCAACAGCATTGTGATAGTCAGAATGTAATTTATTTGGCTATAATCAGGTGTATCATGCCAAGACGAAGTACATTCATGCAAAGTATCACAAGACCAGGGAGTTGATTAATTCTAGAGAGATTGATTTGATGAAAGTGCACATTGATGATAATGCTGCGGATAAGTTGACCAAAACTGTCACTGCCAACAAGTTTGAGCACTGCCTCGACTTATTAGGAGTCACAAGTTTTTGAGCAAAGAAGGTAGCCTCCAGCCAACAGATGCACGAAGAGTGTCAAAGCATTCTCTTTTTTTTTTTGTTTAAGATGGTGTATTCACTAAGGTAGAGATTTGTTGTGTATGGCTCATATATGACTAGGTTAAAGGAAGGGGTTGTGTATGGAAAGCAGTAACATAGTGTACACTTTTCGAATACAACCCTATAGGGGGAGACATAATTATGTGGCTGTTGTGGGATGGCCCCCAGCTAAGCCTATTCGTCCTGCCGGTCAGCCCAACATATAGACCCAAGAGTCATGAACACATGTGCCCTAGGAAGGGGAGAGGGTGGCCCTAGTACCCGAGTTTCATGAGTTCTATATATAAAAGGCCCTTGGGATGATTCCAGGGTGGTTTTTTCCTTCTTCATGAACACATTTCGCTAACTTATCAACTTTTTCACTAGTTCACTACTGTTTGGTCTGTAACCACAATAGTGTCGTTACGAAATATTGTGAGCTAGGGGGTGCCGGCATCAGAGCCCTCCATGATACGGACGAGAGTCCGAGTCAAACTATGTAACCAGGGCATAAAAATATATTGCCGACTCTTGTAACCTTAATTGTAAAAAAGAAAAGAAACTCCTACTAACGGAGTTCCTTAATTGTAAAAAAGAAAAGAAACTCCTACTAACGGAGTTGTCATGATTCAGATCCTGGGAATATAGGTATTGCCGAACCTCGTAAACAAATCCTCATATCTCTTGTTTGTTTTGTGTGATTTTATTCTTCGTATGCGCTGCTGCAGTTCAACACTATTGTTACCAGCTTACAGTTAGCACTCACAGGAAAACTACCAAAAACCAGAGAACCTGTCCAACCTTACGATTCAGCCTCCGTCTCCACTAAAAACAGCGCAAGTAGAAGCAGACATCAAACTGAACGAAAGCAACGACTTCACCGTGATCATTACCCCCTGATCTGATGGATACAACGCCTGCAAACATCTAACCTCACCACAGCAACAAGGGACATCAAGTCAGAAGACGCCTAATCCTCAACTGTCCAGCAGACTTCTTCCTCTTCCGCTAGTACTTCCTCGAGTTCTATCTGGCTCGTTCATTCTCTGTCTAACGAGTTAGGCCTACTTGTTTCTGCTTACTGGAATAGCAAGCTGAGCAGGTTGCCCAAGCAAGGAAGCTGACCATGCTGCCCAAATATCAATAATTCCGCAGAATTTCAGAGCTCGCAAACGATGAACAATGGACCTGAGCGAAGAAACATGGTCTGGGCCCGGTACGATCGTACAAAAATGCCAGGCCCGATACGGCTTTGCCCGATCGGACTAAAACC
Source organism: Melocanna baccifera (assembly GCA_036346265.1). Classification (NCBI taxonomy): domain Eukaryota; kingdom Viridiplantae; phylum Streptophyta; class Magnoliopsida; order Poales; family Poaceae; genus Melocanna; species Melocanna baccifera. The sequence continues at coordinate 21,278,960 of CM070682.1, read as the reverse complement.
AACCAGACTCCATACCAAATCTTGGTGATAACCGGGGAATTTGGCCACTATTTGCATCATTACCTATCTTTGGCAATCTATTTGGCTCCAAACTAAATGAACATTCGGCTTGACCCCAAGTTTAGCAATCTAGTTCGCTCCAAACCGAACAGTCCTGCTTTGCCAAAAGTTTGGTCCTTACTGTGACAACCCAAAAACTTTCAAAACTCATGAAGGTTTTTCTTTCGCTTTTTGAAGTGTTGTCACCTTGCTTTTTCTTGTACTCTCTTGGTTTGGTTTCTTCCTCCTTTCCCAAGCCTTCTCCGAAGATTTTCAAGCGGTCGGAGCCCCAAAGCATATCCCCTTGCCGTCCGAGCGATCAACTCCGACCGCTCCGACCATGTGTCCAACTAGTAGTCGCTCCGCCCAAGCTCTCAACCAGCAGCAGCCGCCTTGCTCGAGTGCTAGCTGCTACTCCGAGTTTCGACTGTGCCTTGGTCACTCCGCCCTATCGAGTGCCGCCCTATCGAGTGCGCCAGCATCAATTCCGTCGTCTCCTTACTGTCCCCGCTGATGAGCACCACATTGCCAAGCCAGATTGTGGTTGACGCATCGGACTTGCGTGTCGCCACGAGCAAGGGAAAAGCCGAGTTCAAGAACCCATGCACCCTCGGCTCCCTTCACTTTTCTTCTCGCTTTCACTAAGCCTAAGCTCTTTGTCATATTGCTTTCTAGCGACCAGTTAGCAACTCTCGCCATCGAGAGGGTAGCCGGAGCATCACCCTTAACCTCACCTTCGGTCCTGCGATGAAGGTGCCCTTTTTAATCTTTGTGCACCCTTGCACTTTTAGTTCTCCTTCTTCAACCTCGATCCCAATCTCCCAAATCCTTTCCAACAGCGTTTTCCTTTATTTTCTTGATGAGTTTATTTGCAAGTATTGTAGGTATTGTAATAGGCTTATTTGGTGTTTTGTGTCGTGCTAGATTACGATAAGACCACTGGAGCTCTAGGAGCCGGAGGAAGACTTGAGGACTACTCTATAGTGAGCAGTGAAGGTTACAAGTTGCAAGGCATGTCATGAACCCTTGATCATATTGAGTCCTAGTAGTTCGGTATATTCTATATGGAATTACTTTCATACTCTTACTTGTCAAATGCTATTTACTATCGATTACTTTTGATTAATATGTTTCATTATGCTCCTTTAATATGTGTTTATGTTGCCATCATTGATATTTGCTCCATCTAACATCTTTTGCAGCAATTAAGATTAGAATATCAGTCTTTTGATTGGTTTAGTTTTGAATGGACTCAAAGCTATAATAATTAATATTGCACTCGTCTAAAGTGGATGTTTTGCAAGTTGTTGGCCCTAGGTAGTACGATTGCCATGATGGAGTCGGTGGTTTCCATTCGACCAGTGGCAGGTGTGAAGTTTTCGTGCTAAGGACATACTTGTCACCCAACCACAGAATCGACATGTCGGACTTAACTCGACTGTTGTAATAGTTTCACTTGTGTGCTACAGGTAGATGTGGTGTTGGCGTTTTCCACATACCACATTATGACTCTTGGGAACAAGCGGGCTAGTTATCTGAACATATGCTTGGTTGGGACCGCTGATTAGAGAGGACTTGCTCTGCACTGGGTGGCATCAATGTTGTGAATCAGTCGTGAATTATGCTATCCCAACTCTAGCTAAGTCATGGTATTCTGTGAGTAAAGATGGATACTCTCTACAAAGATTTGGAACCATTCGAATGTGATGTACTCTTGGTAATTGGAGTTGTGTCTAGGGGTGATTCCTGACTAAAGCATAAAACAGTGGCTAGTGGTCATTTGCATAAGCAAGCCGGTGAGATAAGTTGTGGAGCTTTGGTAAGAGCATTGTTGTCAAATGAATAAGAACCTGATGAATCCCCTTTTTATTAAATTTGATTTTGTTTAACTGAAATGCTTTACAAATAAAACTTATTGGGATACTGATCGAAATTGTTTAATTGAAAAGCTCACTTTAGTAAAATATCCTTATTTTCCCCTACATTTCATTATGAGATTTCACTATCGTGGCTTCTTGAGTACATATGTACTCATTCTTGCATATTTTGTTTCAAACTACCGAGTACTTTGAGGAAGGATTACCAAGAGGTGAATACTACTTCAATGGTGATGAATTCGAGTTATAGGTCATGCCAACACTCAAAATATAGCCTATGGTGTTCTGGTCGGAGCTCTCAAGTGGTGTCATACTCAGAGCCTCCGAGCAGGGTTGCATCTTCTAAGTTCCTTTGGATTTTGCTATATCATAATTTGTGTATCAACTATAACTCACTATTGTAGTCGTGAGTTCGGTTGTGTATGAACCCTGTGCGCTTACGATCAAATCATTGAAGGTCGTGCGGGTGCCGATCAACTCCTCGGGACACTGAGGAGGGGTCCCCACAATTACCACCAATTTTTGTCGGGGAAGCAGGAAAACAACCCCTAGTTTCTTGGCCCATGTTTTGGCCAAACTTAAGCAAACAAATGAACTAGCTTGCCAAGGAAATGAAAATCCTACCAAATTTGGGTAAAAAGACCAAATGGGTGCCGAAATCTTGTCAAAATTTAGGTAATTTAGCACCAATGAGCTTCAAACCAAACAGCCAAATGGCCGTATCTTGTAATTTTCAATAGAAAACAATTTCTACCAGCGGCATGACTCATGAGTTCATTTTCCGCTGCAAACATTTTTAATAAGGCTCAGCAATCCACATCACCTATTAAAGAGCACGTCCGAAGCGTCATTTTTACGCCCACATACATTATCCCGATTGGATACCAACACTTCTGACACGGTGAAGTTATCCAAAACCTCCAACTTCGTTAGGTGTGTCGTCTCTGTCCAAAAGAAAGGAAAACGGCAAACAAACCACCAGAGTTTCGGTTGCGGAATGTAATACTTAATGATCAGATCGACGTCAATAATTGAAGAGTAGCTAGCTGTTCCCTGTTTCTTTCTACTTTGTCGGACAGAAAACACGATGCCAAATCAGATTTCCATAGCAAACCGGTGAGAATTGTCAAAAGATGCCAACAACAACAATCATTCAGAACAAGCACACAGAGGTGCTTGCTTGCAGCTAGAGGTCCTGAGCTTTAATCAATTGAACTCCTCCAGAACGTTGTGAATTAAGCCTAAGGAAAATGAAGACACCATCTTATTTTAAAGTAGTTTTGTGTTAAATGAGTTTATTCCTAGGAAGAACAGCTGAATTGAAGGAAAGGTTTTCCCCTTCCGGTAAAAGGAAAAAACTACACGAAAAAGATGGAAGATTGGAAGCTACATCGATATTGTATAATTGTGATATTGTAACAGAATTGCTTCTGGAGATCATCTTCCTGGAAATGTTTGGCAGAAAAGGACTTGCTGCCATTGATATCTACTATTTTGTTTGCTACTATTTGCACTAACAATCAACAGAGATAAGGAAACAAGTGATGCGCCAATAAATGCTGATTTGATTGTGCTTTTGGTGACTTCAGTGAAGAGAACTATCTCAAGCATAACATTTACTGAAAAGAGCAACAGATTAACAATAGCAAACACAAGTACTACTTCAGCCTTACAAGAATGCATAAATGAGGAAAAATTGAAGGCTAAGTGCCACAGCCCACAGCCAATTCAAAGATCAAGCACTGCCCATGTGGAAAACATTCCGTTAGTTATTCAAACAATTTCAACGAACAAATGCCAAGCAAGAAAAATTCATTCACAATTTGCTGAAATTTATTTGGTTCTAGTTTATTATAGCATACAACATTTCACAACACGCAGCCTTCCCAAACAGAAACGTTTGTCATGAAACTAAATTCAAGATAAACTTGACAAATGAGTAAGAAAAAGAGATGTGGCATGATGAAACCAACGATCGATAGCAAAGATAAAGGCATCAGGGAACAATCTTGAAAACCTTCATCTTGTCGATCCATGTGTTGAAGGAGTTCACCGTGTTCCGGAAGCCGAGGAATCCATGCTCCTTGCTCTTGTTCATGCAATCCAAATGCTCGCTCTCGACACCGAACACGGCATCGACGAACCACCAATTGGTGATCTCCTCGAGCTCGGTCACAATGAGCTCGTTCTCCCTGACAATCTCCGCCCACACCGCCTCCTTCCCCGCCATTGCCTCCGCGAGCTTGAACCTGCTCTCCTCTCCCTCATACCCAGCCCATTCCAAACCGAAATGATCGGCCAGCATCGGCCAGAGCTGCTTCCACTTGTAGAGATCCCCATTGCTGCAATTGAACGCCTCGTTCTTGGCGAATGGGTCAACTGCCGCCCAGATCTCGTGCTCGGCGATAAGGTCGGCGTCGGAGGCATCGCTGAACCCCTCCCAAGCGATCCTGGACCCAGGCCACCGCAGCGTGGCACCCTCCTTGCGGCAGATGGCTGCGTAGACGCATAGGCTGCCGACGACATTCATGCTGCTCCGGGGAGAGAATCCGAAGATGGTGGTGGGGCGGTGCACGGACCAGCTGACGGCGCCGTCGCGGTGGGCGACCTCGTCGAAGAGGACGTCCTCTTGGTCGTAGTAGAAGTTGGGGTAATCCAAGCGGGGCATGTCCTCGGTGTAGGGCGGGTCCGGGACGGGGATCTTGCCGATGGCCTCGAACGGGCCGATGTAGTGCTTGCGGCCGGTCTGGAGGCAGACGTGGACGAGCGCGGGGCAGTTGGGGACGACGACGGAGAGGACGTTGCGGAGCATGGCGGAGTTGGCCTCGCGGTTCTTGGCCTCCGTCGGGTGGGAGGACCACGCGACGTAGAAGACGTGGGTGATGTCGGTGAGGGGCGCAAGGGCCTCGGCGACGGCGGCGGAGTCGGCGAGGTCGAGGTGGAGGTGGGTGACGGCGGGGGAGGGCGGCGGGGACCAAGGAGGGAGCGGGCGGCGGGACACCGCATAGACCTTCCAGGGCCCGCCGGGAGTGTCCTGGAGCGGGAGGATGTCGAGGAGGGAGGTGCCGACGATGCCGGTGGATCCGACGACGAGCGCGACGCTCTGGAAGGAGGGCTCGGAGGAGGCGGCGTGCTCGTCCTGGCGCTTCTTGACGGCGCCGATCGCGCCCGCCCACCACCAGCTCATCGCGGCAGCCGGCCGGCGTAAAAGCTGACGCCTCGATGGATCGGAGGGTGGGAGGAAGGAAGGGAAAGAGAGGTGAAGGAAGACACGAGAGGGGCGTGGGGATCGGAAGGAGTTGAAGGGGGGTGGACCGGGCCGGCGGGCCGCGGGGAGCTGGTGATGCGGTGTGAACTGGAGGGACATACGGGCTGGCTATTTGGGCTGAGTTAGTGCCGAGTTAGGGCTGCTAGTCAGTGAGGTCGGCGGCCTTTCGGCAAGGTTAGCTATGCCCACGGGCCTAAGCTGAAGAAAACAAGTCGCTGCAAGTAGTAATTCACTAAAGTATTTTATTAAGGGGATACATGCTATAATTCAGTTCTCAGTGCCACGGCCGAGTTCCAGTTTCTTATGCCACTACTAATTAGACGAAATTTAAGATGTGCCATTATGGCAAAACTAGACCACAATACCCCTGTCTTCTTCCTCCACCCCTCCCATCCCCCATTTCCTTCGGCCCTTCCATGGCTGCCGCGAGGAGAAGCTGCATCGTCGTGGAAGTAGAAGCAGGGAGGTGATGGACCCGTACACATTTGTGCAGGTGCCGGTCGGCAACATTGCGCTCAAAATGCCGCATCGACGTCCTCCGTCTCCGCAGCCGCCGCCGCCTCGCAGCTCAACCTCACCTTCCACACCGAGCCTGAGTGCAGTCCGCATGTGCCCCAGGTGCAGGGCAGCATGAAGCAGCCCATGTTCACCTTCAGGTTCTCCTGTCGCAGAAACCAATTCAAATCAAATGTCTCATCATTCTTACCAAATTCGATGGTCCAGTTCGATGCAATTGGATTCCATGTGGGCAAAGGAAGAGCAAGGAGAACAGGGGCACCCTCGCATACCATGGATTCATGTGGAGATCTGTGGGGGATTTTGATATAATTGGAATTTTTGGGAAGCTCGTGGGGATTTCCTTGCTTTGGTTTCTTGCGATTGGAGAAGAAGGAAGTCTTCAGCTGGGAACGGCTCGGTCATGGCCACAGGACGAGTTGGGAAGAGCATTGCCATGGTCACGGGATGAGATCGGAAGAGCACGGCCATGGGAGGAAGAAGACGAGGGCATTTTTGTCCGATACTTTTGAGATACGAATGGGAGTGACATTTTTCCAAACACGTCAACTCTGTTGTGGCTTATCTCGAAGCCATCATTTTGTATTAGCATATTTCAAAACTAGCAAGCGGTATAAATCTAATTGGATGTTTTTTCAATAATCATTTCAATTTTGAACCGTTGGATTATAGATTCAATGTTTCCTTTTTTGAAGGGGAAGAATTTACAGTCACAAATCTGAATGATATCTAGAAGTAAATATCTGAATGATGCTTATCAATACCCAAAATCTAAATAACCTATTTTAAGAGAATAAGACAGATACACATACTTAACACACATCACTCATGCACACCGACATCACCCACGTCTTCTACGTCGCGTGGGATCCGTGCCCCATGGAAATCAAGGGTTGCGAGGCCAACTCTGCCATGCTCCGTGACATCCCCTCCATCGTTGTCCCCAACTGCCCTGCACTTGTCCACGTCTGCCTCCAGATCAAGGTTTTCAATATCGGTTTAATTTTTTTTACGCAGGAGGGGGTGATATTAGCGATAATCGGTAAATTCGGAGAATTTCGATCGAAAATTTCAAATCCATATTTGAATTTTTTAAAAAAAATTCGGCCGATAACCTGATGGGTGAAACCGGCCGATATTAGGATGACAGAAAACAGTTCGAACCTGATAAATCTCAATCATGCACATTCAGAACTTCAGACAACATCTAGAATTTCAGACAAAATAAGTTGCAACCTGAGTTAGCAAAGTACTTGATATGAATACATACTAATGTAAGTGCTACTAATGGACTGTCCTCTGTTTTTCAAAGCGGCACAGATCAGCAACATCCATTCATGTGCTACTAATGTAAGTGCTACTAATGGTTAGTCTTATATGAGAACAGCTCGTGTGGATTTCCTTGCTTTGGTTTCTTGCGATTGGGGAAGAAGGAAGTCTTCAGCTGCGAACAGCTCGGTCATGGCCACATGACGAGTTGGGAAGAGCATTGCCATGGCCACGGGATGAGATCGGAAGAGCACGGGCTGCACGGCCATGGCAGTTAGAAGATGAGGGCATTTTTGTCCGACACTTGTGACATGCGTATGGGAGTGACATTTTTTCCAAACACGTCAACTCTGTAGTGGCTTATCTCGAAGCCATCATTTTGTAGTAGCATATTTTAAAACTCGCAAACGGTACAAATCTAATTGGATATTTTCTTTTTAATAATTATCTAAATTTTAAATCGTTATATTACAGATCCAATAATCCTTTTTTTAAGGAGGAGATTTTTCAGCCAAAACAAGTTGCAACTTAAGTTAGCAAAGTATTTGATATTAATACACACTAATGTAAGTGCTACTAATGGACTGTCCTCTGTTTTTCAAAGCAGCGCATATCAGCAACATCCTTTCATGTCTACATAATTTGCTCTACATAATTGACATGTCTACATTATCACACCACATGGGTCACCATGGTAGATTAACCACATTTCTAGTTTTTAGTGTTGTTAGTTCCTTTGAAAATTTATATATAGTAGTATGGACTTTTGTATAAAGTCCTATATACAATAGTCTTATATGAATAGAGGTAACAAAAAAAGAACCAGTAATCAGACCTTGTTGGCTATAAATATGCACTGGTGTTTTCAAGTGCTTCACACGCACACACACACACACATACAATAAAAAACTCAAAAACCAGTGGAATTCCAGCACTGAGAAACTAATGGCTCAAAGAACAGAAGGGCAGCTACTGATGGGCTTAGTATCTTGGTCATCGATGAAGATAAACACCATGCCAATTCGGCAAGGTATGCTCTGTAAACTCAACTTTTATGGTAAAGCGCCATCGATTCCTGTCAGCAGCTCATGTGAAACTAAATGCATGTTATTTTTAAGAAGTAGGTACTGTATCACTGCTAATTTTTCCGTCTTTTATATGGGTATATATCTCTCGAGAAATGCTACCTGTACCGACTCGATATACATGCATGGTACGTATCCGGTGATCTGTGAGGTGAAAAGTTAGCATGTGGGACCCAGATGTTAATTCTATGGCAATTGCTATGGCCAGGATGTTCGATCCAGATGTCCGGTACTGGATGCTCGGTTATAATATTTGCTCGGTTATAATATTTTTTTACTTATATTTATAATATATTTTACCTATATTTACAACAAAAAATAAAGAACGATGTGAGAATATTTTTTGTCCATACTGTAACATTTGTCGACCATGTATGTAACAAAAAAAACAAAAAACGATGTGAGTATTTGCATCGTACACTTCGATGCAACATTTTTGGATAATATGTGCAACAAATTTAATTACCATATGCAACAAAAATGTATGATACAAAAGTCGATGTTGCATACATAAAATAAAAAGTGCTACAACAAAAATACAAACCAAAAATGTTACAAATATAGCAAAAAAAATATTGCAAACATGATTAAAAATATTACAACCAACGTCCAGAGTTAGCACCTAGAACGGATGTTCGAACGCTAGTATCTCCCTAATTCTATCGATTTCTCCTCTGACTGGGTACACGTCGCTAGTTGGTACTTTGTCGGTGCACACTTTCGGTACATATAGCAGTTCTCATATATTGTCAGATACTGATTCTGACATTGCAATAGTTGGCAAGCAGAAACTCTTTCTCGTGTAGTTCTGAAAATATTTTGCATTCAGAATAGACCCTAAAAGTTTTCCTTGTTTTTCAGTGACGGTGTATTGTAGTCCATAGAAGCACTGCATTTTCTTGAGAATCATGCACAAGATGTTGATTTCGTTTTGGCAGCAGTGCACATGGAAGAGTTGAGTAGAGTTGAGTGATTTTCGGTTCCTTGAAGTTACCAGAGGTGCATAAAAACATTCAAGTGATTTAAGTACATAGATTCTTTGCTAATTTTGTTATCTCCAATTCTTCTATGTCCAGGCATACCGATGTCAACTGAAACAACAATGTACACAATGAAGAATTAAAGTAGGCAGTAGAGCATGGTGTCAAGTAAAAAAAGGTTGTCTTTTCTTTAGACATCGTGAAGTAACAAGAACATGAATGAAGGGCCCTGTTTTTCAATTTTGGGTAGGTATGCAAAAATGAAGAATTATAGGAGGTAGTGGAGCATGGTGTTGACATATTGCAAGCATACCTATAGTGTACTCTACAGGCCGAAAAGATCATTCGTCTTCTCTTTTGCTGCCTTTTCTCGCTAACAACCATCATCATCTACCTTTGTGATCTCACATTTTTTCTCTCGTCCTACAAAAGTGCATGACAAGTCATTTTTCACAACATTATTTCAAATAGACAGATTGATATGTATTACATAGCACACAGCAAATACTAACCAACAAACTCCTTTAGTCCCTCATCATGTTCTTGTTGTCCACACTAACCACATATAACATCCTAGTTTTCAGTGTCTTTTTTGAAGTTTTTCAAAATTAAAATAACCATGTGGATTTTTTGAATTAATTAAAGCTTAATTTAAATATTTAAAAATTAAAAGATTTAATATAAATAAAATAAACTTCAATTATATCAAAACTGATTTTTATGTGAGTTTCTTGTGTTACAAGAAATTTTTTGTATTTTCTTGGATTTTTCGCTGTTTCTTTGTTATTTATTGGAGCTCAAGTGAATTTCTCCCAATATCTGAAAATCAGAAAACCATAGAAAATCCAAAAATTCCCTAGGCTGATTCTCCTTTCTCTTGGCCCGTCTTCTATCTTTCTGGCCAGTCTGCTTTCCCTGCGTGTGCCTTTTCTTCCGGTCCAGCCTTTCCCTATGCTCTGCCCAACTCGCTCAGCCCAGCCCAACTTGCGCCTCACTAGCCATGCGTCGTTCGCTCGCTCGTAGCCACTACCAGGTGGGACCCACCTATCAAATGAAAAGTGACATGCACTATTCATCTTCTCTGCATGTCCATCGTCATCACTAATCCAGACTTCGAGTTCGTCTTGCCACTGCTTCGCGTCTCCACCTCACACTCTCATGCCATGCCCATCTTGGACGATGCCTTCTCCAAGTATAAAGGTGCGGCCAGGCCCTCATTTTCTACATCCCCTGAGCCGCTTGATGTCCTCACTCTTGCGCTGGGACCCATGCTGCATGCCTTTGCCTCGCCGTCTCGTTGGAGTCTTCATTGTGTGCACCACCGGTTCGCCTTCCTTCATTGTTGGAGAACCGTCCTTCGCTGCATCACCGTCTTCTCCACCGCCGATTAGCTGCCCTCTACCATGTGCACTCCTCTAACACTTCATCTCCATTGCCGGTCACTCACCTTGCCCTGCTCGCCCGTACGCAACGCCTTGGTTCAATCGTTGTCGATGTCAGCGCTAACGCTAGCATCGGCACATCGTCGTCCAAAAACCCCCGTGGACTCCGCCCACGGTGAGCCAAGTCCTTGCCATGTGGTCCCCATGTGCCATGTACTATCTCATGGGCCGAGTCCACCGTAGACCCGATCCTATCCATGAACCTGGTCCATAGACCATGACCCCACATGTCAATGATCGAACATTTTTTCCTTTAGGAAAATAATTTGGCCAAAAATCCAACAATCCTTCCTGATATCATAAATCTAATTTCCTTTAGAAAAATAAATGTAGAAAATCCAAAAAAGCCAAAACAGTTTTCTTTTTCTTAGATTTAAACCTTCCGAGAGCCCATTTTCCTCCATCCGAACTCCGATTGACCCAAATCTCCTTCCTAAATTCATCTAAAATTAAGCTCTATATTTTGGTTCTAGTACTATTACTTTTAGATTTTATTTGAATTTATATATATTTCGTTCGTTTTCTCTATCGTTAGATAATATCTTCGAAGGAGTAAAAGCAAGATTTGAAGATCAAAAAGTGATAACTAAGCAAAGTCAAGGCAAGTATGACATTTGATTATGTTGAACCTATTGTTTCAAATCTAATTATTTTATTTTTTTAAATTATCATGCATTGCTAATTTATTATCAACCATTGTACTTGGTAGTTATTAACCAATTTTGATTAATTCATTCCTTGATAATTTGAATGATATGATTCTATTATCACCATACAATGGTTAATTATCTAGTGATGCAATATTAATACCCAATTAGGTTGTACATCTAGTATGCTTAGCCATACTTGTTACTATGTTGGGCTCGCCATCACATGTTAATCAGCTAATTAACTTTAGCTTAATAAAATATTAAATCATGGTGGTCATCCATAGTTATAAAATTTATGTACCATAACATGGGTAGTATCATTGGTGTTGGTTAAACGAAAATAGTTCACTTGGGCGAGTGATTGCGTAGTAAAGGGAGAAGTGTTGCCAGCGCTTTGAGATTGGATGCCTCGCTTAAGTAATATCTAAGGACTTAACTTTGTTTGCCATTAATCTGAGCCTTATCGTACAATAACAAGTCTAAGTATAGGATAGACCTAGCTAATTAATTTATGATGTTTCAACATTGATTTCATCATTGAGATGATGTGGATGGTTATTTTATTTCTAAGTATGGGATGTTTCTGACTGTGTGGTTAGTCTACTTGGTAGCAAAACCTTACCTAATGAAATCAGTTTGAGATTAAGTATTGTAAAGGTCTTGTCATGAACTCTTTACCGCACACCAAAGAAAGTGTGTTAGTCGTGTGGCAATATGAGATGATCATGTCTTGTGGGTAAAGTTGTATAACCTCTATAGAGAGTAAAACTATTCGAATAATCATGTCCTCAGTTATGGGCAGTGCTCGATGATTTCACATGAAGGATAGAATTTCATAAAACCTTGGATGGGTTTGGATGGGAATTGAATGGTTAGTTAACTTGTGATTTACTCAATTTCTTTGACTTATTTATTTATTACTCATTTTCAAAGTGTGCTTTTAATCTATTTATTGTATTTACCATAAATTGTTGCTTTCTGCAAAATAACCACTTAGCCACTATTTGATAAGCCTTGCATCATTATATATTGTGTCTTATTACAAACGACTTACTGAGTAATCTATGTACTCATAGATATATATTTTGTTGCTCAGTTATTGAGGAGGAACCATATTAGACAGAGGTACTTGAAGGAGGATTTCTTAAATTAGTACTTCACTTCCCAGACAATTACCTATGGCATGTTGAATGGCTACTGCATTTATTTTTATTTTTCATTGCTAGTTTTTGTTAGACCTTTTAGGCTATTATTTGTAATCTTGACCATAAGGTTGCTACTTTAATAGTTAATAATATTTATGTTTTTCATAGTTAAACATGATCATAGTCAATATTTCATCTATATTTTCATTGTATACACTAGCGTGATCCTGGACTGGTGCAGAATACACAGAGAGTCCAGATTTGTATATTTGGGTCTCGACACCATATGTGTCATCATCACCATCGTAAATATCGCTCGGATAACTACTGCCATCCATGTCCACATATGATGGGCTTCCAGAAGGGGACGATGTGTCCTCACCATTTCCCAAATCATCATCATATTCATCCAATTCCTTCTTTCCTTTCTTCGCCTTATGCTTCCTTGTGCTATCTTGGTGCTTCCTCTTTGATGCCCACACATTGAGGGGTTCATTGAGGAGTGATTCAACTGACTTGTCTTTTGCTACCTCTTCAAGCACCACTGTTCATCCCAAGTAGCCTGGGATTCCCTCATCGATTATATCCATACCTGTAGTTATCATTGATGCCGATCCTCCTATAGGTGTACCACCGTTGGCCCCACCACCAACATGGCCTCTACCCCATCCGCCATCGCCATCCTAGCCACTACCCCCGTTGCCCCGGTCTCTGCCCTTGACACCCCAACTGCCACTGCCCTCCTAGCCTCTGCCCCCGACCACCGTTGTCCTAGCTTCTCCACACTCCCTCCCACCGCCCCGGCCTCCATCGCCATCCAGGCTTCCCCCTCCGCCGCCTTCAGCGCCCTCCATTCCCTGACAATATCTAGGAATGGGGATTTGAGAGGAAGGAAGTAGGAAGGAAGAGATAGGGTGATTGGCAGGACCGCAAGAGTAGGGAAGAAGCAAAGCCACAAGCCACCAGGGGGAGGGCTAGAGAAGGCTAACCTGCACCTTAGGGTAAGCTCGGTGCCATTTTTGGGCCACTCTAGGCCAACTGCTACTCAAAATAGGGCAAATTAACTTGCCTAGTGATCATACTGAAATGCACACCCGCAAGTGTACAGGTTGCCGCCATGATAGCAGCAAGTTGTCGTGTTCGCCACAGGGACTAGGCTATCGGTGACATGACACCAAACCAAAGCTAAGTCGCAAAAACGGGGGAAATGAAGATCCTAGATAAACTACTGGGACTAAAGAAGAGAGAGAGTAAAGAATGACTAATTCTAGAGAAAAGAAAGGAAGTAAAGAAAGAACTGAAGAAGAAGAGAAGATGAAGAAATGGACTGGGAAAGAGAGAAGAAGAGGAGAGGAGAGGTCACTCTACCGAGAGAAAGACTGAAAGGGCTAAGGAAGACATGCTAGCGAGAAAAGAGAACAGAGCTAAGAGGGAAGAGAGGAAGCATAGGGAAGAAGAAGGCATGGGAACAAACTAGAGGAAGACTAGCACTAAAACTACTAACCCAACCTTCACAGCAAGCAAGAGAACAAAACACTTAAGGAAAATATATCTAACATCAAGGATGACATGAACGAAACAGCAGATCTAGACTATATTTTTTTCTTTTTACTTATAGAATGAAACAGATCAGTCAGACTTAAAATTAATTCTAACTGAAAGATTTAATCTAAACTAGCAAGCAAATCACAGATCTAATATAATTGAACTACTGGACCATAAAGTAAAATCATGAATATAAACAAGACATTTCATACCATAGCATTGCTTACTATAATATCCTTGCAATCATCTACCATATCACAAAGGTCCATAATAAACATTCAGAAATTTTTCAACACTAGCATAAGAAATAGCAGCAGAAATAAAACAAAGTTTGGGAATATTAAACCAAAGGGAAGAAACAAGGGGCAGTTGTTGAAGAGTGTATGTAGAGGAAGCAGTGTAGAGCAAGCAGGACAGCAGCAGGTATAAAAAATGTGGTGCTCGGACGCAAAATGGACGTAGTCATGGCAGTTGTAGCAGTGCACTTTTGCTTTATCAAACTTAAAATTCTTCTTTTATGGGAATCATTAGTGTGCTCACCATCACCACGCCCACGACCACGCCCGCGGCCACGTCCATCTCTACCATCTTTCCATTTTGAACTTCTTGAAGAGCTCTCTCCTTGTTTCTTTCCTGACCTGGTCTCCCATTCAGCACAAGTCAGCAGCATGTGCTCATCTTTCTTGCCGCCATAACACCAGAGTCGCTCCTCGTGTGCCTTGAGTCGACCAAACAGCTCCTTGATTGACATCTTCTTAAAGTTTCCAAATTACTCCAACGTAGAAGCAATTTGTAGAAACTTTAGTGTCACCACACGTAACACCTTCTCCACCAAATAGGAGTCCTCGATTTTGTTAGACCTGGATTTTCAATTCAGAATCCTCTGTGATTATCGCACTATTCCCTGGATTAGTAGATAGTGCTTACAGATATATTCCTAAACATCAAAGTACATATCATGCGGAAGCGTAATTATAATATAATACTTACACATGGGCCGATTAGGCCGAAGACAACGAAAACAGCAGCGAAAACGAAGCACACAAATGGGACCCACAAAACATGCCCACATGCAGCCAACTAGGGGTTTGCGACCTAGTTCTTGGCCTTTCCATCTTCTTCTCCATCATGCCTTTGCGCATTGCTGAAGTGCAGCGATTCAACTCCTGATTCTGGATTTTTGTTATACGAGAGTGAGCACACTAACCACCGTGCTCAGCGAGCTAACACACAGAATGCAAGTATATAACATGTATGGCTTGACAAAGACAGGCTCGGGTTATTTTATTTACCGAAAATTATGTTTTAAAAGACTTAAGGAGTAGTATAAGAAATTCCTAGACTTAGCCTTTTTGGACAAAATGTATAATACCTTTGACTAAAAGATTTTATAGAATAAGTACATATCTTATCCATCAACCCAGGTTGCTTGTACCACAAACCAGTTTTCCACATTATAGCCGCTTAACTTATCACTGGGACGACACCCAGGGCAACTCAAAACAGGACAGTCCGTCGTCCTTCACTTTTCCGTACCAAGTCCCAATTTTTTTAAAATTATTTTTGAAATAGAACTATATCGGAGTTAAGTTCCCATGTCCGCCCTTGACCATGGGCACGGCTATTCGAATAGTTTTGACTTTGCAGAGATTGTACAACTTTACCCACAAAAGATAACCACATTGCTATATTCCACATGTTTCCTTAGATATGCAGATCAAAGGGATTACCACATGACCTTTACAATGCACCTAGTAAAAGATTACACTCGCTAAGGTTTCGTCTGCGGGAAGGCTTTATTGTTGCCTCACCCAGACCCCCTCTTGCGCCACACGACGGCTTCTATCCAGCGACACGACCCGTGTCCACGACGGCTTCCATCTAGTGACATGACTCGTGGGTCACTCCGAAGTGCTTTCCTTTTATTGGCGATGCAAATTAGTTTGTCATGCCTACACTTTGCCAACTTATGGTTTCTACTATTTTACAATGAGAGGTCATGATCCGATTCGGTCCTTATATTATCTGGGCGGTTCTACCACAAAACCACACTCTTGTGCACCTGATGCACCCTGCCCCCGAACCAGCCACCCAGACATATAAGCAATTTTAGGGATTTTTGTGGGTATTAAAATAACCATCATTTTAAACATACCCAACCATTGTCAACCACAACTTTTCCCAAAACTTGCTCTTTACTTTTGCATATGAGATTGGGGTATTCTCAACACCCTCGGAACCTAAGCATTGCTAAACCATAAAATATAAACGTAACTAATTTTTGAAACAATTACATAAATATGTTTTTCGTAGGGATAACAAGGTTCGCAGTATAATATACCGGGAAAGTACAATAATGGCATTTAAAAATAGGACAGCTAGCTAGAGCATGAGATCAACATAATATAGCACATAAAATAATAGCATGTATTTGATGATTTGAATCTAAATAATTTGCAAAATGGGTATTCAAAATGATCAAAGTATTGACTTGCCTAGCACGATTTACTATGGTCTTGAGCTTACACAAAACTTTCTCGTTTGCTGATCTCGAGCTTCTGATCTTCACCATCTTCTAGATCCTGGTCTCACTGGATCCACTGATTCTCCCGAATTCTAGTCTCTAATTACATGCTAAACAATGGAATCCAATAAACTCAAATAGCTCAAAAAGACCCAAGTAAATCCAAATAAACTCAAATTAAGCTTTATGAGTTAAAGAGGTGACTTTTGATAGAATTGATTGGATGCAGAGAATTGACGGAGTCAACGGGGTCGGAGCGGAGCGATGAATGGCGAAAAGGAAAAGGAAGGATTATGGCAGAAAGAATGCTCACAGGAATATTCCGCTTCGGGTTCAAAGATGGCTAGGTATAGCTGACTGTAGAATACCATGGCTCGACCCACTTTATTTAATAATATTCTTTTTGTAATTTTATATTTATTAAGGAAGTTCCATGAGTTAGGGTATACTTATGGACAGATGTATGAATTTAGCTGAGCATTATTTTATTGGGGTTAGCATTTATGGAGTAACGCATGTGTTACATATATAAGGTACCTAGTTATTTTGATTTATCAAATTAGTCTTATAGTTTATAATTCTAGCAATTGAAGACGTACTATTTTATGTGGTCCTAATATCAACTTGTTTATTAAGGTGTAGGTTAGCGATATTATTTTCAACAATTGGAGACATGCTAATGGCAGGGACTTGACTTTTACAGGGCCGTTGAATGACATACAAGATTTTAAATCACATGTTGGTTAGCTTTCTATATGAGCTCTATGTCTATCTAACTTATCTTCTGTGAGAAGATATTGATTAAATTGAACATCTTGATTAAATTCCTAGCAGTGCGGTGATCCATTTGCTTGCCTTTTCTGGTCATTATTTATCCTGAGTAGCCTTGCTTATCTTTTAATTCATATAAACCTGTGTCGACAAATAATTGTTTAATAACTAACCTTTAAGTACACATAATTTCAATATTCTAAATTTGAAATCTAAAGCTTATTCGCACGTTTACTTTTACCTGGACTATTTTGCATCAACTCTATCTGTGCATGATTTAAACCCGAGTAAACACGTTTACGTTTACTTTTTTCAATATTCAATAATTTCAATTCTCTTATTAGTGTACAAATTGCGTATGATTTAGCTATCAAAAATATTTCAAAATAAACATTGATAATATATTTTTAGCATTCTGCATTGTTTGCCAAACCTTATGGTCATACCACTTATTCAAAATTGGCTTATCATGAATAATCTAAACCCGAGTAACAATTATAATGGACAAACCTCGAGTAACAAATTCAAAGTTAAGCAATTAGATTAAAAAGTACTAAATCATTTATGAATATAATGCCTAGAGAAAGAGCAAGAGTATCATGAATAATCTAAACTCTTATTACAATTAAAATCAAAGGGTAATAAACAAACGATTCTTAAATAGTCCTTGCGTCCTATGTTTAATTCTCTTCCTTTATTTCCATTATGTGTGGAACATGCCAGTGCAACTAATTTATTCCTTCCCTTTTCCCAAGCATGTCGATCTCATAAAGGTATCTAAAAAAACAAACAACAACAAGAATGAGTCCAACGACTCAGCAAATATAACGGATAGTAACAAGTACATTTATAAACATCACTTCACAAATCCATCTATCAACCATATAGTCAAGCCATGCTATGCACGATGATCAAAAAGCTCTTTATCTCTTTCTCTTTTGCATTTTACCGGTAATGCAGAGTGTGCATCCGTCGACGCACACCCATGCCTGTACCACCTGGTACAGGGACCAATTGCCCATACTCCATAAGTATGGGGACCTTTAGCCCGTTATGTCATCAACATGACAGGGACCTCGGCGCTTAGTCAACTCGTGACTAAGACTTCAATAAATCAACATGATGCATATATGTGAATGTCTCAATAAAATAAATTTTGCATTCCCATTATCCATACACCATAATTATTCATGAACATTATAAATTGTAATCATCCATAAACAGCACCAATACATTCTTCCCACAACCACACCACATATATAGATCAAACATCGACATTCCACACTATCAAATTTAAACCATCGTTATACTTGCCTCTACCGACGAAGCGACGAAATCACACGCGTTCAGAAGCAAAATCGTCTGTCCAAAAAGGTACCTCTCAGCACACATTACAACAATGAAAACGCAACTCTTGAAGAAAATATATCGCTAAGCCCCAAAACCCCACAACATCCTTCCCCGCGTAACGGTTCTACAATATTCCCACTACAGCGGCGCTGCTTAACATTTTCTTATCATTAAAAATATAAAACTAATAACAGCAAAAGATACATATATGGATTCCTCACTTAAATACCTACACTTTTCATGTAGATCATATATTTTTATCTTATCATTAACAAGGTGATATCCAATGCACAAAACAGAGGATATCCTCTGTTCTGAAAGTCTGGACAGCCGACTTGTAACGCGTCCCCAGAACAGATCAAGGCTCTACAAATTCTGGTTCTTTTACAGGAGCTAGATTACCGAATTCCCTAGCTTTTTCTCAATTATGGCCAAAAATTTAAAAATCATCTTCTACCCCTAATTCCCATCTGAACAGCGGTCTATCCTTGTCTACATCCCTGGCGAACAGTGAGAATCCAGACCCTGGTACGCCTAAATTACACGGCCACAAAATCTGGAAAAACTACAGTAGATGCATATCGTCGTCCTCTATGTTTTTCCTTTTGGGTAGACCCTCGGGAAAAATCGTTTTCGGGGTGATAACCGCATGAACAGAAACACTGCGTGAATCAATCTACAGGCAAGCAGTAGGGATTCTCTAATCGGGGGTTCTAAATCCTAATCCCCACCAAAATCTTGGGCTAAGAACCCTAAAATAGCAGAAATCAGAGTGATTGGGATGAGGGAGAATTACCTAGGGATTTGGGATCACCACTCTTCTTCCTCTTCTTCTCCTTCCCTTCTTCTCCTCCTTCTCTTCCTCTCCTTCTTCTCCTTCTTCTCCTTGCACAAGGGCAGCACCATAGGGGAGGGAGAGGGCGCAAGGAGGGTGGGGGTGGCGGCTTGGGGTGGGAAAAGGGGGAGGGAGGGCTCCCCAAGGGGTTTATAAAGGAGGTGCTAGGGTTTGGGAGGGGTACGGGACCCCGTTTGGGCTGGCTGGCCCAAAGTGGCTGGCCCGCCCCTCCGGATAGCTCAAAACCTCTTAATTAATTATTATAATTCTCTTTTTATTATTTTAGACTATTCCAAAGAATTTATTTTCACCTCCGGCGATTTACCGAAAATCCGGGCGACTCCGTGATTAATTTAAAAACTGACGCCGAAACGACGTTCAGGATATTACAAAAATTTACGCCAACCTTGTTTATTACAATTCTACAAGCAATTCCTTATTCTTGCAAGCATCCACAGTTACACACATTTTCTTTTGTAGGATTGAATTTATGCTTATATATGTATACTGCATGAATTCAGCACTAGCAAAAGATATTGGAAACATGTACGTAGAGCTAGAATCATGCTACTCTTTGGTTGGGCCCACACGTCATAGTGACAGAGGGGAAGGAAAAGGAACAAGAGAGGGTAAGAGTTCTCGACTGACAACAGAGAAAAAGGGAGGCTGTGAAACATTCAGGGGCGGCAGCGCAACCTCCTGGCACCAACGGCGATGGAGAGGTAAGACCAGAGGCTCGATGGTGACGGCCAAAATGAGTTGCTGGGGAGTCAGTGAAGCCACAGGTGGCGGTGCATCGGCCGGTGCGGCACCAATGCCCACGGCGGCAGCTCGTGGCAGCCGAGTGAGGAGGCCATGGTGGCGGCGGCTGCCGAGGGGGAGAAATAGGAAGGTGGAGAGAGCACAAGCACCAGGGGGTAGAGGATGCTCACCATGGGGTTGGTCGAGCCAGAGAGGCATCGGAGAAGGCCGGCGATGGAAGCCTACAGCGGCGGCAGTGTTCTCACGTGGAGGAGAGTGCTCGGGCATCGAGGGGGCTGGGTGACCATCGGAGAAGCTCGAGGGCGTCGCGGGGAAGCTTCCATAGCGACGAATTGGTTGGAGGTTCGCTGAAGCTCGCGTGATGCCGAAACGGCGGTGGCCAGCAAGTGAAGGGGAAGAAGGGCCGCGCGGCGGACTCGCTTCGGAGAATTCAAATTAATTGCTAGGGGGAGTTCCTGGTAGGGGAAGGCGCACTGTGATGCGGTCAATTTGGGAAGAACCTCGCCGGAGCGTCCAGGAGTGGCGGCGGCGGCGTGGGAAACAAGCACGGGCGAGGGAGAGCGGGAAGAGGAGGAGGAATGGCGCAAGGAGAAAACAACAGTGGCTCGGGGGGCTACTTATAGCCGGAGCAAGGAAGAGAGAGGAGACCTGCGCGCACTGTGGCCGACGTCACCAGAGCAAGAGGTGGCATGGTGCGGTGACGCTTGCACAGTAGGCGGCGTGAGGGAGGCATGGGCGCGCACAGGAGCGAGGGAGGCAATGGAAGAGAGCAGCAAGGCATGGGTGCGGCTCGGCGATGAGACGGGAGGTGATGGGGGAGAGGAGAACCCAGGGCAACGCTGATTACCAGGGGGCGGCGGCATGGCGCGGATGCAATGGAAGAGAAGAAGAAATGACAGAGCAGCGCAGGGAAGGAAGAGAGAAGAGAGGCAGCACGAGGAAGAGAAGAGAAGGAGCTGGGTGGGGCCACGTGCAAGGAAAAGAAGGAGGGAGAGAGGGAGTGATGCACGGGCCCAGCTGGCAGAAAGGAAAGAAGAGAGGAGGAGGTAGGGCGCTGTGCTGTGACCTGTGGACAGTGAAGGGAAAAAGGAGAGAGGGAAGAGGTAGGGCCCGCGAGTAGTGAAAGAAGAGGAAAGGAAGGAAGGGGAGAAAGAAATAAGGGATGTCCTCAGGGAAAATTATGAAGTTTAAATTTTGAATACTAGCTAAATTTTGAATTATATTTCAAAGTGTAGTTTTATTTTATTTTGTTTAGTTTACTTTTATGGTTAATTGTTGAGCTCAAAACCTTTATTCATTCTTCGGATGCACTGTTTACATTTCGGATTTCTCCTTTTTGTTTTACCGCCTTACACCTGACTTTTGTTTACCATATATTGCATTTTAATTTGCTTGTGTCTGCTATATATTATATATTATATGATTTTATTATTACTATTATTTTATCTTTAGTGTTTTCTTTTGGGGGGTTATGCCCTGATATTAATTTGTATAACACAAGTTTGGAGAACTCAATTAAAATTGCAGAGGAATTTTGAATACCAATAAGATGCAAAATAAAAAGTTTTAAATTATTGGCAATTTTGCTCATTCGAAATTTCAGGATGTTATAGATTTTCTCCCCAAGTCTGCGCATCTTGCTGATGATTGTGGTGATTCTCATCACAAAATCATCCACTGATTCTCCCTCGCGCATCTGGATCCCATCAAACTCGATTTTGAGGGTCTAAAGTTTTGCCCTTGTTACACGATCGGCCCCCACGTACATAGACTTTAACATAGCCCATGCTTCTATGGTTGTCTTCTTCTTTGAGAGCAAGAGAAGTATTTTCATGCTTAACCCTTGATAGATGGCTACAAGTGCCATCTTATCACACCGGTTGTTGACCTCTTTCTCGACTTCAACTGCGTCCCATATGCCTTGCATCTCTATGTAGACGTGCATCTTGATCGACTACTCCACTTAGTTTGTGGTCATCAAGAGAGGGCACTGCAAAGCCACAGCACTCTCCTTTCTGGTTGCATCTGACATCGTAGCTTCATCGGTATCACACATCACTTGTGTCTATGATATCACCTGGTTTCTAATACCAACTGTTGGTACTCAGAAGGTAGAAAGCAATAAGGGAATGCTAATGAACTCAGGGGAAAAAAACTGCACAAGTGGTTTCAACAAGGGAATGCAATGGAAAACTACATCAGAGATTATTCATGTTGTAATGCTATTACAAGGGACATTACAGGTCTTATATAGAGTGTTCAATTGTCTCAAGACTCAGCTAGACATGCCACACAGAAACAGCTGGCTTTTTAGCTAGAAACTTCATGCTTTGTTGTCCTCTCTTGCCAACTAAACACAAAGCAAACATAGAGCATGCATGTTTTCTCTGGAACCTTGCACCCTTAATTCAATGCATCTCTCAATCTCAGTCTTGCATATCCATTTGCTAGACGTAATGTAGTATTAACTAGGGTGGTGATAGCTCAAGGCTAACTTACCAACAACAATATTACATACAACACCGAGATTGGCCTAACCTGACCTCATGGACGTCCTCCTTGATGGGCTTACCGCCACAAGGGAGCCGCCGTCACCTGGTTCGTGCACCACCCTACCACCATCTTTGGCTTCTCCCTGCGAAGTCACTACTACAGAAAAACGTATTACAGATGGTTCAAAAACGTCATCACAAACGGTTTTCTGAACCGTCTGAATTTATAGGTTAGCGATAATCGAAGGTTATCACAGATAATTTTCGAACCGTCTATGGTGTAAATATCACAAACGATTTTTAACTACAAACCGTATGTGATAAAGATAATCACAAACGGTTTGTACGTAAAAGACGTCTGTGATAGATGATAATCACAGATGGTTTTTTACTACCAACCATCTATGATATATCAATCCAAACCTTATATTCCTCGGTTCTGCATCGAAATCTGTAAAACTCCTATCGATATTTCTCCACTGGCTGGAATCAGTAAGGTGTTTTAGCATTCTATCCTTCTTGCGCTCCTCCGAGTGCCAACGCAGCAGTTTTGCCTCCTTTAGATTCGCAAAAAAACGCTTTAAATGGGGAATTATAGTAAGATAGCATGCCACCTTTGCAGGAGGTCCTTTCTTTACCTCTGTTCTCTCGTCGTCATCATCTGATTGATTGTTACGTTTGTATCAGGATGCGTTGCATACCGGACAGACATGCATGTTTGCATACTCTTTACGGTAGAGGATACATTCGTTGGAACATGCATGTATTCTTTCTATTTCCATTCCCAATGAACAAAAACCTTCTTGGCTTTATACGTGGTTTTAGGCAACTCATTTCCCTTCGAAAGCATGTCCACTAAAAGACCTAGTAGTGCCATGAAATTCTTATCGGACCAACGGTTGCTTGCCTTTAATTTCAACAGTTCAAGCACAGCTGACAACTTCGTGTACTTTGACCTGCACCACGTGAACAAAGATTTCTCTGAGTCCTCCATCAAACCTCGGAATTTAATATACTCTCTCTCATCATAGTTCTCTTCTACATCACGAAGCATCTGATCCAGATTGTCATCGTGCAGTCTATCCGAATTTGAACCACAATCATCATCCGGCGGTATATCATTGATTTCACCAGCGATATCATCCGACGACATATCATTGACTTCGCCATGATTGGTCCAACACATATACCCCTTTTTGAAACCCTTCCGAATCAAGTGCGCTTCAATCTGCTCTCGATTCTTAAACATCTTTAAATTCTCGCAGTCAGTGCATGGACAATACATATATTCCACCCCTTTATTCAACATATCCTCCTCGGCAGCTCTTGTAAAAGCAGACACGCCATTAATATACTCTTCACTCACACGGTTTGCGGTATATATCCAGCTTCGATCCTATATATATTATGCATATATATATATATATATAACAACTTATTTAGTATTAAAATTAATTTAATTAATTATTAGTACATATATACCACATGCATTGAGGCTAGCTAAATATAAATTAGCTACATCTTCAAAGTATATATATAACAGTCACTGAAAATTAGCTAGTTAGATCTAAATTTTGATGCAACGAAAAATAAATTTCATTACTAACCATATCTAGAGCAACCAAGAACTTGATGAATCTTCAAAGCTCTCCTGCCAAATATGCCTCCTTCCACCAAATAAAATGGATTGAAAGTCTTGCTGCCTCCAGCTGCAGCACTGGCTAGATTTAGATCGAAATAAAAACAGATGCGGTCTGAGCGACGCAATAAATACATAGCAGGATTATCACAAACGACTTTTAACAAAAAACCGTCTGTGATAATCTGGAATATCACAGACGGTTATTAGTTAAAAACCGTCGATGATATTATAGTATCACAGACGGTTCATCGGTACGAACTGTTTGTGATACTCCTTCAGCAACACAAACGGTCTCCAAATTAAAACTGTGTGATAGTGTTCATCACAGACGATTTTGTGAACCGTATGTGATTTGGCGTCTAGTATTAGGCTTTCTGTAGTAGTGAGTGCTAGGAACATCATCACCAACCTCTACGCCTACTCTTCCATCTGTCGCAAGGAGGGCATCATGCTGGGGTGGCCAAGGTCCCGTGTCGCCTGGGAGGGTTTTAGCAATGCCTTACATGGAGCTCATCGCCGAGCACATGCTCTGGGCAGCCGTGGTGCCCAGTGGCAAGAACCAGCCATTCAACTGCACCAACAGGGACATCTACAAGTGGAAGCAGCTGTGGCCAATGCTGGCCGATCATTTACTCCCCAGACAACAGGTCCAGGCGAGCTACTCACCTAAGTCCATAGGTTACCGTATGCAAACCCTAAAGTAGCAATTTTATATGTGGTATTGGGTCTTCTCCCCTAAAAAACTAGTCTAATAGGTGAGGTCTCCCTTATTTTTATAAGTTGTGATTTTTTTCTTTCCACAACTAATGTGGAACTATTTACAACATTCTCTCCCTTACATATTAGCTATGCACTTATGCAACTATGAGGTTCAAGAAGATACTAGGTGCGTAGGCTCTGATACTAAATGTCAGTTTTGGACCCTGACCATATGCCTAGGACTAAACGGGTTTACTCTTCGGGCCACAAGTTCAAATGGGCTGCCCACCTAAGCCCATAGGATGGTAGTATGTAAATGGTATTGGGTTTTGTTCTCCTCTCAAAATACTAATAGGCGGAGTCTCTCTCATATTTATAAATTGTGATTTTTTTTCTTTCTACAATTAATATGGAACTATTCCCAACAAGGACCAGCTTCAAGCTCGCGGAGGCCATGAGCAGGAAGAGACCATGTGGGCGGAGATCGTCAAGAGAACGAGCTCGACGAGATCACCAACTGGTGGTACGTGGACGCCGTGTTCGACGTGGAGAGGGAGCACCTGGACACCATGAACAAGAACAAGGAGTATAGATTCTTCGGATTCCAGAACACGGTGAGGTCCTTCGATGCCTGGATCGACAAGATGGTTAACAAAATTGTTCCCTGTTGACTATGTTTTAGTTGTCCATGGTAGTCTACATCATTCTATATCTGATTATCTTTCTAAGACGTCCGGTTTACGTACAGCGAGTTTAGTTTAATAGCACGCACTGTTATGTTTGTTTTGGCAAGGTAGTGAATGAACATCCAGTTGCTCTGAAAGAGTTCACTGAAAGCGTTTAAGCTTCGAATCATTAACTGATCAATGTTTTCCTTTTTGGCAATGTTTGCTCTATCGATTGGCTGTGGCAGTTAGCCATCAATGTTTTCCCTGTTTTCCATTGCTGTCACGTTAGAGTGTTGTTTAGTATTGTTGATGTCTTACCTGATAGCCTGAGTCAGTTTGTCTAATGGTTGTCATAGTTCTCTAATAACAGGGTAACAATGTTATGGATCAGCATTTCTAGGCATGACTTTAATCCTCGCTCTATTGATAAGGCAATTCAAGTAGTAGCATGCAGACAAAAACATTCTGACTAGTTATCTATCGCAATTGTTCACTGCATTTCTGATGCAAAAATTAGGTTCCAATCTTGCATCAACTCATGTTAAACTTTGGGAAATTTTATTTCAGCTATCTTTCAAGGAGAGAAGGAATTTACCTACAGTCAACTGTAAATTACAACCTAGTAACTGTATGACTTCATTCAACTAGGCTGCTAAAACTGAAACAACTTCAGCTCTGAACATTTTGAAGAGTTCAATTGATTAAGCTCGAGCTGAGAACAAGCATATATGCATGCTTGTACTGAATGATTGTTAGCATATTTGACCTCACAAGTCGATTCTTCGTATCTGGTTTTGGATTTTGTTTCAATAAGGAACAACTGCTAGTATGAAGTAGATTTTGATTGATGGCATTGTTGTTCATGCAGCATGGCCTTGCTAGATAGATAGATCCTCCCTCTGCAATGGGCAGAACTTGAGTCCTGATAATTTAGTTGTTTTGCATGGCTCATCTTGTCTGAAGCTCTGTATACTTTGTGTTCGTTATATGGAGCTTCTCACTCTGGATTCAGACCCACTTATAACATATGGTGCCCTGCCATTACATCTCTTAACTGTCGAATTGGAAAATAACTCCTGGGATTGGATTGCACTATTCCAGATTGCAATCTGATATACACACTTCTCCATTGGAAGGTCGTGTGGTACCACTGTTGCCTATTCCTTTCGATACGTTGTATAGCTCCACTCATATGTATGCTATGGCTTGTGTTGTGAGGTTCGTTAGGGCAAAGATAGAATCATCCATCTGCATGCCCTCGCTAGATGGCAACCTTCCTCTGCATTCTATCTCTATTTTTTCTTAGTTTGGCGAGAACTGGAAATCTGATGCCTTAAAGTTACTGACTCTGTGCTTTGCTACGGATAAAAAAATTATATTATTCTAACACATCGAGTCGATATTATCATGATTGACCTGCTTGGTCCACGTCATCGCTCCGCCTTCGCACAGTCGGCTCTGCCGCGCACCGGTAGAGCTCTGTTTTTTTTATTTTGTAGGGTGATGAAATTTATTTTTTTGTTAGATTGTTTTTGTTAGAGATTTTTTCTGAGGTGCAAGGGGGAGTAAGAAGGGGCCACCACCACCAACTCTCTCTTTTAAGTAATTAGTCACGTGCTCGTGCGTTGCAACGAAAACTCATTCTCTAATTTCTATATAATGTGCACTAATTGTATCTTAATCATAATATTCATTTGAGTGTCTAATCATCGAATGTTCAAATCATTTCATCGAGACATACATTGTTCCTTATGGCGAGGGGTGCATTTGCCAAATAAGGTTTTAGAGCATTGGAAAAAAATATCACAAAGAAGTTATTCCACCTTTTAAAAAAACTTTTCTTGCATTGATATCTGTCATGACATTGCCCAACGAATGGAACCAATGAGAACAATCATACATCAGAATATACAATTATGCAAATACACAAGAAACAATTGATATGATGCCCAACTCCCATCCGAAGAATAAATAATATCCATCAGCACATCAATTGGACATGTATATTTCAACTATATTATGAAACCAAATCATTCGCCGATCACATAGGACACATCATTTCACCAATTAGGAATAGACATGTTGCCACAAAACTTAACCAAGTTTAGTTGACAAAGGTCTAACCTTGTTGCATGATGAACAGGAGCTTCTCGCAGTGCTAGTTCCTCCACAAGGTTATTTAACAAAGCTCCTAACGTTTTCTAAGGGAGAATCTAGGGCGAAAATACATCTTTTGCGAAGGACAAGAAAAATGCTAAAATCATCTTGCACTGAACTCTGCTCCAGGGACTTTGATTGAATCTGTTCATACCAAAAACACCCCTAAGAAAAGGATACACAAAAGGTAATGCAATCAGCATGGAGGATT
The DNA here is from genome assembly GCA_036346265.1 of Melocanna baccifera. Taxonomy (NCBI): domain Eukaryota; kingdom Viridiplantae; phylum Streptophyta; class Magnoliopsida; order Poales; family Poaceae; genus Melocanna; species Melocanna baccifera. The sequence goes on along the minus strand of CM070682.1, from coordinate 21,251,033 downwards.
GAACAAAGCATGAAGCATTTACTGGTATATAGGCAAAACAACATACCTAGCATGGACGGCCACCATTGAAAAATTCTACTTCACCCAGCATAGGCAGATTCTTAATCTTCTCATCTGAAAGTTTAGCTGCATGTTCAGAAGTCTCAGAAGTCAAGATGCAATATTCATCGAGATGCGCGATGAGGGCTGAGCTCAATGACAATAACTCTGTAATACCCGTGAGAAAGAAAAAGAAAGGAAACCAAAAGAATGAAATAAACTCATGGTTTACAGTAATAAAGTGGAAGAAATTACCGTCAGAACACTAGAATTTAATTTCGGGCAGGGTATTCCGTTCACGGAGATACCAACCATCCAGGGGCCAGTCGGCAGCTCTTACAACCATAGGGTCATCATTCGGCATTAAACAAACATGTTTTATATTCGAAACACTATAGCAAAACCCCCAGCTATCAGAAATAGCTCAAGTCACCCCACATGACAACAGCCAGTAAGCCACCGCACAAGCCAGCACTGCACCTGAGAAAGCACTAGAAGCACAACAAGCACCGAGAGGTGGCAAAGCCAAACCAACCAAGTCAGCTGGCTAGAAGAGAAGGAAGTAGCCGGTTTAAACACGGCAGTAAGACCTCAACCCTCTTTTGAATTCCTTCCCCATGCAAACCCCACCTCATAAGGCCACAAGCTTGTCAGCCACCACAGCACAAGAAGCAGGGCAAGCCAGCCAAGGGCAAGGAACCAGGTAGTAGGACGGCAAGCCGGAGGAGGAGAAGGCTACCACCCTGCTAGCAACCCCACGCGGCCAACCCAGTAGGCAAACACAAGAGCACACATCCAGTTATTCCCGAGCTCAGCAGACAACCAACTAATCAAGGTAGGCAAATGCCCCTTTCACCCATAATTTCAGTAGTCAGAACCGCATATGCACCATAGTAGAAGCGTAGAAGGGAAGGAAGTAGAGGGGAGAGAGGTTACCGTAGATGAGTACCAGCGGTGGCGCACTACCGTAGCCTAGCACTCGCACCCTATAGCCCCCACGCACTCCCCCGGCGTGTGGTTAGCTTCGAGCTCTACCGTGACTAGTCACAGCAGTGCACCTCCACGCCTTTCCTCGCCTTGGATGGAAAGTCAAAAAAAAAATCAAAATAGTAACGCCAACTACACACAGGAAGTAATAGTAGCAAAAGGAGAGCTTGGGGGAAGAGGCAACCGGGTGGGGAGGCACTAGATCCGGGCCTTAGGCCGTGGATCCAACAGCCGGAGGGGCGCGTAGGCGGCGGGAGCACCAGGGCCCGAGGCGACGGCTAGAGGAGGGCCACGGGGCCGAGCTAAGCTATCAATGGCGCTAGCCAAGAGGGCAGCCACAGGGAGGCGTCAGAGGCGACATAGAGCCAAGGGAGCTAGGGCGCGGTGCAGATCTGGATCGGGAGAAGGCCAATCGGCCGGATAGGGGAGAGGAAATATGAAGGAAGAAAGAAAAAAAGAGAGAGGGGGTGTAAGGCCCATCGATTAGCCGGAAAAGAAAAAAAGAGGAAGAGAGCTTCGGCAATTCGGTCGACTAAGAAAGAAAAAAAGAAGAGAAAAAAAGAAAGGAAGTAGGGAAACAGATTAAGCATACGCAAATCAATTTTATTCGTGGATACAGATGATGCGATCTCTAGATTATGGTTATTTGAGTACCGAGACCTTGGGAAGGTGACCAGTGAGGAGGGGACTGCTTGTGTCGGGTTGTATATATCGAACGGCAACATACGTCTGTATACGCATATAGCTTAAATGTATTAAGTTTGGGTAAAGCTTGTACAAGTGGCGGTTCGATTTTGGTGCGATCCACGCGTCGTCCGCCAGATTAACAGGCAAGTGTATGGTAGAATAGTGGAATTATGGTGGTTGCCTGATATTTGATTTTGTGGTGTATGCTTTATGTTATTTTATGAAATGATATCTCTGCTTGTCTGCTGATTATGTTGTAATGTGAGACGAATATGATTGCTAACTATGTTGAAATAGTGTTGCATTGTGCTGCACACTTATACTAAAGATCTACTTTGCGTAGACATCCCGCGGTGGTGGGATAAAGACCTACTTCAGTAGGCACTCCACGGGAGTGGAGTTTGCAAAAAGTTGATTGTGAATGCTGAAAGGATGTGGCATCATTTACATTCATCCTGACATGAGTTGCTTGAGTCAAACGGGAGACAAAGTCATGTAACTATTCCAATGAGTTCGGTGAGAAAGATACATGACTAGTCTAGAGTGCTCACAAGAAAAACCTACTGAGGTAGGCGCTTCATGGGAGTGGAGTTTGTGGCCCGCATGAAAGAAGGCGGGGCACGAGTGGGTCATCGATGGGTGAACACTCAACTTTACCGGTATGAGCTGGGGGTTGCATGTGAACATGGCATTGCATTGCATTATATCGCATTGCATGGAAGAAACTGGTGAAGGTGGAACATACGTAGAGTTTATGTGGTAACTTTGCAAGATAAGTGATTTACTAATAGTTACAAGGATTATGTCTTACAAAAAGAATTGAATTCCTTTTATTGTCGCCATTATTTTATTATGTGCTTGCTGAGTCTTCGGACTCACCCTTGCCTTGTTAATTTTTTTTAGGTAATTACTGAAGGCGACATGCACAGGCGAGGCTAGCACAGTTACTCCATGTACAACAAGAATTATTTAACCTTGCATAGCACATGAGTTTCTTTTGTCAGTTAGCATATTTATTCCTCTGCTTCTACGCTTAGTGCCAAGTCTATGTCTTTTACTGATTGATTGATATTTAAATAAAGGGGGTCGTTGCATAAAACCAACGGCAAAAGTTTGAATTGGTAGCATCATAGAGTAGATGGTAGCATTTTGGGCTCACAAAAGGGGCTAGGGTGTTACAGTTGGTATCAGAGCGGGCGTTAGGTCCGTGGTGGATAATTTGGTAGCCTGGGTCTTCTTAATCAAGAATTTGACTTAGGATTGATAATTAAATTAAGATTTTGCTTAGGCTCAATAAAATGCTAAAGTTTGACCTAAGATGATTGATATTCAAAACTTGACATACTCTGGTTCACAATAGGATGGGGTTTGGACAGAGCATTGCATTGCATTTACATTTCTGCAAGTCGTGTTGTTGATTTGCATTGTTTTGAGATAAATGGTTCAGAGTGGTTGGAAAATCGATGAATTTGCCACTCGTGGGTCTAAATGGATAATGCTATGATTGCATCGCTTGGCGATGCGAAAGAAGCAAAAATCGTGGCCGCTGGAGTGGCCAGGTCATTCTATCATCCGAGGTGTAGAGGTAGCGGTGCGTTGTTTATGAGATATTTATGTCCTAATTTTGGGTAGTAAGTACCCTTGAGTTAATGACTTTTTGAGTTGTTTGATAAATACCCTATAGTGGGGGAGTGCCTTAGCAAGTCCAATATTCGGTGGGAATATTGATCTTGCGAATGTTTGGGTAACTTGCGTGATAAGGCCTAATGTTTTGTCCTGAGAGAACAATATCCAATAGTTGCGGTAATGTTGGAGTAGCCTTTTGTGAGAGGTTGTGATTAGAGTAACAGGCTGGTAGGGCATGGAATTTTAGATTGTGAGAACCCAGGAGAGTAATTAAATTTTAGTTATGCCATGGGATTGAAGTTGATTTGAATTCAATGAGGATTTATTATTTACATGAGAAGTAGTGGCGTAAGGCAAAGTCATTTCTGCTTAATAGTTGGATTTGAAATATTGGTGAATCAGTGGGTTATTAAGGCGCTTAGATTGTTGAACTACATTGAATGATTGGTTGTTATAAACACAACTGATGTTTTGGAAGGTTCTAATAGTTGTAATTCTAGAATTTTATTGGAATTAGTTGGGAGGATCAGAATGGAGATCTTGGTGTCGGATAGTTTCCCAGCTAAATTGAATGGAGAAGAAATTATTGTACAGTTGTGTGAGACTTAGATTTTGAAGGATGAAGTTACTAAAGTATCTGGTGAGTTAGGGGAGTAAGGATGGGAGAAACCTTAGAAAGGTTTATGGTAGAATATTGAAAAATCAATGATTTTTGTTCTAGCAAATTGATGTTTGCTAATTTTTGTAAGCAGTACTAGAGGTACTGGCTTATCGTTGTTCCGCGGTAAAGAATTTTGATTGGTTTTCTTGGCTGGCATTTAGCAGAAATGCTTTGTGTTTTCATGTATATTGTCATTCGGAGTTCATGACTTCGGAGGAGGTCATGTTCAGTTTTCTAGCAATAATGAATGTTTGATGTGTGGTAGGAGATCTACATAATTTATGATTGATGTACGTGATTGTGTCCTGAGTGTTATATGACTTCTCTCACTTCTGCATATGAGATTTTCTGGACGAGTGGTCTGTGGCACTTCTAAACGCGTAAGATTTGAGTGTACCTAGGAATGAAATTCTAGGCATATTCAGGAATGAGTCCTGAGCATTTTCCAAACACGTAATTTAGGTGTCTTGAGTCGGAGTTTAGAGTGTGCTCGGGCGCGTCAACTAGGGTAATGTAAGATTTGAATTTTGTAGCACCTCTCTATATTTTTTTGTGTTATTGGTCTAGTGTGTTTGTTGTGATGTGAAGCTATGACCGGAGGAAATGGTTTTCTGTTAAAACATTGCATTCACGTTCCATTAGCCGCATCCTTGTCTAATCATGGTATGCGATAGATATTTGATAACTGATTGTGTTGTCAGTTGTTTGGGGTGCAAAGGTAGAGGTTGAGGTCATGGCGGATGTCATTGCCGTGGTCATGGGCACGGTCTAGCTATTCAACTAGTTGTTGGTGTTTCAACAGATTCGATAGCCAAGTTGCGAAATCTTCAGAGGGAGGTTCAAACGCTTCGTCAACAAGTGCAAGAGTGTTGTCATGTTTTAGGAAAAAGAAGCTTTGGAGGTGAAAGCGGGTCTTCTTAGCGACCTATTCCCAAAAGATTCCAGGAGGGCCAGCACCCTCCGTTGTTGACCACAGTATATCCATATCGTCCGGTCCCAAGGCAAGGCATGATCTGTTTCAAGTGTAGTGGAGGGCACCGTACCGTTCAATGTTTTTTCACAGGGAAGTGTCGATATTGTAGCCGATCAGGCCACAAGCAGCTGGTTTGTCGTCGGAACCCCTCTAGTATCATCAAGTGGGAGCCGATACCTGCATCACAACCTCCTATTTCTTGGGCACCACCTGCTGGGTATTTCTGGCGTCCTGCACCAATCGTTCCAGTTCAGCATGCTACATCACCACCATTTCCGGTGCTGCCACAACAGAGGGTCGGATCTCTCGCTACTCAGGCACTATCTGGAATCCACACATCTCCTACTTGAAGGTTCACATGGTGATATAGTTAATGTAGTGGTGTGTTTTGTATAAACCCAAGTTAGGTAGTATGCGTTTAAAGTGCGTACTTTCGTGCATCTGAAATTGGAGGCTTGTTTGTAGCATATGTTAATTTTGGAGCTATGTGGTAGAAGGGTTTGGAGAGACTGTATTTAATAGAAAAAACGCCTTTTGTGATATTTGAATGGGTATAAGTGCTTGTCTTGGCCTAACAATATGGTTAGTATCCTATGGTGGTATGAGAATCATCTGAACTTTTCTAGTCGTCTAAATTCTTTCTCTCGTTGCACGTTCAATGGCAAGTAGCACTACTAGATTCCAACCCTTTAGCCACGAAACGCATCGCAACGACACTAAATTAGTTGCAATAGGTATGTGCTATTGCTACGTTTTGCCAAAATCGTGGCGATATGTGCACAGTATTGCCTCTAAAATATTGCGTTGCGATAGTCATTGAATTCGTTGTAATAAGGTGGCTTTATCGCCACCATTTAAAAAATGGTTACGAGTAGTATGACTTTATTGCCACGGTTGTCTTGCATTGTGATAATATTGATATTCGTGGCAATAGTTAGGAGGTATTGCCACCTTATAGAAGTTCGTTGCTAGTGGGTGACAATATTGCCACAATTTTATTGCGTTGTCATAGTCATCAATTGCGTTGCAAAAGGTTCCTATACAATGCGTATGAAATAAATTTGTATTGCCACGAAATAAATTTGTTGCTATATATGATGATTGTTCGCGGCAATAATCTGTTATTGCAACGCTTTGTTTTCGTAGGCCTAACTGCTCAACACAAGGGCCGAATTGGTGTGAAGGAATTATATTATCTATAGTTATTAATTTCTAGAGGATATAAAAAAATTGAAAAGTGACAACTAAAACATAGTTGAGGAGGTCTCACTTGACAAAACAGGAAGGGATAAAAAATTAGAATAAAAAAAATAAAAACAAAAATCATAGGGTGTGGAGAAATCGAATCTGCAACCTCCTAACTCGGAGGCCAAGGCATTTACCACCGGACTATTGTACCCCACTATCAATTATAATTATATATATAGTGGCGGAGCTATAATTATATATATACTAGTAAGGTGCCCGTGCGTTGCAACAGAAAACTAAATAAAAGTGATGCATACTATCAAATATGATCTCAAACTGAATAATAAATATCAATTTTTTCTTATGTTAGATATCAACCACAATATTTTAGTGTTGAAGCCAGTGTCCTCCCTCTTGTCATTGGTTCTAAAACCCCTATGTTTACTAAAGCAGATTCCTGCCACGCAGAATTACAAATTACTATTAGAAGTTTCAAGTTTCTGAAGTGGCCAAGAAAATGTGATTCTGTCTTTCTAAAGGAAAAGGCTAATTTGGGAAGTGAAGCTATTATGTATTATATGTGGGATAGCTTCCAATAGGACAAGGATTGATTTGGGTGCCTATTCTCACCGAGAGGGTTTGTTGCGAAGAAATGATTTTCTGTTGGGATATTTTTTCCTTATGCTAAGGCATGAGATATCAAGGGTTGCCAATGTGCGTTGGTCGAATCAGACCGAGCACAAGGCAACTGAGAGGTTGGAGCCTCGCATACATAAGGAGTACCTAAAGTTATTATCCACGGGTATGAGTTAGAGTTGCTTTCTGTTCAGCTTTTGTCGTGGTGTTCTTCGTATGAATTGTCTAGGGCCAGAATTCAAGGTCGAATTCTATTAAGAGGGGTAGAATGTCATACCAATGAAAAACAAAAAGAAAGGAAACAAAAAGAATGAAATAAACTCATGGTTTACAGTAATAAAGTGGAAGAAATTGCCGTCAGAACCCTAGAATTTAATTTCGGACAGGGCATTCCGTTCACGGAGATACCTGACCATCCAGAGGCCAGTCGGCAGCTCTCACAACCATAAGATCATCATTCGGCATTAAACATACCTGTTTTATATTCAAAACACTATAGCAAAACCCCCAGCTGTCACAAATGGCTCAAAGTCACCCCACACGATAACAGCCAGTAAGCCACCGCACAAGCCAGCACTGCACCTGAGAAAGCACTAGAAGTACAGTAAGCACCGAGAGGTGGCAAAGCAAAACCAACCAAGTCAGCCGGCTAGAAGAGAAGGAAGTAGCCGGTTTAAACACAGCAGTAAGACCTCAACCCTCTCTTGAGTTCCTTCCCCACGCAAACCCCACCTCATAAGGCCACAAGCTTGTCAGCCACCACAGCACAAGAAGCAGGGCCAGCCGGCCAAGGGCAACGAACCAGGTAGTAGGACGGAAAGCCGAAGGAGGAGAAGGCCACCACCCTGCTAGCAACCCCGCGCGGCCAACCCAGTGGGCAAACACAAGAGCACACATCCAGCTATTCCCGAGCTCAGCCGACAACCAACTAATCAAGGTAGGCAAATGCCCGTTTCACCCATAATTTTTGTAGTCAGAACCGCATATGCACCATAGTAGAAGCGTAGAAGGGAAGGAAGTAGAGGGGAGAAAGGTTACTGTAGACAAGTACCGACGGTGGCACACTATCGTAGCCTAGCACTCACGCCTGACAGCCACCTCGCACTCCCCTGGCGTGCGGGCGGCTTTGAGCTCTACCGTGACTAGTCACGGTAGTGCACCTCCACGCCTTCCCTCGCCTTGGATGGAAAGTCAAAGCAAATCAAAATAGTAACCCAACTCCACACAGGAAGTAATAGTAGCAGAGGGAGAGCTCAGGGGAAGAGGCAACCGGGCGGGGAGGCGCTAGATCCAGGCCTTAGGTCGCGGATCCGACAGTCGGAGGGGTGTGCAGGTGGCGGTTGCACCGGGGCCCAGGGCGATGGCCAGGGGAGGGCCGCAGGGCCAAGGGCGGTGGTAGCGGCGCCATAGCCGGCGTCGGGCCAAGCGGTGCTAGCTAAGCTATCAGCGGCGCTAGCCGAGAGGGCAGCCTCAAGGAGTCGTCGGAGGCGGCACAGTGTCAAGAGAACCGGGGTGCGGCGCAGATCCGGATCGAGAGAAGGCCGATCGGCCGAATGGGGGAGAGGCAAGATGAAGGAAGAAAGAAAAAAAGAGAAAGAGGGGGGCGTAAGGCCCATTGGTGTGCCAAAAAAGAAAAAAAAAGAGGGAGAGAGCATTGGCAATTCAGCCGACTAAGGAAGAAAAAAGAAGAGGAAAAAAGAAAGGAAGTAGGGAAACAAATTAAGCATACGCAAATCAATTTTATTCATGGATATAGATTACGCGATCTATAGAATATGGTTATTTGAGTACCGGGACCTTGGAAAGGTGGCCAGTGAGGAGGGGACTGTGTCGGACCCCGGAGCAACGACTCCAGGATCCTCTGTGTAAATCGCACTAGTCCAGGATCAAGCTAGTGCACACAGTGGATAACAAAGATTCATATCACGCACAATGACATTTATTCATTAACTAAATATGGGCCTGATGGCCAAAGGTTACATCAATGGTTCATAAACCAAAAATAAATATAAACAGCGGAAGAAAACCAATGAAGCAAAGACCCATCATCCCGCCATTTCACAAAGCGAATGATCAGAAGACATCGCCTAGTCGCCACCATCCTCACCGGGTTGTTGACGTCATCCTCCGCAACAGATTTTAGCAAGGTGAGCACATAAAGTACTCCCAAGGTAAGCACATAAAGCACTTACGCAAGTTACACCAGGAGTTTTAACAGAGTGAATGCATGCATATGGATAACAAAGGAAGGCTTAATAAGGTTATTTGTGCGAAAAACAGTATTGAATTTAAATACAATAGCATAAGTGCAAAAGCTAAATTTTTAATACATCATATGAAACAATATTTTAACCAAAGTATTATCGTTAGTGTATGCTCCGACCTACACTAACCTAACCACGGGCATCCCACCCAGACCATTGTCAAAACCACTGTTGTTTGTCCAAAAAATCAAGTTTTATAATAATCAAGTCTAATATGTGAAAACTCTACTCAGCATGTCTATGACCGTGGACACGGCTATCCAGGATAGATTAAAACTCTGCAGAGGTGTAAAGCTTTACCCACAAGACACGATCATCCCATATTGCCACTAGATTAACACACTTCCTTTGATGTGCGGCGAGGAGATCATGACAAGGCTGTTACAATGATCCATAGCCAAAACAGTCACGCCGCCACTAAGGTTTCACCACAACTCGAATCCACGAGTTGGAGCCCCCTCTTGTGCCATGTGAGACTTCTCGCGGTTTACGCCACGCTCACATTCAGCCTATAGTGAAACCATATTTGGAACTTCACAAATTACTTAGCCAGGTCCGTCCCATACCGGACTTGTGGTAGTACGAAGTGACTTCGTAAAATGAATCACAGAAACGGTTCTTAATCCGATTTAGGCTCAACCACATACCCACAAGCACGACAATCAACCAGGTGTCACCAAACACGAGGTATGCCGGCACCCTACCACCTAACCAATAGCCTAAGTCCAAATCATAAGTTTCTATTTTCATTTTTAAACCATTTTCATAAACCATCCTTGACTCACCGAAGTCAAGATTTCAAAAGGGACTATCATTTCATGTGAAATAGTTGATCCCACCTAAAATCACACTAAGACAGGCTAAGCATTTCTATAAAATTTCTAGTCAATACTATGGTACTAACTAGTTTTCAGCTAGGGTGACAAGGTATATGAATTCGAGATTCAAATTGGTCATATTCAAAGGATTATGGGTATATCTAACATTTAAACTGAATTTAAATTAAATTTGAATAGAAGTATGCATACATATACAGTAAAACAACATAAATAAATTTGAAATATTAGGTTCAACATGGTCAAAGGTGTAACTTGCCTTGCTTCGAAGTTTGTTGAGATTCGTTGAAGTTATACTCTCCGAAATAGTCGTAGTCTACATGTGAAAAATCAGAACAAACCAAACTCAAACAAAATCCAAATAAAATCCAAAAATCATAAATATATGCTGGGAGATAGAATATGAATTTAGAAATTTGGATGGGTCCAATCGGAGTTAGAGCGAAGAAGAAGGACTTCTGGTAGTTTGCATTCCAAAGAAATGAATAAAAGGAATTCTTTTCTTTATGAAAGAAAAGTGGTTGGAGGCTACAATATTTGTGTATGGTCGAAACCATAATCGAAGGTGTAGTCGAAGCCATCGTCGAAAGCATGGTCGAAGTAGCAGTTGAAGTTGCGGAGGTCAAAGTCGAAGATAGAGACTCCAAGTGCAGGTGCAGTCGAAGTTTTGGTCGAAGACCTGGTCAGAATTGTACAGTGGTCGGAAGAATTGGATTTATGCAGAGTGGTCGAAAGAATCGGACGGCTTGGAGAAGTCGGACGACTTCGAGTGGTCGGAGAGATCGGAGGGTTCAGAAAGGTCTGAGGGTGCGGAGGTTAAAACGGTCCAATAGCCATGGTTGGGTCGAAAACGGAAGTCGAAGTCGAAGGCTCCGAAATCGAAGGTTGAAGTCGAAGTCTTCGAGGTCGAAGATCGAAAGCTGGAGTCGAAGTTTCCGAAGGTCAAAGTCAAAATCGGAGTCTTCGAAGGTCGAAGTCTCTGGGGTTGAAGGTCGAAGTCAAAGTTGAAAGCTCCGAGCAATCGGAGTCTAAGAAGCCTCCGTATGGCGGAGTCTAAAGAGCCTTCGGATAGCAGAGTCTTAAGAGCTTTCGGATAGCGGAGTCTTAGGAAGTCTATGAACTGTCGGTGTCTAAGGAACCTCTGAACGGTTAGAATCTAAAGAACATCTAGACGTCGGAGTCTTAAGAGCCTCTGGAACGTCGAAAACTTATGAGCCTCTGAATGTCGGAGTCTAAGAATCGGATGGTTGGGAGAAGTCGGATGGCTTCGCCTGACATGATCCGAGTGATCCAATAGCGGCGAAGACCAGGGAGATGTACAAAAGAGGGAGAAGAGTATGGGTCCTGTTTCACCTTGGCACAAGGTTCGGATTGCACAGAGTTGCCTGGCGACGAGGGTGTAGCGGAGGTGGGTTCCATTATCGGTGGCATCGGCGAGGCGCAAGGAGGTCCGAGGCACCGACAATTCCTCGTTGAAGCTCCTCAGACGAAGAAGGTAGAAGTCACTCGATGCGATAGGTTTACGAGCGAAACCAGGGCAATTGGGTGAGGGGAACAGTGGAGCCGAGTCCATGGACGGCGATGCAGGGGCACAGCGGGGGTTGGCGAGGGGAGCAAAAGAGAGAGGGGACTGCGAGAAGTGCATTGGTGCTCTTGTGCATTACCACAAGTGGTTGGAAGGTGGTTGGCGACGAGGTGAAGCGGTGGCGCAATTTGGGCGGTGATGGCGATGGCATTCCGGCGGTAAGGAGACTCAACCAAGGGCGGTCGAGAAAATTCAAAAATTATGAAATATATACTACAAGTTAGATTATGAATTTGGATGAATTTAGAAACTAGAATCACTTAATTCGAAGTTCGGACTGAGGAGAACGAGCGATTGGAAGATTGTCGGATGAGAAAATGCTGAAAAAGGAAAAATTAGGAATATTCTGAAGGAATATTCCCGTGTGAACAGTATTGGACAGCAGCCCTGTTCACTGTTTTTGGCCGTGTCATTGGCGAGAAAAGGCACAGGAGGTGAAGCCAATGGGTTGCTAATGACTTGAGGCACATGTAGGAAGTGACGGCACGTCAAACGAAGCATGGTGATGACGTGTATGGCGACAACGACATAGGGTGTGGAGAGAAGAATAATTTTCGGGCACGAGACATGGAGAAGTAGGGTGAGCATGGCCTAGAACGCGGCGAGGAAAAGCTAGGAAAAATATCGGCTAAGCCGAAAACTCTCCGGAGGCGACGCAATCGTCGTTTGAACGACAACGGTACCGAAACACAAAAAACACAATATCTTGGTGCTCGGTGGAGCGAATCCAAAACCGTCAGAAACGTAGCCTCCTAGCATGGTTTGGCACGTTTTTACGCAAACGGATTGTTGAAAGTATTCCCGGACAGGCAGGGACGCGAAGTGCAATTTGCGGCCATGGCAAGGTGTCGGGCGCAAAAATTTAGGAAAGGTTTTTGGACGAACGGGGGGGAGCACAGCGTAGAACACGTCGAAATGAACTCAATGTTGTAGACAGCTCGTCCAACGGACTAGCGAAACATGGTGGACAAGACTTTATATAGCCTACAGGCTGACATCAGCGTTCCAGGCAAACGGAGAGAAATTAACATGCGAGAGTTGCAGCGAATCGAAGAGTAGAGCGTGGGGATCGTGATGCTCACCTTGGTTTTGGTCGGGCATGCACGGTCGGCCGGTGGCGACGCAAGGAACGGCGACGCGATATGGCCCACGGTGGCGACGATGCTCCGGCGAAGTTTCGGCGAAGGCGAGGTGAGCACCGCGTAGAACGCGACGAGGCGAAGCCAACTGTGTGGTCAAACACGGTGGGGCTCCACTAGACGAGGCGCAAAAGGTCGAAGAACGACACTTGCACAACAAAAGTAAAACTTTGATTGCGGCTAAACAAATGGGAATGAGGATTTGAGATTTTTGGAGTTGAGTGAGGATGAGGAGGGGCTACGGTGCTCCCTTTTATAGGGGTTGAGAAGGCCCGAGGAGAGAGATCAATGTTGCATGTCTTTGAATGATATGGTTTAAATCCCGCGAAAATAGCTCATGAATGAGGGGGGAAACGGTGGGAAATGAATGAGCTTGATGAGAGTAAGTGAATGCAATTTATTTCACGTAAATCCGTTGAGTAAATCACAAGTTATGAGGATTTGAAAAGGCTTCAAAAACATGAGCCATGGCTGCTGTACGCATTCTGGACGTTTGCCTCCTTCAGGAAGAAGAAAGAAAAAGGAAGAGAGAGAGAAAAAAGAAAAAAAGAAAAATCGGAAAAATTTCAAAAAAATTTTCTAAAGATCCTTGGAACCTTAAAAAACCAAAAAAATATTTTTGGAATTAATTGACGTTTATTTTAATTTTTAAAAATAATATTTTTTTCTAGCTTTAAATAATACAATAAATTACAAATAAAGCTTAAAAATCTTAGAAAACTTTATATCTAAAGCTATTTTGAACTTATAAAAAAAATTCCAACTAAAATTTACATATTTTTATTTTTATAATATTTTTTGTTTAACAGAAAGGCTCTTTTCTTTAAAGTTGAAAATCAGGTTAGCGAAAATTTTAAAATTTCAAGAAACCAAATAACTTTAATTTTCTTTTTGTGTTTTAAACTGAATTAATTATTATTTTATTTATTTTATTTTTACTTTTGTTTATTTGTTTTACTTTTCATAAGAATAGCCTTCTTTTTTTGCAGAAAATCAGGCAATTAAATTTTAAAAAACTTAAGAAACCAAAAGTAAATATTTTTTTTAAATTAAATTAAATATTTTAAAATAAACAGCTGGGCCGTTATAGACTACTTGTGTCGGGTTGTACGTATGGAACGGCAACATACGTCTGTATACGCATATAGCTTAAATGTATTAATATTGGGTAATGCTTGTACAGGTGACGGTTCAATTTTGAAGCGATCCACGCATCATCCGCCATATTAACAGGCAAGTGCATAGTAAAATAGTGGAATTATGATGGTTGCCTGATATTTACTTTTGTGGTCTATGCTTTTGTGGTTGATTGTGAGTATTGAAAGGATGTGGCATCATTTATATTCATCCTGACATGAGTTGTATGAGCCAAGCCGAAGGCAAAGTCATATAACTATTCTGGTGAGGTCGGTAAGAAAGATACATGACTAGTCCGGAGTGCCGACAAGAAAGACCTATTGAGGTAGGTGCTCCATGGGAGTGGAGTTTGTGGCCGCATGAAAGAGGCGAACATGAGTGTGTTATCGACGGTGAACACTGATTTTACTGTATGCGCGGGGTTGCATGTGGACATATCATTGCATTACATTATATCGCATTGCATGGAAGAAACTGGTGAAGGTGGAATATACGCGGAGTTTATATGATAGCTTTGCAAGATAAGTGATTTACTGATAGTTACAAGGATTGTGTCTTACAAAGATAATTGAATTCTTTTTGTTGTCGTCATTATTTTATTATGTGCTTACTAAGTCTTCGAATTTACCCTTGCCTTGTTGATTTTTTTAGGTAATTACTGAAGGCGATATACACGGGCGGGGCTAACACAGTTACTCCACATACAACAAGAATTCTTTAATCTTGTATAGCAGATGAGTTTGTTTTGTCAATTAGTATATTTATTCCTCTGCTTCTACGCTTAGTGCCAAGTCTATGTCTTTTTGCCGATTGATTGATATTTAAATAAAGGGGTCGTTGCATAAAACCAATGGCATAAGTTGGAATTGGTAGTATCTTAGAGTAGGTGGTAGCACTTTGGGCTCAGAAAAGGAGCCGGGGTGTTATAGTTGGTATCAAGTGGGCGTTAGGTCTGTGGTAGATAATTTGGTAGCCTGGGTTTTCTTAATCAAGAATTTGACTCAGAATTGGTAATTAAATTAATATTTTACTTAGGCTAAATAAAGTGCTAAAGTTTGACCTAAGATGATCGATATTTAAAACTTGACACACTCTGATGCACAATAGGATGGGGTTTGGGCAGAGCATTGCATTTACGTTTCTGCAAGTCGTGTTGTTGATTTGCATGCTTTCTAATACAATAATTTTTAGTATTATACTAGTACGGAAGATCCTTGGGTATATACATGAGCTACTAATCTACGAGAATGTTTGGAAAGGAGATGTATCACAAATTAATCTTTGTTCACGAAGGTACAGATCAAGAGGCCACAAACCGAGAGATCAAACAAAAAAAATAGTGAATGAATTTGTGTAACAACTCTACATATGTATAATTAAATTGTTAAATTAAGCTCCAAGGAAGGGCTTGACAACCGCCGCTTCTTGATCGGCAACGGGCTCTGCACCTCCTCCTCCTCTCCCCACCTTCTCATGCCGGTGGCCGTCACCGGCACCGGCATCAGGTTCAGGTCGAAGTCCCTCGCGCCTGACCCGGAACCCGACGCCGACGCGGACGCCGTGAGCGACACCGACAGCCCGTCCCAGTAATGGCACCTCTTGTGCCCACCGAGCGCCTGCCCCGTCGCAAAGCTCCGATGGCACACCGAGCACCTGTGCCTACCGCCCGACGTTGTCGACGACGACGTGCCCTCGGCCGACGACGCGTTTATTGCGCGTAGGGGCAGCACGGCCGACGGCTTCCGGTGGCTGGCCTTGTGCCCGCCGAGCGCTTGGTGCGACGGGAACGCCTTGCCGCAGACGGAGCACCGGAACCGGAGCTCGCACTCTGGCGCTGTCGATGCCGTAGTCCGTAGCCAGTGCCCCACCCCGGCATGGCCTCCGGATTCCGCGGCGGAGAGCGCCATGAGGCACAGGGAGACGTAGTCGTCGTGGGTCATGTTCATCATGGCGTAAAAGCTAAGGGGATGTGTCTAGATGCTGGATGGATATATTGGATAGGATTCTGAGTAGTGCGTGTATATATATAACCTAGGTGCGTGCAAGTGTGTGTTCTATATATGTAGGAATGGCAGAGTGGGTGGGAAGGAAGGTGAGAGGAGTTTTGGTCGAAGTAGCACGAGGGCGGACGTGAAGGATCCCATGCATGTATTAGGCGCGATTTCCACACGTTCGCGCGTGCATGCATGTGTTGTCTTCTCGCCTGGCAAGTGGCAACTCGAAGAATTGACAAGGGAGAAATATTCTTGCCTGATTGGCCATGTATTATACATGTCATTGGTAATAACTTCCCCTTTATGGACAACCGGTTGATCCAAATTTACGGAATCTTCTGATGAATTATTCATCAATTCGATCGTGTCCTTTTGCATAATCTAGTTGAAGTGGCCTGTGATACTTATACTATATTTAGCGCCACAAATTTTTTCGATTGAACTCGATCCTTAGCATTGATACAGGTGAACAATTCAAAATTTGTAGCAAGACGACTACACCCTAAATATTATATTATATTATTCTTTGTGAACTAGCGGTTTCTTGTGCAATTGCACGGCTAAATATTATATTTGTTATATAACTCTATTGCTGTTCGAGAATACAATTGTATCTATTATAATTATTGCAATAGTTATAGGGCCTGTTTGATATGGCTGTGGTTTCTGATTTTTGGTTGAAATTTTTAAATTTTAGTTGTTTGCGACAAAAATTACGACAGAGAGATAATCGCTTGCGATTTTGGATTATACAGATGTTAGGCTTTTAATGTGTACTACAATTAACTTGTAGACCCCGTCTTAAAAAAATACTCCGTTTAAAAGTTAGGTATTGTAGTAAAAGTTAAAAGCCGTTTTTAGAAGTCGAAAAGAACAAGCCCATAATCTCTATACATTATTAATATACACCGTTATAATCTAGCTCCACCAAAATAAGTGTTGTTGATCTTATCTTTTTCTCTCGATTAATGAGAGAAATTCTTATTTATATATGATTAGTTTATTCTGTTATAAATTTGGCCCCATCAAAATAAATAATGCAAATCTTCTTTTTTTCTCTTGTTTAATGAGACATTTTTAGGAATTTTGTTTTTGTCTGATCTAAGCACCATTATGAGTTTTCTAGACCTTGAATCGAAGGGTATACATTGAATATCACAGTCGTTTGTAGATATATAGATATCTAGACTATCCAAAGAATTATGACAAAAGACGCCCAAAACAAAAACAAAAGCCAAACAGAAGAAGGCATTCTTTTGTGTAATGACTTGTTAGTACAGTACATAAATATTATACATGAACTCGCAAATAAATTATGCAAGAACTAGCAATAGAGTTGTGTTTGATCGATCTTATGTATGATGTTTTTCCTCTTTTAAATTGATTGATGTAGGAAGGACTATTATGCATGTTGTAATAACCGTATTTGTGCGCATTATGATAGGTCTGGCGGCTATGGTACGTTCTCTTTGTTGTATTGTTTGTCCGTACTTTATGTCCCATTTGGGAGTGGCAAGGTTTGTTAAACTTATCACATCATGGGTAGGAATGTGATACCAGTCAGAAACAGGGTGCTGCTTGGAAAGTGATATCAGTCAGAAACGACGGGTGCTGCTTGGAAAGTTGGAAGTTTTCAAGTGTAGGACAGGTGCATACTAAATAATGAATTACCATAACTTACTTATATTGAGAGAGTAAACAACATTGTTATGTCAACGTTATTATTATATTGCCCCCTCCTGAAAATCATTTGACCGCCTCTTGAAAAGAAATATGCATGCATGCACCATTTTTTACTCTTTGTAGGATACAGTAACCTATTCAAATCCGTAGATCTTGACCACATTTAGGCACCGCTCAATTTATCTTTTGTTTTTTATTTTTTTCACTATTCATTAATTTCTTTTTTTCTGTTTTTTTATTTTTTTAGGCTTTTTTGCCTTTTCTTTTTTTCGTATTTCTTTGTATTGTTCGTTATGGGTTAACATGTTTTTTTCTATTTTTAATGTTTTTAATTATGCCAAATAAATAAACTTATCTACATAAAAATAAGTCAGGTACAGTAAAAAAGTTATAAGTCAACGCTATTCTAAACATCTTAGTGTTGTTTTGGAGTTATGACCGATTTCAACATGTACCTATCCGGCTCCAGCTCATTCAAACCAGGGGCGGACCGACCGGTGGGTCAGGGGGGCTGGCGCCCACCCTACCTCCGGCCGGAGAGTGGGTACCCCCTAGCCCCTACCTCCGGCTGGGGCGCCACGCCGCCAGCCATCGCCATGCTTGCCAACTTGTCTGCCACCAGCTTGGGCTACTGGGCTAAGACGGTGAGACCATTTTGTGAAGGCAAAAGCATTGCAATAAAAGTGCCAATTTAGGCCCAAAACAACATTGCAGCAAAGTGTAAAGGCCTAATCGACAAAAGCCCACCAAGGCAGCAATTGGGGAACGAAATTACCAGATCCAATTCGGCCAAAGTACCACACTCTTGCATCCTCGATTAGTCGATTTCATCCCTTCTCAGCTACTCCTCACCTCTTGCAGTTGGTGGCGGTGGCACAGAGGGGCGACGAGCGGTGTTGGTGGCTTGGTGCAGCCAGATCTGGAGAGCTGCGGGCGCTAACCGCCAGATCTGGAGGCAGGACGGCTGTAGGAGGCGTGGAGTGACGCGCCGTCATGCCGAGGCGCTGACAGGGCAGCGGTCGGCCAAAGAGGTAAGGCTGCGAGGCGCCGAGGCATGAGCTTGTAGAGTTGTAGTGGGGAATTGGGGAGGCGAGACCGCGAGAGGGCTAGACGGCTAGTCGCCGGTCGGGCAGAGGCACGAAGCGGCCCCGGAGCCCAAAGCCCGGAGCCGGAGGGACCTGGTTCACCTGCCGCTGCCCGCCAGTACTGCCTCTGCCTGGTGCCTACCGCCCGCTGCGTGCTTTGAGGCCTTGAGGGAGAGGTGCACTACTGCGCCGTGCGGTCTTTTGTTTTGAGGGAGAGGACTAAGAGTCTGAGAGACAGAGAAAGTGAGACAGCAAGTCTTTGCCGTGCGGTCCCCGTCTTTGCGTGCCTACGTCTTCTTTGTCTTTGTGCTTCTTTGAGGGAGGTGGCCGAGAGCACGATGCACCACTGCATCATAACAGCAAGAAGCCAAGAGCCGACAGGTGTGTTGTGTAATGTACTAATGTCAGAATGTGTATACTTTATAGGATTGAATTATTGAAAGTATGAAACAGTTGCAAGATATTACACAACATTGTTAGAGAAGCTAGAGAATGATAAGGCTGTCACTGGCATAGGGTTGCATCAAAAAATGAGCCTAGCTAAACCTTCTGATACTAGATGGGGCTCTCATCTAAAAACTATACTACGTATTTACCAAATGTGGGAGGCGATATTAGAGGTACTAGAGATTATAAGTAAAGATGTATGTCAACCATCAAGTCATGGTGGAGCATCTGGATCGATACGAAAATGAAAATCTTTGAATTTGTTTTATATTGCATTTATTAATAGACTTGCTAAGCATTACAAATGAGTTATCACTTGCTTTGCAAAGGAAAGATCAAGATATTGTTGAAGCTATGGATTTGCTTGTAGATGTGAAAATGCGTTTGCAGGACATGAGAGACAATGGATGGGAGCCATTATTCCAGCGAGTAAAAAAGCTTTTGTGAATCAAATGAGATTCATGTGCCAAATATGGAAGAACTCATTCCAGTTAGAGATATGTCTGCACGTAAGAAGCATACAGTGACTTACTATCACTATTTCTATGTTGAGATTTTCATTAGTGCTATTGAAGCCATTACATCAGAGTGAACCATCGGTTTAATGAAGTTTCTTTAGAGTTACTGGTATGCATGTCTTGTCTTGATTCAAGAGGCTCTTTCTCCAAGTTTGATGTAGATAAGCTTGTTCGACTTGCTGAGATTTATGCTGATGACTTTGACATAGCTGATCGTTTATTGTTAACAAATCAGCTTTAAACATTTGTTATCAATGTCAAGAGAAGTGTAGAATTTCATAGATGTGGTGATATTGCAAAGTTAGCTCAAAAGATGGTTGAAACAGAAAAAAATAGAACATTTCCATTGGTCTATCGCCTCATTGAGCTAACATTGATCCTTTCAGTAGCAACGGCATCTGTTGAAAGAGTCTTTTCGGCAATGAATATTATCAATACAGATTTGTGCAATAGAGTAGCGGATAAGTGGTTCAGTGACTTGATGATATGCTACACTAAGCGAGAGATTTTTAGAAACCTTAATGATGATAGAATTAGAAAACGCTTTTAAAGCATGAAATCTCGTAGAATACTATTGCGTCGTACTTGCACTACTACTACTACTACTCAATCCTAGTTACTGGTATATTTCATCCTTTTTTCAATCTTTATAACTATTCACAAATACAATTTCTGATTTCATCACTAAGTTTGCTAATTTTGATGTGCAGATAACTGCTTACATATATTTATGGGCATTACAAGGCACATTATCTATTACCAAGGTACAATCTTTGTTGTATTTTGTATTTTTACTATGTCCCTATTCTAATTATGTATGATTTTGGATTGCAAAATATAGTTCACTTTATGTTTAGTATGTTTATCTTTTGTACATTATGTCCCGTTAGCCCCCTCCTAAAATTTGGCTCTGGGTCCGCCACTGATTCAAATCGACAGGGAGAATGATAGGATCCGCCAGTCCAAGGCAAAAGCAACAGGGAAATCTTTTTGTACAAAAGGGAATACATTAATTCAAACAAATCAAATTTTCCAAAAAAAAAATACTGAACTGCACCATTATGTTCCTCGCAGAAATGCTCTTTATGTGTAAAAAGGAAGTGTATCATTATGTGTAAAAGAATGACCAATCAAGCTAAAATGCTCTTTATATTCTCAACATATATAATATGAGCACACATATATATCTTGTGCAATCAAATATTTAAGTGCAAACATGCAAACCATACACTTTGGATTGTGCCAAATCAACATACAAAAGTGGCAAAACATTTCAAGAGCTGGTCTTTTGAGTATTAAATCATCATCCTTTATTTCAACTCAAAAGGAGTTAAGATAAATGGAAGGAAAAGGGTGATGTGAACAACGACTTTTGTATTTTTGTTACTTATACTACCTCCAGTCGAAAATAATGACCTTGTAGTAAGTTGGTTTTAGTTTCAAGGCAACATTGTCCACCAAATTGGGTCTGTTAATTAATTATTAGCAGTGGTGCTAGAGATATTGATCAAAATCTATAGGGCCGAACTACGTCAAAAGACAAAGGTATTTAGCTCTTTCCATGTTCTACGTATATATGGAGCTAAAGCGGCAAAATTAATTCATACTAGATGTAGTAGTTTATTTGGGAATTCTCATTTCCCTAACAAAATATTTATCTCAACAGGTCCTAAAACATGTAATCCGTGCCAGGCAGTGGCAGACCCACCGAGGGGTCAGATGGGGCTGGCGCCCCCTCTACGTCGGCCGCTCCCCCTAGCTCCCCGTACAGGAGCACCAACAAGGAGTATCACCGGTGGGGCTTGGGGAAGAAGACACTTTAGTGGCTTTAATCAGTGTGCAAGCGCGTCCCCAGCCGCCCCCAATTGTTCGACGGAATGCTCAATAACGGCGCGGGAGCCGATGAACCTGGGAGTTGAGCCCGATCCAAGAATTGAAGAAGGACGCCCGTGCAACGACTCCATGGCGTGCTGCCGCCGTGGACGGGCGCCACCACCACCTGCCGGCAACCCAGCGACTCGATTCCCGAAGAGCAGAGCCGGCTCCGGCGGATGCGGGAGCTTAGCGGGCCAGTGGCGCGCGCAGACGGCGAGCATCAAGCAAGACATGCGCACGCAGAGCCGGCAAGGCGGAGGTAGAGTTCTTGGCGAGGAGAGGGAAGGGAATGCGTCCTTGTCGAGGCGCTTGAGTTCTCGTCGTGCCTTTCGATGGCATCCACAGCTAGACAAAAAGAAACTATAGAGATCAGAGTTGCCGCTGCTGTTGTGTGTCAAAAACTGTGCCTTTTTTTGTTTTTGAGTGGAAAAACTGTAGCTTTTTGAGCCCACTATAGTCATAATAGCTTTTTTCTACCTCTCACCGACAATGCGATAGGCTACCGTAAGCCGTTAACTCGGCATTCGGTAAACTGGTGAACAAGGCCTATTAACCCTTCCTAAATTTTTATTCTGGATCCACCACTGGCGTCAGGTAGATGCGTTTCAACTTCCAATTTATACTAGGGTTTGGCCCGTACATTGCTGTGAGAATGTATGGACTTTTTTCTTTGAAATGGGCATATGAAAGGCCAACAACGTAAGCACAACAATCAAGAATAAATCTACTTGCTTGTTCGGTTTTAACATTCTCTCAAAATATATGGTTGGCTCTAGAATAGATCGTACAATTTGTTTGGTGGTTTTGTAGGTGTATCTATATCCATTGGATCTAAATCAGACGGTAGGGAGAAAATGTGGTGATGTGGCACTATCTAATCAAGCCTATCGATCGAGGATACTGCTTTACTGCCTTCGAATTCTGTCATGCTACTGCTTCTTGCGTACCTGCCTTACTTCCTTTGCTACTTTGTTTCTCTTAATATTCTGCTCCAGAGACGACGACACCTAAGCCCAGCCACGCAGAATTCTTTGCGAGTGTTGAGGGCCTTGCAATGGAACGTCGGGCGGCAGGAAAGCTTGCACTGACCCGGCATCCTCTGGTGCTAGACTTTGTCATTAGCTTTAGAGAAAGAAAAGATTGTTAGTTTTAATTAACGGAAAAGTGCCCTATGTAATTTATTGGATTAATTCTAATTATAAAAGATCTAGTATGATGATTGCTAGATTTAAAGTATTTAGAATTATTGGATTTTAAATCCCTCTTGTCTCCCTTATAAAAGAATTATATGTATATTCTTGTATTGGAGAATATTAAATTTAACAGTGTAATATGAAGGGTATTTATGAATGCATTAAAGTAATACTTGTTAGCCATTGAAGAGGCCTACTTTGAACAAGAAAAGTTTTCTGCAATATGGATCAAGTTATGTTTATGTATGATTAAGGTTGAACAAAATAGTGTTGTAAATTAAAGTTTCCGCTTACATTTGGTATCAGAGCAAGGTTACAACACTTTTGTTCACCATGAAAGTTTTGGTTCTGTTGTCTTAATGTTTTTTATGGTCTCTTTGCTGATCATATAAAAGTTTTGTTAATGCTATTTTGTATAGATTTTGTATTGGACATAAATAGTGTTCGTCCTAGTACATTGAAATAGTATCTTCGTGTATTTGTTTCTTATGAATTGAAATACCAATTAAATGATCAATATATAGTACAAGTTAGTCGTCGCCAAAGTGGCATAACTAGAAAGTTATTGACATTTATTTGTGTATTTTTTTTATTGTCCGATCATATCGAATATTGTTACAATGACCGTACAATTAAACTTATTAATTATAAAGCTTGAAGGTCGCCCAAAGGTGGATCATTGCTTATAATTAATAACATGAAAGAGATTGCTCAACATTCTTGATAACATGTATATCCAAAGATAGCATGTGTAAAGATCTGAGTATGTTTGAAAAATATATTAAAGTATATCTTTTGAGAGCTTTAAAGTTTGTATTTAAAATTCATCTAAAGATGGTTTTAGATGCATGTCTAAAAGTTTTTATGTTTGAATCTATTTTGGTTAGAATATTTATTTTGAGCATGTTCTTTTCTGCAGCCACCATAAACCTGTATGCTCAAAGCAGCGGGCTTGTAAAGTTTAATGGACTAAATTATAATGATGGTCTGAGCAAGTGTGTTTCCAATTGGGTGTTATGAATTTAGATTACGCATTGCTTATGAATAAACCAATTATTACTGAGGATAGTACAGATGATGATTTGTCTCTTTTAGAGACTTGGGAAAGGTCCAACAGGTTGAGTTTGAATCTAATGCGTATGTTGATGGCTGAAAATGTTAAGCCATCAATGCCCAAAAACAGAAGATGCAAAAGAGTTCATATTGAAAATTAAAGAATACTCTCAATCGGACATCACGGACAAGTCCATTATGGGGAGTCTCATGAGTGAGTTGACGACTAAGAAATTTGATTAGTCGCAACCCATTCATGATCATGTGACAAACATGGCTAATATTGCACCGAAGTTGAAATCCATGGGCATGGACTTGAATGAATCTTTTTTTGGTTCAATTCATTATGAGCTCACTACCTCCTGAATTTGGCCAGTTCTAGGTGAATTATAACACCATTAAAGATAAATGAAAATTTCAAGAAGTAAAGGCCATGTTAGTTCAAGAGGAAGGGAGATTAAAGAAATATAGAGAAAATTCTGTCCATCTCACGGTTCATGAGGGTGCTAGCGGCAATAAGGTAAAACCAGGGAAAAATGGTAAAAAGAAGGATAAGGCTCCTGGAGCTGTTAAGGAGGGTCAAATTCGTAAAGATATGAAATGTTATTTCTGCAAGAAATCTGGACACTTCAAGAAAGATTGCCCAAAACGAAAGGCTTGGTTCGAAAAGAAAGGTACATATTATGTTTCTGTATGCCTTGAATCAAACCTTATTGAAGTTCCCAATAATACCTGGTGGTTAGATACTGGTGCAACTACTCATGTGTCACATATTTTACAGGGATTCCTTTCGATCCAACCCATAAGTGGAACTAAAAATTTCCTGTATATGGGAAATAGAATGAAGACACAAATTGAAGGCATTGGGACATATCGCTTAATTCTAGATTCTAGATGCCACTTGGATCTTGAAAAGTGTCTTTATGTTCCCGAATGTGCTAGAAATTTAGTTTTTGTTGCTAAGTTGGATAATAAAGGTTTTAAGTTTAAGATTGGAAGTGGTGTATTTTCCTTGTATAAGTGTGAGTACTATTATGGTTGTGGTACTTTATCTGAAGGATTGTATCGCTTTAATTTTAATAATGGATTTGCTGAATCTCTTTTTAATGTTGTTTTTTATGTTAGCAATAAACGTAGTGCACATAGTGAATATTCTGCTTTTCTATGGCATCAAAGACTTGGTCACATATCCAAAGAAAGAATAATGAGGTTAATAAACAATGAAATTCTACCTCAATTGGATTTTGTCGACTGGAACATATGTGTAGGATGCATTAAAGGAAAACAAACCTCTCATATATCAAAGCATCCTGCCACAAGAAGTAGTGCACCATTAGAGTTAATACACACTGATATCTGTGGTCCTTTTAATGTTCCTTCCTGGGGAAATGAAAAGTATTTCATCACTTTCATTGATGATTACTCACGTTATTTCTATTTATACTTGTTGCATGAAAAGTCTCGAGCAGTGGATTACCTAAAGGTATTCATTGATGAGGTTGAAAGGCAACAAGATAAAAAGGTTAAAGTTGTGAGATCCGATAGGGGTGGTGAATATTATGGCAAATATAATGAAAATAGACAATGTCCAGGTCCATTAGCTAAGTTCCTTGAAAGTAAAGGTATTTGTGCACAGTATACAATGCCTGGAACACCTCAGCAAAATGGTGTAGCTGAAAGGAGAAATCATTCTCTTATGGAAATGGTTAGGAGTATGATATGTAATGTAAATGTACCTATATCCTTGTGGATGTATGGATTAAAGACTGCTGCATATATTCTAAATAGGGTTCCTAGTAAGTCAGTTCCTAAGACTCTTTATGAACTGTGGACAGGAAGGAAACCTAGTTTAAGACATCTTCATGTTTGAGGTTGTCCAGCAGAAGTAAAGATATATAATCCACATGAAAAGAAACTTGATGCAAAAACCATTAGCGGTTATTTCATCGATTATCCTGAAAAATCTAAAGGATATATATTTTACTGTCCTAACCATAGTACAAGAATAGTTGAGTCTGGAAATGCTCGATTCATCGAGAATGGTCAAATTAGTGGAAGTAATGAATCTCAAAGAATAGTTAATGAGATTTGAACAGAAACTTCTTCAACTAACATTTCTCCTCCAGATGTTGTTTTAAAGTTGCCTAACAACACGGAAAGAGAAAATTTAGTTGGTGAAAAGTCGATGGATGATATAGAAGTCATGAAGGAAAAAGATATATCACAAGAAATAGCACTAAGAAGGTCTGTAAGACCAGCTATTTTGGATGATTATGTGGTATACTCTTTAGAACATGAATGTGATTTAAGTATAGATGAAGATCTGGTCTCATTTGTACAAGCCAAGAAAAGTAATAATTCAGAAAAATGGTGTAATGCTATGGAAGATGAGTTAAAATCAATGAATGACAACAAAGTCTGGGATTTGGTTGAGTTACCTAAAGGATCAAAGCAAATTGGTTGTAAATGGGTTTTTAAGACCAAACGCAACTCAAAAGGCAATATTGAAAGGTACAAAGCCAGACTTGTTGCTAAAGGTTATACTCAGAAAGATGGCATTAATTATAAAGAGACTTTCTCTCCGGTTTCTAAGAAAGATTCTCTAAGAATTATTATGACCTTAATTGTACATTATGATTTAGAAGTTCACCAAATGGATGTAAAGACCACATTTCTGAATGGCAATCTTGAAGAGGAAGTTTATATGGATCAACCAAAAGGTTTTAAAGTCCAGGGAAAGGAAAATTTAGTGTGTAAAATAAAGAAGTCAATATGTGGGCTTAAACAAGCATCCCGCCAATGGTATATTAAATTTAATAATACCATTACATCGTACGGATTTACAGAAAATACTGTTGATCGATGTATCTATCTTAAAGTCAGTGGGAGCAAGTTTATTATATTAGTCTTATATGTTGATGATATTCTGTTAGCCGCTAATGATAAATCATTGTTACATGATGTAAAGAAATTCCTCTCTACGAATTTCGAAATGAAAGATATGGGTGAGGCATCCTTTGTCATTGGAATAGAAATATTCCATGATAGAAATCAAGGATTGTTAAGTTTGTCTCAGAAAGGATATATCAATAAAGTTTTAGAGAGGTTTAGAATGGATAAGTGTTCCACCGGCATAGTTCCAATTCAGAAAGGAGACAAGTTTAGCAATATGCAATGCCCGGAAAATGATTTGGAACGAAAAGAAATAGAATCTATTCCATATGCTTTGGTAGTTGGGAGTTTAATGTATGCTTCAACATGCACTCGACTAGATATTAGCTTTGCTGTTGGTATGTTGGGTCGATATCAAAGTAATCCTAGGATGGATCATTGGAAAGCTGCGAAGAAAGTTCTTCGATATTTACAAGGCACCAAGGATTGCATGCTCACTTACAGAAAGTCAAATAACCTTGAAGTGATTGGTTATTCAGATTCAGACTATGCTGGATGTATAGACTCAAAAAAATCTACATTTGGCTATATTTTTATGTTGGCTGGAGGAGCAGTCTCTTGGAAGAGTGGGAAGCAGTCAATTATTGCTACTTTTGCTATAGAGGCCGAATTTGTGGCTTGTTTCGAAACCACTATTCAAGCATTATGGTTACGAAATTTGATAACAGGTCTCCATATTGTTGACTCAATAGAGAGATCATTAAAAATTTATTGTGACAAGTCCACAGCTGTATTCTTCTCCAAAAATGACAAATACTCGAAAGGTGGAAAACACATGGAATTGAAGTATTTGTCAGTTAAAGAAGAAGTACAAAAATAGAAGGTGTTTTTTGAGCATATCAGTATTGATCTTATGATAGCGGATCCGTTAACTAAAGGTCTACCGCTCAAGACATTTAATAGTCATGTCGAAAGTATGGGTTTAATTGAGAAGTTCTTGTTATCATAGTAATGTGTTTGTAAAGATTTGTACAAGTTTGTACAAATAACCGTTGCTCATATTATTGTGACAAGTTTGAATTCAATTATTGTTTTTGTCCTTTCTTTCACATTATGGAGTTTAGTGAAATAATTAAGGATTATGTTTTCCTTAATTAAAGATATATTTTGGATTAAATTGATTGTGATATATGGAAGGAATCTTATTGACTAAAAATTTGAGACCGCCATAATCCTTTCAATTTATTGGAAAAGACATCATTAGCTTTAGAGAAAGAAAAGAAAAGATAAGATTGTTAGTTTTAATTAGCTTTAGAGAAAGAAAAGAAAAGATAAGATTGTTAGTTTTAATTAGCTTTATCACTGACCCGGCATCCTCTGGTGCTAGACTTTGTCATTAGCTTTAGAGAAAGAAAAGATTGTTAGTTTTAATTAACGGAAAAGTGCCACATGTAATTTATTGGATTAATTCTAATTATAAAAGATCTAGTATGATGGTTGCTAGATTTAAAGTATTATAATTATTGGATTTGAACAAGAAAATACTTGTTAGCCATTGAAAAGGCCTACTTTGAACAAGAAAAGTTTGCTGCGATATGGATCAAGGTATGTTTATGTATGATTAAGGTTGAACAAAATAGTGTTGTAAATTAAAGTTTCCGCTTACAAAGATAAGCAACGTGTGCATGGGTAATATCACCCATATAATTTTCTCAATGAAGAACTAGCAGCATTTCTAGCTAAGACTAGTTTCGACCAAAGAATAGTTTTCGACACCCTGAGCCTTTAGGTTAAAGTCGAAGTTCCTCACCGGCGTCGACCCGGCTCGACGCCGCGACGCGAACGCAGACACAGCGACCGTGTATTTTGAAAAGTCTGAGCAGTACAAGTACTATGTGAGTGTGTCTATGACGATTATTAGTTGCATCTTGTAGTTCAAATAGCATGTGCCATTTTACAATATTGTTTAGCATCGCGACTGTTAGGTGGAAAATCAGTACTACTCTCAACTGACATTAGAAAGATTCAAATCTTGTTGCAAGAAGAATGTATTCTAATATCTCTTAATTCAATGTCTTGTGGATTAATTAGCCCAAGGCAAATGAGTATTATTGTGTGCATGTATGTGAATGATATGTATATAGGATTTTTTTTATGGTGCACCCAAATTAATATGGACCGTCCATTTTGCATGATCCAACAATTCGTCCGCACTCCTAAAAAGTACAATAAATTTCCTGTAGTGGTACAGTAAAATAGCATATTTCGTATAGTAAAACGAAAATATTGACTTCAGCCAATTTTATTCTACACATATGTCATATGTCTATGCTTAGAAAAGTATAATAAATCTTCTGTAGTGGTGCAGTAAAATAGCGTATTTTGTGCAGTAAACGATTTTTATAACGTTAAAACATATTCAACGTGCACCTCGTGATGCGGCCCATATATCATTCGCTAATTTTTCTTGTGCTTTGTCTAGTTCTTGTGCCGCGTGTGAGGAGGCTAATCATGTACATGCGTGGGTCCATGCATGGAGGTGTTTTGGGTCACCGAGTCAGTTTGATGCAGACAAGAAAGAATAGGAGATTACACATGAACGGAAGGGAAAATACAATGGGAGATATATTTGCATGCACTGGAAAATAGGATGGTTAGGCCAGATGGTTTCCATGTTCCCCACGAATACAATCTGCATGCATGGAATTACTAGTGCCTTTGTTCCCTTAAAATCAGGTGTACGGGCTGCATGGCACGTCAACATCTATCTACAGCAGATTGGACTAGAGGGGGATTTGATCATGTGCAATGGTTTTTGGCAGAGAGAAGATAGGAAACAAGGCTCAATAGGGCAATGCACCTATGTAATTTAGAGTTGAATTTTGAGTTTTGTCTCCAAGAGAGAATTAGCCATAATGGCTCGTTAGGATCTACCCCTGTTATCGAGTTTGGTGAGAGCTTATCAAAAATCGTCGAGTTGTTGAAGGTCCTTTAGAGGTTACTTCTTGTTGCGCGAGATCAAGATCTTCGTTCTTGGGGTGTGCAAATTATCTAGCAAGTACATCTACTACAAATCAATTCACGAGATTGCTACATGTTCATGTTGTTTTGCTACGAAAGATCAGGCCAACTAAGGATTTAATCTCGTTTCGAGGTTCGATCCACATCACCTCGTTTTGTTAAGCTCGTAATTTCGAACACAACGGTGTAAATGGATTGCAGACTGAATGTTCAGTTAAAGAGATATTACGATTCTAAGTTTATAGTCAAAAGAGAAAACTCCTACATAAAGTACAATAACGGTGCTAACACATATATTACTATACATGATGTACGCTTTTATGATCAAACTCTACCGGTGGCGCATATACTCCATCCGATGTCAGCGGCGAGACGTGGGTTCGTGGCCTATAGTAACTTATTCTACGTGCAGCTATAAAATAGGGTGTGTGTGTGTATATACATACTATTCTGCACGCAGCTATAGAATGTGTGCCAGAAAGTTACTACCATGCATGATAGAAGTTACTGCTAAATATATGTAGTGTTACTTGTAGTAACTTTATATGTATTTGATAGTATCTTCACTCACGCATGATAGTAACTTTCCAGCACACAAACGTAGAATAGCGCAATTGTGTGTATATATGAAAATAGTTGCATACTCTTAAGAACACGTACTACCACTTCTAACATACCACTTAAACGAAGAAGTTATATATCTTTATATTTTGAGTATAATCTAACAATGATTATAAGATACTTTAAAGTGAGTTTCAACAAATCAAATCAATGGACAGAAACGAATTAAATGAACAAATTCAACAAATCAAGGAACAGTCGAGCATCGGCTAGTTCTCATCTTTTTACAGCACAAGATGGAGGAGATATTAATTTGACATCCTGAGTTTCTTGGCCGGCAGTGGGCTCTGCACCTCCTCCTCCTCTATCCCCCTCTTCATCCCGGCGTTCTCCGGCACCGGCAACAGGTTCAGGTCAAAGTTCCTCACGGCCGACGACCCTGACGCCGACGCCGACATGGACACCGACACCGACGTGCCGTCCCAGTAGTGAAAGCGCTTGTGCCCACCGAGCGCCTGCCCCGTCGCGAAGCTCCTCGTGCAGATGGTGCACCGGTGAGGCCCGTTGCTCCCGCCCGACGACGCCGTCTCCTCCGAGTCACCCGCGGACGCCTGCGCGGCGGCGGTGTAGAGGTGCTGTTTCCCCGTGGTCGGCTTGCGGTGGCTGGACTTGTGCCCGCCAAGAGCCTGGAACGACGCGAACGCCTTCCCGCAGACGGAGCACGGGAAGCGGAGATCCTGCGGCGGCGCGGGGTGCGGGAACCAATTGCTAACGGCGTGCTCCTCCCCCCGCCAGTCCCGTCCGGTGCCGGCGAGGTCGGCGAGGCAGATGGCGAGGTACTCCTCCTTCTTCAGCACCGGCGTAGGGAGGGAGAGGGAGAGCGCGAGAGCCTCCAGGGCTGCGACCATTGTAGCAAGCTCTCAAACGCTCGTTTTCTTGGACTTTCGGTTCTTAATCACGTAGCGCGCCGTCGGAAGCTGGCAATCGATCGACCGATTTGGAGTTGGGCGAGGCGGAGTTCGCCGCGCGCCGGTATATATACGGACAGGGAGGGCGGTGGGAAAGCAGTGCCGTGAGAAGAAGTCATAGCGATCGAGCGCGCAGTCAAACATGCTGGCTGGTGCATGGTCCCCACCTGGCGGTCAACGGCAACGTTGCTTCGCGCTGCATGCAGCCTGCGAAATGAAATACTAGTAGTACCGTATGCAGCGGCGACTCGCGCGTGAGTTGTTGGCGCGCCACCTGAGCGCATGTGCCGGATTTTGATGGGGCCCATCGGCAGTGGCCCAAGACGGCGGCGCGTGTACGCACACTAGAGTGCTACTTTTCGATTGGTGGATTTCCACGTATCACCGAGACGACGACCACGACCATGTGGAGTAACTAGAAAACTTCCGTGATTAGTTTAGATCCATGTGTTAATACGGATAAAAAATTCATATTAGTCAGCATATTAAGCTATTGCCACTAGGCTTAGTCTGTGCTACGTCCTTAGCTTCACCGTCGCACCTAGTTGAGCTGCTCCCCAGCCCACTCATGCCTCCGCTGCACAATGCTCTCAACTTTACCACTATGATTCGCGTTGCACCTCCGCCGGCTACACACCTGGCCTGTAACTGTGTTGTCGCGTCGTATCACCCGCAACCAAATTAGACTATATTAGAGTTGGTAGAGGTGGTCTTACTCAACAGTGATAATTAAATAGGATAACTTAACAACAGCAAGGTCTACTATAACTTTGTTTATTGGTGGCGACAGGAAAGCTAAGATGAGAGAGTGAAATGAATTTGTCAGAGGGAGAAGTAGGTGAATTTGTGGGAGGGCGGAGGAGGTTGTTGGCGTAAGTATTAAAAATCTTAGTAGTTAATTTGTTTTTTGTTACAGAGTTTTTAGGGGTGGAAGAGAGATGTGAGAGGGAAGGTAGGATAGGTGTACAAGGTATGACTGCTCACTAACTCCTCCTTTTAAAATAGTGTAATATATTTCTAACGCATGCCTCGTAGACTCTGAAATGTGAGTTTCTGTTGGATTCAACAGTCGTGCCAAATTACGTCCTGATCAATTGAGCTATATACTGGAAGACGCGCAATGTAATTTGCTCTGTTTCACATACATCAAGCAGGTTATAACGCATAATATATACTGTTTTGTTTTAACAAATCTGTCAATATATACTACTGTTTTGTGCATATAGTGATCAAAGTATACAAAATTAATAACTACTATATCTAGCTAGTAGAAATCGGAGTGCTGATCATTAGATCTAGTAGTACGTGCGACGCTGACACGCAAGCATACAACTCCAACGTACTATCTGTATGTGTGCATGCGTACGTATGTATAGCAAGCTAGCTCGGCTGTCGCACTTTGTACTCCGGCAACTTCCCGGAAATGGCAAAACGGAAGAAAATTCCGGCACACAACACACGGTCTAGTCTCTAGATAAGACGCGTGCATGGTGCACCTAGGCAGCGACTGGCCTTTGGCTGGACACTTGACCTGCGTGCGGCTTAATTGATTTAGCTGGATAACTGGCCGGCCTCGTTGGCCTTTCCATTTCTTTCTGAAAAGATGAAAAGAAACATACATCTTCTAATCGGCGTCACATGACAGTATGAAATGAGCGTTTCGCGCCTAATTGATGATCAAGAAGCTAATTAATTAAGAGCTTCCATCCCATTACTCCGCTGCAAACGTCTGCGTAAATGGAAGGATCACTTTCAGACGTCTCTCGTAAGTGAACCGATTAGTTTGCTTCAAGGAAAAAAAAAGAGTTAATCGATGAAGGAGATAGAATCTACTCATGTTTCCACATGTTTGTTCCTCCGAGTTAGGTTCCCGGTCAGCATAGCGAAGCCCTGGGAGTCATCATTTGGTTGGTAACGCATAACACCACTTTGCGTCGCGAGCGAAACAAGAAAGCGAAGGAGTTCACATCGAACTGGGTGGGATACCTTATTATATTATATAGCGCGCGTGATACTTGTGCTTGATGGCTACGGCTTAGCAGCCTTCACGTGGATGATATATTATTTTTATGTGATGCCTGGTGCTTGATAACTCTAGCAGCCGTTTTTGCGCGCTACTAGCTGTTCAGTAAAATCAATTGGCTGAACTCACAAGTCATCAATCATCCTAATAGCAACAACACTGTAGGCTGCACTCAGCGGCACCGCGTTCGACGTAGCGTCGAGCTTTTATTATTATTATTTTTTATTTTTTTTATTTTTGATTTTTTTCATATTTTCTTTTTTTTCTCCGTATTTCTTTGTATTATCCGTGATAGGTTAATATATTTTTTTCTTTTTTTAATTTAAATATGCCAAATAAACCAACTCAGTTATAATACAAAATCAGCCAGCTACAATAAAAAAAATCATAAGCCATCACTATTTTGAACCCTATCTATTTATCATGGGGATACAAAACCAAATTAATTTATTCATTGAAGATTATTTTTAGAATAGAACCCAATGTGGGACATCCTTATGCAGAGTTTTTTAAAAAAATTAAAACATTTTTATTAATATGAAAATAATAAATACCCTAAAAATTTAACAGGAATAATATCCTGCCGTGTCTGTCGCCAAATGAATTGGTTATAGGGTTTTATCCGCAATAAATATTAAAGGCTCGACCAGTATTACTCCTGTAAAATTTTTTCAGGCTCATTTTTGTCATGTTAATAAAAAGGGGTTATTTTAGAAAAAAAATTCTCCTTATCCATAGGGTTCCACCACAATTAAACATTAGGCATCTCCCATGCTTGATGTGAGCTGTCCTTTTATGCAAACCACGTCAGGCTTAGGTCTACCTGGAGGGAGAGGCTGAAGGAAGAAAGGGAAGCCATCCCTTGCATGAGGGACAACTTTGTCGTGCTTTCCACGGACAAAAGGTCAATATATATGATAACACACGTGTTGAAGTAGATGGCACCTCTCAAGATGTGGTCAAGATTGTCACGATCATGATTCCAAGTATTTTTTTTTTGTGAGCAGAATCAGATTGTAGGATCAAATCATAGAAGTATGAACCTATGAGATTTTTTATTTGTAAATATAATAAAATTATGTATTACACAAAAAATGACTTATATGGATTGTTGATCACAATTGTATATGAAAAAAGAGTGATATACATGCACTTATACAGTATATACTAAAACCATTACTCTGAAATAGAAGATGATAGTTGTCAAGGACTCACAGCTAACAAACAGAAGTACACACTAATAGTGTAATTAAAGATGGACTCTTCAAGTATAGACACTAGAAGTCTGAAACACATACACAGATTCAGAGTTCTAACATTGAAAAGCAGAACTAGCAGCAAGGTAGCATATAAATTCGAAAGGTCACAACAATGCCCAATTAAGTATTAGTGTTGTCCTACATTAAATTTTCCTTTATCCCCAATTCCTAAATGAATACAAACACATATGATTCAGAGAGAGTTTCCTGTGAGACTATAACAACTATCCGAGTTCTTAATCCAAATTTCTAGGACAGATGAACATTGTTTAATGTAAAGACATGAATCAAAACACATATAATAGTTACAGATAAGAGTGTAGAGTGCAGTACTGAAGGGTGTGGAGAATCTGGAGATGAACCATGCTTAGGAGGGCCTGAAGATGCAGGGAGGAAGGCCCTTGAACAGCACTGGATCTCAGAGCCCAGCAAGATGGAGAGGGCATGGGTGCACGACCGTCCTGGAGATGGCGCCGCCATGAAGGGAATTGTTCCCTCAGCTCCCCTCTTCTACCATAGTAACCACCTCCTGCATCCTTCTCTTTCTCTCTCTCCAAGGGTTTATAATGAGTCCCTATACCACAATATACAGTTCTGATCCATTGAATCTTAATCGAATGGTTTATTTTTGTTACGAGCCTGGGATCACATAGAAACGGATTTGTATTGTGATCCTAATGATTCTACGAGTTAAATCATGATCTTATTATGATACTACCTAATTTTGTTCTATATTATGATCTGTGTCATCTAACTTTGATAGAATCGTAGGATTATACGTTACTACGATCCGTGTTATGATCCTACTAACCTTGGATGTGGTTTGTAGACCTCGCGACAACTGAAAGGCGTAGGACATAACGAGGCGAAGGACATAACGATGACTTCCACATCATTGCATTACGATGTGCTTGATTATTAGCTGCCATCTCCATCTAACGAAGATTATTAACAACCATATATCAGGTGGTGTGTACCAAGAGTCCAAGACCATGTGCTTTTGATTATTAGCTGCATGCACGCCTTCTCTAACCAAGTTGTTGTTTGTTGACACGGGAGATTTGTCAAGCCAGCCAACCGATCGAAGCTCGTAAAAGTATCGCAAGGCCCGTCTCCTAAGAAGCTTCTTCGATCTTGTTCAGGTTTGAAATGGCTTGTTTTCGTGGGAATTCAATTACCGCTAAACAGATCACCGACCAGTCCAAGCTAAGATCCAAAAATGGCATGGATAGCTATCATTATCTGTTCTTTCTTTTTAGGGAAATATTATCTGTTCTTAGATCGATGATGATGAATAATTCCTCGGGGGCCCATTTTCTGCAGCAGAGATAACACCTTCAGTCAATGGGAACATCCATGCATATTCTTCACAGTAGCATACCAATCATGCTTTGATTACTTGTCAAATACAGTCAGTACTTAGTACAAGTCAAGAACAAGACATGTGTACATCATTTGTAGGTTGTCTTGCTGAGTCATATTCGTGGAAGCTTCTTGGGTTGCAAAATCTTTCTCCGGTCAGGATGATCTTGTGTCAAAAATGGGCTGTTTTTAACTCTTCATGCATTAAAAATTCTTCGATGGTATGTATTTTGTCATCTATTTCCGCCGTTAAATAAAGGTCCAATGTCCAAGCTACCTGATGTGCCTCAGGCAATTTACTAGTATTTCTGTTTCATTTGAATGGAACCTATGAGATTTCGTGTTTGAACCCCCTCCCCCACCCAATTTAGAGCTAACTTGAAAATTTGCAATTTGACTTGTTGCTTTCTGGAGCTTGCAGTCTGATTGGCCCTAGTCTGGCGGTCTGACCGACTTGTGGTATGACCGTCAATTACATGGTGGTCAAACCGGTGAGCGGTAGTACCGACCCTTTATTAATGGTAACCATTTTCCAAAGAATGTGTTTTGGAGTTTTGGTCTGAGACCTGGTGCGATAGTACTAGCTTTGTGACCGTGGTATGATTGGAGTAGAGTGGTTTGACCAGCCATTGCATGGCAGTATGACTGGTGTGGTTAGGGTAGTCTAACCAGCTTGATGGCTGTAGTCAAACCAGTCCCTATTGGCGAGTTAGGTTGAGTTGAGTTGTTTTGGGTTGAGTCATGGCGTTGTCCATACAATTATTGGTTATGGGGTTTTCATGTAAGTGTGAGTCATGGTTATTTTCATGCATATATTTTACTAATTGAGAGTCAAGCACATGTCATTTATGCTCGAATCTATTTTTTATTCTTTGGTGTGTAGGTGCTTTGATGATGGTTGCGGCTAGTGGTAAGACTAAGGCTTAGTGGCCATGGAGTATCATGTACGTCCAGGTGGAGCAGCATCTTAAGCCAAGAAGCACAAGAGAAAGACAAGGATCATGAAGAGGTAGTGCATTCATCTAGTGTGCCAATTGGACATATACGTTTCAAGAGGTGACGTTTCTCAGCGTAGGCACATGATCTTGTTGATAAGGCGTTGGGCATCATAGACTATGGTGTAATGTAATGTGCCATAGGAGTTGAGCATTTCAAGTGTTAACAGCCTCAGTGCAGATGTGCGATGTTGGTGATAAGGCGTTGGATATCACATTTTTGTGAAGACCGGTGGGTGGTAATTGAGAAAATTGTCCGATACCAAGTGGATTGGCGGTTTGCGAAACCGCGGTGTTGGTTTAAATGGTTTAGGTCACGTCTTTGAAGATTGAGTATGTTATTAGGCTTGTGGAGCCTTGTAAATCATGCTTTGAAAAGCATGCAAGTGTGTGTGAGAGTAACCCGTTTATATATGGGTTATCGGGTTTTTTTTAATTGTGAGTGATATGATCAACTAAGGAGTGATTAGTTTGGTGTGAGATGGAAACCTCCACTATATAAGCATTGGGTATTGAGGAGAGAGTGGGTATTGAACACATCAAGTCTAGCATTAGGGAATAGCTATAAAATAATCCTCTTTTAAGTGAAATGAATATATAAAGTTTATCCAAGTGAGTTGTGCAATGGATTCTTCCTTATACTTTTGATTTTCTAGACTTTCTTATTTTGATTGATCTCTTCTTGACCTTTCCTGGTGTCAAGGACTTGTAAGACATGAAGATATCTCTTGGGGATTAGATCCCATCTATCTAGACTTGTTCTAAAAAAAGTTTTCGAGTTTGCCTAGTTTTCCTCAAGAGAGAGGTGATTTTGGAAGTTTGCTCTTGTAAGGGTTTTGGCTTGAATTTGTGATGTGATCTAGCTTACTATGATATGTGAAAACTCATCTAAAGTCATTTAGATCATCTAAGACACGAGCAAGAGCAGTTCATTGTTTCCCTCTTTTGTCTGATTTTGATGCAACTGCTTTTGTTTTAGATAAAGATCAAAACTTTAGTTTTGATCTTCATGATCTATGATTGGAATATATTTCTGACATCTAGAAAGTCTTTGTCTCAAGTTTCACTGCATGTGAATCAATGATTTGATAGTTTGATCTTTTTTGGTCCAGTGGTCATACCAGTGCAATCAAACCGGCACGGTAGTTCCAACCAGCGGTCAGACCGCATGTAAGCCGGCAGTCAGACCAGTTAGAGACTTTGCCTCAGTTGATCTTTGGGGTTTTGGTTTTGTTGAACTTATAAGTTTAAGTTTCTGCTGCGTAGAGTTGGATATTTGAGGGAAAATTTTGAAAAGGTAAATTTACGTCCTCTAACTCGTCATACTCGATCTTGTAAATTTCATAAACATTTTACATAACAAACTTTCACTTCATGCCTTTTTCTACGGAAAATCTAGCTGAACAGGATGCGCAATTGGGTTTGTTAGAATTTCTTGCGTACACAGTATGTTTCCTTTCCAACGTGAAAGTATCTTTCCTACACAATTTCCTCTTCAACTTACGATAAAACTAAGTGATGAAAAATTAACATATGACGATGTGGCCTAATCAGAGTCATTGAAGTTTTTCTTAATTTTTATAAGAGTTTCTAGTCCTTCAGAGTTAAATTAACATACTAAGATTTCCACATCTTGTCTGAGAACATACTACAAAAGTTAATTGGTGTCTCAATGACACGTGGAATCAAGTCCCACTCGTCATCTATCATGACCAATGTTATTTTGGGCAACTGTCATTTTCAGTGCTGTACAGGCAACAGTTCATAATCATTTTACAAGATGAGGTCCCCTCATTGCCAGGATCTTGATTTTCCCTAACGGCTGGAATTAAACCGTCAGGGATTAGAATCCTTGGTGGATCAATGACGAATTTGAAGGATTTACGAATTAATTAAGTTGCAAACCAGGCCCTCAACCTGCTTTAAAAATTTATGGTTCTTCTAACTTTTTCGGGAGAGCATTGAAACACCTCACATTAATGTATCATACAAATAAAAAAATCATGAAGACATATCTGAGACATCTCAAAGTTCTCAATGTTGGTAGACCTCAAGATGGACACATCCTAATTTTTTGATCTTTTAGATGACAAAGTTAAGATATGCCTACTTATCACTGTCTCATATTAGATCTTTTGGGCCTAAGTCCGACGTGAAGTTTTAAATGAACCCATGACATGTTCATGGATCTTACTCCAATTTCAAAGGACAATTTGTGAAACATGATATTTTCGTTTCACAAGTGATGTGCACGGATTATCAGATGAATTGTGGTTTTTAAAAAAGTAGTATGAACGTTTTGCCCGTGCTAAACTGATTTAAAATCGGAGCAAATACATCGCTGTCTAATAATAATTTAAAAATTGGCATGACGTAAAAGAATAAAAAAATATGATATTTGTCTTGACATTATTACTTTCTCAATGATACGTAGATAGTATCCTAGTGGGTGTAAATTTACCAAAATAAAAGTGAGATGGAAACGAGAATAAATTGCAACCTCTCGAATCACAGCAACTAAGCCAACGTACATGTTTTTTTTTTTTTGCTATTACATAGTTTTTATAGAGATATGGACGGAATTTCACATTTCATTTGTAATTTCTCCAACATTTGTCCTTTCTAAAGTAGTACATGTAACACATATTTCCTTTCCTAAGCCTAAAGTACTACCACTTACTCTATGATGCTACCAATTCTAACTTTTACCGGTGGTCCTGCGCAGCAACTCCTTTATTTAAATATCAACCAAACGGCAAAAGACAAACACTTGATACTAAACGCAGCAGAGGTAGGAATTTGCCAATTACCAAAAGGTACTCATGTACTATACAAGACTAAGTACGTCAACTATAAGAGATATGGCATACTTTTAACACTAACTACCTGTTATGTCATCAAAGTTTAAACATGTCGACTAAAGGTGATATGTGAATTACTGTTGTACATGGAATAACTGTGTTACTCCCGCCCATACATGTCGTCTTTACCACATGTCTAAAAAAATAACAAAACAAGGGTGAATCCGAAGACTCAGCAAGCACTTAATAAAATAGTAGCGTCAACAAAAGCAATTCAATTATCTTTGTAAAACACAATCCTTATAACTATCAGTAAATTACATATCTTACAAAATTACAACAAAAAATCTCTACAACTGTTCCATTGTCACCAGTTTCTTCCATACAATGCAATATAATGTAATGTAATGCCATGTCCACGTGCATCCGCTGAGCTCATACCGATAAAGCTGAGTATTTTCCTATCGATGACCCACTCGTGCTTTGTTTTTTTCATACAGGCCACAAACTCCACTCCTGTGGAATGCCTGCTTTAGTAGGTCTTACTCGTGAGCACTCAGGATTAGTCATGTATCTTTCTCACCGATCTCACTAGAATAATTACATGACTTTGTCTCTGGCTTGGCTCGTGCAACTCATGTTATAATGAATGTAAATAATGCAATATTTTTTCAGCATTCACAATCAACTTTACACAAACTCCACTCTCGTGGAGTGCCTACCGAAATAGGTCTTTATGCCACAACCGTGGAATGCCCTATACGAAGTAGGTCTTTAGTGCGAGTGCGCAACACAACGTAACACTATGTCAACATAATTATCAACCATAAGCATCTCTCATCACAATATAATCAACTGACAACAAAGATATTATTTCATAAAATGACATAAAGCATAAAATACAAAGGCAAATACCAGGCATTCATTACAATCCACTATTCTACCATGCACTTGCCTGATTAGTTTTGTGGACGATGCGTGAAGGAGTGCCAAATCAAAACCTTCACGTGAAAGCATCATCCGAGCACTCAACTCAACATTGCAATTCATACAACATGCAAATAGTATCAGTTCTACACATATAGACAATCGACAACGTTCCTATGCAACAACCTGATACCAACAAACTTTCTCTTATCAGATACCTCTCTGATGCCCCGGTGCTCAAATGACCACTTAAGGATTGCGCTATCTATATTCACGATAAATATTATTTACACACTTAATCTTTTCTCTCCTTCCCTTTTCTTTTTCTCTTCTCTTCTTCTTTTCTATTCTTTTTCCTCACTTTCCTTCTCTTTTCTTTTCCTAACCAGCCGGCTCCCCTCATTTTTTTCCCATCTCTCTCTCCCTCTCCTGGCGTCTTCTCTCATCACGCCGATTCGAATCTCTACTCCCCTTGCCGCGCTGCCAGTGTTCGATGGGGTGCGCCGCTCCGTCTCCTCCGCTTGCCTCTTTGGTTCCCCATGCCACCGTCCTCGTCCGCCTTGGGCCTTCTCCCGGCTGTTGCCCTGGCTCCATGTGCCGCTTTCGGCCGCCAGCACCATTGGCTCGATCCACCTACTCGCTGGCCACCCGACTAACCCTTGTGCCGCCTCCACCGCTTGTGTACCCATCAGTCTCTAGATCCGTGACCTACTGATGTGACCACACCACATACTTATACAACCAAAGTTCCCAAGAATAAACAAAAGGTGAATTCATTTCTTTGGTTTTAAATTGTTTTAAATGGGAATATAATGCTATCTAAAGATAAAAATGTATATTTGTCTAGCTGTACAAGGAGAATTACATCAACGCTACGCGCTCATGGTTGGGGTCCACCTAAAGGGAAACCGATCAATATATCAAGATCAAGTCAACACCTTCCCTAACTCTTACTCAAGGTCACAACGTCACTTTTGGATCAATTCAATTAAGAGTTCAAGTAGGACACATTTTTGGGAACTTTGGTCATATGCGTATGTGACATGGTCACATCATCCCCCTTCTTGACAGAAAACCGTTCTCGGTTTT
This sequence comes from Melocanna baccifera, assembly GCA_036346265.1. Lineage (NCBI taxonomy): Eukaryota > Viridiplantae > Streptophyta > Magnoliopsida > Poales > Poaceae > Melocanna > Melocanna baccifera. The sequence continues at coordinate 21,209,529 of CM070682.1, read as the reverse complement.
AATAAATGTGAGGTCTCACGTATTGCATGATCTTGGTCATAAATGTCAGTACATGACAAGGAACGCAACAAATTTGTATTATGTAATATCGTAAGTTCTTTATCAAATAAAGTAAAACCTCTTAGAAATGATTGTACCTGATTGGTAGTATTATCACTAGATGGCGTATGTGCTTCATCTTACTCCCATTCTTTAGAAAAGTTTGTATTGGACTGTGACTTGATATTAATGATCTCAATGAGAGGCAATTTTTTTCCAGCGCAAATAGAGAATTGATTGTGGTGTATGGAAGCAGCCCACAACACTCCCCTTCTTGAAAGGTTTCCTGTAGTTCATAAATAGCAGTAGATAAACTAGAAATAATAAGTTTAGTGTCATTAGTTTTCTCTACATGATAGTGTTCCTCCTCCAAAGTTGAACCTTTCAGTTCTGAATTTATCTAAATTCGATGAACCATGTAATTTCCCTTTTCATCATACTCGTCTATTAAGCAAAATTTATAACGAAACAATGAAACCAAATTGAGAATCTCAAATAGCTTCTTTGCTAGATAACTCAGTTCACAAGGATGATCAATCTCAATATAATCGAAAGTGTGCGAAGAAGAAATATCATTTAGTTTATCTCTAGTATGTATCAATTGCATATTGACAAAATCAAAAGTATTTATTTCAGCATATAGATTTGAAATTAAAATAGAAGAATCTGGTTTAACTTCTGGTTGTGCCAAAGATATATGCAAATAATTAGCACATAACTCATTATCAATACTTAAATCAATGCAGTTAAAATTTTGTACTCGAAACATGTGTATATCAGAATTATTTTCCACTAATTTTTGCTCTAAAGTAGCATAAATAGTGAACAATTGTAGTTCTTCACAGGCATACTCACCTTGAGTGATGATAGCATCATTATCTTTACCTTTTTGGCTCTCCTCATATAATATAGGGGTATCTATCACCTCATCTTTCTTCTCAAGTAATGGAGTCGGTAGCTTAATTAGCTCATTCTTCTCTTTAGCATGGTTCTTAACTTTTTGCAAGTTGTTAATCACAGAAAAATACACAAACACATATTTGTTCTCATGTGTCCTATCATCAAGCATTCTCAATTCTTTCTCAACCTAAATTTCAATCTTATAAGCAAGTATAAATAAATAAGAGAGAGAGTTATATTCTTTGTGAACAAAAAGGTCCTGAATTTCCTGATTAAGTCTACTTAAGAATCTATTTTCCATAGCTTCAGCATGTTCCTCTAAACTACAACGCAGTAAATGAGTTTGCAAGTCACGATAGTACTCTCTTACAGTTCTACTACATTGTCTTAAATATTGCAATCTAGCTAGCAAATAATCAGCATAAGTTTTTGGAACAAATTCATCTCTCAAAAGTTTATTCAATGCATTTCAAGTTTGAGGCACTCTACCATGTCTACCAAGATACTTCCACCAAATTATTGCATTATCAATGAAAACACTCGTGGCAGCTCTAATCTTTTGCCTATCTGACCAATCATAATATTCAAATTCTTTGTCTAACGCAATCTTCTAATCAATATAGGCATCAGGATCAAATTTACCAGCAAATAATGGAAAAGCATACTTGGCTTTAGCTAATGCTTCATCATCGTGTATCTCTCTTTGTAATCTACACATACCTCGTTGATTTTGCTGGAGTCGACGACGATCGAAGCAATCAACTTTAGTGCGGCTGATATAGTTGATCTCTTCGATATCATCATAACAGTGCACGTCGAGTAGCTGGAGATGAACGTTTATCAGGGTTCTCAACTCTGTTGTTGATGGTGGTGAGAGTCTTATTAAGCCGATCCAACACGTTGTTGGTCTCACAAAAATTCCTACTATATGATCTTAAACCTGTTATGGTTAGTAGAAAAGAAGAAAATACACAAGAATTATGTAAGTCCCTATAAACTACTAGAAGATGGAGCTTGATAAGTCATAGATCTCTCAAACTCTTACTGAGTTCTTACAAGTTCTTACCAATGCTAAACAGATGGTACAACCGGTGGCTGGTTTGTGATAATCCTGACTTGAGTGATGAGTATAGCGATTGCCGGTACATCAAGACCTGTAACGGTTAGTAGTAGGTGTAGCTTGGAAGGCTCTATATATGTAGCAATAGAGAACAATCGGTTAATTTCAGACATTGCATGGAATTGAATTATAGTTCATATCTAGCACTTAGCCCCATGTTGCTGATTAAAGAAGGATAGATGAAGGATAAAATAAGTGTATATCAATGTATAGGAGTGGTAGACACAAGATAATTCAATTGAATGCAATTGAAAGTGGAAAGCACAAGTATTGACCCAAATCTGAAAATGGCATATTTCTGTCCACTAGATAAGTCGTCAGTATTTTGACCGTAACTTTTTGTCATTTGCCTATTTTTCAATGATTCTTTTTGTCCCTTGTTTCCTGATGGCTTTTTCTACAACTTTCCTTTTGGGGCCAACTTCAGAAAACCGATAGAAAAATTCTCACAAAAATCACAATTTTGACTACTGCAGATTCAGAATAGAAATTTGGGTCAAATTTCACCAATGATATCTTTTAATTTCCGTACTGGAATGAAGCAAACTTTTTTAGGTAGATGGATATTGAAGTTGTGAGTCTAATGGAAGTGGTCTCACTCAAAAAGGAGCAAAGAATCAAAAGTTATGCTGTTTTTTGTGGCGGCTGCACAAGAGGGAGTCTTCTGGCCGAAAATGGGAATTAGGGTTTGATGTGTTCTTGACGGTTTTGGACGTGGGAATTATTTTTGAGTTTTATGGGACCATGAATATGATCAGCAACAAGACAAATCTAAAATGGATACAAATTCAATTTAGCAAACCGAAACTAACAAATTGAAAGGCACAACAGAGTATAGACGGCGGAATTTAACTCTTTTTGTAGGGCAATTTTCTGGTTATAGGTATGAAAACAAATCTAAAACTAAAATCTCATTGGGCAATCTGTGCTCTGATACCAACTGATAAGGGGGTGAGGTCCGATCTTCCGATGAAAAGGGTAACTTCGATTTGATATGATGTTGACGATGAGGCTACTTGACTGAGACAACTAAGTCCGTTCTGCAATCGCTACACCACACCCTAGTCGATATCAATCATGCCAAGAACGTGGTTGACCTGAACACGTGATTAAATTCTTGCAAGCAATCGAAGAACAAACAAGAACTAGATAAAGAGCAATCTAAATATTGCAAATATGAATGAGGTACACAAAGAGTAGAGGCCTGCAATCGCAGTTGTTGGTCTAGTCGACACAAAAACACACGACGAAGTTTCACGGTGGAAAACTAATCTAAACAAGCCTGAGTTACAAGGCCAATTGAGTCTCTATTTATAGGGGCACGCAGGCCCTTACTTATGAAAAGTTCTCAACACATGGAAAGTAATCAAATCATAGTTGATTCTATCTCTCTTTTCAAAACTAAAAGATTGTTTTGATGATTGCGTCGCGCACGAAAGGAATTTTAGGATGAGGCTAGATCCGTTGGAACGAGGACAAAATAAGCTTTCCATGCTGTACTCACACATTCTAAATGGATTCTTGATGCAAATTCTATGAGCATTTAAAGTTGGTCCTGTCAGGTTGAGTCAATGTCGTCTTGTTTTGATGATTCTGATGCGGATAGAAGGAATTTGGAGGTAGAGCCAAATCCATTGGAAAATGGAACGCATACGACCAAAGTTCCCAAGGACAAATAAATGGTGAATTTATTACTTCGGTTTCAATTTATTTTAAATGAGAATATGATGCTATCTAAAGATGAAAATGTATTTTTATCTAGCTGTACAAGGAGGATTATATCAACGCTACGCGCTCGTGGTTGGGGTCCACCTAAAGGGAACCCGTCCAATATATCAAGACCAAGTCAACGCCTTCCCTAATTTTTTCGCAAGGTCACCTCGTCATTTTTGGATCAATTCAAGTAAGAGTTCAAGTGGGACACACTTTGGAATTCAATTCGGTCTCTGGATCAATTCGGAGTCAGCCTGACAGATCGGACTTCAAATATGCATAACTTTTGCATACGAATTTCATTTGAGGTGTGCGAGTATAGCATAGAAATAAGAATTCGTCCACTTTCCAATGGATCTAACCTCACCTCCAAATTCCTTCTATGCGCACCACAATCATCAAAACAAGTCGACGCTGACTCAGCCTGACAAGTCCAACTTTAAATGCTCGTAGATTTCGCATCAAGAGTCCAATTGGAATGTGTGAGTACAACATGAAAAGCTTATTTCGTCCTCTTTCCAACGAATCTAGACCCATCTCAAAATTCCTTTTGTGCGTGAAGGAATCATCAAAACAATTTTTCGATTTTGAAAACAGAGATAAAATCAGTTATAATTTGATTACTTTCCATGTGTTGAGAACTTTCCATAAGTAAGGGCATGCGTGCCCCTATAAATAGAGCCTCAATTGACCATGTAACTTAGACTTATTTAGATTAGTTTTCCACCGTGAAACTTCGTCGTGTGTTCTTGTGTCAACTAGACCAACAACTGCAATTGCAGGCTCAACCCTTTGTATTCCTCATTCATATTCGCAATAGTCAGATTACTCTTTATGTTGTTCTTGCTTATTCTTCGATTGCTTGTAGGAATTGAACATCGTGTTCAGATCAACCGCGTTCTTGGCACGGTTGATATCGACTAGGGTGTGGTGTAGCGATTGCAGGACAAACTTGATCTTCTCGGTCAAGTAGCCTCATCGTCAACGTCATGTCAAATCAAAGTTACCCTTCTCATCGCAAGATCGGGCCACCCTCATCACCTACAGCCTGGATCTGGCTCCTCACCCATATGCGTTTTCCCATGCCCCTATTCGTTGACATTTCCCTTCTATGTTGAGTTTGTGTTACTATTTTGATTGATTTGGTTTTTAGCTCAAAGGGATGGGCATGGAGGTGAGCTGCCTTGGCTAGTCACGGCGGAGCTCAGGGAGTGTGTGGTAGCTGTTGGGTGCGAGTGCTAAGCCAATGGTAGTGCGCCGCCGCTGATCCTCATCTACAGTAAACCTTCCTCCCCTCTACTCCTCTACCTCTTGTGCCTAATCTTTGTGGTGGTGCTCTAGTGCTTTGCTATGTTGCATATGACATTTGGCTAGTTTCTTATTGGCTATGGTTTATGCATGATTAAATCTTATGAAATTGATGCTATTACTAAGATTGGATAGTAGGTTACCTTTGCCGGTTTATTGTCAGTTTGCTTTGGGAAAGGATAGTGGCTTGTGCTTGCTGGTCAACTTTTGGGTCGCTTGTGTGCCAACGGGCGGTGATGGTGGCCTTCTCCTTCTACGGCTTGTTGTCCTACAACCTGGCTTCTTGCCAACTTCTTGCCCTTGTCGGCTTGCCCTGATTTCTCCTTACGAGGGTTAACGGTATGTGGCTTTGGGTTTTGGACTAGGGATGGGAGGAGGAAAGAAAAGAGAAGTTGACTTGCTGGTGCTTCTCCTTTTTTTCTTTTATGTGGCTGACTTGCTGGCTCTGTCGTACTATCCAGATGTATTTGTGCTGTGCCTTCTCAAGGGGTTTGTTGTCCTCTTACTGTGGTTGTGGCTATATGGTAATATTTTGGTGATTTGGGACAGTTGGCGGTTACTAGGGTATTTTGCACAAATCTCAGGTTCGTTTATGTCGAATGATGACTCTATAGTTGTGAGAGGTGCCAACTGGGCTCGAATGGTCAGGTATCTCTGTGAACAGACTGTCTTGCCCGAAATTAACTTCTAGAGCTCTGACGGCAATTTCTTTCTCTTTCTTTAATTTACTTAATTTCATTTATTTTCTCACTCGGTAATTATTTTCTATATTGTAAACTATGAATTTATTTCATTCTTCGCTTTCCTTTTCATTTTCTTTCCCACAGGTGTTACAGTACAGAACTATAAACGTACATCCTTCAGTGTTCAGACAATGATCTTACATAGTTTTTATAGAGATATGGACGCAATTTCACATTTCATTTGTAATTTCTCCTACATTTGTCCTTTCTAAAGTTGTACAGAACTATAAACGTACATCCTTCAGTGTTCAGCAATGATCATAAAGATGAACATATACAACAGCGTAGAAGTTCGTGGCAACGGCCACACAATGACATGAACAGTTTAATTCAGCTCATGACACGTTAAGAGTTAAAACACCCAACACGACAACTAATACACATTAGACGGGCAATGGATTACAAAGGGCATTTAGACTACAATTTCCACAGCCAACAATTTACAGCATGTGGTGAATCTTATTATAACAACAGCAGATGGGGATCCCACGTTGAATGACTAGGTGAAATACAGATACTGGCAGCATGCAGCCTCCGATGGACAATCTTGCAATCCAAGGGGAATGGTTGGCCAACCTAGAATGCAATGTCATGCCGGATGTGTCGGAGCAAGACGGGGACGACGATGTCCGGCGAGCTAAGCTGGGGGAGATGGCCCTCAGAGGGCATCACCTCGACGATGGAGTCACCACCGAGATGCTTGTGCAGGTATTCTGACACCACGACTGGCACTGCGAGATCCTTGGTGCTCTGAACAATGTGGCACGGGACAGCGACGTGGGGGAGGAGGCTGCGCACATCACTCTGGAAGATCGTCTGGGCAACACTCAGGGCAATGTCTGGGCGTATGTTGAAGAGCGTCCGGCTGAACTCCTGAACTGCCACTGATTCCATGTCCCCTCCAACGAGGAGTGGCGCAAAACCTGAGCACCAGGCCTTGTAGTTTGATCGCATCGCCTCAAAGAGCTCATCAAGCTCCTGCTGCTCAAAACCCCCGTAGTAGTCCGCGTCATTGAGGTACCTGTTTGGTCAAGACAGAATTGGATCAGTGAATAGGATATAGAAAAAAAATGCAAATAGAGCATGATGAACTAAACCAGAAAAGAAATAGAAGAGAAGGTACTGCAAGGAGAACCCCATCACTGAAAGGACGAAATGTAAACTCTTTTTAAAACATCAAAGTTGGATAGATGTCCACAGGTATTCAACATAGCAAACAAATAGCATGTTCACGAGATCTTGAATTATATTTGCTACAGAAAAGTTACTGGCATCACCTCATCCAAGAAGGCGCATGTCTTAAATAAGGGAACTTGGAGCAACAATGTACATCACCGAATTTAAATGACTGACATCTCGCAGTCAGAACTCAGAAGCCTTCTAGGAGCAAGGGACTAAAGAGTGAATTGCACTTCATGTCCCTAAACTTTCATCTAAGTTTCACTAAGCCCCTAAACTTCTAAATTATCTCCGTAGGTTCACAAACTTGCACTGATATTTCACCTAGCTCCCTAAACTTTTAAATTAGCTTGGCAGGTTCCCAAACATGCACTGAAATTTCACTTAGCATTTCCCAAACATGTTAAATTAGTTTGGGAAATAGAATCTGGTCAAAATTGAGAACAACACTTGGGTGAGTCAAGACTGACCTAACTCGATTTAGCGGGCAAAAGGAGATGTTGTGGCTTTTTGGCCAGATTCAACATGTCATTTGACTCACGCAGGCTGTGTAAACTGAGATTCATTAATCTAAATCATTGGAAGGCCATGAAAAATTGAAAACCATCACATAGGTTTTATATCTGTTATAGCCACAGAAAGTTTACAATATGGAAAAGAATCATTGAACAGCCAGAAACAACTACCAAAAAGTTATGTCAACAGAATATCATCAGTGACTTTGGCTCAACTCAAATTAAGCCATTTTCTATTATACTGCCATGGAAATAAGCTAGACGGTTTGTGATTATGTTATAACAGCAGAAGAACTGGAATATGCAATTATTCTAACAGATCAAGAATTCTATCTTTTAGTTTGATGCAACATGGAGTATTCTTTTGCAACGACCATATTTGACTTTCTTTGGTGAGTTTGGTCTTGTAGTTCCTTCCATAGTTCATCTCTCTTCTTTTATCAACAAACTCATCATCTCCATTTTTTTAGAACAAATAAGAAAAAGAAAAGACATATAAAGGTTATTCAGTTATTGACACATACACCATTCTCCTTTTCTGGTAGTTTCAGGTCACTGTTGCTGCACACAGTCATAGACAAGTTTGTGTATACTTTAAGCACTCTTTATTAATTTTATTACAATGCACTGATCCTGTGTGCTGAAGCGGTTCAGGACAGTAAATTCTTCTTGACATCACTGTTTCCTTGTGCTAATTGCACATGCCATGCCAATATTTTTGGCAGGAGCTCAGCACTAGTGATTCCTGCAAGACTATGACCCTACATATCCGCTGATCTAATAAGTCCATAATGCTTCAGTTGTTGTTAGGTTGATAAGAACAAAGTCCACTAGCTCCCTTAAAGCGCTCTTCTCCACTACTCTATTATGCATTGTACAGCCAAGATCCACTTCTGCTCCTGTGTATGTCTATCTTGTAACATTTACACTAGAAAAGACCAAAAATTCAACGACTACAATTGGGAGGATCGTATAATTGTAGTGCCAAATTTTGAAGCTGCAACTATGCTGCAAAGTAGCCATATTGGTAGTGACGACATTGCACCTTTTGCAACTGAATTATGGTTTCCAGCAAGAGAGAACTTTTGAAATAATTATGGTTTCCAGCAAGGCAATATCCACAAATGGCAAGAGAGGACCAATTGGGACATGACACTTGCACCATAATAAGACAGGAAATGTGTAGCAACACCTAGTCACAAGAAAATAGAAAAAACATGTTCGAAGGCCACCTATACATCACATGACATTTTCCTTTCCGCCACCTTTATTATATTGTTCATTGCTTAAAATCTTCAGTGGGGAAATTATTAGCATAACTAATTTGATTGAAGTCATCCAGATTCCATCTACAGCTCTTGAGGTTTAAAACATTGTCAAGCAAGGGTCAATTCAATGTGTTTAATTCACATAGGCACCTAAGGGAGTGTACATTAGTAGTTCTAGTTACAATATGTCACAACTCGCAGATATCTATCTCAAACAGATTCTATTATTCTAGAAAATTTATAATAATTGCTACCTCAACCAGGTTAGGTTTGGTGGAAACCAGTTTTCAAAAAGCCTTTTTTTTCTCTAATCCTGGAGCCCACCATGATTGGGTTACAGCCTTTTTCTAGTGGAATTTGAGTCAATTTATCTTTATTCATTTTTCCTTTTACTTTGTGATTTCTCAGTTTTTGTGTTTAGTCCGCCTCGAAGGATCGAAGAACTATTAGTCCCTAACTCCCTGTCCTGTTTTAGCAATAAATGGCACCAAAACAAGCCAGTTTGTTGTATGTTCATGCTACCTGCTGGCTACTGCTGATTCCTGTGAACTACCAGCCGGTTTTCAAACCCCTAGGAGAACATCTAGTCAAAAATAAAGGTGGCATTTCAGTCCAGTAAATTTAGTGACAAGATCGGTCTTAACATCATTTTAGTCCAGTAGATTTTAGTGATAAGATCAATCTTAAACTAGAGTCAAAAGCATTCAATCATGTACAAAAGCTAAGTGCATACAACTGACTCAAAGAAAACAAACTAAGCACATACAACAGCAACCTTGTATAAACTTAGTGTGCCAACTTGCAGGTAGTTACGAGTCTATTGTCTGCTCAACTTGTAATATTCCGAAAATATCCCTCTTTAGGACCCGTGCATAATTAAAGAAAAAGGGATACATTAAAATAGGATATTTTGGATTTTTAGGGAGGAGTTGGTCCACCAGAACGAGTTGTACGGGAGGAATTGGAAATGGATTCAAACTCGTGCTGTGATAAAAGGGGACGTGAGAGAGAGGACAACCCAAAGCCTGAAAACCCTAGCTTTATTTTTTTCCTTTGCCCAGCCGCTGCCAAGCGAAACTCTTTGCCATCTTCTCGCCACACGCTGGCGTTGCTTCGCCTGCCGCGCGTGTCTCGCCCACATCGTCCGCGCGCCAGCCTTCCACCGCGTCATCCACACGCTAGCTGCTGCTACCCGTAGCTTGTATTGAGAATAAGTAACATCGGGATTGTTGTCACCTTCAAATTATTCCAGTCATCGCAACTAGAGAGCCAAGTGCTTAGTAGAATGATAAATGATTATTAATAATTACTCACTATTATTGAATTATTCATTTCAAGCAATAATTTTAATTATCTTTTGTTCAGTATGATATTAATTTGATGATAATTGTAATATGTGGTAAAACATGACATATGTATTACAAACCAGGGTGGTGAGAAAATCAATAGCTATGAGTAAAGCTATTTGACTATTTCAACATGCGTTTGAAAAAGATCTACCTTGGTAGGCACCTCCACAGGATGAAGGGAATGACATACTTCGGTAGTTACTTTTATGGAGGTAAAGAGTGACATCGACGTATGTACCCTTTGCTATACCGGTATAAGCTACAGAAGAGATATAAGCATGGGCATTACATCGCACTAAGAGAAACTGAGATGAGTTGTTGAGATATGTGGATGAGAACTGATGAGAATGAAATGTGACAATTTAATGGAAAATGGATATAAATTGTAAAAAAATATAGATTCATTTATTGCTCAGCTATATATTTACTGAGTCGTAGACTCACCCTTACTTTGTTGTTGTTTTTAGGTGATTATTGAATGCGACATGCATAGGGAGTCGAACATGGAATATTGCACTTCTGTAGCTTTTTCCTTACCTAGCGATCCATTCACTTATTGTCATAAATAATTTAGTTTTATCTATGCAATGATTAGATGAATAATTGTTTCACTTAGCTCTTAATAGTTCTTAATGATGCTATATGATGCGTTCCTTGGTTTAGACTTACATATGATTCGTAACCATATGTTTATCTTAGTTCAATTTGGGGTTTATAGTGTTGCTGAAGTTTATGTTTAATATTATGTTGAATGTTTAATCTTGTAGACTAGTTGTTGGTAATGCTTGAGTATTGGTTAAAATTGGTAGTAATAGTAATTGTGGGTGATATCTTAGGTTTTTGTTAAGCTAGGGTGTTGCACAACTCAGCTACTTAATTTAAGATCCAGCGTTTCAAAACACCCCTCCATAATCAAATTAAAGTAATCTATATCATGTCAACAGCTTTAAGATATCTAGGTCGCCATCACCCACAAAATGCTCTCATCATTCAGGCAGTGCCAAGGGCAACATCCGGACGACCCGACTTGGAAAGGCAACTCCAATATACTGTTTTGTGCGAAATAGCATCAGGACAATTGACGGAGCACACTGGCCCGTATAAAATTAAGGTTCTTCAGTGCAAGTGAAAGAGCCAATCCTTAGAGGCAAGATCTCTCCATCTCAGTGTAGGCACAGTGAATTAGTGACGCCATAAGCCATGTTCAGAGGCGTGCAAAGAATCCTAGCCCCTAGCGTAGTAGCGATCCTTCAATTTCCCCGTGGCGACAAGCCGCAATCAACCCCCAAATTCAAAACTTTCGTCATGAGGTAGACAGACCTCCCTTCTAGCACGCAGTGAGCTTTTAGCCCAATTCACCAAAAGTTGAAGCATAGGCGCTAAATCAAGAACTGCGACCAACGACCCGCTTTCCCAGCAATCAATTCCCCAATCCATATAAGAACATCGCGCAGATAGGTATAGCCAAGAACCATCAAATATTATGTACCAATTTCATTCACGCGTGCGTAGCAATAATTGACTAAAGAAGGGGGGAATCGAACGACGCAAGTAGCTAAATAAGCGAAAGAAGCGGCGCTGCTGCCTACCTGGGAGAGGCGGAGAGGAGGACGAGCTTGGAGAAGAGGTCGGGTCGGGAGATGGAGGCGAGTGCGCCGATGACGGCGGAGACGGAGTGGCCGACGTAGATGCAGGAGGTGACCCCGAGCTCCTCGAGGATGGCGAGGAGGTCGAGCGCGTAGCCCTCGAGCGTGGCGTAGCGGGAGAAGTCGAAGTAGTCCGGGTTGGTGGGGCCGGCGCCCATGGTGTCGAAGAGCACGACGCGGTAGTCGGCGACGAGGTGCGGCACCAGGTGCTTCCACACGGACTGGTCCGTGCCGAAGCCGTGCGCCAGCACGATCACCCCGCGCTTCCCCTGCCCCACCACCCGCAGGTTGTGCGCCTCCTCCACGATCCCCATGGATACCTTCCCCTCCTCCTCGCTTCTTGCTGCCCTCCTCCACGGCTCTGGTGGGCGAGAGGGAGAGGGGAGTGGGGGTCAGAGCAGGCGGACGGCCAGTGGGAAAAGGGTGGATGGTGGGGGTTGCGGATTCTGCCACAGTCCGGGAGGGGACTTGCGAGAGCCTCTCTGTACTTTTGCGACAGGTCGTTTCTGCCTCAAGTTTCACTGACGGGTGGGGTCTAAGGGGTGATTTGCTTGGTCGGCTCGGGGTTTTAGTTTCTTAAGGGCGGGATGTCTAGCATATGTGCCCTCAAACTGTTTGGAAATTGCAAATGCGTGCCTGTAGACCAAGACGATTTTTTAGACACATTCGCATGGGAATTGGGAAGAAAGATCCTGCTTCAACTAGCTTAAAAGGCTTTTCTTTTACCTTGTAAAAGCTTTTTTTAGATTTTTTTATAGTAACTAGCTTTTAAATAAAATATTTTTTAAAATAGAGTTTACAAGTTGATTATAGTATACTCTATAACGAATTTATTTATATCGGCCAAAACTATACGTGAGTTTTTGTTACTTCGTACTCTCACACACAAGCTGCCTAAAAGCCATGAACTGCAGTCAAAAATCATAAACTGAAACAAAAAAAACAGGCCATAAAAGCTCGGCTTCTAGTTTCTAACTTCTCGAAGATAAAAACGACTTAGAACACGTCGATTTCTTAATTTCAGCTTTTTGTCTTTTGTCTTTTTTTCCTCTCTTTATTTCTTTGCATTGTTCATAATGATATTTTTTATTTTTATTTTTTAATTGATTGATTCAGAAAAAGCTAACCGTCATTGCAATTCAATTTTAGTCGCTACAAATATAATTTTAGCCGCTACAAATACAATTTTAGCTAAAAATTAGAAACTAACAATCCATCCGAGCTGCAAATACAATTTTACTCCGAAGCCAAAAACTAGCAACCTATCCAAACAGCCCCTAAAAGGTGACTAACCAGTGAAGTGACCCTGACATCCTGTGCAATTAACTTGTGCATCTTCCTCTTTCCTCGAGGAACCGTGCATCTTGTCTTTTTCACAATTCAGACTCGTTGCGACAGTATCCTGCTACAGTGGTCATGATTGTAACAGTACAATATCAAATTTCGTAGGCGTGGATGATTTGACTCCGCGGATTGCAGGGGTAGGGCACAACACTGACCCCACACAACCTCTTTTGCAAAACGCGCCATTGTCCAGTGGAATTTATGTAAGAGTACAGTATTATTTCAAAAGTTTTACAGCAAATGGCCCATAAAACATTCAAAGTATGATCCACAACAAAATAGCGTGGCTCCACGGGGGGTTGCAGGGAGTTAAGTGACTAAGGACTTCTGGGATTTTTTAGATTTGTCCAAACTTATATATATGGAGTACTGGTATAGGTATATGTACATCAGGATATGTTAGGGTTCAATTTTGTATCGTAACGAGTATCCATTATGATATTTTTGTAATTGGTCCATATTGTAATTTAACTGCCTCAAAATTTGGTTTTCAAATAGAAGTTACATTTCGCTGTCGAGCGGTGCGGGTTGGAGGTCAATGGCAAGACGATGAGACAGTCCCGGTTCGCCAGTAAGCAATGGATGTTGGAAATATAGGTAATCTTTTAATTTTAGATTTTACTAATTGACAAATATCGTAAATAATTAATGATATATAAATCAGTACTAACAGCTGGCAACTCATTATACTTCAAAATATATGCAGAAGCAGAATTTAAACAAGTCAATTGGTCATACGAACGACTTACAGTTGGGTCTGATAAAAAACAGAAAGCAGCGTATACTCGATGTAGTGCAGAGCATAGCTGAAGCCGCGAAGCGAACGGTCATGCGTTGCCCAAAAACCTTATTGTTATCCCCGTGCAGGTCTTCACAACAGCAATGACTCGAAGATACCGCTCCTCTTCTTTACGGTGCCACTACTACAAAAAGTTTTATATTAAACGTCTCAATACAGATGGTTTGTGGTTTAAACCGTCTATGATAATTATATTTTACAGACGATTTGTGATTCAAATCGTCTATGATAATTTGGTTTCTGACCGCTAAGCCCGTCGATCCTCCCTAACCCAACTTCAACCAATAGAAACCGACCAACCCCTACCCTACAGATCGTAGCTCTGTAACATCCTGTTTTTCTGAGATTTTTAAAGCCTGAAATTTAAAAATGAATTTTCTGGAATTTTCTGAATTTAATTGAAGCTTCAAATGAATTTTTTAAATTGTTAAATGAATTAATATGAATAAAATAAACATTAACATAAACTGAAAATATTTTATTTGTGTTCTTCAGGTCTCAAGGAATTTTCTGATATTTTTGGTGAATTTTTGGGATTTATTTGCTATTTTCTAGAGCTTTTAGAAGTTTATTTGAATTTCTGGAAAACGAAAAGAAAAAGAAATAAACCCGCGCCCGATCTCCTCTCTCCTCCACGCGTCGGCCATCCGCGCGCGTGCGCGCCGCCGCCCGTACTCGCTTCCGCTCGCGCCCGCCGCCGATCCGCCGCGCCACGCGTCGGCGCATCGCATACGCGGACGTGCTTGGCGGCACCAGCCAACGCCGCGCCGCCGCGCCCGCCGCGCCTCGCCCGCCGATCGCGCGCCGCGCGATCTCGGCCGTCCGCTCCTCGCGCCGCGCGAACCTAACCCTAGTCGCGCTCGCCGTCCGATCTTGCCGCGTGGCGCATCCTAGCCGTCTAACGTCGCGTTGCGACCGTCGCCGTATCGATTGGGCGCCTCGGTTCGTGTGTTAAAACCCACCGTTCGTCCTCGGTTCGCGTCACGACACGAGAGCTCGCGCCGCGGCTCCTCGCCGTCCTCGCGCGCGCCGCGCCGGAGTTGCCGCCGCCGCCCGTGCCGCGTCTCCGCCGTCGGCCGAAGTCGCCGGAGCGATCGCCGTCGCCGAGACGCGCGGTGAGCCCCGCCGGTTCTCTTCTCGTGTCGCCGCGTCGCCGGGCGCTCGCCGCGCTCACCCTCGATGCCGCGTCGGACCCGCGCACCCCCGCGCTCGCGACGCGCGCGCCAGCGCGGCGTGCCGCCACGCATCGGCAATCGCCGCTTCCGCCTCGCGCCGCGCATCCGCGCCCGTCCGTCCCGGTCGTCGGCGCGAGGCACCGCGCACGCCACCGTCGCCCCCTCGCCGTCGGATCCGCCCGCGCACTCCCGCCGCAGCCTCGCCCGCGGCGTTCGCGCGGTGAGCCGCCACGCGTCGACATCCGCCCATCACGCGCGCGCGCGCTGCATCTCGCCGTCGCCTCGGATCTGGATCGAGGATCCAGATCTCGCCACGTGTCGCCCTCGCGACCGTCGGATCCGGCCGCCGCCGCCCGCGCGCCGTGCGCGTCGGCCGCGCCACGTGTCGCCGCCACGTCAGCGCCACGTCAGCATCGAGCCGTCCCCCTAGCCACGTGGCGACCACGTCGGCCGGGTGACACGTGGCGGGCATCTGCTTGCCACGCGCCGCGCGCCCGCGCGTCAGCGCCGCCGCCCCCCTCGTGTTTACTGTTCCGTGCGCCGGGTTCACGGTGGACCGGTAATCCCGTGGACCGGGTTCACAGCACAGTAACTTTTCCGATTTTCCCGAATTAATTTTAGAATTAATTTTTCGGGAGCCCGTTCTCCTCCGTCCTAGCTCCGATTGACCCCGTTCTTTTTTTTAAATTCATCTAAAATCGAGCTCTAGCTGTTGGTTCTGGTTTTGTGAATTTTGGAGTTCATGGGCTTATCATTTTATGTGTTTCTTTGTTTTCGGTCGCTTTCTCTCTCGTTAGATTCGGATTCCGGAGGAGCAGGTTTTGCGCCCGAAGACCAGGAGTACCCCGCTGAGCATAACGAAGGCAAGTCGTGTCCCTTGATCATGTTGAACCCAATTTTTGCAAACTACTATTTAATTATTTCGTTTTAAATTACATTGCATTGCTATTTTTATTCAAACTTTTGCACTGGTAGTTATCGCCCAATTGAGATTATACCTCCTTGATACTTTGGAATACCATGATGCCATTGTCACCATAGGTTGGGTAATTTATTAGTGATGCTAGATTATTTGTCACATGGGTTGGTACGATTAGATTGCTTAGCCGGCTTATATTTACGATTGATCTCATCACACATGTTAAATTATTAATTTGGCTTAATGACATATGGAACTGTGGTTGGTGCCACGTGTATTTAAATTTGTGCCACGTCATTGGTGTGACGTTGGCTTGGGTTATACAAATTGGTTTTCACTCGGGCGAGTGATCGTGCGATAAAGGGAGAGTGCGGTTGCACCGGGGATGTGGTAGCCTCGCCCGGGTAATATTGAGGACTTAACTTTGTGCGCCATTGATCTGAGCTTAATCGTGCAAACCACATGTCTATTATGGGATGGACTGGCTGATTAATTTGTAATATTTCAACTCAATTACGCCATTGTGATGGACATGGTTCTTTGATTTCCATGTGGCGCAAGGGGTGTGATCACGAAACCCTAGCGGGCAGGATTGTGTTGAGGTAGAGCATTGTAAAGGTCTTGTTGTGATTTCTTTAGGTCTAGGCTAATCACATCGTGTGGGTACAGTTGTGCAACCTCTGCAGAGTGTAAAACTATTCGAATAGCCGCGTCCTCAGTCATGGACATTGCTCGGGGATTTCACACGAGGGTTAGTGTTTCATTTATAACTTGGTGGTTTATGTTGGTAGTGGATAGGTATCCCACTGTTGGTTTA
Organism: Melocanna baccifera; assembly: GCA_036346265.1. NCBI lineage: Eukaryota > Viridiplantae > Streptophyta > Magnoliopsida > Poales > Poaceae > Melocanna > Melocanna baccifera. The sequence continues at coordinate 21,192,695 of CM070682.1, read as the reverse complement.
ACTTGTGGATTGGTGTTCACAAGTGGTTTATGTTTATTCCTTTGATTATTCCTTATTACTGTTTCTAGTTAACTTTCGTTTTTAAGATTATTTAATATATTTCATCAGTAAATGCCTTTATGCAAATTAACCTTTCAGCCTTCCATTGGTAAGCCTTGCATATTATATTGCATTCATTGTTACAAACGACTTGCTGAGTACCAATGTACTCACGGCTTTACGCCTATGTTGCTCGATTGAGGAGAGGAGTACTATCGGCGGGAGGTGCGGAAGGAGAGTACTACGACGACTTCACGGATTAGGCCGTTCTCCACTCGATAGCTTTGTGGCTTGTCGATTGGTCGCTACGCTTTATTTTGGATTTCATTGCTATTTTGTTAAGCCCTTAGGCTAGAATATTGTAAGCTTGGCCATAAGGTCGTACCCTTGATATTTTATCGATATTCGAGTTTTCCTTTATTATTGTCGTGTGTATGACTGTGATGACATCTATATTTGACTGTGTGCACTAGCGTGATCCTGGACTAGTGCAGTTTACACAGAGAGACCGAATTTGCATATTTGGGTCTCGACAAGCTCCCACCTCTCCCATATAAATACTCATCCGAACACATCCCTCACCTACTTCATGCGCTCAAAATTTTTCCAGTCTCCTCACCATCCTCCTCCTCGACCCCGATCCCTACTTCATGCACTCAAGTCAGCGCCTGCGATTGTAGGCGTTAAGGACATCCAGCTTGCGTGCTGCATCAGGGATGAGAGGGCCTAGGCATAGAGGCTTCATCAGCACAGTTGAGCTTCTATTAGGATCTCTGTTTCTTTTATGTTTTTTCTTCTCTGTTGCTCGATTTGTAATGGAAATAAAATATTTTCTGTTATGTTTACTTGTGATATTGTTGATGAGGGGGTGGGGTCCCGATCTTCCGATAGGATGATAATTTCAATTTGGAAGGGAACGACTTTGACGATACGGCTACTAACCGGTCATGACCAGAACGCCAAGTAATCGCTAAACCACACTCCGAGTCGTTATCAATCGTGCTAAGAACGCGGTTGACCTGATCACAAAGGTCTATTCCGGCATGCATCCGAAGAACACGCAAGAATAAGATAACAAGCAATCTCAAATTACAAATAGGATTGAATTATTCAATATGGTGGGATTTCGAATAAGAATCTTGACTGGGTGGTCTAGTCGACACACACAGAAGATACAAGTTGCAACACAGGCAAACTAAAACATAAACGAAATCCAAGAAAACTAGAGGGGTACGGCCTCCTTAAATAGGGGAGTGGAAGCCACACAAAACTAAAAAATAAGAAGATAGTACTATTTTAGTATTCACATGAACAATATTTCAACCATGAATAGTGGGGGCAGTTCCTCTTAAGCCCATGCATTATAAGGCCCGATTTGGCCTAAACTAGAGATGTAGCAACTTCTTTTGATGATTGCGGGCCATACAGAAGGAATTTGTAGGTAAAACTGGATCCGTTGGAAAGAGAACAAAAAAATCTTTCCATCAAGTACTCATTGACCTCAAACGGACTCCGTATGTAAAAGTTATGCTCGTTTGAAGTTAGACCTATCAGACTAAATCCGAACTGATCTGGAGGCCGAATTGGATTCCAAAACGTATCCTCACTTGAACTCTTGCTTGAATTAGTTCAAAAGTGACGTGGTGATCATAAGGAAGAGTTGGGGGAGACGTCGACATGGTCTTAATATGTCAGTTGACTTTCATTTTGGTAGACCTTAACTACGAGCTCGTAGTGTTGATACAATCCTCCTTATATAGCTATGTAAATATGTATTTTCATCATTAGGTAGCATCATATAGTTCATATGATATAAAGACACTTCTAAAAATAAGCTCACCTAATAATTAAGTGATGCGTAGGAACTCTTGTAATTAGAACAACAAGAATTGCTAATATAGTTGTATCCATCGGGGCCATGTCCTCATCATTCTCCCCTTCTTGAAAACAATGTCGTCCTCGGCTTTTGATATGCCGAAAATAGGGTAACAAAGAAGCCAAGGTGTATGCATGGTATATGTATATGTATATGTCATCTATTTTAACAATTTTTCGTTGTTGCATAATTAATGTTATAAAATAACCGCGGTTATAAAAGCTCATTGTATTAGTAACCTGGAAGTTAATGAACAAATCAAAATTTCTCACACAGTAATTATTGCAACTTATTTTGCAAATGTAAGTGATACATTTATGCAATTCAAATATCTGAGATTGTAAACTTGCATCGGTAGCACATATGGGCAAAGCTACAACTTTTGGATTCAAACAAAGTTCATCCAAGAAATCAGATTTCAATCGAGCAATAGCACATTCATCTAGCATGGGTAAAAAGATTTGCAAGTTTTTCCTTCCATCAACTTCATTATTCAGATTATCAATACTAGATGGTTCAATAAGAGATGAACACATAAGATTTGAATTGTCACTAATTTTTATTTTTCTCTCATAATGACCAAGATTTAACACACCAGAATTGTTATTCAAAATAACAAGCTTCAAGTCATCCATGTGATCACAAGTTATGCATATTCGATATACATGAAATTGATTTTCACACCATAATCTCCAATCAAATTTAATTTATATGTGTAGGCATGAGTACTTGCTAATAATTTTAAACATGACATTTCTGCAAGATTCTTAATTACACTAGATAACTCTATAAGATTATTGAACATGACATAGTATAAAGAATATTTAGGAGATATTCTAGTAAGAACTTTCTTATGAGTAATCAATTCCACATTATGTAAATTGAGCAAAGAAATTTTAGAACATGAATTTTCATCATTACTCACCTTTTCATATTTAAATTCAGCATCAGAGTTATTACCTTCATCGATCTCCTCAGTTGATGTAGGTGTTATAGGTATCAAATCTTTATGATGAAGCAATGAGACAACAAGTACTTCATCTTCAACCGTAATTATCTCCTCATCTTTTACTTTCAATAGCACCCGTTGTTGGACATTCAACTCTTTGTCTTCAATATGAACTCTCTTCTCTTCAGCATGGTTCTCAACTTTCAGCAAGTTGTTAGTCACAGAAAAAGGCACAAACAAGAGTTTGTTCTTATGTTTGTTGTTATTAATCATTCTCAATTTCTCCTCAATCTAACCTTTAACCTTACAAGCAAGTATAAACAAATGAGTGAGAGAATTATATTATCTGTGAATAAGAATGTCCTGAATTTCTTTATTAAGCCCACTCAAGAATCTGTTCTCTGTAGCTTCAACATGTTCCTTTAAACCACAATGCAACAAACGAGTCTTTAATTCATGATAGTATTCCGTTACAGTTCTACTTCGTTGCTTTAAACGTTGCGATCTAGCTAGCAAATAATTAGCATGATATTTAAGAACAAAATCATCTCACAATAGCTTTTTCAATGCATTCCAAGTTTGTGGTACTTTCCCATGTCTACCAAGATACTTCCACCAAATTATTGCATCATCAATAAAAACACTAGTGACAACTCTAATCTTTTGCCAATCAGACCAATCATAATATTCAAATTCTTTGTCTAAAGCTATCTCCTAATCAATATAGGCATCAGGATCAAATTTGTCAGCAAATAATAGAAAAACATACTTGACCTTAGTTACTGCATCATCATCGCGTACCTCTCTTTGTAATCTACACATACCTCGTTGATTTTGCGGGAGTCGACGATGATCGGAGTAATCAACTTTAGTGTGGTTGATGTAGTTGTTCTCTTCGATATCATCATCCTCGTTCGACAAAGAGTTTGAAGGAAATAGTGCACGTCGAGTAGCTGGGGTGAACATTTATCTAGGATTTCAACTCTGTTGTTGATGGTGGTGAGGGTCTTATTAAGTCAATCCAACACGTTGTTGGTCTTACAAAAATTCGTACTATGTGATCTTGAACCTGTTATGATTAGTAGAAAATAAGAAAATACACGATAATTATGTAAATTCCTATAAACTACTAGGAGGTGAAGCTTGACAAGTCACATATCTATGAAACTCTTACCAAGCTCTTACCAATGCAAACAGGTGGTGTAACCGGTGGCTGATTCGTTGACTGATGTGTATAGCGATTGCAAGGGTCAGTTCGACGTGATCTGCTCGGTTAGTAAAAGGTATACCTTGGAAGGCTAGATATGTAGCAATTAAGAACAATTAGTTGCCTATGTTGCTGATCAAACAAGAATAGGAGAAGGCCAAAATAAGTGTGTAACAATGTATATGAGTGATGAACACAAAATAATTTAATAGAATGCAATCTAGAATTGAAAAGCAAAAGGATTGACCCAAATTTGAAAATGGTAGATTTCTGTCTACTAGATAAGATGTCGGTATTTTGGCCGTAACTTTTTTGTCAGTTTTCTCTTTTTTATGATTCTTTTTTTCTTATTTTCTGATGGCTTTTTCTACAACTTTTCTTTTGGAGCCATATTCTAGAAATCGACAGGTAAAATCGCACAAAAATCACTAGTGCAGACTGTTACAGATTCAATATGAAAATTTGGGTTAATTTTTAACGCATATATCTTTTAACTACCTTTTTTATAATGAAGCAAAATTTTAACAGCAGTTAGATAAGGAAATTACGGATCTAATGGCGGTGGTTTCACTCAAAAAGGATTCCGGAAACAAAAGTTATGGTATTTTTGGTGGAGTCCTCTGGCCGAAAATGGGAATTAGAGTTTGATGTGTTTTTGATGGTTTTGGATGTGGGGATTTTTTTTTGGAAGTTTTATGGGACCAAGAATATGACCAATAGCAAAATAAAGATAAAACAGACACAAATTCAATTTAGCAAACTGAAACTAACAAATTAAAAGACACAACGTGGTTTGGACAACGGAAATAAACTCTTTTTGTACGGTACTTTTTCTGGACTATAGTACATAAAAAAATCAATCTACTAACTAGGAGTACAAGAAATCCTACCGGTCAACTGAAGCTCTGATAGCACTTGATGAGGGGGTGGGGTCCTGATCTTCCAATAGGATGATAACCTCGATTTGGAAGAGAATGATTTTGACGATGCGGCTACTAACTGGTCATGACTAGAATGCTAAGCAATCGCTAAATCACAATCTGAGTTGTTATCAACCATGCAAGAACGTGGTTGACCTGATCACAAAGGTCTATTCTGCATGCAACCAAAAAACACGTAAGAACAAGATAACAAGCAATCTCAAATTGCAAATAGGATTGAATTACTCAATATGGTGGGATTCCGAAAAAGGATCTTGACTGGGTGGTCTAGTCGACATACGCAGAAGATACAAGTTGCAATACAGGCAAACTAAAATATAAACGAAATCCAAGAAAACTAGAGGGGTGCGGCCTTCTTAAATAGGGGACTGAAAGTCACACAAAACTAAAAAACAAGGGGGTGATATTATTTTACTATTTACGTGAACAATATTTTTGCCATGAATAGTGGGGGTAGCACCTTCCTCTTTGGTCCAAACTAGTGGTATAGTAACTTCTTTTGATGATTGCGGGTCGTACAAAAGGAATTTACAGGCACGGCTAAATCTGTTGGAAAGAGGGCGAGAAAATCTTTCCATCAAGTACTCATGGACCTCAAACGGACTCCGTATGTGAAAGTTATGCTTGTTTGAAGTTAGACCTGTCATTCTAAATCCGAACTGATTTGGAGGCCGAATTGGATTCCAAAACGTATCCAACTTGAACTCTTTCTTGAATTGGTCCAAAAGTGACATGGTTACCATAAGGAAGAGTTGGGGGGACGTCGACATGGTCTTGATATGTTGGTTGCCTTCCATTTTGGTAGACCCCAACTACGAGCTCATAGTGTTGATGCAATCATCCTTGTATAGCTATGTAAATATGCATTTTCATTATTAGGTAGCATCATATAGTTCATATGATATAAAGGCACTTCTAAAAACAATATCACCTGATAATTTAAGTGATGCGTAGGAACTCTTGTAATTAGAACAACAAGCATTGCTAATATGGTTGTATCCACCGGGGCTATGTCCTCATCAATTGTAATGGTGGATTGTAATCTTGTGATATTGTAATGGTGGATTGTAATGGAAATAAAATATTCTCTACTATATTTGCTGATGTTATCTGTTGTATTTGCTATTATATTTGCTTGTTTTCAAAATGCATAGTTAATATTTCCTAAGGCTAACTGAAAAACAGAAAAAAAAAATTTAGGTATAGAATGAGCTATAACAAATAATTTTGTTGTATAAACCGTCTGTAAAGAACATTATCATAGACGGCTCGAAACAAAAACTGTCTGTGATACTCAAACATCACAAACGGTTCTATTTATCAATCGTCTGTGATAAAAAAGTATTACAGATGGTTTATTAGAATTGTCTGTGATATGTGAGTATCACAGGTAGTTTTTGATTAGGGTCGTCTGTGATAGTGTTCTTCACAGACAGTTCTAGTTACAAATTGTCTATATTGTATTTATCAAAGACGACTCACAAACCGTCTGTGATAACCTTCGATTATCACTGATCCATAAATTCAGACGGTTCAGAAAACCGTCTGTGATGATGATTTCTATAGTAGTGTACACGCCGGGAAGAAGAGTTGATGAGATTCAGACGGCTCAACACAACAACATAGATTTGCAGGAGGAAGAAAAGAAAATGGAGGCGGCAGTGATGCTAGGCTATCTGCTTTGGACGTCTCCAAGTGTGTGTGTATGTGTATAGATGCAGATTATAAACTAACATGATTAACCAATCATTTATCCACTGGTAAATGACATATTTAACTAGTTATTTACCCACTACTAACTGTCTGTCATCGACTCTCAGTAAAATCTTAAATTCAAATGTTTGAATCTCATTCAAATAGAGAGAGATGTACGGTTCAACAATAGTAAAGTAGACTTGGTCTGCTAAGTGGCGTGCCACAAGTTAGGCGATTCTTCACGGGAAAAGATGTGAATACAAGTCATGCAATTTTTCACACGAAAATATGCGAATACGCATACACATGTGTGTTTAGCTAAAACCCTTCTTATGCCATGTCTATCCATATATCATATATTTCAAAGGGTGATAAGGATTTTACCTTATAAATTAATCTACTCTATTTTAATTTAATAATATGGTACTAAATTATATATACTTTAAAATAATAGGAAACAGGCCTTGAACATAATCAATGGGCTGTCTCAGAGGGCGCACAGTGACGATAAGAACAGCCAAGTTAGGTTTTAAGGGCGATAGCAGGCATGGAAAAGGACTAGTGGCATGTGATAAGGAAAAAGATGCTGACGGCGCTGTCAGAACTTAGAAGGGGAAGGCAGGTTGCCAGGTTTGGAATCGTGAGGGAGCACCCACAGGTTAGGACGCTTGTTGTAATTACACCATTTAGCGGCCACAGTTATAAAAGTTTCCACTAAATAATTTTTAGGGGAGGATTGGTTTCCGGTCGGATGCTTAACCTTTCACTTTCATTCGTTGTGCCCGTCTGATCCGTTCAAGGAGGGCGTGATTACTACCCCTCTAATTTACAAAAATAAGTTATTTTAGACATCGATATGGTATTTAAAATATAATTTTGACTGCTAATTACTATTATAATATATTTATAAAACTCAACAAAACTATAGTATTATAAAAGTACTTTTCAAGACGAATATACATATGATTTTTATGTATCTAATCTAAATATTGAAAAATATATTAATAGTTAAAATTTTTAAAATTTAACTGTATATATTCAAAATAACTTATTTTTGTGTATTGGAAGGAGGAATAAGGGGGATGTGCTGCCTGTTGGACGGGCGATGCATTTGTTTTGGTTTTAATACTTTGATAGCAACGTGATAGTTCTATATTGAGCCATGCATGATGGGTTGCTGGCGCGTGATCCAACTGTATGTTGATTTCAGGGTGTCTTCTTGTCCGCCAATTGTTCAGCAAGTACAGCTCCTGTGATAAGGTCATTTTTTAGCACATATGTACATGATTAAAAAATGTTAAAACTCAAACTTTATTGTCTTAGCTAGACATCTTGGTTGAGGACATCAACTTCAGAATAAAAGGGGTTGTCTATTTTTAAGGAGATTGAAAATTTATCAAGCGTAAGTCACATTTTTTTTATCTATTAGTTCAACATCTAATCATATGGCGCATATGGCTTCATACAAATCCAATGTTCACAAAATTTGAATTAGACTAAAGAAAACGTTAGACAACTTACAAATAGTAAAATGGTTAAAATAATGTATAGAGAGATTCATATATCGATCACTGCGCTTTCTTAAAAGTAAAAACGCTATCTTGGTAGCATGGCTTCGTCAGTAATGGTTTTTCCTACAATGCACAAACTCTTGGGAAATAAATTCTGAAAATATGTGAAAAATGGTTGATATATATGTTTAGGTTTTAAAATGGATTATCATCAGCTTGCCATTTTTCTAACAGCAACGCTGTACGTACTAAAAGTTTGTTGGAAAAAGTTACACAAACACAGACCGGTGCAGATATACTGGGTAGAGATAGTCGGATACAGGTGAGAATATATCAATTTAAAAACGTGTGTGGAGACTAGATATTAGTGTTGAAAACTAGTGTCACCGAGTGATCCAATAGATAATTAACATAACTAGAAAGCGAAAAAAATCACACAATCAAACCAATGCAAAAGTAGATGACACTACAACAGAAACACTATTAGTAGACGTAACATTATAGACGGTTTTGTGAAACCGCCTGTATAGGGTTAATATCATAGACGATTCTTACCAAGAATCGTTTGTGAAGTATCACATACGGATTTTAATAAAAACCGTCTGTGATAAGATGATTATCACAGACGGTTTTTAATAAAAATTAAAAACCGTCTATGATAATCATCTCACCACAGACAGTTTTTATTAAAAACCGTCTGTGATAATCCGGTATATATTGTTTGCGCCGCTCAGATCCACGTCTGTCTTCAGTTTGATTGAGATCTAGGTAAAGGAATACGCGTAGGCTACGAAAGCAGAAAACAAAATTTTTTTTACCACGCACACCAGGACATCATGCTAAGGAAGGATCATGGATCATTACCACTTAGACGCGCAGCGCAGCGGAAGAAGAGTTGGAAACCGATCCAATCACGCGCGTCGAGATAGTAGTGGAAGTAGTCGATCGTCCCGAACAGATCGTCTCCTCCACGCACGCCGATCAACACCGCAACGAGCAGCGCCTCCACCGGTATCCACACGTCCGGGGCTGAAACGCCAATCGCGAGTGTACTAGCACTCGTGAGCGGCTAGGGTTTGGCTCGGGAGGTGGCGGCTAGGGTTTTGCTAGATGTTAACAGGGACGAATCCCATCTGCCCTTCGCCTCTATATATATAGACCTCCTCACGTGGGCCTTGTGGACCGAGGCCCAATAGGAGTCTATTCGGATCTCTATCCGAATTGAGCCCATATCCGAATCATATTCGAATTAGTGTTCCAACCCGTTAAGCGTGCGACCAGAGGTTCACGATACTTGGTCGTGACCGGAAACGCCTTCGGTCACCATGTTAATAGCGGCCTCTAGTAAGACATATTAACCCCAAAGTATATGTAAAGATCATATCACTGAACTCGTAATGTTCTCTCATGTATGAATCCCTTTGCCTCACGATATAGATTGAGCTCAAGGCGAGACATGTGTCATCCTCTTAATAGCTCAATCACTCTCTCGATTCCGTGATGGATTATAAACTTATGATTGACTCCTCAATCACCTTGGCATGGCCACGCACTTTCATAATCCATTACATCGAGGGGCCCAGAGATATCTCTCCCACAAGGAAGGGCAAATTCTATCTTGATCATTCACATCCCACTACATGTTTCATGGCAAACCCGAAAACTACTTTTATGACTACCCAGTTACGGAGTAGTGTTTAGTAGTCCCAAAATAAGCTACTACTCATGTTGGGAACCATGATGATCTCAAGTCTAAGGATTCTACATAAACACTACTTGAGACCAACTGATGACACATGGAATCTCTGCAGTGTCTCATGGCAGGTCTATCCAACATATGTTCACTAACACATGTCCATATTATTAATTTGGTATCACCATACCATGATCCATGAGACATAATCATCAATCAATACATATGCTGATCTTTGTCTTTGAATCATATTTGTTCCTCATATGATATATGATCATGAATTATTTAGAAATAGCAACATTTTAGTATTGAAGAGTCTCATGAATAAGTCACATACTCATTGATCAATAATGATGATGTCTATTCTAAGGAACAAAGTAATGTATCATAAACATAGTATGTGATATATACAACATCTCCATGTTGCCTCTAGGGCATATTACTAACAGTCTCCCACTTGCACTAGAGTCAAGCATGTAGGTATTTAATACCCATTGCCTTAGTGTGAGCCTCATGCTTTGGCTGGGGAAGCGGCTTTGTCAACGGATCTGCAATGTTCAAATCCGTTTGTACTTTGCATATCTTCACATCGCCTCTCTCCACTATCTCGCGGATGAGATGAAATCGCGTAAAATGTGCTTGGACTCAGTGCGATCTAGGCTCCTTGGCTTGTGCAATGGCCCCACTATTGTCACGAGAGAGGTCCATTGGGTGGAGGCACTAGCCATCACACCAAGCTCGTAAATAAATTTCTTGATCCAAATGACCTCTTTGGCGGCTTTAAGCTGCTATGTACTCGGCTTCATTGTAGAATCAAGAACCGTCTGCTGCTTGGAACTCTTCCACTTACCGCACCGCCATTCAAAGTAACACAAATCCAGATTGCGATCTAAAATCATCTTTATCGGTTTGGAAGCTAGCATCGGTGTAACCATTTACAACGAGCTCTTCCTCACCTCCATAGACGAGGAACACATTTTTAGTTCTTCTCAAGTACTTCAAGATGTTCTTTACGGCAATCCAGTGACTTTCACTGGATCGATCGTATCTACTTGTAGCACTTAAAGCATACGAAACATCTGGATGTGTACAAAGCATGGCATACATAATGGACCCAATAGCCGAAGCATATGGAATCGCATTCATTTTATCCCGCTCATCAGGTGTACTAGGACACTGATTCTTGCTAAGATTTATACCATGTGACATAGGTAGAAAACCTTTCTTAGAATCATGCATGTTGAACCTTTTCAACACCTTGTCAATGTACGTATCTTGGCTTAATGCAATTAGCCTTTTTGATCTATCTCTATAGATCTTAATGCCCAGAATATATGCCGCCTCTTCTAAGTCTTTCATAGAGAAACTATTTTTTAATGAAGACTTAACAGATTCGAGTATAGGAATATTATTTTCGATCAATAATATGTCATCCACATATAAGACCAGAAATACAAGTGCACTCCCACTAGCCTTTTTGTAAACACAAGGCTCTTCTTCGTTCTTGATGAAACCGAACCCTTTGATTACTTCATCAAAACGAATGTTCCAACTCCGAGATGCCTGCTTTAATCCATAAATGGATCTTTGCAGCTTGCATATCTTTCCAATCGACATGGATCGACAAAACCGTGGGTTGTGTCATGTACACATCCTCAATCGATTTCCATTAAGGAAAGCTGTTTTGACATCCATTTGTCATATTTCATAGTCGAAATATGCAGCAATCGCTAGAATGATCCGAATAGACTTTAGCATTGCGACGGCGAAAAGTTTCATCATAATCAACACCTTGAATTTGTTTGAAACCTTTGGCCACCAATCGCGCTTTATAGATGTGAACATTTCCATCAATGTCTATCTTTTCTTGAAAACCCATTTGCACTCAATGGTTTTAACACCATCAGGTGGATCAACCAAGTTTCAAACTTGATTACTGTGCATGGATTCAATTTCGGATCTCATGGCTTCAAGCCATTTCTCAGAGTCTGGTCCCACCATCGCTTCTTCATAGGTCTTAGGCTCATCATTATCTAATAACAATATGTCACGTTGTTGAGTAGTCAAGAACATGTACCTCTCAGGTGCACGACGTAACCTCTCTGACCTACGTGGTGTCATTGTGTCCACAACAGGTTCATCAACAGTTTGTTCATTCCGCTGTGGTTCAGAGGGGTGAAACGTTTTCAGTGTTTCTCGAATTTCTTCCAAGTGCAATTGTGCTCCCACTATCCATTCTTGAGAGAAACTCTTTCTCTAAGAAGACACCATGACGGGCGACAAACACTTTGCCTTCTTCTTTATTATAGAAGTAATATCCTTTTGTTTTCTTAGGATACCCGATAAAGAAGCATTTATCAGATTTAGGAGTGAGCTTATCAGATTGTAAATGTTTTACATAGGCCTCACATCCCCAAATCTTAAGAAAAGACAAGCTAGGACGTTGTCCTGTCCACATCTCGTATGGTGTCTTTTCTACTGATTTTGATGGAACTCTGTTTAGTGTGAACGCGGCTATTTCAAGAGCGTACCCCCAAAAAGACAATGGAAGATCACTTTGGCTCATCATGGAGCGCACCATGTCTAATAAGGTGCGATTTCTCCGTTCAGATACCCCATTCCATTGAGGTGTTCCTGGCGGAGTCAATTGTGGAACAATTCCACAATCCTTCAAATGATTACCAAACTCATAGCTCAAATACTCGCCTCCACGATCAGATCGTAGAAACTTGATTGTCTTGCCTAAATGATTTTGCACTTCATTTTGGAATTCTTTGAACTTTTCAAAGGATTCAGACTTATACTTCATCAGGTAGATATACCCATATCTACTAAAGTCATCAGTAAAAGTTATGAAATCGAAAACCACCTCGGTCGTTAAGCTCATTGGTCCACATACATCGGTATGTACGAGTGCCAATAAGTCATTTGCCCGTTCACCTTGACCGGTGAAAGGTGCCTTTGTCATCTTACCAAGTAAACAAGATTCGTATGTCTCAAATGATTCAAAATCAAATAAGTGCAGAATACCATCTCTATGGAGCTTCTCCATGCGTTTCTCATTTATGTGACCTAAGCGACAGTGCCAAATAAACGTGAGATTCAAATCATTCTGACGCTGCCTCTTTGCATTAATGTTATAGACCGTGACCCTTCAAGAGTAAGAACGTATAACCCATTCACCAATGGAGTATGACAATAGAACATATCTTTGAAATAAAGAGAACAACCATTGTCCATAGATCTAAAGTCATAACCTTCGCTTGCAAACATGAAGCGAAATAATGTTCTTGGAAAGGGATGGAACACAATAACAATTATTCAATTTCAAAACTAATCCTCGAAGGTAAAGATAATGGCATGGTGCCAACAACCATCGCAGCAACTTTTGCTCCATTGCCAACGGAAGATCCACTTCGCTCCTCCTCAAACTTCTACTTTTTTAACTCCCGCAACGATTTGCAAATGTGAGCAACCGATCCAAAGATCAAATACCCAAGAATCGCTTGATGAAGTAGCAAGATTGATCTCTATAACATTTATACCGGAGTGGAAGTCGATTTCCCTTCTTCTTCTCAAGATCCTTCAAGTACTTTGGGCGCCTTTTCCAATGTCCCGATTGCTTACAGAGAAACAATCGCATCGGGATGAGCGGTGCCCTTCTTGTCTTTCTTGGCCTTAGAACCGCCGCGATCGCATCAGAGCTATCTTTCTTTTGACCGCGCCGCTTGACATAGGGCTTGCCTTTGCCTTTCTGCATCATCATCACATGATTGCCGCTTTTCTTAATGCTTTCTCGGCAGATTTTAGCATCCCATGCAACTCACCTAGGTCTTGTCCAGTTGTTCATGTGAAAGTTCATTATGAATGGCTCAAAGCTCGGGGAAGCGATCGAGAATCACATCAGAGCCAACTCTTGGCTAAGGGGAAAACCAAGCTTTTCCAGACTCTCAATGTAGCCAATCATCTTAATCACATGAGGGCTGACGGGATTCCCTTCTGCAAGCCTGCACGCAAATAAGGACTTTGAAGTATTGAACCTCTCAACCCTTGCTTGGTTCTCAAACATAGCACGTAACCCTACAATGATATTGTAGGCATCTGTGTTCTCATATTGCTTCTGAAGCTCAGAGGACATTGTGGCAAGCATGAGACAGCTCACATCAAGGCAATCATTCGTTTGCTTCTCATAAGCTCTCCGTGCAACCACAGTAGTATTATCAGGCAAGTATTCGGGGTAAGGAGACTCAAGGACATACTCCTTGCGCTCTTGCTTAAGAACAATTCTCAAGTTGCGATACCAATCCAAAAAGTTTGTTTCATTGAGTTTTTCTTTCTCAAGAACAGATCGCAAATTAAAAGTACTGGATGCGGCGTTAGTTGACATAATCTACAACACAAGAATATGCAAAGTTTAGCACTATGTTTATGTTTATCTTTTATTAAACTATTTAACAAAAGACTCCCATTATGAGTTTTGCAACAAAAACTCCCTCTAAGTTACATAGTGGGTCAAGATCCTCATTTCACTAATTTCTAGTGAGCTTTGGCATCACGGCTAGAAAACTAGTGACATGGGTAAGCAACACCTTGCTAATCATATCCCTATGTGACTCTACTTTGGGTGACATCAGTATGCCTCGGCCCCAATCTATGCCCCAAGGTCCAAAACTATTTTGATAACCTTGTTAAGTAAACTAAATGCTCCAGCATGTAGATGTCTGACATCTACCCCAAATGATGATGATAACCGATGGCACTCTACTTTGGTAGACCTACCATGCGGTGATCATTATCTTTTGGTGCAACATATGGAAGGGCATTAACACCTAATTTTAAGAGGGATTCTATCCTATCGAAGCAACATATCACATATATCATTGCATAAGAATAAGATAGATAACATTATAGATAAACACATTTAACTGTGAAGTAGTATGGCCCCAAAAGGTGATATCCATCTCCAAGTAGGTGTAGACGATCTCCATCCTCCACATCACTCTTTTAGGCCACCATGCTTAAAAGCTTGTAACCTCAAAACTAGGCTACTACCTATAATAGCTAGAAATTGAAGATTACAAAGATAGATTCAAGCATTAAGGTCGACACGCAGGTCGTTAAATACAATATATATATACAGCTAACAATAGCTGAAATAATCATGACACGCAGGCCATGAACGAATGTTACATGCATCACATACATCTCATAAATTCAAATAAGCTATAGGGCCATACTATTCACACCATTCCCTGCAAAAACAAGTTAGACGTAGAATCGCATTCTACCTAACGATGTGAACCCACGACGCTATACAAGGGGGGATACACACGGCACCGTTCAGATCCACCTCTGTCTTCAGTTTAATTGAGATCTAGGTAAAGGAATACGCGTAGGCTACGAAAGCAGAAAACAAAATTTTTTTTACCGCGCACACCAGGACATCATGCTAAGGAAGGATCATGGATCATTACCACTTAGACGCTTGTGCAATGAAGAAGAGTTGGAAACCGATCCAATCACGCGCGTCGAGGTAGTAGTGGAAGTAGCCGATCGTCCCGAACAGATCGTCTCCTCCACGCACGCCGATCAACACCGCAACGACCAGCGCCTCCACCGGTATCCACACGTCCGGGGCTTAAACGCCAATCGCGAGTGTACTAGCACTCGTGAGCGGCTAGGGTTTGGCTCGGGAGGTGGCGGCTAGGGTTTTGCAAGATGTTAACAGGGACGAATCCCCTCTGCCCCTCGCCTCCATATATATGGACCTCCTCATGTGGGCCTTGTGGACCGAGGCCCAATAGGAGTCTATTCGGATCTCTATCCGAATTAAGCCCATACCGAATCATATTCGAATTAGTGTTCCAACCGTTAAGCGTGCGACCAGAGGTTCACGTATACTTGGTCGTGACCCGGAAACGCCTTTCCGGTCACCATGTTAATAGCGGCCTCTAGTAAGACATATTAACCCCAAAGTATATGTAAAGATCATATCGGCTGAACCTGTAATGTTCTCTCATGTACGAATCCGTTTGCCTCACGATATAGATTGAGCTCAAGGCGAGACTTGTGTCATCCTCTTAATAGCTCAATCACTCTCTCGATTTCGTGATGGATTATAAACTTATGATTGACTCCTCAATCACCTTGGCATGGCCATGCACTTTCATAATCCATTACATCGAGGGGCCCAGAGATATCTCTCCCACAAGGAGGGGCAAATTCTATCTTGATCATTCACATCCCACTACATGTTTCATGGCAAATCCGAAGACTACTTTTATGACTATCCAGTTATGGAGTAGTGTTTAGTAGTCCCAAAATAAGCTACTACTCATGTTGGGAACCATGATGATCTCAAGTCTAAGGATTCTACATAAATACTACTTGAGACCAACTGATGACACATGGAATCTCTGCAGTGTCTCATGGCAGGTCTATCCAACATATGTTCACTAACACATGTCCATATTATTGATTTGGTATCACCATACCAT
The DNA here is from genome assembly GCA_036346265.1 of Melocanna baccifera. Taxonomy (NCBI): domain Eukaryota; kingdom Viridiplantae; phylum Streptophyta; class Magnoliopsida; order Poales; family Poaceae; genus Melocanna; species Melocanna baccifera. The sequence goes on along the minus strand of CM070682.1, from coordinate 21,176,287 downwards.
GATCTATGAGACATGATCATCAATCAATACATATGCTGATCTTTGTCTTTGAATCATATTTGTTCCTCATATGATATATGATCAGGGATTATTTAGAAATAGCAACATTTTAGTATTTAAGAGTCTCATGAATAAGTCACATACTCATTGATCAATAATGATGATGTCTATTCCAAGGAACAAAGTAATGTATCATAAACGTAGTATGTGATATATACAACATCTACATGCTCGGCACCCTCCTCCCCCGAGCCATCACCGACTTCCCCGATTCCGGCGAGCTCGGCGCCCTCCTCTCCCGCGAGGTGAAGAAAATTTGTGATGATGTGAAGAAGATCTTTCATGATTTATATAGAATAAATATTATTGTTCCTATAGATGCATGTTATTCATGTAGATGCATGTTTAACATAGATTTGTGATAATCTGTTATTCATGTTTTTGTTATTCATGTTTCATGTAAATATTTTCGTTATTTTATGTCATTTTCATATTGAAGACGACGATGCATGTTATTCATGTAGATGCATGTTCAGTGGGAAGAGTTTACGGTGATGAAAACGACCAAAAATTTAGAAGCGCAAGTGCAGCTCTTGCAGGAAGCGCTGAGTGTAAAATCTTCCTAAGAATCTTTCCAGGCAAGTAGGGTTAAAAATTTTGTGAAATACTTCAAAGATATCATTATATATAATACCTTCTAAGTGCAAATGCAATCGCTATTTTTTTATTGGTATATGTATCTATCATTCTGAAATCGAGGTCTCGTGAAAAGAACAGATCCATAATCGACGAACTTATCAAGCTGCACAAGCTAGCAATGCTTGGATGGACAATTGCCTGTTTATGATGGAAGAAAAGGCGTGTTACCTTCTAAGTGCAAATGCAATCGCTATCTTTTTATTAGTCTATCACTCCAGAATCGAGGTCTCGCGAAAGAAACAGATCCATAATCAATGAACTTGTCAAGCTGCACAAGCAATACTTGGATGGGCGATTGCCTGTTTATGATGGAAGAAAAGACGTGTTATCTTCTAAGTACAAATGCAATCGCTATCTTTTTATTGGTCTATCACTCCGAAATCGAGGTCTCGCGAAAGGAACAGATCCATAATCAATGAACTTATCAGGCTGCACAAACAATACTTGGATGGACGATTGCCTGTTTATGATAGAAGAAAAGACATGTTACCTTCTAAGTACAAATGCAATCGCTATCTCTTTATTGGTATAGGTATCTATGACTCCGGAATCGAGATCTTGCGAAAAGAACAGATCCATAATCAACAAACTTATTAGGCTGCACAAACTAGCAATGCTTGGATGGGCGATTGCCTATTTATGATAGAAGAAAATACATGTTTGGGATAAGATCGATCTTAATTGTACATGCGTATTTGTTAATGGATATTTTATTTCATTTCAATTAATTGATTTGCGAAATGGATGTTTTTGTTACTAAAATGAATTAAGATGTGAATTGGATGTATACATGTACATGTTGATCTGCTTGTTTTAGAGGTTAGCCAATAAACAGAAATAGATTTAGGAGAAGGAAAGAATATCACAAACGATTTTTAACAAAAATCGTCTATGATAAAATATTACAGACAGTTCGTAACTAAAACCATCTGTGATATTTAGCTATCACAGACGGTTTTTAAGAAAAACTGTTTGTGATAAGCAACTATCACAGACGGCTTTCGAGCTGTTTATGATGACCTCGTATCATTACTGACCCATCAATTCAGACTGCTTACGCAATGATCTGTGATGACATTTTTCAACCATCTGTGATAACATTTTGTGTAGTAGTTTGATCAACTGACACAAGAGATGAGAGAGCAGTCGACGATTTTCTTTATTAATCTCAATCGATCGATGTGTTTACAATGAAAACCTCTCATCTATATTTATAGTTTAACTTCCTTTTAGTATACGCGCACATCTCCATCTTGGAGTCCAAGAAATAAACTGTGCGAACCCCATAGCCTAACAGGCCCCTACGAGGGTTAGTTTTGTAACATTTCCTTTTGGACGAATATCACCACATATGAATACCTCGTTAAAAACTTCTTCCAAAAACCCAATTAAAAAAATGAATGAAGAAAAAGTATATCACATATGCAAGTTGTATTACACTAGTTATCTCATTAAAAACCTTTATGTGAGAAAACTCACTAAGGAAAAGAGTACAACCATTCAATCTATTTTGATCTTCTGGATCAAAATATATATGGGCTATTATTCAAAGAAGTGCTTTTCTGAATTCTGCACATATCTAAGTCGCCTCATTTTAATGCCACAAACACATCTTTTAAAACTATATGTTTGCAGGGACTCAGTCAATAAACCTATAAGATTTTCGAAAGACATAGGTGTAGGACCTTTACCTCATCTCTCTTCTGAAGTTCATGAGCAAAGGAAAATTTAGGATCAATATGCTTCGTGAGATTGCACTTTACATAACCCCAGTTATATTTGTGCAACATAAGCAGTATTATCTTCATAGATAATAGTGGGGGTCTGAACGATGTTCATGCCACATGATTGTTGTATGTGACTAATCATCCGTCTAAGCCAAACACACTCACGTGATACTTCATATAGCGCAATTTTTTCTGAGTGGTTAGTAGATGTTGCTACAATGTTTTGCTTTGCTGATCGCCAAGAAATGACCATTCCATCACAGAGAAACACAAATCTGGTCTGGGATATTTCTTTATGGGAGTCTAATAGATATCCAATATATGTATATCCCACCATGGTCAAGTCTTAGTCCTTCTAGGAAAGCAATCCAAGATCTTGAGTTCCTTGGAGATATCGGAGTATTGTCTTAATGCCTACCAAATGTCTTTTGGTTGCTGCTACATTAAACCTCACTAGGAGGTGAACTACAGATGCGATATCAGGCCTACTGTAATTTGCAAGATACATCAGTGCTCCTATGACACTTAAGTATGGAACTTCAGGTCCTAACAATTCCTCTTTTTAATTCCTTTGTCTGAATGTATCTTTCCTTACTTGAAGAGATCTAGTTACTAGTGCTATAATATCCCTTCAGGGAAATGTTCAAGTTGTAGGCCTAAATAGTATTTAGTATTACTCAAATCTTTCATTTGAAACTCCGTATAAAGGTAAGAACTAGATTTGTCAATGTCTTATGTGGTTCCAATGATATTCATATCATCAACATATACAGAAATAATACACAACCATTCTAGGATTTATTTATGAACAAACAGAGACAATCATCATTCTTTGTCTATCCTCTCTGCAGGAGAAAGTCACTCAGCCGATTGTACCATATTCTACCTGATTGTTTTAACCCATATAGTGACCTTTGTAATTTGACGCTATACATGTTGCGACTAGCTTTATTAGGATCCGGTATTTTAATTCCTTCCATGATTTTCATGCAAATATCTACATCTAATGACACATACAATTATGCGGTCATAAAATCCATTAACTATATTTTTAAATTCATATTGACTACCATAGATATTAAGTACCAAAAAGTGATTCTACTCTAGTAAACCCTCATGCTACTAGCCTAGCTTTATATCTCACCACCTGATTGTTCTCATCCCTCTTTCAGGTGAATACCCATTTGTATCCTACAGGGAATACTTTAGGAGGAGTGCGAGTTACAGGCCCAAACACTTCTGTCGTATTCAGCGAGCGCAATTTTGCATCAATGGCTTTCCATTTGACCCAATCTAAGTGTTTCCGGTACTCTGCCATGGACAGTTCTAGATATAGATCAATAGTACAAGCAATTTTTGAGGCAAAATAAATGTCGACGACATTAGTCTTTCTATTAAATGATTCTCCTAAATCCACATAATTATTGAAAATTTCTTCAATTATTTCATCACCCAGCTCTTCATGATTTTCCAAAATGATATAGTCTGGATTATCACTATCCTAGCACATATATGTGTTCACATTGTTTCGCTAGGTTGTTCATCTTTGGGATTATTTAAATCAGGGATTTGCTCAACTTTTGGTTGAGATTTCTCAATTTCGGTGAGGTTGTTTAACTGTCTTAGGGAATGATGTATTACGCTTAGTCTTTTGTTTCTTCGAACATCTCTGAGAACCTTGGACTAAAGTTACCAGACCTCTCCTTCTCTTTCTAAGATTAGGGGCAAGAGTGGTATTAGTATCATCTTCCTTTGACAACAACTCTCTTTGGAGCATTTACCATAGGTATATGTGACTTTGTCACTCTTTTGTGATCAGTAAGGGCATTTGACAGTTTATTTGCTAAAATTTGCAATTTAATTATTCGCTGAACTTCTTGTTTGGTCTCTTTCGTGCATGGATTTAATACTGGATCCTCGTGATTTCTCACATTATTTCATGACATTCCCTTGATTCAAGATACTTCCCCCTCCCCCTGAATGCCGAGAAATGATCCTCATTAAAAATACCATCAACGTACCGAGCCGTATGCAGATCCCTAGTCATAGGCTCCACATATTTAATTATAGGTGTTTCAAAACCTACATAGACCCCTAGCTTCTAGTGAGGACCCATGGATGTATGTTGTGATGATGATATCGACACATATACAACATAGCCGAATTTACGCAGATAGAAAATATTTGGTTTGGTTCCTTTTCATACACTAATTGTATGGGGAAACAATATGCAGTTGGTCTAAGTTAAATTAATACCGTAGCATGTAAAATTGTGTGCCCCTACAACTGGTTGGTAAGTACAATTCCGCAAAAGTGGCATAGCAATGAACTTTACTCTTTTAATTAATGACTCTGCAAAGCCATTTTGAGTATGAACATGTGGTACTGAATGCTCCACTTTAATCCCCAATGTCATACAATAATCATTAAATGCTTTGGAGTTGAACTCTCCATCATTATCCATTCTCAATTATTTAATACAGTTATCTGGAAAGTTGGCTCTCAATTGAATAATTTGGGAGATTAGCCTTGCATAGGCGTGTTTTCTTGTAGACAACAAACATACATGGCTTCACTTAGTTTTAACACCCCAGCTTAACAGATACCTAGAATGTCACCCATAACTACAATTACTATCAATTTAAACCATTAATTACACTTTACCAACTGCTAGGCTTTAAATATAATTCCACCACATAACCATGAACATAGAAATTTTAACAATATGGGAAACAGTCATTGACATTAAAATAAACTAATTGACAATAAGTTGAATCAACAATAAATTTAACCAAGGGAAATAACAAGTAGTGATAATATAGAACCATTAAGTGCTAAAGGAAAAATCATTATTCATCTAAGGATTTCATAGATAGTAAGATTTATTTCTAATAATGAAAAAGTGATCACTAAGTGAAAGAAAAAAATATAAAGTATAATATCAACTTGTGCTATATCCCACCCACGCATGTCATCATCCACAAGCACATAAAAATAACAATAAAGTAAGGGTGAGTTCACGACTCAGCAAGTACACATTATAATAATAAATGAGGTAACCATCATATTAACTATTCATATTCATTCACTATCATCTCAATTTCACAAATTTGTTCTCATCAAGTTCAATACACATGTCTCATTATCTCATTTATCTTTTCACGAATGCAATGCATATGTTTTCACTTCTCTTGCTTATACTGTTATAGCAGAGTGATCACCTGTTGATGGACTACTCTTGCCCTGTATTTTTTCACATAGGATCTCAACTTCACTCCCGTGGAGTGTTTATTGAAATAGGTCTTTTCTCACTTCCATAGAGTGCCTACCGAAGTAGGTCTTTCTCTACACACACCATGGGTTGCTCACACAAAGTAGGCTCTAGAAGGCCACACAAGCCACCTCTTTGCAACATGAATACTCAACATATAATGCAATAACTATATCTTTTATTAGTTAATTATTAGCATTAATCAATAGACATCATCATCATTTTTACTATAATCATCATCACCAGCATTCTACCTTAAGCATCCTCATCATTCTACCATAAACATATGAGCATTATAGGAACAAGTATAATCATGTGAATCATCATGATAAGTATTTATTTAACATAACAATAAGTCCAAACCACTCAAATATCATTATACCATGCACTTACCTTTTCTAGTTACAATGAACAGATTGATTCGAAGATGACAACAAACCCAATGCTACTCTTCCTATAGTAAACAACCAATCTCAAATAACAAGCCATAGCAGTACAAGAACAACGATTCAACAACATCACACCTATATGTTTCCCAATTTCGCAATACTTTTCCTTTACTGGACAGTCACCCTCTACTGTGCTTGTACTAAGGGGGCGTTTATATTGGCTTTTACTTATGGTATTTAGCTTTGGTTTATAAATAGTAATAGCTTGTAGAGAAATTTATAGAGAGAGACACTCGCATGTGATTTTGGTTAATATAAATGAAGTCACTATAGTGTATACTATAATTAACTAGTAGACCCCGCCTTGAAAAGAAACTTCATTTAAAAGCTATAGTGAATCATAGCATTTTTGGAATCTACAGAAAGTTAGATACCTCTTTCTAATTATGCCAAAATTTTAATTATTCCATCTACAAAGTTAATTAACAGTTTCCCACTACTACATCCAACAATAACCGTTTTTTGGACATCAGTCTTCCCAACATCATAATTTCCAATCTACCGAATCAAAATTTGTGTTCTTGGACTCTATGAAATCCTTAGACAATTATCTATACTTCTCATGTTATGTACAAGTTATGAATCAGAACATGCAACCCCCAAAACTAAGTCTTTTTCACTAGACAACAACCTCAATGAAGTACAATAGTACCAATTTAACTCTCCAACTGATCCTCTACTCTAATCCAGCATCCACATGATCCCAAAACACATCTACCAAGCCAAAATAACTGGGAACAAGATCTAGGGTAATACCTCCAACTCGAAAGCCTTACGAAGGCTCCGGAATTCATGATGTCCCACGATCTCTCCTTAAATTGATCACCAAAATAGCGTCCAAATCATCTGTGACTCGTCCACCATGTGCCTTGGCAATCCCTAAGCAGTGTGATGTGGTTAGACCTCAAAACCCAATAGTGTCACAGTGTAATATTCTAATTTTCAGAGTTTATTTGAGGCTTTTAAAATAAAATTCCCCATTGGAATTTTTCGGATTTAATACAAGCTTAAAATAAAATTTTAATAATTAAAAGGATTTAATATAACTAAAATAAACATTAATATATGCTAAAAATATTTTATTTGGATTTCTTGTGTCTCTAGAAATTCTCTATGATTTTTTAGATTTATTTGCTATTTTCTAGAGCTCATAAGAATTTATTTGTATTTCTGAAAATAAAAAAATCCCTATAAATCCTAAATAGTAAATGGGCTGGCCCGTTACTGTTCACTCTGGCCCACCAAATCGCAGCCGTCTCATCCCATCCAGACATTGTCGGCCATCCAGTCCATGACCATTTTATGTGTCGGAGCCAACCTTTGCGACGCGTGTCAACCATCGGAAGCGCTAGACATTGTGCATCTACGCCATTCATTGCCGACCGTCTGATCTCACCGCCTCGCCGCATGTCAGCAATCATGTGATGCTTGCACTGTTCATCTTCGTTTCTGATCAAGACTGTGTCTCCACCGCTACCTCGGTTCTCGTGCTTGAGCCAAACTTTGCACCATTTCTGAGCCAGCCTCGCGGCGTCCATACCTATAAATCCGTGCCGCCCCTCTCGATCTCCACACTTCACAGTCGAAGCTTCACCTGTGTGCCTTCGACGCAACTGTCGCCACTACATATTCTTTTTCAGGTTTAATATCAATGCAGTATACTCCTAATAAGAAGGGAGGGAGCTTTTCAACCACTTTTCTTTCATATCCAATAAATTTTGTCACGCGAGATATTTAGTACCATCTGTAACACCCGCCATTCTTAAAAACACAAAATATCACCCACAACTACTATTACTACTAATTTAGACAATAATTACAAGTTATCAACAACTAGGCTTCAAGGAAAACTTCCCAACATAAAGATGAACATACCAATTTCAGCAATACGGAAGTCATTGTCTAACTTTAAAATGAACCAAATAACAATAATTTGGATAAATAATAACTTTAACTTAAGGGAATTGATAAGTAGCATCAATATAAAACTATTAAGTGCTAAAGAGAAATCATTAATCATCTAGGGAATTCAAAGAGAGCAAGATTTATTTCTAATGATGATTAAGTGATCACTAAGTGAAATAAGGGACTATAGAGTTCAAGATCAACTTGTGATATATCCCACACATGCATGTCATCATCTATGACCACCTAAAAATGACAATAAAGTAAGGGTTATTCCACAACTTAGCAAGTACACAATGGAATAATAAATAAAGCCAACATCATATTAACAATTCATATCCATTTACCATCATCAAGTACACAATAAAATAATAAACGAGGCCAACATCATACTAACAATTCATATCCAGTCACCATCATCTCAATTTTACCAATTCCTTGTCATCAAGTTCCACACATATATCTCATTACCTCATCTCTCTTTTTCATGAATGCAATACAATGCTCATGCACATGTCTCAACTCATCTGTTGCTTATACCGGTATAGCGGAGTATAACACCCATCGGTATTCACTCATGCCTGTACTCTTTTGTGCGGGAACCAATCGACCATCCTTTTTCATATCTAAATCTCATTGATCCTATTTTGCATATCGAGATGTCATCCCACCACTATGGGTCATATCGTTCCATCATAAATACTCAATATGCAATGCAATTATTATTATCTTTCTTCATTAAGCAATTGAGATAATCATCATTATTCCATAGTCATCACCATCAATTTATCATAAGCATGTGAGCAATATAAAACAGGTATAATCATGGTAAGTATTCATTTAACCAAATAATAATTTCAAATAATCGAACAACATTCTACCATGCACTTGCTTTTTTAGTTGCGACAACTGGATTGATTAAAAGATTTCACCAACCCCGAAGTTACTCCTCATACAATAATTACTCATTCTCAATACAGGCCACAACAATACTAGGCAACAAATAAATGATAATGCTCCTACGCGCTTTCCAAATACACCATTCTCTCCTGTTACAAGATAGTCAACCCTACTGTACTGGTACTAAAAAAATCACAACTTCTTATTATAGCAAACCATACCAGTACAGAAATCTACATAAAAATTTCTACAACTTTAGTTGGTCACATGTCCAGATGAAATCATTTAAGCCCCTCGTTTTAACCCAGAAAATAGATCTGGCATCTTCTAGACAGTGGCGGGCTTAATATTTTCATATCTATTAATCTACACAAGTAAATCTAGTAAACCATAACATTTTCAGAAACCATGGAAAATTTTCTAACTCTTTCTAATTATGACAAAAATTCAATTATGTAATCTACCAAGTCAATTTAATAATATTTCACGACTGCGTCCAAAAGTCACAACCTCTGTTCTACCCATCCAAAATTGATGTTCTTAGACTCTCTAGAATCCCTAGACAATTACCTATGCTTTTCATGTAGAACAAATACCCTAATTGTCCCATTTACTAATTTTAATCTACTGCTCATTCCAATACTACCAATTAAATACAACTACCCAGGCAGCATGCTTACAAAAACCATAACTCGAGATTTAACCATCCAATCGATATGATTAAGTATTCTACAAAAAGCTACCAAAATTCTCTATAATTATCTAGTAGGTGATATTATCAAATGATGCCTATACAACACCTGAAACGGCAATAGAAAATTACCGCAGATTAAACCGATGTAATAACCGTTCCCCTAACGAACACTACTTACTTCCCCTCTAATTCAGACCCCTATCTCTACTAGAATGAACAACACAAAGAGAGAACTTTTAGATCATTATCCAAACGATGAACACCAAAACCAAGATGTTCTTCTCACTTTTCCCTTCACTTCTCCATGTTTTCCTCCTTGGCGTTTCCCTCCGCACTTCCCTTCTATTCCTCCTTGTTTTCTCCTTACCGACACTGCAACAGATGTCAGCAGCATAGCCGAGGTGGCCACGCTAGCACGCAGGTGAGCTGGCTTGTGCTAGTGGCGTGATGTGCCAATGCATGGCTGGCGCGTGGCGGGAACTACACAGGTGGCGCTTGACGTGGGACGCACATACACTCTGACTCCAAGCAAATCGCTTGAAGAGCATAGCCCATCTCAGGACCTCATAAAACTTTTGTGCACATATGAATGCAACATGTCATTCGACTTCTCCATGCCTCAAGTAAAGATTTACTCACTCGTCCTTGACAGGGAAATCCACTTCTAAAATCACTCTGTTTCGAAATAAACCACTCTTAGAGGAGAATAACCTGACATAGCGAGATTACTTCAATTTGCAAGGAGCATCTCTTTGGCAACAGAAGTAAATAAAATACTCATTAAACACACTCTTTTTCAAAAAGAACCTATTCTCATAATGAAGGACTCACTAAGAAAAACTTTAATTTCTAGATAAACAATTATAAATAAAAGCTAGATAAGCCAATGGTGAAATCACTTAAATGCTCAAATTAACAATTGCCTCTTTTTCTTAAAATAAATGACCACAAATACCACCATCAAATCAACTCGCTTCATAAATGAACATAAGATGTAAATGCATAGATCGGTCAATAACGTGATGGGTATGTCACTACCCTAGTAAAACACACTCTACTCGATTTAAGGAATAAATTTTGGTCTTAAATCGTGGAATTCCAAATTCTCATATGCCACACTAACTCATTTCTCTTAAATTGATAATATCAAGGATATGCACACTACTAGAAAATAATCTATACTGGATACCTCATCACAGACGATTCATGGGGAACCATCTGTACTGTAATTATCATAGACGATTTTAAAAGCGTGATAGTCATCACAGACAGTTCTTATTAATAACTGTCTATGATAGTCCATAGACAGTTATGTAATGCCCTAGAAGTCGATTCGGTGTTTCCGAAAGTATTTAATGGATTCGTAGATATTTTTCTTTCTTTCGATTGAATCGCGGAAGGCGGGTGTTAGCTACGGAGTTATCTAAATAAACATGAAAAAAGAGTTGGTGGGTTGTCCAGAGAGGGAGGTCGGACCTCCCACCTTGGGCCCTGGCCGGCCCAACCCTAGGCCTAGCCGCCCCTTTTTTCCCCAACCCTAGCTGCCACCCCTCCCTCTTGCACCCTCTCTTCCCCTTGTGGCCACAACCCCTCCCCCCTTGCACCTCTTTTCTCACTGCTGCCCCTGCTGAAAAGGAGAGGAACAAGGAAGGAGAGGAAGAAGAAGGGCTAAGGAGAGGAAGGAGGAAGGAGGAAAGTTTTTCTTGCATAAACAATCTAGGTATGGAATCTCCACCCTTTTTTTCTCTATTTTAGGATAATGTTAGGCTTTTGGCTTATCGTTAGAGGTGGACCATCTAGGAAAAACTGATGTTTAGGTGACCAAGATGATTTTTTTCTGCAGAACCCACGAATAAGAAAGTTGTAGAGGACTCAAGTATCTAGTTGATGTATTTTTTTTTTTCATAATTTTTGGGTGAGTGGATTGGGCACAATAGAGGTTGGAAGTCTGCTGTGTATTAGAGTTGGATTTAGGATTCAATTTCTGTTTGTGGGTAGGTTCAGAGGCTCTAATGATTTTTATGAATTTTTCCATAATAATTATAGTTGTATATAATGATGTAATATAGCTTCTGGTAAAATTTTATAATTTTTTGAGTAGTGTACTATCGGTGGTGGTCTGTAGAAACTCACTGGTCAGAGCTTAGAGACAGTTTCTATCCTTTGTTTTTCATTGTGAATTACGCCCTTTTAACGACAGATTAAAAATTATGGTGTCTTTGTGAAAGTTGTAGCTTTCATTTTGTAGATTTCAAAAATGCTATTTGTTTTTTGTGGTATGTCAAGTGGATAAAAAGATACAAAAAAGACAAGCAGCGTTGCTGCAGTGAACTGAGCATCGGAATGGCAGTTTGAGAGGGAGTTGTCAGGGTTCAGGTGTAGTGACGCTTTACTTTTTAGTTATGAATGTTATATGGAGGTTTTGTGGTGAGTGGTGACTTGTGAGTAGGTAGCTTCGTTTCTAACTGTGCTTGAACCCTTCGCCCCTTCGGTAGAGGTAAGTAAATATAGCGACTGTTGCTACAGTTTAACTTATTAAATTTACTACCTTCACTATAATTATTTATGTTTGGCAATTAATCCACCTTTAAATCAAGATGCTTTGCTGTGCTATATGCTTTATTTTACACATTATTGTTCATGTGGTTATATTCCTAATAAATCAATCATGGTCATATCATGCATGTCATAGTATGTTATTTGCATTGAAGCCTTATCGCCGCACCTAGTTGCGACCGTACTGGTACAACATCGTACATTGCTGTAGTCCAATGGACACTCACTTTGTCAGTAAGAGTTCAGTGAATCATTTACATACATATGTATTTCATGAGGATAATCGTTGTTCTGAGATCTTAAGAGGTATTGGCTCATGAGAGTCACTTGTGGCATGAGGTATTTTCTTGCGGATGCTGATGGTGGAAGTTGTGGTTTTGGATATGAATGAGACTAATGAGAATTGATATTTAGTGCTTAGCAATGTAACACGAGTCGTTAAATTGATGCTTAATCATCTGTAGTTTAATTAACTTGTTAAACAATTTGCTTACTGAGATTTTATCTCACCCCTGTGTTCTCTTTACTAGGTGATCTTTGAGCATGCATGAGAAGAGTAGAGCAGTATGACACTATTACACAAGTCTTCATGAGTTTGATGTAATAAGTTAGAGGATTTTTAATCGTTCCTTTCTCTCAGTCGTTGAGCACTATAACTTAATGTTGCCAGTTCTTGGTTGGCTTTAGTGAGATTTGAGCATTCAAAGCTAGATTGTTGAAGGATGTTAGGGTGCAGTTATGTTCTTATGCCGTTTTACTATATTTTATTATATGTTATGTTGTCATGTTTTTGCGTAGTCCCTTTTTTCTGGGGAGGTGCCGCTGGAGTTTCTTGTAATCTAGCCGGTCGTAGTGTAGTTTAGTAGCATCCCAGGGTAATATGGTTCCTGGGGTGTTACAATTGGTATCAGAGCAGGCATTAGATCCGTGGTAATTGAATTATTAAATTGATACACTATTGCACATTTGGATGGAATGGGTTAAGCATTGCATTTTTGTTTTTGATATGTTGTATTGATGATTTATGCTATGAGATGATCTTTTATGCTTACGATTTAGTTCTATGACTGATACGAGTAACGATAGTCAATGATAAGAGATAGAGATTGTAGTTGTTGCCTTAGGCATTGCCAGGTTATACCACCGTTCGTGGTGTAGAGATAGTGATATGGTTACCTCGGGTAACTTAGTTACAGATGTTGTGGGATAGTTTCTTAAAAAAGTTGTTCTCTTCTTTGAGTTGAATTTGGCCAATTCTTGCCCTATTGTGGTTGATGAATTTTTTCTTGTATTAATGGTTCATTGCAGTTGATGGGTTTCAATAGGTATCTAATTGTTCTTTGAGACAATACTTTTTTTATTGCTGAGTTGCTTTTGCTACTCGTGAACGTTGTTAATTGGTGAGATTGGTATTTTCATAGTTGTTCCATCTTTATTACTAGAAAACATGATTCATTTATTCGTTTGATATTTTGAAAAAAAAAGCTTCATGTTGCAAGTTTGTTAACATGCGAAAGCCATGGCTCTATGTATTTCTTTTGGATTATTTCGAGTGTTGAAGTTTAGTACCTCTTTTTTTCTTAAAGAGAGTGTTAAAACCCTTTTGTGGTGTTTTGTTATGTTTAAGTAGGAGGTGGTAATCATATAAATTAATTGATAAGGTATAAATTATCAAGTTGGGACATTAGTGTGGTGCATAATTAATTTCAACTAAAATATTTGAAAGTGTAGTTGATTAATTCAATGTTGTCTTATAGTAGTTTCTTGAAAAATTGTGATTAAGAATTAGTCTATACATGTTTGGAACTCATGGAGTTATTAAGTAGTGTGAAACAAAAAAAGAACTTGTTTGATTACTATGATTGTTTAAATTTCTAATTATGATTGTTTAAATTTCTAACTTGTTGGATAAATTAGATTATTTGGTCTTAAGTAATTAATTTTACTATTCGGATGGTTAAGTAAGGAGGTGTTGGAATATTGCCTTAGTAATATTAACCATTAATATGTCTTCTATTTAGATACTTGATGAGCATGTACAACTACTATATTCATCTAATTTTTGCCATGCTAAGTTGTTGAAACTTGTATAAAGAAATGGTTGAAGGTTGATGTATTGACTTGTGAAACCTTGTCTTATAGAGCTTATATTAATGAAGTTTAAAGAAATTTCATTCTAATTTATCAACATAAGGTAGAATGTTAAATCTATGCTCATAATTGTTTTGTGATTGCAAACAGAGGTAGGATCATGGATGCTTTCGTGATAAAAAATGATAATCAATTATTAACGGTAATGTCTAGAGTACAATCAGTGTGTGCTAAATTAGTGTTGAGCATCAGTAAGAATTAAATATTTGAAATATAATAAGTGAATTATAACAGTGTTTTTTGAGGTTATCATGTTCTAGTATCATCTTGTTAAAAGAGTTTTGTTTCAATATTGTGGCTCATGCACTAGGACTTCCCTAGATCAAGTAGTTGCAATCTTATTTAAATAATAGGAACATGACTGTAGCGATTTATTGTATTTCTTTTGAAAAAATTTATGAAGGGATAAGAGGATACAATGATTCTTGCTAAGAGTGTATTATTTTGTTGTTAGTACAATTGTCAGTATGTGGTTGTGATGATAATGTTGCATGTTCAATAAATAATAGAATTTGATAGTTTTCGTGATACTAATTAAATTAAAGGTTTTGAGATTTGCGTTTGGGATCATTTGGACCTCATGACTTATGTGGTAACTGAAATTGTTTTGAGCAAAGTGACATGTTAAAAGGTTTTATTAGTTCTTGTGTGATTTATGTGTTGTGGCCTTTAAATCTCTTTCTATTGGAATTGGCATGGTGATGTTGTAATCAAAGAAAATTGATTCTTTGTTAAACGAAAGAGTGCAGTAGAAGTATTTGAGGTTGGAGTCAAGTTGTGCAACTTACGGAAGTGTGCTTAACCTTTTTGTTTTCGTCGTATAAGAGTTTCTCAAGTTTAAATAGCAATGCTTTATTCTTATTGGTTGAGATTTGATATTTTCTTCTTGAGGTGCATGTGCCCTCAACTGTGATATCATCTTTTGTTTTCCAAGACCATTGCTACTTTCCCTTGGTCTTGTGTCTACTGCGAATGGTAACATTTCCTATGTGCTAAAATTTATTTCTATTTGCCTTATCTTCTAAAAAGGGGTAACTGATTTGTGTTGCAAAGTCTTTTAGGATGTGTAATGGCAACTGGATAATGGTGATCTAGTAGATAATTTTGTAAAACTTTAAGTGTCAAGATGTTTGAGATGTATTGGGTGATATGTTGATTTCTTAGAATCATCCTTGGAAAGGATTGGATTTAAATAAAATGTTTGTCTTTGAAGCTAATTGATTATGTTGTTGCAACTATTAGAATCTATAGAGATATGTGGTCCAAGATCTTTTGTTCATTTTGACGAAACATTAGAATTATCAAAAGTATGAGAATCTTGATCAATGTATTAGAACATTGTGATTAGGTACTTTGCACGGTTGTGTAGGAGAATTATAATGGTCTAGTTAATGAGAGTAGAATTGCGAAGAATTCTAATTGTTATGATAATTATTGGGATATTAGGGATTGTTGAGTCATTGTCAGATATGTCTTGGATTTACTGAGTAACCCTCTGAGAGTTAGAATCTTTCTAAAGACTTCGGTTGAGAAATTGTTTACATATTGATGTTAAGGATTGAGTATGTTGGATTGTGGGAATATTAGGGATTGAATCTGAGGATTTTCCTATCTTCTACACGAGGAGTTCGTTGTAGGAATCTTGAAGGTTGAATTTGGGCATTGCATTTTTATGCTAGAATCTTGGAGGCCCAATGTTGTTGTGTAGAAATAGTGTAACATAGTGGATTGCAAATAGTGCGATAATCGTGAATTGTATCCTTTAGGTGTAATAAATGTGTGTGTGTGTGTTGTGAATTCCAAGTTGATTATGCTTATTGGATTGAGGGGCATAAGGAATTATCTGTCAAAGTAATTCCGTTGGCCAACAATTTGGCTAGAGTATGTTTTGTGGGGTTTACTGACTCTCTGCAAAGGGTATAGATGATGTAATCAGTTTGAGCATATCGTTGAGGTTGCTAATTGAAGATAAACGAGTTTGTGTTTTAGACGATTGTAACATCCTGATTTTCTGAGATTTTTAAAACCTTGAATTTAAATTTTATTTTTTGGAATTTTTCTGGAAATTAAACAAGCTTAAAATAAGTTTTTAGAATTTAAAATAAATTAATATGATTAAAGTAAACTTCAACACAAGCTGAAAATATTTTATTCGAGTTCCTTGTGTTACAAGGAATTTTCTGGTATTTTTGGAGAATATTTGGAGTTTATTTGCTATTTTCTAGAGCTATTGGACCTTTATTTGAATTTCTGTTAGAAAAAGAATTTGGGGAAAATTTTTTGCCGTCCGATCCTCTCTTCCCCATGCGTCGCTCATCCAGCCACCTCCCGCCTCCGCTCGGCCCGGCCCATCTCTCCCTCCACCCGCCTGCCACCTGTCAGCAATCCCGCCACCCCACTCCCGCGCGCTCGCTCTCTCGGCCCGGTTCGCTCCCGCTCGCACCCCGCGCGCTAGCCGCTGTCACCCGATCCCTCTCACCTGCCACGTGGCAGCATCTGCGCAGCCGCTCTCTCACCCGGACGCGCCCCCACCTTCAGCCGCCACCGCCCGATTCCCCGCCGCTGCCGCGTGTCGAGCATCCACCGCACCGCGCCCGCGCCGCGCCAAGCCGCTCGCGCATCGCCCCGCCCGAGCCATTGGATCCGCCACATGTCAGCACCAGTGCTGCCTCCCTCGCGCCGCCTCGCCCTAACCCTAGAACGCTCGCCCACCTCATCCCAGCCATCCGCCGTGCCACGCGTCACCACCTCCGCCTTCGTCTCCGATCCGGCTTCGACCTCGCGCCGTCCCTAACCCGAACTGCCTCAGTTCGCGTGCTTAAAGCCGCAGCCGCCGCCCTCGCCTCCTCTCCTCACCTGAGCCGCATCTGTCCCTGCCGTGCGCCGCCACCCTCCAACCGTGAGCCGCCGCCGTTCCGAGTTCCTCGCCGACTGATCTCTCGTGACGCCAGAACTTCTCCTCATCCATTCTTCGCCAGTGCGCATCGCCGGACGAACCCGCCATCCACCGCTACCGGTAAGTCACCGGACGACCTCCACCGCTGTTGGAACCCGCCGCCGCCTGCTGGACCCTTCGCCGTGCGCGCTAGTCACCGGAGCCACCACCGCTGCGCCTGAGCCCGCATCGCCTCGCCCCTTGGTCCCTGCGTCGCCCGGACGCGTCCGCCCGCTCCTGCCTCGGTCCGCGCCGCACCGCGCCTGTGCCACACGTCGGCCATCGGTCGACTCCCGCCTCCATGCCGCTCGATCTCCGCCGCACACCCAGATCCGATCCGGCGGGATAGATCGTGCACGCGTCACCCCTTCGGCCGTCCGATCTCCCGTGCGTCGCCGCGTCCCCGCAAGCCACGTCAGCCCTACCCATGTCACGTCAACCCTAGGCCACGTGGCATGGCACGTGTCCGCCACATCAGCGGTCACGTCAGCAATATCCGACCCCGTGTGCCACGTCAGCTGCCAGGTTAGCGCCACGTCATCAAGTGCCACGTGTCAGCACCGTGCGCTGCCACGTCAGCCATAATCTCGGCGCGTCAGCGCCGCCGCCCGCAAGCACTATTCCGTGGACCGAGTTCACCGTAAACCCTCCCTTCCATACACCCAGTTCACAGCACAGTACCCTTTTTTAATTTTCTGTAATTTCTTTGGGGTTTATTTTTCGAGAGCCCGTTCTCCTCCGTCCTAGCTCCGATTGACCCCGTTCTTTTTTCTAAATTCATCTAAACTCGTACTCTAGCTTTTGGTTCTGGTGTCATGATTTTTGGAGTTCACTTGCTTATTATTTTATGTATTTTTCTTGTTTCGATCGTTTTCTCTCTCGTTAGATTCCGATTCCGAAGGAGAAGGAGCTACGCTAGAAGATCAAGAGTACCTCGCTGAGCACAACCAAGGCAAGTCGTATCCTTTGATCATGTTGAACCTATTTTACAATCTACTATTTAATTATTTTATTTTAAATTACATTGCATTACTACTTTATTACAAACCTTGTACTTGGTAGTTATTGCCCCAACTGTCTACATTCCTCCATGATAACTTTGAACACCATGATTCCATTGTCACCATAGATTGGGTAATTTAATAGTGATGCTATGTTAATTGTCACATGGGTTGGTACGATAGAATGCTTAGCTTTGCTTATAGTTACGAATGGTTTCGTCATCACATGTGATAAATTAATTTGACTTAATGAGATATTGAATCATGGTTGCTGCCACAGTGAATCGTGGTCAGTGCCACTGTTATAAAATTTGTGCCATGACATTGGTGTGTCATTTGGCGTGGTTATACAAACTGGTTTTGCACTCGGGCGAATAATCATGCAGTAAAGGGGGAAGTGTTGGAGCACTTCGAGGAATGTGGTAGTCTCGTCCGGGTAGACTTAAGGACTTAACTTTGTGCGCCATTGATCTGAACTTTACCATGCAAACCACATGTCTGGTATGAGACGGAACTAGCGGATTAATTTAGGAAGTTTCAATTTCAATCTTGCCATTGTGATGAACATGGTTGCTGATTTCCATGAGACGCAAGGGGGGTGGGATGCAAAACCCTAGTGGGTGGGATTGAGTTGAGACTGAACTTTGTAAAGGCCTTGTTGTGATTACCTTATGCTGAGGCTAATCACATCATGTGGGTACAGTTGTGCAACCTCTGCAGAGTGTAAAACTATTCGAATAGCCGCGTCCTTAGTCATGGACAATGCTCGGTGATTTCACACGAGGTATAGTTATTTCTGAAAACTTGTGGATTGTGGTTAGACAGTGAATGGTTAATTCACTGTTGGTTTAGCTTATGGATGGGAGGTCCATGAGCGGTTGGTTTAACTTGTGGATGGGAGGTTCGCCAGTGGTTATTTCAATTCCTTTGATTAATATTTATTATTGTTTTATTTAAAATTCGCTTTCAATCTATTACTTGTATTTACTTTAAAATATCATTTTATGCTAATTAACCTTTCAGCCTTCCATTGGTAAGCCTTGCATACTATAGTGCGTTCATTTGTTACAAACGACTTGCTGAGTACCAATGTACTCACGGCTTTATGCCCAATGTTGCTCAGTTGAGGAAGAGGAGTATCACTAGTAAGAGGTTCCAGAAGGAGGCTGTTTCGACAACTTCACGGATTGGGCTTTGTTCTCCACTCGATAGCCTGTGGGCTTGTCGATTGGCCATTACGCTTTATTTTAGATTTCTGCTGCTAGTTTTGTTAAGCCATTCGGGCTAGCCTATTGTAAGCTTGACCATAAGGTCGTACCTTTGGATATTTATCTTTATTTGAGTTTTCCTTTTTTTAGTGTGTATATGGTTGTGATTACCTCTATATTTGACTATGTGCACTAGCGTGATCCTGGGACTAGTGCAGTATACACAGAGAGTCCGGATTTGCATATTCGGGTCTTGACAACGATGATTTGGAATTTTGTGGTTCAAAGGAAGGAAAAATTTTAAAAGAAATGATTGGAAAAAGATTGTTGTCTCGGGTAGTGAAATGCTCTCCTGATTCTTGTTTAGGCAGTATGTTTATGATAGGTCATTTACAAATTGAGTTACTTTATGTTGTAGCGCAGTGTTTTTCCAGTTAAGAAAAGAAAATAATTATTTTGGTCATTCGAGTGATTTCACACTTGGCTTATGTGGTGTTTTTTCCAACTGTCTACTTGGAAAGTGCAAAAGTTTTCATGATGTATCTTTTAATTTTGGATTGGAGTCTTTTAAAGGGAAATTGGTTATGAGTGGGTTGTATTGAGAATCCTTTATTTTTTGTTGGGTTTTGTTTGTAAAAGATGTTGATTGTTCTTCGAGTAGAAGGACGAGAGTAGAATTCGGGGTCGAATCCTTTTTAGGAGGGGTAGAATGGAATATCCCGATTATAGTTAACAGAGAAAAGTGTTTTAGAAAGGATGATGGTTTTAGAAAATAGTTTTAACAGTTGTTTTGGGGGGAATTTTGTGAAAATAATAGAACCTGTTGGCTGCACAAAGCCGACAGAAGAGTTACGTGGATGTTCAGCGTCACGAGTTGGAGTTCACTATTGGTGATCTTGTGCTCCTCAGGGTGTCGCCGATTGTTGTATGCGTGGGTAGTCTGGCCTATTGTCTGGAGTTGCCAGGCTTGATGAGTAGAGTGCACAATGTCTTTTATGTGTCTATGCCGAGGAAGTATTTACGAAATCCCGAGCACAAGATAGACCTGGAGTTGATTATTGTGGAGCAGGATCTCACTATGGAGTGTCGACCAGTGCGTATCTTGGACTCGTTAGAGTGGGTCATGAGTAAGAGGACCGTCAAGTATGTGAAGGTTCTCTGGATGAATGAGTCCAAGTGGGAGATGACATGGGAGCTTGAGGATCAAATGCGGAAGAGGTACCCCGAGCTTTTCGAGTCTGGTGAGTACTCGTAATTGTTGGTTAATCTTTGTTGCTCCCTACTTTGTCGTACTCCGGTTTCGTAGTTCTGAGGTGTTAGATTCGAGTACGAATCCTTTTTAGGAGGGGAGAATATAACGTCCTAGACGTCGATTCGGCGTTTCCAGAAGTATTTAACGGATTCATAGAGATTTTTCTTTCTTTCGATTGAATAGCGGAAGGCAGGTGTTGGCTACGGAGTTATCTAAAAAAATTTTTAAAAAAAGTTGGTGGGCTGTCCAAAGAGGGAGGCCGGACACTCCCACCTCCCACATTGGGCCCAGGCCGACCCAACGCTAGGCCTAGCCACCCCCTTTTCACCTTGTGGCTGCCACCCCTCCCCCCTTGTGCCTCTTTTCTCCCTGCTGCCCCTGCTAAAAAGGAGACGAAGAACGAAGGAGAGAAAGAAGGGGAAGGAAGGAGGAAGGAGGAAAGTTTTTCTTACGTGAACAACCTAGGTATGGAATCCCCACCTTTTCCTCTCTGTTTTAGGATGATCTTAGGCTTTTTGCTTGTCGTTAGAGGTGAATCATCTAGGGGAAACAGACGTTTAGTGCTTAATCGGTGTTCTACGTGTAATTTGATCGGGCAGCGCTGCTGTTTGGGTGGTTTACGTGATCAAGAGGATTTTTCCTGTAGAACCCATGAATAGTAAAGTTGTAGAGGACTCAGAGATCAAGGTTGAAAGTCTACTGTTGTATTATTTTTCATAATTTTTGGGCAAGTGGTTTGGGCATAATAGAGGTTGAAAGTCTGCTGTGTAGCAGAGTTGGATTTAGGATTCAGTTTTTATTCATGGGCAGGTTCAGAGGCCCTAATGATTTTTATGAATTTTTCCATAATAATGAAAGTTGTATATACTAATGTAATATATCTTATGGTAAAATTTTATAATTTTTGGAGCAGTTTACTGTTGGTGGTCGTCTGTAGAAGCTCACTGATCAGAGCTTTAGAGTCAATTTCTGTCCTCTGTTTTCCATTGTAAATTACACCCTTTTAACGGCATAATAAAATTGTGGTGTCTTCGTAAAAGTTGTAGAATTCATTCTGTAGATTTCAAAAATGCTATTTGTTTCTATAGTCTGTTAAGTGGATAAAACGATATGAAAAAGACAAGAAGTGATGCTGTTGTGAACTAAGCGTCGGTATCGGGGTTCGGGCGTAGTGGCACTTTACCTTTTAGTTGTGAATGTTATATGTATTTTTTGTGCTGGGTGGTGGCTTGTGAACAGGTGGCTTTGCTTCTGACCGTGCTTGAGCTCTTCGTCCTTCGGTAGAGGCAAGTAAATGTAACGGTTGTTGTTACAGTTTAACTTGTTAAATTTACTATCTTCACTATAATTATTGATGTTTGGTAATTAATCTACCTTTAAATCAAGATTCGGGTAGCTGGCACCAGCTTGGCCGAGCTGCTACTACTCAAGGCGTAAAGGAGCGTAGCTACACCAAACACCAGATCGAACGCAACATCAAGGGCCACTGTGAGCTGGTTCTAACAAGATAGGCTGATCCATTGCTAGCTCGGGCGGCCCACTTCAAAACGCAGCATCAAGGACAACCATGGGCTGGTTGGTGCTAGCTCGGCCGACCCAACCCAGCTTGGCCGATCCACTTCAGCCCACAACCAAGGAGACAAGCTCGCCCGTCCATGTCACCCCGACCATGATCTCCACATGCACCAAAAGACCAAGTTAGCCAAGCCACGCACTTCCCATCGATTCAACCGAAGACAAAGCACAAGAAGATCAACCGTCCAGCGTCCCACTACTCTCATCGGCCGGTTGTGGGGTGTTGCAGTATACCCGGAACAAAAAAATCAAAATTCATCAGCACAGATATGGTCATTCTTTTTTTTTTTAGAAAATCCTTCTGCCAGCAAATTGGATATTACATGAAACCAGATGTAGACATGAAAGTACAAAGATGATAATTTCTTGTTACTTTATACTGAAATGACAATTCTGATCGGTCATTAAACAACCAAATCCGCACTAGCAACATTCAAGAGAGGGTGTTCGCATAACTATCCGAACTGCTTAATATTTACAATCCACTAACAATCAGTGTAATACCCCAAAACTATTTCCCCGTATATTTATAGCTTTGCGTAGAAACTATAATGTCAATTATTAAGATGGATTTATGTAGAGGTTGTTTAGTTTTAGTGAATGGTTAGTGAGTCGGTATTGAGTATCGGACCAATTAGAGACTGATTAACCAAGCACTTATTAGCGCATGTGATTAATGAGGGGAGTGAATAACTGATATGGGTGTATAGATGTTTAGACAGCGAAATTGGTGCGGCTGCTGTTGATCTTGCTAATTTACAGAGAGAGAAGTAGTGTTGTTAGTGAGAAGTACTATAGTTGTAGCAGTGTTTGTGTCGGTGCATGGTGACCGACTATCATTAAGTGAATAATTAGAAAGCCAGTAAGTAGTAGTGGGTACTATGGCCAAGTACTGAGAAGAATGAATGATCTGTATGGATTAGTACATGTTAATTAGTATAGACTAATTGACTAAGTTAATTGCTAGAGCTCTACAGAAGGCTAGAACGCCGAGTTCGGTGGTATGGTTTGGGAGATGTCTTCAAGACGGCCGCAACTAGTATGGGGTAACACGGCCGTCGAGACTACAAACAGTGGTTTAACTGATATAGTCTGTAATTTATGACAATTAGGCCTACGAGGATAAGTTGGATAGACTACTGATCCCTGAATATTTGCTATATTATATTTCGGGTTTGAAAGACATAATTGTTCAAAGCATCCAGAACAGCGGGACGATATCTAGTGGAAGAGTATGATGTGTGTTGGTTTGCGTGTAGGAATGCCGCAACTAGAATGTGTGCATATATTACTATAATGTGTTAAGGTGAATCGATGCTGTACAGGTGGCGACTCGGATTTGGTGCCATCCATGTATCGTTCGTCAGGTTAATAGGCAAGTGCATGGTAGAACGGTAAATGATAATTATTGTGAAATATATGATGTTTACGTTATATGTTGCTGCATAGTAAATGATGACAATGATGATGGAGCAGGGTAAGCAATGATGCTTACATGGTAATGATGATAATGATGAAACAGGGTGAGTAATGAGGCTACCATGCAAATGATGACAATGATGAAACCTGTTAATGACAATGGACATATGCGTTTGCATCATGTACACTCATATGATGAGAAAACATTCACTGTTGGTGGATATGTAAGATCTACCTCGGTAGGGCTCCATGGGAGTGGAGATATCCTTGTGCCGATAGGACAAACCCACGATAGGATGAACATCGATGGGTGTTCACCTAGGCTATACCAATATATGCAATGAGATGAGCAAATGAACATGTAGTGTAGTGTTGGATTGCGCTAATGAAATGACAATGATGAGATATGAAAAATAATGATATGAACATGATGATGCATGTGGAGAACAATATATTTAAATCTATGGTTATGCTGAAACATGCAAAGTATGATATGGCCAAATGGTTGCCTATGTATTTGGTAGCATTTATCATCCTGTTGTGTACTTGTTGAGCCTTCGGATTTGCCCTTGCTAACTTGTTTTTTTTATGTGGGAGTGACACACATATATTCCCACATGCAAACGGTAAATTCACATATCACCCTTAGATGTCATGTTCAAACTTTAATGTTGGGCTTTGGTAGTTACCTTTAAAATTGGCCCTTATTAGAACTGCTTCATATTGTGCGATTTATGTCTCTCTTCTGATAGTTGGTAAATGGGTACAACTGTCTCAACACTCACTGGTAAACATGTATGCGTACCATGTCATTATGTGAAACAAAGGAGTTGCTACCAGTTTCTAGCAGTAATAGATATAAAATGTAAATTTTAGGGTAGTGAAAGCATTCCGAGTTTAGGAGATAAACCGAGATGTTACAGTCAGGGGCAGACCCTCCCTTCCAGCACCGTTCGAGCTCCATCGCCGAATAGACCCCCCTCCCCCTCTTCCTCTGGAGCCAGCACCACCACACCAACGCACGTCTGCACCAGCCACCAGGCCATCAGCGACTAGCCGACCAGACACCAAAGAACGGCGTGGGCTTAGGAACAATGTTGTACTGACGAGCTGTCATCTCGTCCAGAAGCCCATCGGTCCAAGACAAGAGACGTTCGGCCCAGACAGCTAGAAGAAAGCAGATCGGCGCTTCGCAGGGCAACTAAAGTGTGATAGTGCGAGCAATTTGGCTGCAACTGAGTGGAGGCATGGTCGCGTGGAGGCTGGAGCCACTAACCCTGGAGTGGAGGCGTGTTGACGGGATGCCAAGGGGAAGCAGGTGCGGCAGCTAGGTGAGAGACTGAGTTGAAAACTTGGAATTCATGTGTGCTTGCTAGATGCTAGTTGCTAGATTTGTTTGCCTGCTTGGTGTTGCGTCCAAGAAGAAACTTAATTAGAAATGTAGGCTACTCTTGTCCCTATTAACTCGTTCTTGCTAATTTATTGGACAAATTTTGGCAGTCTTGCAGGTTTTTGTTGTGTTGTTCTTGGCCTTGCTTATTTTAACTTTTAAGCCAGCTTCTATTTCTGGTTTCTGTTTTTTTTTTCACTATTTAGTATTTCATCTTTTTTTGATTTTTTAAAGATTTTTTTGGTTTATCCTTGTTTTCATGTATTTCTTTACATTGTCCGTGATGGGTTAACATATTTTTTCTATTTTTATATTTTTTAAAATTTAATTATGCCAAATAAACTAACTCAGTTACAGTAAAAAATAAGTCAGCTATAGTAAAAAAAAGGCATAAGCCAACGCTAAACTGAACGTTTGTCTTGCATATCTGTTACTCTTGTTCTAGGGTTCTTAGGTTAGTATGAACTAGGGTTCTTAGGTCATGATATATTGCGATTATCCACTAATATGACAATAACAGGTCATCTTGTATTAAGTAGAGGGCACAAATACAGAATTGCATCTTAATATGTGTTATGTGTGGAGAGAGAAAAAAGCCACCTACGATAGTGTTTCAAGTGGTTATTTATAGATAGTTTATGCACGCTTTATTTCGGTTTAAGTTTTTGATTTATTTTTCACTATTTCTAAATTTTATCTCTTTTTTTGTTTTTTTGAGCTTTTTTGCTGTTTCTTTTTTCTCGTATTTGTTTGTATTATATGTGATACAATAATCTATTTTTTCTATTTTAATATTTTTTAAATTTAATTATACCTAATAAACCACCATCAACTACAGCACAAAATAAACCATCTACAATATAAATTCAGCCATAAACTACCAATTTTTAGTCCAAATGAGCACCCTCTGTATCATGTTCTTATTATTGAACAGTGGACATCTCTGCCTATTGCTTTTGCTTTTGGACAAGCAACTCTCCATCTATGAAACAGCTTCAGTAGCTCCAAATTGAAAATAAATAGAATGAGAAAAAAACTCTAAATTCAATAGTAAGTATCTAAGTGATATATATTTGGTCTTTACTTAAAATGTGTTACGATATTATTATTGCTTGCTTGTTTGATTTAGTAGAAATAGATTTTAAGAGCTGTTTTGGCAAAAAAAAATTAAACAAAAATACCATGAAAAACAAAACAACGCCTACACATTCCTACCGTCATTTTATTGAAATATTTTTCAATGTCCTATTGTCATCTTCATATATTTGCATACACAATATAGTTGTTTCCATTTAGTATCATATAATCTTATTAGTACAATTGTAATATAATTTGAGCATAATTTGTTTTGCTTGTGTAAGTAATAATATTTACTTCATGCTTACGAGTCTGTCGTACCTATATTTTAGTAGCTCCTCCATTGCTCGCAGTGTACTTTTATACCATGAGGATACTTCTTTTGAGCATCTCTCGGCCACATCATTAAGATATGGAGATTTCTCGAATAGGCAAGGATACATGGGATAATGTCACACATTGCATTCTTGCATACACAGGTCTAGCTGTGAGCTACTTTAGAGCGTGGTTCACAGTGGATCTTTCAAGGTCCAGAACAATCCTTGTGGCCTCAATAAGAATCTGCCCGTCCATGTAATGCTGCCTACATACAGGCATATACACACCAGCTCCTCCAATGAGTTCAGTCTTGGTTTCCTGCGTCTTCCTCAATGTGAAGAAGGCCCGGCGACCGCACAACTCACAGCGTGCTGTTAGCTTGGTGACCGAGTCGGCCAGGGGAACAATGTCCAGAACTGAGCCAAACTTGTTCCTGCCAACACCTCATCATCAAATGCTAGCACGATATTCAATTTGGAAGATTTTCTCCTTTGCATCCAAATAATCTTATTTACTAAGATTTTTAGGGGTTGCATACATAACTTGGATTAGATTCAAGATAAAACACTCAATAAGTACCTTTTGTAATCACCATCTAACCCTGCAACGATGACAATTTTTCCATCATGGTCAGAAGCTTTGCAGCAGAAATCATGAAGATCATCAAAGAACTGGGCTTCATCAATACCTATGACATCCTACCTGCAACAGCCAAATTTAGTGAGAACTTACCCTGCCATACCATGTACATGACAGAACCAACAGCTGTGATCTCAACAAGGCGGTGTTGCTGGGCGAGGCAGCTCCCAGGCCATTTTCCACAGCAAAGAAAAGGTGGGGGTGGAGGGGAGGGGCACCAATGATACACTTCAGTCCTCAAATAGTGAGTGTATCATGACTCTTGAGATAAGAATCCAGATAAGCAAAGTTTAGACTTCAGATGCAGCAAACAGGTATTTTTCCAGGATTGACCAAGAACAAGTAAGCCAGTCAACCGAATTCAGTCACATTTTACTCAACCAGGCAAATAGTTCAGACACTAACCATTAACAACAAAATAGACCAGTTATCAGATGATGAAACACGATAGTACACCCTCTGGTTACAAACTCATCACCGTAGGAAGCATGCGGACAAAGTATTTGGTGTTTGATCAATAAACTATTTTCAGATATTTAGACTGTTCACATTAATGAGTAGATTTGGCATGAAAAATACTTTCACAATGTTACAGGTTTTTCTGTTTACACACACATAGTGATAAAAAGTAGTGGCTAAATCGAAAACGTCAAAATCTTTTGATTGGAAAGAGTAGTAGGTTTGCTATTTAGCTACATGGCCACAATTACTTAGAGTTCACTGTTTTGTTTAAAAAAATCAGATAAACATCAAAAATGAACGGTACAGAGTTTATCAGGCCAAGACTCACTCCTTTTGCAAATTTTTGTTGTTTTTGAAATTGCACGGTCTCCAAGGTGCATCTTTAACCATTTTTATATAATTATAAGTTGGCAAAAGTTTATAAATTACAGCACAATGGTACTTTTTTAATGACAAAGTTTTTGTTTTCATTTTCACATGGCCAATCTACATAGTTTTATGTACATTAGTTGTCAAAGTTGGGAAACATAGTTGTAAGTGTTACTTGCAATTATCTGCAGTAGAAGCCCAACATTGCTAGGAAAAAACTAAAGAAATACTCCCTCTGTTAAATTTCACAATATTAGTGTAAGCCCACCATATGCACGGACTAAGGAAACACAAAAGCAAGTAACAATTTAATAGAGATGGACCAAACGTGCACCTATTAAATGAAACATATGAAATGTTCCACCACTCAACATTCTCTCGACATTAAAATCAAGGGCTTACATGGAAAACCCATAATAACTACACCTAGATTACAACAATAGACTAACATTGTGGAACAACTATTCCCAAGAAACTGGACTAATAACGCGAAACGGACAGAGTAGTAGGATAGTCAACTGATTTGAAACCCTCCAAGCATGAACACGAAAATACAGCATAGAAATGTTTTGGTTCATTACACTGGTTCAGTTTTGCATAAATGCCCCTACAGAACTTGGCATCCACATTGATTACTCTGAGGGTTTAGTCATCAACAGTACCATCGAATACCCAAACATCAGTTCATCATTAAAATGACCACTGACCCTGGTTTCTGTTCATCTCACTGATCAAGGTGTCAACAAGTCAAATTGTTTATGTAGAATTACATTAACTTCAGTAGCTACCAAACTTACCCGGTTTCTAACATTGTGAAAGCCCATTTTGAATAATGAAGAATTGCTTTACAGTAATATGTAATCAAGAAACTTGTATATATGCTACCCCTCATGAGCCTAAATATGGGATGGGTGCAGAGTTCCTCTTTACATCTGATGCAAGGCTATGAAAAAACATGTTGACATTCCAGCTCATTTGGAGGGGGGCACAAGCTTAAAAAACATGTTGACATTCCAGCTCATTTGGAGCGGGCACAAGCTTCTGAAATATATAGAAGCTTCAGCTCATCGAAACAGCTTTCTACAAGAGAACCCTAGTAGTTAGTAATCAAACAAGTACAGGGTGCTTGATCTAGATACCAGATCTGATAATTAACCTTCCAATAAAAAATCATGTCTATCTGTATTGGTCTAAATGACAGTATTTTGCATCACACACATATCTAGGTGAATGGTGAGTGTAGTGATAAATATTATTGGGCCATTTCTTTATCTATATTTGTATTTACAGGAGGCACATGTAGCTAAAGTCCTGATATCCTTCTCTTTTCTACCTAGTAGAGAAGACTATATCCAATATATATGCATGTATTGTAATTCTGTGATAGTGTTGTGAATGTGCATTGGAATCAAACACATGTACCATTAACAAACAACCAGATAGTGTGAACATTTCTTCTAAAGAAGACCCAGGGAAATCAAGTCATGGTTCATATCTCATTCTTACTAATCACTATTTGAATATACTGCTACATTAATAGACTTATTACAAGCACATGCATCATTAAACCCTGTCCCCCTGGCATTAGCATTTTTCTTAACATATGCAACTTTTTGTTGTCAAAACTGAAATAACATAAGTCATCATGAAGACAGGAACTATCTAGAAGAAGTAAACAATATTTTCAATTGTCTCAACAATAGAATTGGATTAGAACAAGGAATAAACGTCAAATTGTTTGAGATGAGACAGAGAAAAGAGTTTAGAGAAAACTCAGATAATTTCAAAGAATTTTTCCTTTTAAGTTTGTTAGTCAAAATTAGCTGAGTCATGGGTCAATGACATTTTTTCTGTAAGGAAATTACTGCAAGCCATAGTCTAATTTCTATACAATTGTATTATATGTTCTTTAGTTGCACACAAATATTATTCCAAGGTTATAGCTGATTCTAGTGGGAACAGACTTGTATTAGGTCAACCCTAGCCAGTCAATACAGATTCCCAAATGCCCATTGAGAGTACAATCCAACCCAAACCAATAAGAAAATAGTTACATCACTAGATTTCTGCAGCCACGGGATGTCTCCTAAGATAACTAAAATTTAAAGCTATCATCGTGGACTAGTCCAGTGGATATTATTTATTTATTCTTGCTGAATTGTTCAAAATTCTCAAATTGACAAGCACAATATTCAATCTATGATAGAATGGTCGCTAAACAATCCATTATATCTTTCTCATGTTTTAAGCTGTACAGATTTCTCCAGATCGGAATACATATCGCCACTCCCAGCGACCCCACCTCAATTATGATTGTTCTGTCATGGTTCTCACAAACCAGACAAAAACTAGAGAGAAAGCTGCTAACAAAAACCAGCCATAACAATGGCACGTGTGGAAACGAATGGGCCATATTCAATAAGAAATAGCACTGAAAAAGGTACAGATTAAATGTTTGAGCAACATGAAAAGATCTTGATTGTGCAAAGAACATTTTATGGCATATTCTTTGAAGCAGGTTGACATGAAATGGAGAAACAATGCACATGCAAGAAGCTACTAGAAAAACAAACAATAGCAGTGTGATGGTTGAAGAACCCATATTCCAAACCATTCGAAACTACATGCAGCTAGTAGGAATTTACAGCATATAACATTGTGTTTCACCATACCTTATCACAAGCCTCTGTTCCTAATTTATCTCGGAAACTTGAAAGCTCTGGTAGCGCCCAGCATGCCATCTTTGTGCCATCATGTCACAACAGAATCCAATCCATATCAATTGTCCTTGTCAGACTTTATGAGTGCCGCGGTCCTGTATTGCAAGGGGTAAAAATGTCAACATATATATAATACAAACCAAAGAAAAAGCAGCTAAGGCAATCAAGTGCCACATATATGTTACATGCTTTCAATGTCATTCAGTATTTGAACTCGTTTGTCAAGACTCCAACACATAGAACCTTGTATCACAAGAGACAGGATAATATCAGAACACATCTATGCCAACCAAGCAAACGATCAAGTTAAAAAACTAACTTTCAATCCAATTAACTAGCTATAAGAAAGCGGCATACTACAATTTCCAACACTGGCAGAAGAAGAATCTGAAATTAGGGAATAGAGAAACAACATACATTCATCTTAGGGGGCGTTTGTATTAGCTTTTCTTAATGGCTTTTGACTGACTTATGGGTTTTAGCTGAAAATAAATAGCAATGGCAGAAAGAAGTGGCTTTTAGAAGAAAAGAGTAAGCGGTGGAAAAAATGAGGGAGAGATACATGCACGTAACAAAAGTGAGGAGTGAGGTGCGTGATGCATTCCAGAGCCCTTGCCTTATCCCCAGATCAAGACGATAGCGAGGAGTGGAGAAGCCGCTTCGAGAAACCAGGTGCTCATATTGGTTTTTGTTTTTTCTAAACAGCAGCCAATATGGATCTAACAGCTAGAACGGGTAGGCTACGCTAGCTACAATATTTTATTTTCTACCGCGTTCAATCAGGAAACATGCGCGTAAGGGAGTCATGGATAGTTACCACTATATGTGTTTCGCAGCGGAAGAAGAGTTGAAGCAGCCCGGTCCAACGTAAATGCGCGTCGATGAAGAAGAAGCGGTCGATCGTTTCACGAACTGAACGTCTCCTTCTCGCGTCCTAGCAATAGCCTTGCGTCTCTCGCCGATCAGCACAACAACAACCGCAGCGGCGCCTCCACGGAGTCCACACGTTCGGGATGGAATGCCGTGCGCTAGTGTGCTAGCACCGCGCGCCCGGCTAGGGTTTCGGGATACGGCCGAGGGGAGGTGGCGGCT
Source organism: Melocanna baccifera (assembly GCA_036346265.1). NCBI lineage: Eukaryota > Viridiplantae > Streptophyta > Magnoliopsida > Poales > Poaceae > Melocanna > Melocanna baccifera. The sequence goes on along the minus strand of CM070682.1, from coordinate 21,144,478 downwards.
AGGGTTTTCAGGATAGTCGTGTGTACCCTGCAGCCCCACCTCCACATATTTATAGAGCATGCTAATGGGCTTTCACGTTGTAGGCCCATTAGAACCCTAACCCCATATGGATCAATATCCCTTTTAGTCTTAATTTCGAATTGTTTATGATTGCCTCTTGGGCACATCACTAACAATCTCCCACTTGCACTAGAGACAATCATATAGGCAAGCTTTCCAATTCCAACCCCTTAAGTGTGTGACCCGTTAGGTTCTTGTGTAAACAGCCATGACCCGAAAACCCTTTTCAAGTCAAAATTCAATAGTGACACCTAGCAGGGCATATTGACTCCCAAATACACATAAAGATCATATCGGCTAAACCTTGATATACACACACTTGGATCCCTTTGCCACACGATACTAGTCGAACTTAAGGCGAGATTCGTGCCACCCTTGTGATAGCTCAACCATTCACTCGATCTTGTGGTGGATTACAACTCATGACTAACTCTTTAGTCACATTGTGATTAACTCTTTAATCACCTTGGCATGGCCATGCACTTCTCTAATCCAACCACATCGAGGGGCCTAGAGATATCTCTCTTGTTATGTAGGAGGGGCAAATTCCATCTTAATCCACTCACATCCCATTCCATGTTTCATGATACACCTGAAGACCACTTTTATAGCTACCCAGTTACGGAGTAGTGTTTGACAGCCCTAAAGCGCACCACTACACATAGTGAGAAACAATGGCAATTTCAGGTCGAAAGATCCAGTAGGTATACCACTCGAGATCGCTTGATAGCACATATTAACATAACAATCCCAACAACGTCTCGGAGTGAGTCAATCCAACACCATGTTCTCTAACATGTGTCCACATTATTGATTTGATATTCCTATATCCATGATCCGTGAAACATGATCATCAATCAATACATGTGCTAGTCCATAAATCATTGTTGTCCCACGTAATGACATAAGACTAGGGATCTTTAGAATAAAATTAAATAAAACAAAGAGTTTCATGAACAAGTCACATACTTGCCAATCAATGCATACAATTATTATTCAAGGAACCAAATAACACCTTATTCAAAATTTCATAAACATAGACTTCATACAATCATCTCCCACTCACACTAGAGTCAATCATGTAAGTATCTAATACCCATTGCACTCGTGTGTGCCTTATGCTTTGGTTGTGGGAGAGGCTTCGTCAACGGATCAGCAACATTCAAATCCGTGTGCACCTTGCAAATCTTCACTTCACCTCTATCAATGATCTCACGGATAAGGTGATAGCGCCGAAGTATATGTTTGGACTTTTGGTGTGACCTAGGCTCCTTTGCTTGCGCAATAGCTCCACTATTGTCACAATAGAGATCCACTGGACTGGACATACTAGGGATCACATCCAACTCAAAAACAAATTTTTTGATCCAAACAGCTTCATTTGCAGCTTCAGAAGCTGCAATATACTCGGCCTCAGTTGTCGAATCAGCTACCGTCTCTTGCTTGGAACTTTTCCAACTCACTGCCCCTCCATTGAGGCAGAACACGAAACCAGACTGCAATCTGCTATCATCTTTGTCAGTTTGGAAGCTAGCATCGGTGTAACCTTTTACAACGAGCTCTTCTTCACCTCCAAAAATAAGGAACATATCCTTAGTCCTTCTAAAGTACTTAAGAATATTCTTTACAGCCACCCAGTGAGCTAGACCGGGGCTAGATTGATACCTACTCGTAACACTTAGAGCATATGAAACATCTTGGCGCGTACAAAGCATAGCATACATGATGGATCCGATGGCTGAGGCATACGGAATCGCACTTATCTTCTCTTGCTCATCAAGTGTTGAAGCACACTGAGTCTTGCTAAGACTAATGCCATGTGACATAGGCAAGAAACCTTTCTTGGAATCTTGCATATTGAACCGTTTTAATACCTTGTCAATGTATGTACTTTGGCTTAATCCAATTAGCCTCTTCGATCTATCTCTATAGATCTTTATGTCCAAAATGTAAGCTTCCTCTCCGAGATCTTTCATTGAGAAACTTTTTCTCAAAGAAGACTTCACAGTTTCTAGCATTGGAATATCATTTCCGATCAATAATATGTCATCTACATATAAGACCAGAAAAACAAGTACGCTCCCACTAACCTTCTTGTAAACACAAGGCTCTTCTTCATTCTTGATGAAGCCAAACCCTTTGATTACTTCATTAAAACGAAGATTCCAACTCCGAGATACTTGCTTCAATCCATAAATGGACTTTTTAAGCTTGCATATTCTCCCAGCATTTGTTGGATCAACAAAACCCTCAGGCTGTGTCATGTACACATCCTCCCTTAGGTTTCCATTTAGGAAAGCCGTTTTGACATCCATTTGCCAAATCTCGTAGTCGAAATAGGCAGCAATCGCTAGGAGGATCCGAATAGACTTTAGCATAGCGATGGGCGAAAACGTTTCATCATAATCAACACCTTGAATTTGCTTGAAACCTTTCGCCACCAATCGTGCCTTACAGATGTGAATATTTCCATCCATGTCTATCTTTTTCTTAAAAATCCATTTACACTCAATAGTTTTTACACCATCAGATGGATCCACCAAGTTCCAAACTTGATTATCATGCATGGATTCTATTTCGGACCTCATGGCTCCAAGCCATTTTTCAGAGTCTGGTCCCATCATTGCTTCCGTGTAGCTCTTGGGCTCATCATTGTCCAACAACAATATATCGCGTTGTCCCGTGGTTAGGAGCGTGAACTTTTCAGTTGCGCGACATGTCTTTATAGACCTATGTGGGGGCGGTGTCTCCATAACCGGTTGTACAACATCTTGTATATCCTGTTGAGGTTCAATAGGAACTGAAACATTTTCAGGTGTTTCTTGAATTTCTTCAAGCTGCACCTTGCTCCCACTAACACCCTTTGAAAGAAACTCTTTTTCCAAAAAGACACCGTTCCGAGCGACAAACACTTTGCCTTCTTCTCGATTGTAAAAATAATATCCTTTGGTTTCCCTAGTATACCCAACAAAGAAGCATTATAAGATTTAGGATGGAGCTTATCAGACGTCAAACGTTTTACATAAGTCTCACAACCCCATATCTTAAGAAAAGACAATCCAGGACGTTTCCCGGTCCATTTCTCGTATGGTGTCTTTTCCACTGATTTAGATGAAACTCTGTTTAGTGTAAACGCAGCAGTTTCTAGAGCATATCCCCAAAAGGACAATGGAAGATCAGATTGGCTCATCATAGACCGAACCATGTCTAATAAGGTCCGGTTCCTACGTTCAGATACCCCGTTCCATTGAGGCGTGTTAGGCGGAGTCAGCTGTGGAACAATTCCACACTGTTTTAGATGTTCACCAAATTTATGGCTCAAATATTCACCTCCACTATCAGATCATAGAATTTTTATTGTCTTGCCTAGTTGATTTTGTACTTCATTCTGAAATTCTTTGAACTTTTCAAACGATTCAGACTTGTGCCTCATTAAGTAGATGTATCCATATCTACTAAAGTCATCGGTAAAAGTAATGAAATACTGAAAACCACCTCTAACTACTGAGCTCATTGGTCCACATACATCGGTATGTACAAGTCCCAACAAGTCACTTGCCCTCTCACTATGACCGGTAAAAGGCGCCTTTGTCATCTTACCAAGTAAACAAGACTCGCATATCTCAAATGATTCAAAATCAAATGAGTTGAGTAGTCCATCTTTATGGAGTTTCTCTATGCGTTTCTCATTTATATGACCTAGCGACAATGCCAAATAAAAGCAGATTCAAATCATTAGCGCGACCTCTTTGCATTAATATTATAGACATGCTTATCCTCAAGATCAAGAACATATAACCCATTCATTAATGGACAATGTGCATAGAGTATATCATTCAAATAAATAGAACAACATTTGTTTTTTATTACAAACTCATAACCATCATTTTCCTCCAAACATGAAGAAGAGATAATGTTCTTACTCAATGCTGGAATGTAATAATAATTATTTAATTCCAAAACTAATCCTGAAGGTAATGACAAGTGATAAGTGCCGACACCCAGTACAGCAACCTTTGCTCCATTGCCGACACACACATCCAACTCGCCTCTCGCAAAACTTCTAGTTCTTCTTAGACCCTGCAACGATTTGCAAGTATGAATCATCGATTCGGTATCAAATACCCAAGATTCACCTGAAGAAATTGCAAGATTAATTTTTATAACATTTATACCTGAAGCAGAAGCCTCGCTTCCCTTCTTCTTTTTCAAATCCTCCAAGTATTTCTTACAATTCCTAGACCAATACCCCTTGATATGGCAGTGGTAGCATTCATCATCAGGAGAAGGGCCAGATTTGACCTTACTATTTGGCTTTGGCTTAGAGCTCGGGGGCTCATTAGGAACCTTTCCTTTGCCTTTGCCTTTGGGGGTCCAACGCTTCCTATTTTTATTCTCCCTCTGAACCATCATCACATGATTGGTATTTTTCTTAATGCTTTCCTCTGCTGTCTTAAGCATCCCATGCAATTCAGTCAATGATTTATCCATGTTATGCATATGAAAATTCATAATGAACTGCTCATAGCTCGAAGAGAGAAATTAGAGAACAACATCCGTAGCCAGATCAGAATTAAGGGGAGAACCAACCTTCTCCAAGCTCTCAATGTAACCAATCATCTTGATCACATGGGGACTGACTGGACTACCTTCCGCTAGCTTGCACGCAAACAAGGACTTTAAAATGTTAAACCTCTCGGTCCTAGCTTGGTTCTCAAATATGTCACGCAGTCCTTCAATCATACTGTGAGCATCTGCATTCTCATAATGTTTTTGAAGCTCAGAGGACATGGTAGCAAGCATGAGACAGCTAACGTCGAGTGAATCATTGCAGTGCTTCTCATAAGCTTTACGGGTGGCAACATTTGCACCCTCAAGGAGTTCATCGGGGTAGGGTTGCTCAAGAACGTATTCCTTTTTTTCTTGTCTGAGAACAATTCTCAGATTGCGGTACCAATCAATAAAATTCGTTCCATTGAGTTTTTCTTTCTTAAGAACAGATCGCAAGTTAAAACCAGAATTATTACTAGAAGCAGCCATGATCTACAACAGAAAATAAACAAGCAAAGTTCAGCACTATGTTCATGTTTGATCTTCCATTAAACAATTTAACAAAAAGACACTCCCACTATATGTTTTGTAATCGTCTTCCCTCTAACGACATATAGTGGTTAAGATCCATTTTCATCTATATTCTAGTGAGTTTTGGCATCACCGCTAGAAACCTAGTGACGTAGGTAAGCAACGCTTGCTAATCACATCTTATGTGACTCTTGTTTGTTGGGTGGCATCCAATGCCCCGGCTCCCAACATCATGCCCCAACGCCCAAATCCAATGTCAAGTAAACCAACACTATGCATGTGGATGTCCGACATCCACCCTATTAGATCAAGATAGTTGATGGTACTCTGCTTTAGCAGACTTACCAAACAATGATCATAATTCTTATAGGCGCAGCAATTGGAAGGGCATCAATTAAATTCTTAATTTTTCTGAGGGAAGCTATTCTGTCATAAAAATACATCCTCTACAGGTATGGCATGAAAGAATAGTATGACAGGAAATAAATATCACATGCATATAATCACATTATACTGTCAATGGTATGGCCTTCTGAATCGTAGTGGTCGCCATCGCCATGGTTCCACGGTGATCTCCTTCGCCATATTTCCTGTCCTCTTTGTCATCATGCTTGAAGTCTCCATGGTAAAAAACTAAACTATTACAACTAATAGCTAGCAAATGAATTACATGATGAGTTCAAGCATCACAAGTCGACACGCAGGTTGTTATACAATTAAAGAACAGCCTCAACCTAGCTGTGATTAATACGACACACAGGCCGCTAAAACACACATGCATCACATATACATCTATGCCATACCATTCACATCATTCCCTGCAAAAACAAGTTAAGCGCAGAACGTATTCTACCGCCCTGATATGAATGTGTTTTGTATAACAATCTATGCGTGTACGCAATGCCCTGAAAACCTCACGGAATTACATAGATCGCATCTATAAAATCGCTATGAAAATCTCATCAGGCCGATCAAATCAACCCAAATCCGAGCCATTCAAAATGTCTCAATTTTCATTAGATCAATCATATTGATCATCGCGATTGGTATACTTGAGAAGACTGCAACACAAGGCCTCGATCTACTGATTGTGCGCGCAGTTAGCCCCGATGGTGATTCTAGCGGTAGGGGTAAGTCGCGCGTACATCAAAGGAGCACGAACTAATCTTTTTGGCCACATGATGCTATCAACTCATACCTATTTCAACCCCTTGTGACCGATTGATCTAAATCAATCCGTGCATCTACAAGCGCATGATCTAGACCATATACTACGCAGTTTTGCTCTGATACCACTGAAGGAGAACGGGTAGGCTACACTAGCTACAACATTTTATTTTCTACCGCGTTCAACCAGAAAACATGCGCGTAAGGGAGTCATGGATAGTTACCACTATATGCGCTTCGCAGCGGAAGAAGAGTTGGAGCAGCCCGATCCAACGTAGATGCGCGTCGATGAAGAAGAAGCGCTCGATCGTTTCACGAACTGAACGTCTCCTCCTCGCGTCCTAGCAATAGCCTTGCGCCTTTCGCCGATCAGCACAAAGCAAATCGCAGCGCCTCCACGGAGTCCACACGTTCGGGATGGAATGCCGTGCGCTGGTGTGCTAGCACCGCGCGCCCGGCTAGGGTTTTGGGATACGGCCGAGGGGAGGTGGCGGCTAGGGTTTTCAGGATAGTTATGTGTACCCTGCAGCCCTACCTCCATATATTTATAGAGTATGCTAATGGGCTTTCACGTTATAGGCCCATTAGAACCCTAATCCCATATGGATCAATATCCCTTTTAGCCTTAATTCTGAATTATTTATGATTGCCTCTTGGGCACATCACTAACAATTATCACTCGTCACAAAATCATGAGATTTATATATAAATTTAACTTTTTTGAGTAAATTGCATTGCGGATCATTGAATTTGTCAGGATGGTTCAAGTATGATGTGAAAGATAATATTGCAATGTATACATCTTTTAATCGCTACTATAATCATTGGTTTGTACAAAATAATGAGAATAACACAACAATTAATTCTTACATAAATCATGTATATGTGTTGTTCTTTTCATTTACCACACCTTCAGATATTCATGATATGCTAAGCAGAAGAAGTGTTGATGACAAATATATATACCATGCATACACGTTGTTTTCTTTGTTTAGGACAATTTTAGGTTACTAAAAGCCGAGGATGGCTTTTCTTAAAGAATGGGAGGATGATGCGGATATAGATATGCATACCACTTTTTACCATACAAGAGGGATTGCATCAACGCTATGCGCTTGTGGTTGGGGCCCACCAAAAGGGAAGCCAACCAACATGTCAAAATCAAGTTAACACCTTCCCTAATTCTTACTCAAGATCACCACGTTACTTTTGGACCAATTCAAGCAAGAGTTCAAATGGGACACATTTTGGAATCCAATTCGGCCTCTAGATTAATTCGGATTAAGCCTGACAGGTCCAACTTTAAACGAGCATAACTTTTGCATACGAACTCCGTTTGAGGTGTGCGAGTACAGTATAGAAAGAAGAATTCGTTTACTTTCCAAATGGATCCGACCCCACCTCTAAATTCCTTCTGTGCGCACCACAATTGCTAAAACAATCCAACGCTGATTCTGCCTGACAAGACCAACTTTAAATGCTCATAGATTTCGCATCAAGAATCCATTTGGAATGTGTGAGTACAGCATGGAAAGCTTAGTTCCCCCTCTTTCCAACGGATTTGGCCCCATCCAAAAATTCCTTCTGTGCGCATTGGAATCATCAAAATAATCTTTAGATTTTGGAAGGAGATATAGAATCATATATGATTTGATTACTTTCCATATACTGAAAACTTTCCATAAGTAAGGGCCTGTGTGGTCCTATAAATAAAGGCTCAATTGGCCATATAACACAGACTATCTTTGAGTATAAATCTACTATTGTTCGTGCTTTAGTTTCGTGCGAAATTAAGGAGTTTATTCAATCAAGATTGGTCAGTCTTTCCGCTGGGAATTAGGTGCACGATAGATCTTCACTTGATGGTCAACGAAATCGACGTGAGTGTGTTTTGACAGATTAAAGAGTATTCGTCCCTTGCACTGGCATTGGATGATCATTGCGATTCATCAAGACTCCCGTGAGTATCCATCCTACGTTGAGAAGATCGGGCGACACCGTATCATTGTAATACCTGTGAGAGAGAAAAAAAATGAATGGAAAGCAAAGAATGAATTAAATTCATAGTTTACAGTAAGAAAGAGAAAGAAATTGCCGTCAGAGCCCTAAAATTTAATTTCGGGCAGGGCTTTTCATTCAAAGAGATACCTGACCATCCGGGGGCCAGTCGACACCTCTCATAGCCATTACGTCATTATTCAGCAATAAAAACAAACCTGTTTTATATTGCAAACACTATAGCAAAACCCACAGACGTCAAGCAACCAGTAGACCCAACATGGCACCAGTCAAAACCCACATGGCAATATCCAGCGGCCAGCACAACCTTCCCGAGAAAGCATAGCAGTAGCAGGCCAGCACAGCATGCATAAGAAAGCACCAGATGGCACTGCACACATAATAAGAAGGCATCAGAGCCTCAGCAAACGCCAGTTTGCTCACCTCACCCAAAGCCACCACCACGAAACCAGCTAGGGGGGAAGGGAGAGGAGCTCGGCCACAAAACAGGAAGGGAAGTGGGCTCCAGGTGGGGAAGGCACAAGCGACCAGGAACGGCCACCCTAGGAAGAGGCGACTACCACCTTCCTTGACAGGAACCAACACAACCAAATCAAGCAAGCAACCGACAAAGGTAGCCCCCATCCCCTCTTAGTGATAGCATCACATTCTCACAGCTAAACCATGCATAGTCAATAGCCATTTAGCATTACTAGTGCATCACAAAGTAGGTGCAAGTAGAGGGGAGAGGTTACTGTAGGCGAAGGTTGGCGGTGGTGCACTTCCCTGTGGTCTAGCCCACACACTTAATGGCCGCCACACACTCCCCCAACGTGTAGGCAGCCTCGAGTTCCACCATGACTAGCCCAGGGCAGCACATCCATGCCAACACCTTGTGTCAAAAACAAAATTAGGGTAAAGCAAAACAAATACCTTAAGTTTCACATAGTAAGTGAGTAGCAGTGAGAAGAGAGCGGGAAGAGAAGCATCCAAGGAAGGAGGCGCTAGATCCAGGCCTGGGGCCACGGATCCGGTGTCCAGAGCCCGCGTTAGGGGCGGGGAGGTGCCAGCGGCAGCGGCGCTAGGGCCGACGTCTGGCCAGGCGGCATCGCGGAGGGACCGACGACGCCGGCAGCGCACGGAGGAGCCGAGGGTGGCAGAGGGAAGCAACCGAAGGTCGGGGAGGCATAACCCAGGCCACGGATGGCACGACGCCAGGGAGGCCAGAGCCGAGGTCGAGGTGTCACGGCGCAGATCCGGATCAGCCGGATAGGGGGGGAGATAGCAGAGAGAGGGAGAGATGAGGGATCAGCCGGACCGCAACCGAGAGAAAAGAAAAAGGAAGAAAGAGGTCGGGTGGAAAAAAAAAGGGCCATGGGCCAACAGGCTAGAAAGGAAGGGAAAAGAAAAGAAAAGGAAAAGAAAAGAGAAAAAGGGGGAAAAAGAAAAGAAAAGAGAAAAAGATTAAGGGTGTGTAAATAAGATTTATGCGCGAATATAGTTGGCGCAAGCCTTAATTTATAGTTGGTTGGGTACCAAAGCATTAGAAAGGTATCCGAAATTAAGAAGGTTGTTGGTATCGAGTTGTATGTAGAATCGTTATTGGTTGTCCATAAGCATAGAGCCGATGTCATTTGCATACTTACGTGTATTGCAATTGTATGTTAAGACGGATGACGCTTACAGGTGAAGGCCTTGGGTTGGCACCCTTCACGCACCATCCACAGGATTGACCAGGTGGTCCTAGTTTGACACCCTTCGCGCATCGTCTGCAAGAATAATCAGGCAAGTGCATGGTAGAATAGTGAATAGTGGTGAATGCCTGATATTTGTTTTGGTGGTCTATACTTTATATCATTTTATAAAATGATTTCTCTGCTTGTTTGCTGAATATACTGTGCCAAGAGGCAAATATGTTTGCTAATTATGTTGAGATAGTGTTGCATCGTGTTGCATACTGGTACTAAAGGTCTACTGTGCGTAGACATCCTACGGTGGTGGGATAAAGACCTGCTTCGGTAGACGCTCCACGGGAGTGGAGTTTGCTAGAGTTGATTGTGATTGCTGAGAGGATGTTACATCATTTGCAATCACCATGACATGAGTTGCGTGGGCTAAGCCGGAGAGGAAGTCATGTAACTATTCCGGTGAGGTCAGTAAGAAAGATACATGACTAATCCGGAGTGCTCACAGTAAGACTTACTGAGGTAGGCGCTCCACGGGAGTGGAGTTTGTAGCCCGCATGAAAAAGGGCGGGGCACGAGTGGGCTATCGACGGGTGGACACTCAACTTTACCGGTATGAGCTCGAGATTGCATGTGGACATGGTATTGCATTGCATGAAAGAATTTGGTGAAGGTGGAACATACGCAGAGCTTATGTGGTGGCTTCACAAGATAAGTAAATTACGAATAGTTACAAGGATTATGTCTTACAAAGACAATTCAATTCCTTCTGTTGTCGCCACTATTTTATTATGTGCTTACGGGGTCTACGGACTCACCCTTGCTTTGTTGTTTTTTTAGACAGGGGGTGAAGGCGACATGCACGGGCGGGAGTAGCACCGTTTTCCCATGAACAGCAGCAACTCACGTATCACTTACAGATGTCATATTTAGTCTGATATAGTACGAGTACATTTTGGTATTTGGCAAATTCATGCCTCTGCTGCGTTTAATGTCATAGTCTACCATTTGTCGTTGGGTGCTGTGTAATCCGAGGAATTGTTACCTAAGACCAGCAGCAAAAGTTGGAACTAGCAGTTTCATAGAGTAGGTGGTAGCACTTTGGGCTCAAGAAAGGGGCCGGGGTGTTACAGTTGGTATTAGAGCGGCCTTTAGGTCCGTGATGGATAATTTGGTAACATAGATTGGTTAAGTATTAAAACTTGACACACTCTGGTGCACAATAACTTGGGATCGGGTCAAGCATTGCATTTACGATTCCGCTAGTTATGTCGCTGATTTGCAATGTTTTGAGGCAAATGCTTGGGAGTGGTTGTCAAATAGTTGAATTTGCCACTTGTGTGTCCAAGTGGACTACGTTGTGATCGTGTCGCTTCGCGATGAATTGGAGGTAGGGGCTGTGGCCGCTGGAGTGGCCAGGTCGTTCTGCCGTCCAAGGTACAGAGGTAGCGGTGTGCATAGATCTCAACTTAGTTTTCCCTATGCACTTGTTTCATATACTCCCCCTTGTTTCACATACTCCCTAATCACAACAAACAGTCAAGCATAGCACAGAAGAATCTTAAATCTCCAACAAAATTACCTGATCAAGCACGTTCCACATGAAATAAAAACAAATAATTTGTTGAATAGTTTAGTTTAGACAATAGAAGCATAACAGATTAAGCCATCTAAGAGCGGTAGGCATCAGATGCAGTAAACTAGCACATTATGACTTCAGCGTCGGTTGTGTGAGCCCGTACATGGCAAGGAGCTTCCCCAGGGCCTCAGGGGAGCACACCTGGTACTGCACCTCCCCGGTGCCAGGCTGTAGGAACACCTCAGTGAGGTCCAGCTTCTCGGCAGTTAAGCTGGTTGAGTCCATGGTCTTGCTCAGGACATTGAGAGCGAGGCCAATGGCCTCCTCGCAGGTCATGTCACTGCGGTAGTCCTGCTTGAGCATGGATTGAGCGAGGCTGGCTGTTGGCCCCAACGGCGGTGGCCTTCCACCTACCATATTTCCCCGAGGGGTCGCTCATGTAGAGCTGGAATCCGTGGTTCTTGTCCCACCGGAAGAGGAGGAAAGAGAAGGGGGAAACGAAGAACAAAAGGCAAGTGACCATTGGGAAAACGGAGGCGTATTGGAGAAGGAATCTGACGTGTCCGGAGCGCCCCTGCAAATGAAGCCATGTGCAACCACATCGCCGATGTGCCACCGGAGCCATGCGCAGCGACGCTGTGAAATGCCATCCCAAAATACGGTAATACTGTGATAACATAGAAGAACCTCTTGCTAAACCGAAGCAAGATTATCAGAAGCTAGAAGTGGAATATATAGCACAGAAGAACATTTTATTATGTCAGTCATATCCATGAGATCAACCAAATAACAATGTTAATCATCTGGGTTAACATGGCATTTGAGGTAGGCTGGTTCACAGGGCTCTTGCTATGGAAATATAAGTAAGTTATCAGCCATGTCCCAAATTCAAAGTAATAGCAAATTATGTGGTAATATTAATATAGCAAGTACCTATTGAGAGCAATATTAAAGCATACCCTAATCACTCCAAGCAATGGTTCTCCGTGTACTGCATTCCAATAAACAGCCTCAAACCCAAAATTATGTATGGCATCTCACATTGTTCTTCTACATGGAAAGCTATGCTACATGCACCAATATTTACACCTCCTCAATGACTTTGCATGGGTAATACATTGACTAATAACTTCCACCTCGTTTGCTAATACATTGATAAATAACTTCCGTCTCATTTGCTTATAGGCTTCTTAGCAAAATAAGTTGCGGCATTCATGAAGGAATTAATTACCTTCTCAAATTATTGAAATTTATTATGAAATTGGCGATAATACACAGAGAAGCTAAAAATAAATTCCATGCAAACAACCGTGCGTGCCCACATGACCTGCATGCTTGTGTGCTATAGTCCAGGAAATAGAGGTTTCGGCAGCCTCTGATAGCAAAGAAAAAAATGCCAAAGAAATGAAACCTATTAAGCCGACATCCACACACAGGTTGCATGCATGCTTGGTCCATTGATTAGTTACCTTGCTTGTTGATTAGCCTATTAAAGATCAAGACAAATAGCACTTGCATGGAGGTTCTTTGCTGCCAGAACCGATCACAATGCTTCAATTGTTCACACACAATAATATAAATATAATTGAAATAACTCCCCAAGCAAGCATGCATCCATCAGCGATGCCAAGATCGAAGACTATTTTTCTTTTATATTTTTTTTTGTAATAGCCATATATTGTAATTTGTTGCAATATTTATGTTGGAATTCTTAATCAGAGGTTTTCTCGCAAAGAGATGTAATTAACAGAATTTGTATGTAAATATATTAATTTTGGAAGTAATGGACCTGTAATACCTGATTCCTTTGTCTCATTTTCAATTAAATTTAATCAACTTTTCTCTAATGACGCGGACACGGGTTCATGCCCATTTTCCTGTCATCAATTCCAGAAAGTTAGCCTCAACTATTGCCAACGAAAGAAAAACTACAATAGAGTTATGTATAGAGAAAATAAGTTTACTTGTCAATTGTTTGTTGCACATAGGTGAAGTCATGGTCTTTCTCGAGTAGGAAATCAAAGTATATTATCTTGCTCTACTTTGGTACAATTATAATCAGAATCTAGTGCCACCTACTTATGTAAGTCGCTATAGTCAATTAACCTAAATTCATGTTACATGTAAAAGTACAAACGAAACTTGTATAGTAACTAGTGAAGCACTTACCCCTGGTTGTAGGGTACTAGAATGTAGTCTTGTTGCTGTGAGCAAGCAATCCCATTGGTATGTAATTTTTGATATAGGATGCGTTTTCATTGATGTATTGCTCAGAGATCAGTGTGGTCGAAAAAACCCACTGGTTCTCGGCATCGTCGGGCTTCTTGAATTATGTATCTGTACATAAGCAATATGCTATGATATTTATTGGTATTACGTGAATATACAACTTAATGGTACACACTTAGAGTGTTCAACATCGTAGAAGTGAGGTGCCGAGGATGTGGAGGATGAATAGTTGGAATAAGTCATCAAAACCCATGATGAAGTAGCCCGAGTCATGGAGAAAATGCATCTCCGTGTATCTAACGATGAATATAGTCTGCCAGTTTGTCTTCGCTCGTTGGACCTCTACATGTACCAAGCATGTAAACTCCCGTATTCTAGTCCAAGGTGGGGTAATTGTAACTTGGGGACCAACAACATTCTGAGAGAGTACATCCAAGGCTTGAGAGACGTCTTAATCTTCTTCGATTTAGTATTAATACCTCACTTACGATACATCTTCCAGGAGATGACTTGGCACACTTTTCTTATTTCTTTTGCGTCGTCTCCACGGGGACCGAGATGATGGCCTTCTGAAGCAGAGGTTGATGTGGGATCATAGAGGGTTCTATTGGACATGCATGGTCATGTGGAGATCACGACACTATAGGGTCTAGGGCAATGTTACTCTTGGGCCACTGCATGAATGTATGGATGGCATCCCCTATTGTTATGATCTCGTCATTTAGGGGGTTCTCCAGTGGGATGGACCTTAAAATATCATGTGCCATGTCCACCAGGACCTTCGCAAAATCGGTCTCTAGCTGGGCATCGTGCACCAGTCTCCTTAGCAGACATGGATATGCCATCCCCTGTCTAGCCTCAATGAAAGTAGAGCCAATAAACCTAACCCTAAAGTTAAACAGTGTGGGCTTCTACATACTGATACACGATTAGCTAAGGCATCTAGCAGATTTATCTATGTAGCATTATAAAGATGTATATTATCTGGATGTCGCAAATAGGTAAGTGGACATCGCTATGTTAAGAAAGTAACGTGGATGCGTAGCTACTCTAACATTGAGGGGAATTGGCACCCACAATAACAGGGCCTGCTTGCGACTGGTTGAGGACTTGATTCAGTTGTTCCCTCAATGATGCTATCCCTCTCCTTGACTGCTTCAAAGGATTTTTGGGAAGATTCAGTAGTCAATGTTTGCTATAAGAGATAATCATGTTATTTTAAACCCTATGAAGTTGGACTTATTAACAACTAGGTAGATTAACAAGCGTTAGGACACTTTCTTGTTTGTGGGTTTTTGAAAGAGGAGACGTTCGAAGATGTGGTTGATGATCTCACACTTAACTAGTTTTGGGCGCGCTAATTTGTGACTCCAGCAAATGGCGAGGAGGCATCTGATCGGATTGCAACCTCGTCCTCCCTCATCTATTGTAGGATTTTACCCACGTACCTAGCAGTTCCAAGTATGTGGGGGTAAGTGTTTTGTGCCTGGAGATCCTTGTGCGCTGCACTTTGCTGTTGAAATTTGGTTATCGTCTTCATCTGCACAAAGGTATCCTATGTATTCGACAACACGAAAGGATACTTCGTGAAGGCAGTTTGATCCTTGTTCACGTACTGCGTGACAAGTGTGATATTAAAGGTCTTCCACGTTTTCCCCATCGTGAGGAACACCTGCCATCGCACAAGTCCCTAGAATTCTGCTAGCATCTCGAACGACTTTGAAATTTGCATTCATAGCTACTCTTGTTGTACTTTACCAGAGACTTCCAACTTGCTATGGTGATGAGGACCTGTTCCCTTGAAACTATCTTGTAGGTGGTCCGGAATGCAACCATTGCTTTCTTGGGATGTAGACAAACCACAACGGGAGAGACCTCCGTGATGGTCATTTGGCCCATAGGCCTTTTCGATATTTCTCTACCACGCTTAGATACCTCGGTCTTCAGAGCGTCAGTCCCATCTGTCTGATCTCCATGGCTATCTTTTCAGTGCATGTAGATGGCTCTACGTTGGAAACCCAAATGACGCAGCAGTCGATGAAGGCCTATGTTCCATCCAACATTCGGTGCATCTTGATATATGTCCATCTATAATTGGTTGAACAAGAAGAGAGTTGGAAATATGTTTACATGTAATGACATAGAGATGAGAAAGAATTGAGATATAAGAGTGAGCATAGATTGAGAGCTAAGGATAAGCAAAGCTTTTTGAAAGTATTTTATTTTTTAAGATAGGTCCTTAAGGTTAAACCATTCTATTCTATCTACGGTCACATCTTAGAGTTATTATAGCTCTAATACCATCTATATCGGACTCCGGAGCAACGACTCCTAGATCCTCTACATAAATCGTACTAGTCCAGGATCAGCTATGTGTAACATCCCAAAAATTTTATTCCTTTATTAAAGTGTTTTCTGGAATTTATTGAGGTTTCCTGGATTTTATTCCAAGCCCTGAATTGAGAAAATTAAAAAATTTATTTTATAAAGGCCAAATTGAATTTATTGCATTTCATGAAAGTCAAAATTTCATTCTCCTAAAGTCAAATCTGTAATTACTTTAGATTTCAGGAAATTATAAAGACTTCAAACCCTCCCTTTAAAGTCAATTTGTGTTTTCGTAAAAATCAATTGTCAAAATGGGTTGAGGATACTTTTATTAAGTCTAAATTAGTCCCAGAAGGTTCTCTGAATTTTTCTGGAATTTTTAAAGTTTATTTGGCATTTTTCTGAGTATTTTAAAGTCTCCTAGTAATTTCTGAAAAACAAAAAGAAAATAAAATCAAAACCTCTCCCCGGCCGCCAAGTGTCAGCCATCGGAGCCTCCCTTGCCGCCAGGTTCCTCCTCGGCCGTCCAATCTAACTTAACCCCTCTCCCCCCTTCCCTTCCTCTCTGGCCGACGCGTGTCGTGCATCCGACCGCCGCCCTACCCCACCGATTAGATCTCAACCGCCTGCGCCAACTGTCCGCTTCGCCCCTCCTTTCTTCTCTCCGATCGATGCGTGGCCTAATCCGCACCGTCCCCCGTTGTTGTTTTAAATCGCAGCCGTCCCTTGTCACTTAAGCGCTCGATCGGCCCGGATTCAACCGCTATTGTCGGATCGGATCCAGACCGTCCCGCTCACTTACCCCTTCGTGCAGCACACTACGGCCCTGATCTTCCCCCCTTGCCACCCGTCGCAAATCCAACCGTTCCTTTCCTCCTTTCCTTTTGTTCTCTCTCGTTGACCGGTGGGCCCCACCCGTCAGATCCATCTTCCCTGCGGCTTTCCTTTCTTCCCCGCGCGATCGCTGCCCGCTGCCACCATTGAAACCGAAACCGAAGCTTTTCCTTCCCAATTGATTCCCCGCGTCAATTGCAAATTGAAATTCCCCCTCCGTCGCATCCGTTTCTGGCATTATCTCCCCATTTAAGCCCCCGATTGCCGTCGCATTGATCCTCCCCGCCCGTTGCTCTCCGGCGATATCGTGCGCGGCCGTTACCTCCCCTCCCCGCCTATAAAAGTCGAACCCCGAGGACCCCCCTCTCCACACCGCCTCCCCCTCGCCTCTCAATTCGAGTCTAGGAGCCCGCAGCACCTCCCTATGCTCGTTTTCCTCTCCGCGGCTTCGACGACTCAAGCGAGCAAACGCTGCCGCCTCAAGCCTCCCCGAGCCTCACCGACACCTCTCCGACTTTCCTCGTGCCTCAGCGAGCGTCTGTCACCTCTTCCCCGAGCACGTGCGCCACCGGAACCCCTCCGCCGCTGTGAGACCCTGGAGTAGAAACTCCCGGACCCCCCTGTGTATTGCAGTACTAGTCCCAGATCAACGCTAGTACACACAGATAACCAGACAAAATGATACATTGCCAACATCGTTTTATTACAATAATAACGGAAATACATAAGTCTTGGCCCAAGGCCTTACAACTATGGTTCACAGAACCTATTACACAAAAGGTAACAGCGGAAGCAAAATATTCAGATAAACGGCCCATCAATCTGCCACAGGCAATTGACTTGAGCAACGAGACCTATTTCTCCAGAAAGAATCCATCATAGCCGCAAGCGGAACAGTGAGTCGTAGTCTCCTTCCCGAGCTTCAACCTCCTCCGAGAATTATTTGAAGTGTAGTATGTGAGTACATAAAGTACTCCGCAAGTCTTGGGAAAGATGCATTAGATGCAAGGTTGAACAAAGGAAGGCTATATGGCTTTTTTGCACAAATCAGCATTTTATTTCAAATTTATATACTATTACTAAAAGCATTTTGTTAAACATTGAATTTTCATAATCTAAATTTTAATAAGTACCTTAGTGAAGGTTACATCCACTATCACCGATAATTAGGCTATTTCCTTAAGATTCAAAATAGAGTTTAATACCACAGAATCAAGTTACATCCACGGACCAAAATCACGAGAGTTCTATCCACTCTCTAGTTTTTCAAAACCTTTTCTTTTTAAATTCAAAGTCAAATCTCTACTATGTGAAAGCATTCCTTGTCCGCCCTTGACCGTGGGCACGGCTATTCGAATAGTTTTATTACTCTGCAGAGTGTGTACAACTTTACCCACAAGAGATATATTATCCTAACAGTCAACATGCTTCCTTTGGCATAAGACTCAGATAAAATATCACAAAGCTTTTCACCTACTCTAGTATAGTTTTATATCACCCGCTGAGGTTTCACCGCTGAAGGGTTAAAACCACCACATTCAGAAGCCTCCTCTTGCGCCATGTGAGTGCAGTAAATCCCTGCCCCTCACTTTGAGTAATCAGTAAATCTCTGATACCCATTTTCCAATAGTGACACAAAAACTAAACCATTATAGGTTAATTAGTTAGGTTGTACCCATTTTAACTTGTAGTTGTACTGTTTTACTCAGATTGGACAAACACAAGAATCGGTCCTTAGACGACTAGGGTGGATCATTCACAAACCCATTTTTCGTGCTAAACCGCACCAGCCAAACATTCCATCCACCCTCGTCAAATTTGACCTTGAACTTCATTTTTATTTTAAATTTACAGTGGTAACATCTATTACCACTTTTCAAACAAAACATTAAATCACAAATCATTCATTAACCATTTTTTTCATATGAGTTTTTTTTATTTATCAGCTAGACTAAGCATTTGCCAATAATTTAAATTCAACAGAAGTAATACTAACTCATTATTGAATTAAATATTATCCTAAGTTGACAAGGGTACATGGTACGTAATTTCCAAAGGAGGGCATAACAAATTGGGAGCTTATCTAAATTTTAGAATTAAAATTATCAATTTACTAAACATAGCCATGCAAAAAATTTAAATTAATTTGCAAAAACTATTTATAAAATGTAGGAGCAAAATGGTCAAGGAGACTTGCCTTCTGAAATTATGTTGGAATCTTCCGGAACTTGCTCTTGAAAATCGTCGGACAGATCGGATTCTACACGAGAAACGAGAAGAATCAAATAAATAAAATAAAATAAAAACTCAAAAATTAAAAATAAATATACCAAATGAAAGTTTGGAATTTTAGATGAATTTAGAAATTTGAATGGGTCAATTTGGAGTTAAAATGCAAAAGTTATAGCCTTCCAAAGTTTAAATACAAAATAAAAGAAAAAGGCTATTTTCTGGATTAAAATTTAAACCGAAAATCATTTATGACGTCAGCAAGAATTATTTTTCTAAAGCAAAATCGGAATAATGACGTCAGCACGGGGTTTAAATAAAGCGCGGTCGACAGTGGGGCGGTCCACGGTGGACCGAGTCCACGAAGCAAGACATCGTGGCGCAGCCTACGACGGCGGACTAGGGGCGACGTGGCGCGGCGCCGGTGCCGCCACGTGTCAGCGTGGGCGTGGTCGGCGGCGTGGCTGCCACGTGGCACCGAGGACGGATTTTCGACGTGGCGTGGCGGTGGCGTGGCATGCCACGTGGTGGCGGCGTGGACTAGGCCCGACGTGGCACGGCCGGGTGCCGCCACGTGGCTAGGGCGATGTGGATGGCTCGACGCGGCGGCGCCGGCGAGATCGGCGGCCGCGGCCGTCCGACGCGGCAAGATCGAGAGCCGGCCGATCCGGATGAACAGCGAAGATGCGGCAGCGCGGAGGCGGAAGGCGAGGATTGCCGACGCGCGTGGCGAGCGCAGGAGTGGATCGGCGACGCGTGGCGGCGCGTCGCGCAGGCGTCGCGGCGCGGCGCGGGCGCGGAGTGTCGGTGGATCCAACGGCGGAGAGGGAGACGCGTGGCGAGCGCTGATGCCTCGCGGTTCCGATCTCGGACGGACGGTTGAGATGCGATGGTGCGGAGGTGGGGAACCGCTGGATTGCCGACGCGTGCCGAGGAGAAACGGGCGGACGAGCTCGCCGGAGTTCACGCGGACGTTTTCGTCTCCAACCGGCGAAACGGCGACGCCGAGTGAAGCTTCGCTAGTTAATGCGCGCGCGATGAGGAACGCCGAGCCATTAATGGCGAGGAGTAACGGCCGAGAGGCGAAGAACGCGGAGCTCAGGCGGCGGCAGTAATGGCGGCGTCGCGCGCGGAGGCGAAACGAGCGGGGCAGCGGGCTCGGCAGCGGGACCGCTGTCGGCGAGAGAGAGAAACGGAGAGATGGCTCGGATGAGCGACGGGTGGCGGAGGGAAAAGAACCGGGCCGTCGGATGAGAAGCGAAGGGGTAAGTGAAGACGGACGGCGCGGATCAGATCCGGCGGCGGGGACGGCTTCGATGCGTGACAAGTGTCAGCCATCGGGGAGGGGAAGGCGGGTGACGGAGACGGGCGCAGCTAGTGCCGCCGCGTGTCAGCGCGGATGCGCGACGCGTGGCGGGTGGTGGAATCGGGCGGCGGGGAGATTTTCCAAAAAGATTTCTTTTTTCAGAAATTCAAATAAAGTTCCAAGAGCTCTAGAAAATAGCAAATAAATCCAGAAAATTCACTAAAAATACCAGAAAATTCCTTGAGAGACAAGAAACCCAAATAAAATATTTCCAGCAAATTTTGATGTTGAATTTAATCATATTAAATTCTTTTAAATTCTAAAAATTCATTTAAGCTTGTTTTAAATTCAAGAAAATTCCAGAAATTTATTTATTTATTCAAGGTTTTAAAAGTCTCAGAAAATCAGGATGTTATAAACCTACCCCCCTTAGAAAGAATCTCGACCCCGAGATTCGGAAGGACTGAGAAAAAGATTAGCGAACTCCGCTCTGAGATCCTCTTCACGCTCCCAAGTTGCTTCCGACTCTGGACAATTGCTCCACTGTACTTTGCAAAATTTGTGATCTTGTTTGGTCACGACGTCCGCTTCTTCTAAAATTTTATTTGAAACTCGGATATGAAAGATCTTCTTTTAGATCCACTTCTTCTAAAGGCATCAGCTCCTCCGCACACTTAAGCACTTTTTCAATTGCGACACATGAAACACATCATGCACATCGCGATTGTGATGGAAGTCTTAAGCGATAAGCAACTTCACCTCTTCGGCTATAATTGGAAATGGTCCAATATATCTTGGAGCAAGCTTGCCACTAACTCGAATCAACGCATTCCTTTTAGAGGCGATACTTTGGATACACATGATCTCTGGTGTAAACTCTAACATTCTGCGACGATTATACGCATAGCTCTTTTGCACAGTGCGTGCGTTTTCAACTTTGTCTCGAATTAAATGAACTTGCTCTTACGCTTGTTTCAAAATATCAGGTCCAAAACTTGACTTTCTCCTCTCTCGACCAATACAAAGGTGTCTGCATTTTCGCCATATAAAGCTTGAATGGAGACATCTTGAGACTAGGACCGATAGCTGTTATTGTAGGAGAATTTGCGTAATGCAAACTTTGGTCCCAAGCGGTTTTATTGGCCAATGCACACGCTCTCAACATATCTTCCAAATTTTGATTTACCCTTTACATCGACCATCGGTTTGAGGATGATAAGCGATCTTTGAAGTTTAAATTGGTTCCCAAAACTTCATGAAGCTTCCGCCAAAATCTTGAGGTAAATTGAGATCCTCTATCTGATACAATCTTCTTTGGGATTCCATGCAAGCACACAATCCTTGACATATAAAGTTACGCCAATTTATCTCCGAATAAGTGGTCTTAAGCGGTATGAAATGGGCAACTTTTGTTAAGCGGTCCACTATAACCCAAATTGAATCATAGCCAGATTTGGTCTTTGGTAGCCCAGTTATAAAGTCCATTCCGATTTCCTCCCATTTCCATTCAGGTATCTGTAAGGGTTGCAGAAGACCAGCTGGTCTTTGATGCTCTGCTTTAACTCGCTGACATATATCACATAAGGCTACATATTCTGCAATTTCCCTTTTCATACTGGTCCACCAGTAACTTTCCTTTAGATCCTGATACATTTTTGTACTTCCGGGATGAATTGAATATCCTGCTTCATAAGCTTCTTTTAAGATTAAATCTTTTATTTCCTTCTTCTCGGGTACTAGGATTCTCTTTCCAAACCAAAGAGTCCCTTCTTCATCTTCTGAAAATCCAGGCGCTTTACCTTTCTTCATATTCTTTTTAATTTCTTTAACATATTCATCCTCTCGTTGGGCTGCTTTGATCTGATCTTCTAGAGTAGAGTGAACCTTCAATGTAGACAGGATACCTTCGTTAACTATTTCCAAATTCAACATTGAAATTCTTCATGGAGTGTTAGCGCTTATCCGAATTGATGATTGTTAATATGACTCTTCCGACTCAAAGCATCGGCTACTCGTTAGCTTTTCTGGATGATAATGTATTCCCACATCATAATCCTTTATCAATTCCAGCCATCTTCTTTGTCTCAGTTAAGGTCGAGGTTGAGTGAATATATACTTTAAACTTTTATGATCTGTATATATTTCACACCGATCACTGATTAAGTAATGCCTCCATAACTTTAGAGCATGCACAATAGCAGCTAGCTCTAAATCATGAGTGGGATAATTTTCTTCATGCGGTCTTAACTGTCTTGATGCATACGCTACCACCCTTCCTTCTTGCATTAATACACAACCAAGACCTTGTCTCGACGCATCACAATAAACTTCAAAGTCTTTCCTAATATCGGGCAACATAAAGCTAGTGCGAAGTTAATCTCTTCTTTAACTCTCAAAACTGTCCTCACAAGATTTACTCCATTCAAATTTCTTTTCCTTCTTTAATAACTGCGTGAGAGGTCTAGCAATCTTGGAAAAACCTTCAATAAAACGACGGTAGTAAACTGCTAAACCCAGGAAACTCCGGATTTCTGTTACTGTCTTGGGTTGAGTCCAATTAAGCACATCCTTAACTTTTCCTGGATCTACCGATACACCTCTGCGGAAATCACATGTCCCAAAACTCGACTTCCTTTAACGAATGCACATTTGCTGAATTTGGCATACAATTGATGTTCTCTTAATCTTTGTAAAACTGTCCTCAGATGTCCTTCGTGTTCTTTCTCATTCTTAGAATAGATAAGAATGTCATCTATGAAGACAACAACGAACTTATCTAAATAGTCCATGAATACTTTATTCATTAAATTCATAAAGTATGCTTTGGTGCATTTGTCAAACCGAAGGACATCACCAAATACTCATATAACCCATATCGAGTAGAGAAGGCTATTTTGGTATATCTTCAGTCTAATCTTTAATTGGTGGTATCGATCGGAGATCAATTTTTGAGAAAACACTCGATCCTTTGGTGATCAAGCGGATCATCGATCCGAGGCAAGGGATATTTATTCTTGATTGTTACTTCATTCGGGGCTCTATAATCCACGCACATACGCGGCTACCATCTTTCTTGTTCACTAGAAGCACCGGGCTCCCAAGGTGAAGAACTCGGTCTAATGAAACCTTTCTCTTGCAATTCTTGAATTTGCCTCTTAACTTCCGCTAGATCATTAGCTGACATCCGATAGGGTCTCTTAGCTATTGGTGCTATACCAGGAATCAGATTTATAACAAATTCAATCTCTCGGTCTGGTGGCATTCCTGGTAAATCCTCAGGGAATACATCAGGGTATTCATTTACTACGGACACATCCTCCAAACTTCTCCCTTTTAAACTGGTCAATAAACTTCCTTTATTTGAGGGTGTATTGGATTCATATCTAATCTGAATTCCATCAGAATTTGTGAGAGTAATGGCACGATTGGCACAATCTATCTGTCCTTTATACTTGGTCAACCAATCCATCCCAAGTATTATATCTATGCCTTCGGAGTCTATTATAATAAGGTTCGCTAGGAACTTTACTCCGTTTATATCTATAGTTGCTCTAGGGCAAACCAAATTAGTCCTCAATTCTTTTCCAGGTGAGTGGACTAACATAAGGTTCTTAAGCAAACAAACATTCCAATTATTTCTTTCCACAAACGCTTTTGTTACGAAGGAATGTGAAGCTCCGGAATCAAATAATGTAATTGCGGGAACTGAATTAACAAGAAACTTACCCAGAACCACGTCTGGTGTATCCTGCGCTGCTTCTGCGGTGACATGGTTGATGCGCCCTTTGTTGAATGTCTGTGGAGTCTTGGGAGTCTGAGGGCTTCCACGTCCCTGACCAGCGGTTGGAGCTCTTGCCGGCGTAGGATCAAGGTTGAAGCGAACCGGGGTTATCGCTTGATGTTTCTGGGGACAATTATTGGTATAATGCCCCATGTTCTTGCAATTGAAGCATTGCACTCCTGCAGCTACAGTCCTATTCTGTTGAGGTTGAGCTGTATTTCGCATCGAGGTGCTTGAGGTAAGGGACGGTGCAGAAATCGGTGTCATTGATTGGTTGGGCAAAGGAGGCCGCTAAAGCTGCGTGAGTTGGAACGGTGACGAGCTGCTCGCAGATCGTTGAGCTTGAAACTTCCTCTTCTCGATTCAAGAGCGTGACTGGGCATCCTCCCGCACAAGGGCTTTGTTCACCAATCTTTGAAAAGTGGGATAGTCATTGGATACTAATCGCACTTTGAGATTAGGATCCAATCCTCCCATAAACCTCCAAATTTTTGCTTCATCAGTTGCCACATCCTCTGTTGCATATCTTGAAAGCTGAATGAACTTACTCAAGTATACGGAAACGCTAAGGTTTCCCTGCTGTAGTTGGTGAAATTCTTTCCTCTTCATTTCCATGATGCTCGTAGGTATGTGAGTGGTTCGGAAGGCTCGCACAAACTCTGCCCACACAATATTCTGAGCATTTTGGTGTGCAGCGCAAAAGTTTTCCTACCAGTTGGCAGCAATTCCTTTGAGTTGATGGGCAGCATACAAGACTTTCTCAGTCTCATTGCATTGAGCCAGATTCAATTTTCTTTCGACTTCCTTTATCCAGTCGTCCGCTTCCAACGGATCGACAGATCCTGCAAAGGTTGGGGGTCGAGTCCTCATGAATTCCCCCAGCTTGGATTGTGGTGGCTGAGCTGGCGCTTGATGAACTTGGTTCTGAGCTAACGCTTGAAGAAGCTGCAATTGCATGGCCATCATCTGCTCTAAGTTCGGGACTTGAGCTGGCAGGGGTGGAATTGGGGCATTGTTGTCATTGGGCCCTTGATTATTGTTGACGTTGCTCCTTGTATTCACCATCTGAAGTTCCACCAGGAAAACGCCAGGTAAGAGGGAAAAGCATAGATAAGGAGTAGGGGTGATTAGCAATATCCCAAACTAACACACAAAAACAAAGCAACAACCAAGGAACGCAACTTTTGAAATTCAAATTAATTTTTAGGAATGGCTGTACCACAAGTGCATGAGGCTTGGTACATTCCATTTATTTCATCACAATATCATAAAGCGTTCTAATATCGGAAATAACTCAAAAGGGTACTACTATCTAACATCTACTCATCCTCCATGATAATGCGCTCCTCTGGATCCTCCTCCGAGTCATCAGAATGGACCTGACCGCAATTGGTGCAGTTGTTCGGAGAACGGGACCGTGACCGGCTCGGGCCAAGGCGAGCGTCCGAGCAGGCGGCGGCGTCATTGCTAGAACCTCCAATGTCGATGTCCGTAACGGATTGGGCGTCGCACACTCTTCCTCGCGAGAAGCACCGTGCGAGGTCTGAAGTCGGTCCGATCGTGCAAACAGGTGGCGGGTCGGTGTAGTGGTGGCAGCTCGGAGACGCTCCACCTCTGCCTCGGCAGCAATCTTTACTGAATGCGCCGCGGAGCGGACTCACTCTGAAGTAGCTATTCTCGAAGGGTGTCTGAGTGGTCGTAGCTCGAAGTAAGAAGCATCCGAAGAAGTCCTATCTCCCGTAGTGCTCTGGCGTAGGTCGATGAAGTCGCCTGAGTAAGCTGCACCTGGTGAGATTGACGAGGGTCATCCACCACAATCTGAAAAGGCTCCGGGTGAATCTGCCCCGCCTCGTAGTCGGAAGAAGTGAAGGGTGATTGTCCGCAGATTCTTCCTTATGCCTCTGCACAATTCTACAATCGCCATCCGAGTGCATCTTGGATAGCATCCGAGCAAAGGTCCGAGGATGCTCAATATGACGTTCCACCGAGTCAATCTTCCGTCTTGGCGTAAATAAACACCTCCATGGACCATGAATCCATAGTCATAACTCTAGTGTTCCGCCCTCTGAAGATGGGCTGCTGTGTATACTTCAGATGCTGCATCAACTGCCGTAGAAGACTCACGAACGCCCCCTCGCTCTCACCGTGAGAAAGGTGATCCCACGGAGCTGACGACGACGAACCTGCCATCTACAAATTTGAAAATAGGAGAGATCAGTAAAAATTTTTATAGAGTGAAAGGGAAGACAAGAACAAGATACTAAGTAGAAGAAGAGTAGAGGCAAAGAAACTTAAGTTTTCGTACATAAACTTTTATTAATCATAAATCCTTAAGGCTTGCCAAAACCTAGGGCTCGTTCTCTGGTCAAGTTGGCTCGATACCATACGTGAGACCACGGGTAGAAACTCCTGGACCCCACTGTATTGCAGTACTAGTCCCAAATCAACGCTAGTACACACAGATAACCAGACAAAATGATACATTGCCAACATCGTTTTATTACAATAATAACGGAAATACATAAGTCTTGGCCCAAGGCCTTACAACTATGGTTCACAGAACCTATTACACAAAAGGTAACAGCGGAAGCAAAATATTCAGATAAACGGCCCATCAATCTGCCACAGGCAATTGACTTGAGCAACGAGACCTATTCCTCCGGAAAGAATCCATCACAGCCGCGAAGCGGAACAGTGAGTCGTAGTCTCCTTCCCGAGCTTCAACCTCCTCGAGAATTATTTGAAGTGTAGTATGTGAGTACATAAAGTACTCCGCAAGTCTTGGGAAAGATGCATTAGATGCAAGGTTGAACAAAGGAAGGCTATATGGCTCTTTTGCACAAATCAGCATTTTATTTCAAATTTATATACTATTACTAAAAGCATTTTGTTAAACATTGAATTTTCATAATCTAAATTTTAATAAGTACCTTAGTGAAGGTTACATCTACCATCACTGATAATTAGGCTATTTCCGCCAAGATTCAAAATGGAGTTTAATACCACCTGAATTGGTTACATCCACCAGACCAAAATCACGAGAGTTCTATCCACTCTCTAGTTTTTCAAAACCTTTTATTTTTAAATTCAAAGTCAAATCTCTACTATGTGAATGCATTCCTTGTCCGCCCTTGACCGTGGGCACGGCTATTCGAATAGTTTTATTACTCTGCAGAGTGTGTACAACTTTACCCACAAGAGATATATTATCCTAACAGTCAACATGCTTCCTTTGGCATAAGACTCAGATAAAATATCACAAAGCTTTTCACCTACTCTAGTATAGTTTTATATCACCATTGAGGTTTCACACTGAAGGGTTAAAACCACCACATTCAGAAGCCTCCTCTTGCGCCATGTGAGTGCGAATAAATCGCCTCACTTTGAGTAATCAGTAAATCTCTGATACCCATTTTCCAATAGTGACACAAAAACTAAACCATTATAGGTTAATTAGCTAGGTTGTACCTATTTTAACTTGTGGTTGTACTGTTTTACTCAGATTGGACAAATACAAGAATCGGTCCTTAGACGACTAGGGTGGATCATTCACAAACCCATTTTTCGTGCTAAACCGCACCAGCCAAACATTCCATCCACCCTCGTCAAATTTTACCTTGAACTTCATTTTTATTTTAAATTTACAGTGGTAACATCTATTACCACTTTTCAAACAAAACATTAAATCACAAATCATTCATTAACCATTTTTTTTCATATGAGTTTTTTTTATTTATCTGCTAGACTAAGCATTTGCCAATAATTTAAATTCAACAGAAGTAATACTAACTCATTATTGAGCTAAATATTATCCTAAGTTGACAAGGGTACATGGTACGTAATTTCCAAAGGAGGGCATAACAAATTGGGTGCTTATCTAAATTTTAGAATTAAAATTATAAATTTACTAAACATAGCCATGCAAATAATTTAAATTAATTTGCAAAAACTATTTATAAAACGTAGGAGCAAAATGGTCAAGAAGACTTGCCTTCTGGAATTATGTTGGAATCTTCCAGAACTTGCTCTTGAAAATCGTCGGACAGATCGGATTCTACACGAGAAACGAGAAGAATCAAATAAATAAAATAAAATAAAAACTCAAAAATTAAAACTAAATATACCAAATGAAAGTTTGGAATTTTAGATGAATTTAGAAATTTGAATGGGTCAATTTGGAGTTAAAATGCAAAAGTTATAGCCTTCCAAAGTTTAAATACAAAATAAAAGAAAAAGGCTATTTTCTGGATTAAAATTTAAACCGAAAATCATTTATGACGTCAGCAAGAATTATTTTTCTAAAGCAAAATCGGAATAATGACGTCAGCACGGGGTTTAAATAAAGCCGCAGGGGCTGACAGGTAGGGCCGGTCCACGGTGGACCGAGTCCACCGAATAGTACACGCGCGCAGCGTACCGACGCGCAGCGAGTAGAGGCGGCGTGGCGCGTGCGCCGGTGCCGCCACGCGTGTCAGCTGGCCGGCGTGGCTGCTGACATGGCTGCCACGTGGCACCTGGGGACGGATTTTGGCCGGCGTGGCGGTGCCGACGGGCATGCCACGTGGCTGGCGGCGTGGACTAGGTCGGCGTGGCACGCTGGCCGGTGCCGCCACGTGGCTAGGGCCGGCGTGGATGGCTCGGCGCGGCGGCGGCGCAGATCGGACGGCTCGCGGTGCGTCCGACGCGGCAAGATCTCCGAGCCCGGCCGAGATCCGGATGAACAGCGAATGCGGGCGCGCGCGACCGAGGAAGCGGCGCGCGCGCCTTGCGCCGGGCGCGCGCGACCGAGGGGCGAGCGCGGCGACGGACGGCAGAGGACTCACCGGCGATGAGGAAAATTCACGGCGATGACACGAAACGCCGCGGTGACACACGCGAAGAGGGGTGAAGACGCGAAGGCGCGAAGGCTCCTCGGAGGACGTTTTTATACACCGCCGAGGAGAAATGGGCGCCGAGCTCGCGGAGTTCACGCGACGTTTTTCGTCTCTAACCGGGCGAAGCGGCGACGCCGAGTAAACGCTCGCTAGTTAATGCGCGATGAGAGCGAACGGGAGCCATTAATGGCGTGGAGTAACGGGTGGAGGCGAAGAACGCGGAGCTCGGGCGGCGCGATAATGGCGCGCGCGCGCGAGGCGAAACAGCGGGGACGCGGGCCGACGGCGGGACCGACCGCCGGCGAGAGAGAAAGCGGAGAGATGGCTCGGATGAGCGACGGGTGGCGGAGGAAAAGAACGGGCCGTCGGATGAGAAGCGAAGGGGTAAGTGAAGGCGGGCGGCGCGGATCGATCCGCGGCTGGGGCGGCCGATGCGTGACAAGTGTCGACCATCGGGGAGGAAGGCGGGCGGCGCGAGGCGGCACGGCTAGTGCGCGCGTGTCGGCGCGGATGCGCGGCAGCGTGGCGGAGTGGTGGAATCGAGCGGCGGGAGATTTTCCAAAAGATTTCTTTTTCCAGAAATTCAAATAAACTTCCAAGAGCTCTAGAAAATAGCAAATAAATCCAGAAAATTCACTAAAAATACCAGAAAATTCCTTGAGAGATAAGAAACCCAAATAAAATATTTCCAGCAAATTTTGATGTTGAATTTAATCATATTAAATTCTTTTAAATTCTAAAAATTCATTTAAGCTTGTTTTAAATTCAAGAAAATTCCAGAAATTTATTTATTTATTCAAGGTTTTAAAAGTCTCAGAAAATCAGGATGTTACAGCCGCCATGAGACCCTCTCCGACCGCCGCCCCTCTTCGCCGATCACCTCTCCG
Organism: Melocanna baccifera; assembly: GCA_036346265.1. NCBI lineage: Eukaryota > Viridiplantae > Streptophyta > Magnoliopsida > Poales > Poaceae > Melocanna > Melocanna baccifera. The sequence continues at coordinate 21,114,439 of CM070682.1, read as the reverse complement.
GTGCCCCGTGCACGCGTAGTGCCGTGAACTTCCTCGATCCTCATCGGTTTGGTACCACTGCCAGCACCGCCGTCACGAGCGCAGCGACCATTGGGTCCCGTGCCCCTCTACGGCCGGCGAGCCACGTCAGCCCAACGGGCCGCGGTGGCAGCCGCGTGGCGGCCAGGTGGGCACCAGTCGGGTGGCACGCTCGGCCACGCCAGCACCCCACCGCCACCTCGTGCGCGCGCAGCCACGTCGGCACATTGCCGTGATGTGGTAGCCACGAGGCAGGCACGTGGTGCCAAGTGGCAGCTACGTGGAGGCCACATCAGCCTCCTTTGCCACGTCAGCCCTACCGGTTTTTATTAAAATTCGAAAATCCTTACTGACGTCATGATGGCGTAATAAATCCGATTTTTCAGTATAAAAATAAATCGGCCAAAATTTAATTCCTGTGCTGACGTCATAATCTGTCATTTCCTTTAGAAAAATAATTTATGCTGACGTCATAAATACTTTTCAGATTAAAAATAATTCCAGAAATTGGGAGTTTTCTTTTTATTTGTATTAAAACTTCGGAAGGCTATAACTATTTCATTTTAACTCCAAATTGACCCGTTCAAATTTCTAAAGTTTTTTAAAATCATGAACTATCCATTTCTGGCATCCTTTTGAATTTTTGAATTTATTTAAATTTTGTTTTTAAATTTTCTTTTGAATTGGCTCTTTACGTTAGATTTTGACGATTCTGGAGAGTTCGACTTCGACGATTCTCAGCAGGACTTCGAGCAAGGCAAGTTACACCATTGACCATGTTGAACCTAATATTTCAAATTTATTTATGTTGCATTACTGTATATGCATGCGTATTTCTATTCAAACTTAATTTAAATTTAGTTTAAACTTTAGTTATGCCCCTGATCTTTGATTATAGCCCATTTGAATCCCGAATTCATCTACCTTGTCACCCTAGCTGAAAACTAGTTAGTATTATAGTATTGACTAGAAATTTTATAAAGATGCTTAGCCTGGCTTAGTATAATTTTTGGTGGGATCAATCTTTCACATGAAATGACAAAATGGATATCTTGACTGCGGTGAGTCAATGATGGTTTACGAAAATTATTTAAAAATGAAAATAGAAACTCATGATTTGGACTTAGGCTAATGGTTAGGAGGTGGGTGCCAGCATGCCTCGTGTTTGATGACACCTGGTTGATTGTCGTGCATGTGGATATGTGGTTGAGCCTAAATCAACTTAAGGACCGTTTCTGTGAATCATTTTATGAAGTCCCTTCGTACTACCACAAGTCCGGTATGGGAGGAAGAAGACGACTGATGAGCGGGCCCCGTGTGTCAGCGAGAGGGGGGTGGGAGGAGAAAAGGGGCAGCGGTCCAGATTTCTGACAAGTGGCACAAAGGGAAGATTGCGGCCGTTGGATCTTGAGCAAACCGGTAAGTGAGGGGCAACGGCCAGGGTGCGATCCGACAACGGGGGTTTGATCTGAGCCGATCGGGTGAGGCCGAAGGGGTAAGTGGCAGGGAGTGGACGAGATTTGGTACGGCAACAAGGGACGGTGCAAATCGAGCCATGCGTCGAGTGGAGGGAAGAGAGGAGCGGGCGAAGCGGTAAGTGAGAACGTGCGGTCGAGATCGATCGGGCTACAGCGATTCAATCCGAGCCGTCGAATGGGGATGAAGAGGTAAGTGGCTGGGGACGGCGAGATTGAAAACGGCAGGGGTAGGCTGGCCCAGATTGCGACACTTGGTGGCACAGGGAAGAGAGAGGCGGCCGAAGAGGTCAGTTGAAGCGGGCGGCGATGATTAGAACCAACGGGGCGGAAGCGGCTCCGATGCGTGACGCGCGTCAACCGAGGAGAGAGGGAAGGCTGGAGTGGCTGTGGACGACGGCGATTGAAGCGGTGGCGGAGGGATTAAATCCGGAGCGTCCACGTGTCTGCCCGAGGGGGTTTTCCGATTTAAATTTTCTTTTTGGGTTTTACAGAAATGCTAAAAGGCTTTAGGGAGCTCGGAAAAATACCAAATAAATGTCAAAATTTTCAGAAAAATTCAGGGAATCATCTGGAATGATTTCTGACTTAATAAAAGTATTTTCAAACCATATTGGTAATTAGATTTTGCAGAAACACAATTTAACTTTAAAATGGAGTTTTTAATTTCTAGAAAATCCTGAAAATTTTTATAGAAACAGGAATGACTTAGGAAAATGAAATGCACTTATTTTTACTTTTCAAAACTGAAATAAATTTGTCTTGGCTTTTATAAAAATGCAAATTTTAACTTTTCTCACTTCAAGGCTTGAAATAAAATCCAGAAAAATCCAATTAAATTCCGGTAAATTCAAAATATTAATTTGGAGTGGTTTTTATACAGAATTTCAGAATACCCTTTATTTAAGATTTTTTTGTAAATTATTTTCACAATAAAACCCTCTTTTAAAAACAGAAATTTATGCAATTTATTTTTTTAAGATAAGCAGCTGGGCTGTTACACCTACCCACCACATGGTGACACGTGTCAGTGCCACGTTAGCACTGGCCGCCCTAGATGCCATGTCAGCCCTAGTGCCACGTGTCATCTCAGTCAGCTGCCACGTCAGCCGTAGCCACCGTGTCAGCATCCACGCTGTGCATTGTTCTGTGAACCGTGTCCACCATGAACCAGCCTTTCCATGCACCGAGATCACAGCACAGTAATTTTTTCGATTTTCTAGTATTTTCTAGCTGATTAATTTTTTGAGAGCCCGTTCTTCTCCGTCCTAACTTCGGTTGACCACGTTCTTTTTTTCTAAATTCATCTAAAATTGAGCTCTACCTTTTAGTTCTAGTTTTGTGGTTTTTGGAGTCCATTTGAATTTTATTTGATTTTATTTTTGTGCCTTGATCATTTTATCCCTCGTTAGATCGCATCTTCAAAGGAGCAAGAGCGTCGTTAGAAGATACAGAGCCTCTCGCTAAGCAAGGCTAAGGCAAGTCGTATCCTTTGATCATGTTGGACCCAGTTTATAATCTATTATTTATTTATTTTGATTTAAATTATCATGCATCGCTATTTTGTTACAAACCCTTATACTTGGTAGTTACCATCCTAATTGATTAATCCCTCCTTGAAATTATTTAGTGATACCATACTAGATGTCACATGGGTGGTACGATTAATATGTTTCGCCATGCTTATATTACAGTGGGATTGTCATCATATGTAATTAATTAATTTGAGTTAATAAGATATTGAATCGTGGTTGGAGCCACAGTTATAAAATTTATGTGCCATGGCATTAATGTGTCATTGGTGTTGGTTATACAAAATTAGTTTTCACTTGAGCGAGTGATTGTGTAGTAAAGGGGGAAGTGTGGATTCACTTTGAGGAATGTGAAAGTCTCACCTGAGTAATATTAAGGACTTCACTTTATGCGCCATTGATCTGAGCCTTATCGTGCAAACCACATGTCTAGTATGGGATAGACCTGGCTCATTAATTTAGAATATTTCAATTTCAATCTCGCCATTGTGATGAACATGGTTACTGATTTCCATGGGGCACAAATGGGGGTGTGATACGAAACCCTAGTGAGCGGGATTGAGTTGAGGTTGAACATTGTAAAGGTCTTGTTGTGATTTTCTTAGCGCGAGGCTAATCATATCATGTTGGTACAATTATGCAACCTCTGTAGAGTGTAAAATAATTCAAATAGCCGTGTCCCCGGTTATGAACAATACTCAGTGATTTCACACGAGGGGTAGAATTTTCTTAAAACTTGGATTGGTTATCGTTGGAAAGTGAATGGTTAGTTCACTAGTGGTTTTTCTTGTGGATGGGAGGTTCACAAGTGATTTATTCAATGTTGATTATTTATTTATTATTATTTTTCCTTAAAGTTCACTTTTGATCTATTCATCGTATTTATTTTAAAATATTACTTCATGTAAATTAACCTTTTAGCCATCCATTGGTAACCATTGCATATTATATTGTATTCATTTGTTACAAATAACTTGCTGAGTACCAATGTACTCACGGCTTTATGCCCACTGTTGCTCAATTAAGGAGGAGGAGCTATATCAGTAAGAGGTACCAGAGGGAGGATACTTCAATAACTTCATGGATTAGGACTTCGCTCCCCAGTCAATTACCTGTGGGCATGTCGAATGACTTCTATGCTTATTTCTATTTTTTTGCTGCTAGATTTTAAGCTCTTCGGGCTAGTGAGTTTTAAGCCTGGCCATAAGGTCGTACTTTGATAATTATTAATATTTGAGATTTTCCTCTATTTTATCATGTATATGGTTGATATTTCATCTATGTTAAACTGTGTGCACTAGTGTGATCCTGGACTAGTGCAATATTCACAGAGAGTCCGAATTTGCATATTCGGATCTCGATAGTTACCCCAAGTCTAAAGTTATATCTATGTAGATCAAAGTATTTACTATAAAATTCTCTAGCCATAATAGTGTACTAACTAGAATTTTTATTCTAGGGTGATAAGGTACATGAATTTACAATATCAAAGGTATCATAGCAAATGGATATTAACTAAAGTAAAATAGCAATTTAAAATACTATAACAAAATTAGACATACAATATAATTTAAAATAAGATAATTTTATTTGCAAATTGAGATTAAAATAGTCAAAGTGTATAACTTGCCTTGCTCCGCAGACTGGTATGTATCATCGAAGTATAGTTTTTCATAATCGTCGTAGTCTACACGTCAAAATAACTAAGCAAACTCAAATTAAATTCAAATAAATGTCAAACTTTTAAAATATAGCACATTTGAGTAGATCTTGATTTTATATGAATTTAGAAATTTGAAAGGGTTCAATCGGAGTTAGGATGAAGGACAACGAACTCCTGGAAGTTTAAAATCTAAAGAAAAAGAATAAATAGAATTTCTTGAATTATTTTTCTACAGAAAAAGTGATTTATGATGCAGTAAAGGAATTAGAATTTTGGTTGATTTATTTTCCTAAAGGAAATTAGATTATGATGTCATGCTGACATCAGCCTTGGGTTTGATTTTTTTGGGCCAAAGGCCGACATGTGGGCTCGATCTTTTGTGGACTGAGTCCACAAACTAACGATCAGTTGTGGTGGTGAGGGAGATGGCATGGCGTCTATGTGGCAGGTGACTAGGCTCATTTGCTGATGTGGCTTGCCAGGTGGCAGACACGTGGCAATGATGTGGCACGGATGGGATCGAGTGCTGATGTGGCATGCCAGGTGGCATCCACGTAGCTGCTGACTCAGTGATTTTGCTAATGTGGTCCACATGTGGTTGTCAGGTGGATGCGAAGCTAACATAGCTGCCAGGCGCTGGTGTGGTGTGTCATGTGGCGATGAGCGCTGAGATGGCTTGATAGGTAGCACTACGTGGCATGCCATGTAGGCATGCAGTCTAAGGTGGCATCGTCGGCCAATTGCATGCATAGGAACTGAGGGTCACCGGCGATCTCGTGTGCGGCGGCGGCCAGCGTTGCATGCAAAAGGAGGAGGGGATCACGGGGATGACTTCTCACTTAAGTACAGGGCATGAGGAGGCCTCATGGTGGTCGACAATGAGGAAGGGCAGTGGCGGCTTCGGGTCTCTGGCAAAGACGCTGCTTGATCTCGACGGTGGGTAGAGGGAAGTCAGCGAGGGAGCAATGATGTTGAAGGTGAAGTCAGTGGGGGTAGGGCGGCTCCGGTGTGTTTGTGATAGCTCGCTGGAGTTGAGCCAAGGTTTGAGAGTGGGGTCGCACGGTGCAAAGGCACCTTAGGGCTCAAGAGGGACAACTAGAGGTGGAGAGAGCTGGGGTGTGTTTCGAGGTAGCTCGGGGTCCCTTTTATAGGGCTGAGGAGGGGCATGGAGGAGAATTGCTTGCTGGATTTCATGGTGGCGTAGATTCGGTTGGAGGAAGGAAGGAAAGGGAGGGGCGACTTAGTCACGAACTCAACGGCAGAAATGGTGGCGCTGCTCGGAGAAGAAAGGTAGGGGAGGAAGAAAGGAAAGGGGCGGGTCGGTTGACAGGCGGACCCAAGGCGGCAGCGAGAGGGGTGGTCAACCGAGCGGGCCTGCATGTCGGGGAGAGGAGCGGCGCAGAAGAGGTCGGGTTAGCACTGGGCCGGGCAGGCCTTCGGTCCGCGCGGCGTGCGGGGAGGGTATTGGGCTAGCCAAGTGTAGGCCCAGAGGATTTTAAGGACCTTTGATATTTCAGAAATTCTAGAAAACAAAGAACAGCCTAGAAAATAGCAGAAAATTTCAAATAAATCCTAGAAAAACGACAAGGAACCCAAAAAATCACTTGATTTCACTCCAAATAAACTTAGGTTTTAATAGAATCTTATTCTAGGCCAAAATAAAAAATAAGAAAAAGGGAAATTAAATCCAAAAAATACAATTAAATCCAAATACAAATAAACAAAATTTTGGGATGTCAGAATGTGCAAAATAGTCAAGACATGGTCACTTGTATTTATTAGAAAATTTCTTAATTTCCCTTAATTTTCCTAGCATTATCAGGCTACACAAATGCTTGGGACCACACAGCTAAGAGAGCTCAGAACCTCATGCCCAATAACACCAGGAACCATGCACCCGAGAGCAATACATTATGTATTTTTGCAACTTTCTGAATTACCAAAAACCCCCAGAATGAACTGCCCACCACACAATATGCCAAGAAAGTAAAACCATATGATGCTTTTGAAAAGTGCTAAGTCTAAAGTTTCATAAATTTATTGAAGCTCATAAGCCTAAAAACCATGTTATTAGGATTAATTGTGGTTATAACATAAAATTATCTAAATAATTGATTAATTTACTTAAACCTTCAGGGTTAAAGTATAAGAAACCAAGTATATTAAATTTGATACAAAAATTGAAAACTAGAGGGTTATTTGCAATAATATATTAAAAATCAAAATTCTCCATAATTTCCGAAAAGTCTAAGGGTTTTTCACAAAATTGTCTATTGTAGCAAAAAAAAAGTGTCGTAATTACATAAATATTTAGGGGTTTTTGTAAAATTGTCGTTGGGTCAAATCCGATCCAGTCCATTTTCCGCTATTGGGTTAGATCGGATTTGGCCCATTGATCTGCCCAACCAATTACGCTACTCAGCCGATTTTAAGCCAGGAACCTTAGCGTCGATCGAGTGGTGGTGATGGCGGCACTCATGTGCGTGTTAACGCAACAGGTGATGGAGGCCCGCCGACGTGCTGGCCAACAATGGGGAACGGCAACGATGTGACCACAGTGCGCTTCGGGAAGTGCGGTCGCCGACGATGGCTTCAGGCATAGCGGTTAGCGGCACCGGCAAAGTCTCGGTCGATGGCAGTGATTCATCATGCTCCATACGTACGGGTGTGGGTGGCCAGCGATAGTGGCGACGGTGCGGGCCACATGATGGTGGCCGGCAACGGGAGTGAAAACAGCACTAGTGGTAGAGGAGGTCAGTGCACGACCCGACGGGGCTTCGGGCACACTGGCGACTATGTCATTGGCTCAGAGCCATCACAGCTTTGGGCACATTGACAGGAGGTAATGAAGGTGGTCGCAACGTGGTGGCATTCGGGTGCACCCACCCCCACAAGCGTGTCACCTCTCTACCTGCCACCACTTCAACCTCCCGACGCAATTGCCGGCACCGAGGGCGTCACCTACTGCCTCTTCCGCTGCCACACATCCCTGCCCAACCTAACTCGACTCCACGCTCGAGCACTGTTACACCCATTGACCACCACCCAATGTCCTCCTGCAACCCGCAGCACCTGCGGTGCCACCATCACCTCGTTGCCCCACTGTTGGTGCCGCCCACCGCTAGTCTGCCACCATCCCCAGCCTCTAAACTTGAGAGGGCCCTAGTGAACCTGATCGGAACCCTAACCCTAACTCGCCGGAGCCACAGCCAGGGCTCTCGCTAGAGCCGGACAGGTGAGCACGAATCTTGAGACAAAATTATTTGGTGAGAAATTCGAGTGCTCAATCTTAAAAAAAAACACTCGAGGACTAGTTAGCAATTCTCTTATTAATTATTTATATCTTTTAAAAAGAAAATTGTCACACAATTAATAAACTTTTTTATAGAAGTTTAAACCAAAAGAGCAGTTTACATTTGATACAATGCACAGTACCACTTTCCCTATGTGCATATATATCCGCCATTGGCTGGACAAATTGCAGCATCAAACAAAAGGGACTCCCTTGATGGCTGTCATCCACAGGACACAGCGAATTGATCACTGGAAGTTTTTTTTCGTATTTAATGGATGACGTTAGGTACGAATGATGGGAATATCCTGTTCCTTTGTGAAGGTTCTTCTATAAGCGTACACCTCATCTTAGAACCCTACTTGCTGGGCACTTTGTCCTGCTTGGTGTACTATTCTGCCTTTGATACCCACTTGTTTATTTTCTTTGCCTGATTTGCTTTGTTGTTTCTTGCCTTCTGTCAAATGGGAAATGAAGTCGGCTTAACAGAACTGTTGGCTTGGAAAGGTGATGTAAGTAAAACAAAGCACTTTGTTGTTGAATTGTTTGTATATTTGGGATCATATAGCCCTTCGTTCCAAATTTAAGTCAAAGAGACTTGAGCTTGGGTAGTGAGGGTGTACATCCACACCTTCAAACAACTGAGCTAGGTTCGATCATAATAATTTAAAAAAGAAAAAATTAGATATATGCCATTATAAAGTGTTCACATTAGAGATATGTCATTATAAAGTTTTGACTTAGAATAATGCCACTCTAGAGTGACCAAGTTTTGAAATATGCCATTATGGTCAATTTCATATATTTTCTATCAAATACACAACATATATTCATACATATATTTTCATACTTCCCCAAATACCCTTCTCATTTTACTCGAGCGCCTCGATCCTCCTCACCGCCACCTCTATTATCCTCGCCGATGCCTCCTCCCACCACGCCACCCTCCTTCTCCCCACCTCGCCGATGCAGCTCCAGCCACCGTATGAGCATGTACTCTTTACATATATGCTTACGTTACGAAGAGCAGCAAGGAACGAGAAGAAAGAAGAAATCTTAGACCTTGCCACCAGAAGAGCATCCGAGAGAGGGCGACCCGACGCCCCGCCCTGGCCGGCAGCGTACTCCCCCCTCTTCCCTCACTCGTGTATGGGCTGGCTTCCAAGGGAGAGCAGCGTGAGGAACAAGAAGAAGATCTGTCGAATTCGGGTGCCAGGATCTCCGGAAAGATCTGTCGGCGGGGCGGCGCACGGGTTTCCTTTCTTGTGTGGGGAGGCGGTCTCTCTCTCTCTCCCCAGCTCTTTCAGCGAGCTGACTAGAGATCGAAGCTGTGGCTGTTGAAATGGAAGACGGCACGGCTCCTCCCCCCGCCGCGACGGAGGTTCTGCGACCTGCACTCCTCGCCACGCGTTCGCAGCCCCCGCAGCCGCACACCAACATGCCCCACCGCAGGATCTTACGGTGGGCAAGGAGCGGCAGCGGTGCCTCGCCAACAATGGCGGCCCAGGGTTCAGCATCGAGTTCGCGCTCTTCGACAACTACCGGTTACTTCGGCCCGGCGGCGTCTTCTGGCTCGACCACTTCTTCTGCCTCGGCCCGCAGCTCGACGATACGGTGGCGGAGGGAGGAGGGGGATAGCGACGAGGCGGGTGAGGTGGGGAGAAGGAGGGTGGCGTGGTAGGAGGAGGCATCGGCGAGGAGGACGGAGGTGGCGGTGAGGAGGATCGAGGCGCTCGGGGAGTCGGGGTTGAGGCGGGTGACGCGGCGGGCGTGCTTGTGCGCGGCGCGTAGGTGTCCAGCCGAGAGCTCGGACTCGGCCAGGTACAGGAGGCGCTTGGGTAAAATGAGAAGGGTATTTGGGGAAGTATGAAAATATATGTATGAATATATGTTGTGTATTTGATAGAAAATGTATGAAATTGACCATAATGGCATATTTCAAAACCTGATCACTCTAGAGTGGCATTATTCTAAGTCAAAACTTTATAATGGTATATCTCTAATGTGAACACTTTGTAATGGCATATATCTAATTTTTCCTTTAAAAAAATACCCCCTTCTATAGTGGAATAAACTTTTCGATGATTGCTTACATGCATCAAACGTTTTCCAAAAAAAAAATCAGAGGGGGTGTTCAATTAACCCCACTATGTTTGGATCAAGTGGACTAGAAATCTGTTTTCAGAAAACAGGTTTTGCTAGAAATTTTTGGAACAAGTGTTACTCTGTTTTTCTATCAGGATGGGTTTATACAAGTCAGTACGTGGGCTCTGCCACTGTTGTGCAGATGTGTGCATGTGTTTTGCACTACTTGAAAGATCAATTTGCTGGTTTCCTTCCAAACAAATCACAGCTTGTAATTAATAAATTGGCTTTTCAGATGGGCTGGTCGTGGAGGTGGTGTAGTAATTGTAGCACCACCAAGCGACAGAGGGAAGCTGATACGGACCAGTCGAGCTGAGCATAGAAGCAATTGGAGAACAGATGATGTTGATTAGTCCCCACATGCCATGCCACTATGCCACAGGCAATCAATTGGGAAGCGAAGTCCTAATCTATAAAATCGTCGAAGTATCCTCTCTCAGGTACCTTCTGCTGATATTGTTCTTTCTCTTCAACTGAGCAACAGTAGGTATAAAGCTGTGAGTACATTGGTACTCAGCAAGTCGTTTATAACAAAGATGCAATATAATATGCAAGACTTACTAATGGATGGCTGAAAGGTTATTTTGTAGAAAACAATAATTTAAAATAAATACAATAAATAGATTGAAAGTGAACTTTTAATGAAAACAATAATAAATAAATAATCAAAGAATTGAATAAAGCACTCGTGAACTACCCATTCAAGAACTTAACCACCTGTAAATTAACCATTCACTTTCCAACGTTAATCTCCATCAAGTTTTATGAAATAACTACTCTTAGTGTGAAATCACCAAGCATTATTCATAACCGGGGACACGGCTATTCAAATAGTTTTACACTCTGCAGAAGTTGCACAACTGCATCCATATGATGTGATCATCCTCACGTTAAAGAAAATCACAATAAGACCTCTACAATGCTCAACTTCTACTCAATTCCGCCCGTTAAGGTTTCACATCAGTACCCCCTCTTACGCCTCGTGGAAATCAGCAACCATGTTCATCACAATAGCGGAACCGAACTTGAAATATTACAAATTAATCAACCAGATATATCCCATACTAGATATGTGGTTTGCACGGTAAGACTCAGATTAATGGTTCACAAAGTTAAATCTTTAAAATTACCCAAGCGACTCTTTCACATCTCTCGAAATAAATACATACTTCACTCTTTACTGCACGATCACTCGTTCAAGTGAAAACCAATTTTGTATAACCAACACTAATAACACATCACTGTCATGACACATAAATTTTATAATTGTGGCCACATTCACAATTCAATATCTCATTAAGTTAAATTAATTAATCGATCACATGTGATGATGAACTCAACGAAGTTATAAGCATGGCTAACCATGTTAATCGCACAGCCAATGTAACAACTAGTATTGTATCACTAAATAATTTTTTATCCTATGGCGACAATAGAATTATGGCATTCAAATTATCAAGTAAGGGATTAATTAATTTGGACACTAACTACCATATACAAAAGTTTTGTAACAAAATAGCAATGCATAATAATTTAAAATATAACAAATAAATAATATATTTAAAAACTAAAATCAACATGATCAAAGAACATGATTTGCCTTGACCTTTCTCAGTTAATTGCTCTTGATCTTCAAATCTTGCTTCGGCTCCATCGAAGATATAATCTAATGAGAGAAAAAATACAATAAAGCATAAAATAAATGTAAATAAAATTAAAATGAACTCTAAAAACTTTAAAACTAGAACCAAAAGATAAAGTTTGATTTTAGATGAATTTAAGAAAAAAAGAACAAGGTCAATCAGAGTTAGGATGGAAGAGAACGGACTCTTGAAAAATTTAATCTAAAGAAAAATACTAAAAATTAAAAAAGATTACTATGTTGCGGACTCGATGAATAAAATAGTGGATCTATGATAGATTTGGCTCATAGAACAGTGCATGGATCGAATGATGTGGTTGCTGACTAGACAACTAAGGCTGACGTGGCAGTGACGTGGCATACTAACGTGACACCGAGATGGCTCGGTTGCCTAATATGGCATCCACGTGGCAACCGTATATAATTAGGACTTGCGTGGCTGCTGAGATGGCGGCTGACTCGATCAAGAACGATCGAATCAGCCGAACTACGCAGTGAATCTTGGCTGTATGGAATGATCGGACAGCTGAGGAGTGAGGACGATCAGACTGTTCGAATGATGATGACGATCGGATGATACAATGACGATCAGACGGTCTGGGGACGATCAGACTGGCCAAAGATATTCGGACGGTTCAAAGATGATCAAATAGTCAAGGAGGTAAGGATGTTCGAACTAGGACGAAGGGGATGATGCGTGACACTTGGCGATTGGCTGCTGAAGGTGAGACGGCGCAGTGGCTTGCGGTGGAGGAGGCTCGGCCGGATCGAAAGAAGAAGGTGGCGAGAGACAGTTGGTGAGGCAGGGCGGCGTGTTGCTCACTAGTGGTAGCGGACAACAACGGTGCTTGGTGGAGAAGTTGACGGCGATGACGATCCCATCGACAATGACAACGATGGCGCGCGCGGCGAAAGGTCGGCTCGGGGATGTGAAGAATGAGGGCGCAACGGCTATTTAAGCACAAACATCGAGAGAGCGGCTTAGGCACAACATGGAGTTTGAAGCGGAGATGGCCAATGGAGTCCTGCTCGGAAATGATGAACAGTAGCTGATAGTGTCGATGGGTGACATGTGGCCACGGCAAGGATCGAGCAGTTGTAGCGAAGCGCAGATGAACGATCACGGAGGCCCTTGGATGGTTGACGATGGCATTGAGAAGATCGGACGGCAAGCAAGCCGACCGATTGGATGGTCCGAACAACACAAGAGAATGACCGGATGGTTCGGATGGCATAAGAGATTTTAGAGATTTTCAATTTTAGAAATTAGAAGAAATTAAACCGAGCTCTAGAAAATAGCAAATAAATCGAGAAAAATTTCAGAAAATTCTTTGAGACACAAGGAACCCAACAAAAACTAGTTTTCTTTTATTTGATGTTTACTTTAGTCATATTAAATCTTTTATTTAATGAAAATTTATTTTAAGTTCTAATTAATTCTAGAAAAATCCAAATATTGAAATTTTTAAAAGCTTCAAAAGCCTCTAAAAATTAGGGCGTTACACAAGGTAAACATGTGTTATTAAAGGATAACGAGAAGCCAAGCGGTAATCACAGATTCTCCATATGGATGAGTAAAAGAAGGAACAAAGGGACATTGATATCCTATTTTCTTCATCATAGGATGAAAATAAATCAACAAAACCCCACATGGATTTTATGATTTTGATGTTATCTTAGATATAGACAAATGGGATTTGATATTTTGGATGATTTATGCATATTATGGTTGAGACTCATAGTTTAAGATTAAGTATCATTATATTTGAAGTGTTTTATATCTCAGCATGTAGCATTCGTTACATCTCTGATATATGCTATCCGCTATAAAAATAATCCATCACTATGTTTTTGCTACCCGCTATTTAAAACCTTGGTTGAGACGTAGGATTCTTAGGGGGTGATCGTTTTAGCGATGGCTTTTGGCTGAAATTTCATTGTAACTGGCTTTTTGTACTGTAGCTGAGTTAGTGAATAGTGAATAAAGCTAAAACTAGAAGCTGAAACTTTTAAAAGCCAAAACGAACACTCCCTTAAGCATCTCTCCGAGCGTTGAGTTCTCGAGGAATGGGAATAGAAACAATAGTAAAAGTGGGGTGCTCACATGCTGCATGTGCATCTACTTCGTTGAATTTCATCCATTTCCATTCTTTATGCCGTGGCTTTCTTTGTATGGTTTGTCTTGCCATCCGAATGCCCAATTTGGTCCGACACCTAAAGATTCATTTTAGCAGATCTTGTGCAATCTAGTTCTACTTAAGTTAACTCGGCCCATAGCTAAACTGGCCTGTCCTCCAAAAACAAATTTAAGTCTTCACCTTTCTGAAACATGGCCCAAAATGGCCCCATAAAGAACGGCTTTCCCGCTGCGGACCACAGGCATGGTAGGAATCTTCTACATTCCCGAACAAATTTTGGAAGGAAAAATTGCGCGGTGGGACCAATTGTGCCAGCTTCTCGAGCAAGCTTCATCCCTTAGGCTCCGTCTGCATATATCGTAATCTTTACTACTTAAAAGAAGGAGTTGGTGGTTGACCGTCGTCACTACTCTCTTCTCACCATTCGATCGACATTAAATTAAATCCGAACCGTGTCTCCAGAACCCTAGCTCTCCCCCCGCCCGCCCCTAATCCTATCGCCCCGCGCCTCCTCGTTCCCCCCGACCCGCCGCCCCTCGCTCTCCCCGCGCCCGCCCCTCGCTCTCCCGCCGACCCCGCCTCCCCTCGCTCTCCCGCGCGCGCATCCCCTCGCTCTCCACGCGTCGCCGCCGCCGCCTCCCGCTCCTCCGCTCCCTCCTCCCCTCCTCACGAGAGCCTGCCTCCCCCCACCGAACCCGTGCGCCTCCTCCCCTCGATTTCTCCGCTCCTCCTCCCCGCTCCCTCTGCTCCACCTCGCCTCCTCCTCCCCGCTTCTCGGTCCGTCGTAACCTCCTCATTCCCTACCCCACGCTGCCGCCTCCCCCCACCCCACGTCAGATTTGGGCTAGGGCGGCGCGGTGATGGCGGGATCCGGCGTAGGCTGCTCGGATCCGACGAGGCAGCGGCGTCATGGGTGGTGGAAAGGTGTCAGCGGCGACCAGATCTGGGCACATCGAGACTGGCAATGACCAGAACCGAGGCAACGACGGTCGGATCCTGGAGGGAGACAGCGGTAGTATCCGGCGGTGCGGCTAGATCAGCGTCGGGATGAAGTGGCACGGGCCAGAGGCGGTCACGGTGGCCTGGGAGTCGGTGGCGCGGGCATTGTGGCCTCCTCCCCCGCTCCTCCGCTCCGTCGCCGCCTCCTCCCCCGCTCCTCCGCTCCGCCGCCTCCTCCCCCGCTCCTCCCGCTCCGCCACCCCCGCGCCGCCGCATCTTCCTCCCCGAACCGCCTCCTCCCTAGCCCGCGCCGCCGCCGCCCCCAACCCCCCGCGCCACTGCCTCCCCCTCTCCGTCCCCCGCTCACGGCCCAAGATGGCGGTGGCGGCGGCGAGGCGCGCCACTAGCCTCTTCCCCCTCCCCCTCTCCTCCCCGTCTCAAGCTCGCCTACCCCACCGCCAAGCCCTCGCCCTGACCCCTCTGTTTCGCCCCCACCGCCTCCTCTCCCACCCCACCAAACCTTTCTCCCTCGCTGCCTTTTCTGCCACCGCCTCCGCCTCGAATGGCGCGGCTGCGGCGATAACCCGAGAGCTGCACCTGTACAGCACGAAGTCCCGGAGGAAGGAGTCGTTCCGGCCACGAGCGCCCGGCGGAGAGGTCGGCATGTACGTCTGCGGCATCACGCCCTATGATGACAGCCACATCGGCCACGCCCACGCCTACGTCGCCTTTGACGTCCTCTTTAGGTTCGTCCATTAGGGCTTCAGATTCGGTCTCTTAACTCCCCTCGTAAGTTTGCCACGTCTAGAGATGTAACTTTGTAGCTAATTTACTCGGCAGCGGCGTTATATTTGTTCTATTAAAGTGCTATAAACTTACAAGGGCCTAAATAGCAACATTTTATATGGAGAAAATGATGGAAACATGTTTGTAGCTGTAAATGCAAAGCTAAAATTGAACATTGTACATTCACATTGTAAGCTATCATTTGGTTGTTATTTGTTGATATACAGGAACACCTTTGTATTTATACTAGCTCAGTTTGGGACATTATATAAAATAGCGCTGATGAGATTGTGCTATATGGTTTGGTTCTTAAGTAAACTTGGATCTACAAGTAAATTTACTTGCACATATCAATGGTTTGGTTTTCTAAAAGAATATGCATGTAATGTCACCTTAGAAGTTAGAACATTTAGTCTTGTCTTATTTTATTCCATTATGTTGTTCTGGTAGGAAGTATGGCATATGCTTATCTCTGGTTATGCACTTATGGCGGTGTATTTCTTATTGTTTGGATTATGAAATACGCTATGTTCGAACTTTACCGACATTGATGATAAGGTGATTGGTGGGTTAAATTTATTTGCGAATAAGTGTTGGTGGGTTCTCGATTTACGATAAACTAATTTTAATAATGAATGATACTATTATAACTTATGCTTGTAATGTTCTTTTCTTCCCTTGCATCCGCCTCTATTTAGAAGTTGTCACAAGTGATAAGTTATACTTTTACTATTCAGAAAAAAGTTATGTTGATACCTGAATTGAAGTAGAGAAGGCAAAGATCTTCTTTGAATGCTTATGCAATATGAGCTGATATCATGTTTGTTTCAGACTTATCCCTGAATTTAAATAGCTAACTTCAAGTTCATCGCACTGTATTTTCTGCTTAAATTGTATTAAGCTATTTTGCATGGAAAAATAGAAAGAAATTTTAAATACCAATTGCTAATCTGCACAGGAAATCTGAGTTGCACTTCTGGAATTCTGTAGATAATTGCAAGAGCTAATCAATTGGGAGAAGATCCTTTTAGCTTAAGCAAAAGGTACTCTGATGATTTCCTGTCAGTCATGGCTCATCTTCAATGTTTACCACCATCTGTGGAGCCTCGTGTTTCCGATCACATTGATCAGATTATAAACATGATTAAACAGGTAAGGTATACTTGCAGTATAGCTCCTTGGTGTTTTCTGTGCAGTACTTAATTTTATACTTATGCAGTTCCTTTTTTGTTGTTCTCTTGTAAAAAAATAATTTCTTTAATAGACTCTTTAGATGGGTTTGATCTCACATTTGGGTGACAGTTCCTTGTTGACACATTCTAATCCAGAAAGAAAAGTTTCATCGTGCATTTGTTAGCATGATAATGTGTTGCTTTCATCTGGTTGTCAATGCACGATAGGGTTCATGTACAAACAATATCCAGTTGCAGAGTGAGGTTGTTAGCATGGCAACTTGATCATTTGCTATCCCATTTGAAGAACTCGAATCCTCTTCATTTTCATTAAAAAAGTAACAAAGTTGCACTAAGTTCTGTCCATGTGAATATGTCAATGTTGGATCTGATATGTTAGACATATGAAGTTGTGCACATGAAGGACAACATTTTGTGTTCGTGCTCTTGCTGTATAGTATTTTCACTGTTGATATGATTTTTTTGGTGCTTGAATACTATTTTTACCTACAAATCAAGAATAAATGACAGATGTTTACAGTTTTAATTATTTTAGCTGCATACCTAATTACATACACCTACAGTAAAACTTTGAAGTGCAAACATAGTTGTAATCAAGTCTTGCTCTTTTGATTTAATGGTTTTATGCGATTGCAAACTTGAATTTCTTTTTTATGCTAATTTTCTTGGAACAGATCCTTGATAATGGTTGCGCATATGTGGTGGGTGGGGATGTCTATTTCATTGTTGACAATTTTGTTGAATATGGGAGTTGTGCAGTCGAAAGCTAGATGATAATAGAGTGGTGAAAGGGTTGCAATTGATGAGAGGAAGAAAAACCCAGCTGATTTTGCTCTATGGAAGGTAATAGACGTTGCAATTCCCAATATGTAGTTTTTTATATGTTCTGCTCTGAGAAGTGATTATTTTGACATGAGATTAGTTCAGCATCAACATAGTTGATTCTATGTTAACTGTAAGCTGCAAAAGATGAGGAGCCATGGTGGGATAGCCCTTGGGGCCCTGGAAGGCCATGATGGCACATAGAATGCAGTGCCATGAGTGCACATTACTTGGGCCTTTGTTTCGACATACACGGTGGTGGGGAGGACTTGCTCTTTCCACACCATGAGAATGAAATCGCACAAAGCCGCAAAGATGACATCTTTGTGTGACAAACAATATAAAGTATAAATTACGGATACACAATGGTTTTGTCAATGTAAATAGCCAGAAAATGTCTAAATCGCTCGGTAATTTTGTCACTATACGTAAGGTAAAGACATGATTAGTTGATTACTTTCTTTTCCTAAGAACTGTACTACTTTCTCAACGATCACCAATTTTCTCGAGTTATAGAGTTGTACCACCCGCTTGCTTTGGGGTTTTCTTACTTGGTACACACTCTGAGTTCCCGATCAACTACACAATAGAAACGATTTTTAATGTTGCATCGAGATAGATTGTACTACACTTATCGTAAAAAAGGTTGATATTTACTATTCAGTTTGAGATCATATTTGATAGTATACATCACTTTTATTTGGTTTTTCGTTGCAACGCACGGGCACATTACTAGTATATAATAAAATTCAATGACAGGTGTTCTTCGGCTGCTAAGAAAAAAATATGTTACGACAACCATACGTAATATATAATAAAAAGCTAGTTCTTAATAGGTAGACCCTAATTACTGCAACCATGGGATGTTATTAAGAAAAAGATAGTAGAATTTTCTTTCTTTTTTTTTTTAAAAAAGAAAAATACATCTCCCTCATAATTTGGTGGACCCTATTTACGACTGCCATCGAACGTTACTACTTAGAGATGTATAATTGGTAATTTGAAAACATAAAAAATATATTCTTTACTAAGCTCCCTCAGACTCTATTCTGGTAAAATCTTAACTACTTCAAAAAAATAATTAATAGTTATATGTTCTATCTATCTTTTTCTTTTTTTCTCTCTCTCTTGAAAAACGATTCATTGTGGCTCCTACCCGCTCCGGCACTCTTCCCCCACCTCCTCACGTATTTTACCAAACATCTTGCCCTCCTCGCACATTTCGCCAACTCCCGAACTGCTTCGTGCCACCCCCCCCTTTCTCGCGCTACTTCCTCCTTCCTCCGCTACCTCAAGTCTCTCCAAAGCCTCGCTGCACTCCTCCTCTTCCGTCCACAATCCCCCGCCCCCGATGCCGCCATGGGCTAACACAGTGCTCCTCCTCGCCTCATCATCGTCGCCTAGCCGCCATCCCGATGTGTCCACCCCAAATGCACTGTATAACTTCTTCCTCAAAGACAACATGGACGTTGCCGCCTCCTCGCTGCAAATCCTCCAGGTGTTGATGATCTAATCTCTCTCATGGGTGGGGAGAGAGCGATGCTGCTGGCGCATCACAAATGAGGTGGGGTCGTACAGGTCAGCGACAGCGGTGGGTGCGGCCATGAAGCGCGGGAGGGGCCAGCCCCTTGACTTCATTTCCGCGGGCAAGCAGCACCAACACTACTAATTCAGCTTCCACTTCAACTTCCTTGGTCGGTATACATATCTTGGTCGCATCTCTTTTTCTTCCTCAAATTTCATGGGCAGCTCCAAGCGAAGATCTCCTTCGTCGCCCCCTCCTACACCGACATTGCGGTATCCTCCCCATGCTCCATCTCCTCCATCCCTACGCCCTTCCCCACCCTAGTCGAGGAAGAAACGGGAGGAGGAGTCCAGCCGAGAGGAAGGAGAGGGAGAGGCGAGATGGTGGGTGATAGGGCGGAGGAGGCAAATGAGGCTTGAACGCACTCATGGATGCCCAGGGGCGGAGCTACATTGTGGGGCTCAGTGTCACAGGACACTGGGTCTAAAAATCATTTTTGCAAGTATTAGCATCTCCATTCTATGCGTGAACCCCCTAATCTAAACTCGGTGCACCCGGTCTCTTCTCTGAAGCTAAACGAAGGGAGCACTAGCAATCTAAATTTTTAGTAGCTAGTAGTAGTCCACAAGGAGCCTCCACTATCTCTCAACCCACGAGGTAACTAGAGTAACTAGCTCTTGAGCCGGCCCAAGAGGGAGGACTGCAACAAGTAATGGTGTCTATTTGATTAATCCTGAAGCGTGTCACCTCACATAGCCCTCTACATCTGTTCATCTCGTAAGGTGAGGTAGAAGATATGCACCACACCTGCTACTGCTACACCCAGCTAGATAGCAACCGTTCAATAGAAAATGAGAGAAATCGATACCACCGGTCGCCCTCGTTTGCCATCTGGCTACAGTGCTGCCTGGTCCCTGTTGCCTCGCGCTCTCGTCAACTAAAGAAAACTTAGACCCACCTAATGAGTATGTACTTTGCTCTAAATTTCTCTCAATTATTCTATTTTGTTTAAAGAATAAGAGGATAAATTTGTGAGTTGGGTTTTCAATGTGATGATTGTTGATTGATTTTTGTCAAATTATAGGTTTAAGACTTAGCATTTCAATTTTAGTTTGTGCAATCTGTCTCTAGCTCATTGCAAATCGATGAAAATGTAGTATTTGACCACGATTAAGTAAGCCACTTTACATATTTTTCTATTATATTATTCTTGAATTGTTGAACATACAAATATCTAATTGACTTTTTTGAATTATTTGATGTTGATTTCATGAATGATATACTTATTTGTTATGTGGAAAAAGAAGAATTGTAGAAAATTACCAATGATATTGTGTTTTAGTACTTTATGAATTTGAAAGAATGCAAATACTAAAAGGTAATGCTTTTATTTATATTTGATCATTCTAGTTTGTTTACTTGAAAACTTTAAGTAATTTTATTCTTTTTATAGGCCAATGAGATCGGATGATATATTTTACTAATATCAACCAACTTTTTTGTCTGTGATTTCGCACTTAGTTTCTTCATTTTGCTGCAATTAACCAATGTTATTAT
Source organism: Melocanna baccifera (assembly GCA_036346265.1). Classification (NCBI taxonomy): domain Eukaryota; kingdom Viridiplantae; phylum Streptophyta; class Magnoliopsida; order Poales; family Poaceae; genus Melocanna; species Melocanna baccifera. The sequence goes on along the minus strand of CM070682.1, from coordinate 21,093,712 downwards.
CAGATTTATTTATTTTGGTAACTATTTCAATCATTACTTTTTTATCATCATACATATCTATCGGTTATATTGAAGTATTGATGCTAAAAATTGCTGGATATATTACTATTTAATATAATATTAATTAACCTTAATTATTTTTATTTTAGTTCCGCATCTGTGGATGCCATTGCACCACCGGATATCGTGGTCAAGAAGGGGAGGGGCGTAGCGAGCGGAGACTGGGGAGGATGGAGGCCACCAGGCGGCTCCACCAGCGGCAGGGCGCAGGCTAGGGTGGTGTGGCACCGCTGCCACCTCCCTTCCATCACAACTCCTCCCCCTAATCTCTGTCGCTGCCACCGCTCCTCGTCGTGCCTCCCCCATCCAACTCCCATCGCCCCCTCTCCCTACCCAAAGCCTCCGCAAAACTACCATCTTCCAATTTTGGGAAGGCCAAAATCATTCGGCAATGTTAAGCACTGCACTTTGGACACGAGGGCGGCACCACACTTCTCACGACGCCCCGCCTCATTTCTCCCTCCTCTTCCTCTCTACCTCCTCTCGCGCGGCCTCTTCCAGCGCGTCATCCTCTACTTCCCCGGCGGCAGGAGAGGGCGCAGTGGAGGGTGGAGGCAGTCCTGCGGCGGCTGTGCCTTCCCAGGTGGAGGTATGAATTAGGGACTTAGTATTTGAATATTTCTATAGTTCAATTAGTTTCCCTATTTTGGAAATTATCGCCCTTTTCAGTACAAAACAACATGAATTAAGAAAGAAAGTCCATGCTTTTGATTCACCAGTTTCCTTCCAAATCACTCTAAGATGATTTATGTTGGTTGGGCCGTGGAGAAGGATAGCCGATGGCATACAAACATTGAGCTTCAGAATCGAGACAAAAGAAAGATTGCATTTTTCCTTAAAAGATGTTGAACATCATGCTATGGTTATACATTTGGCTGAATGGGTCTCAAGAGAAATTGTGATAATGTGTTTGCAGTTGTCCTCAAAATATTGTTCTTTTGTTTTTTTAGAGCTAGATTCTTACGTTTGTTTTTTCATGGGGTAATTTCTGTTAGACCATTGTGAACTTAGTACTTCAATGATTCTACGGACACCTGTAGCTGTTAGCAAGGTTGATTTGGAATTCATGAACACCAACTTGGTAGCTAAATAATTATTAGAACACCTTTCATTTGGTGCCAAAAGCAAATCTTAATTATCTAGCACTTTGTATTCATGGGCTTAACCTATTTTTCCATGTCTCGGTATGTACAGTTGTATATTCCGAAGTTGTCATTTCAATTTGCTATTTTACAGTTGAACAGCAAATTTTCACTACAAGCGCATGTCAATGCCAATTTAGTGATTCCTTAAAAAAAAACCAATTTAGTGGTCCCTTGAGCTATACCTTTTACAATATAAAAATTTTAGTCTCTGCACACCAACTAATGTAATCCTTCTAGGTTGCTTTTCAGAAAAGATCACATAATTTTATTGCTTGAAAAGCCAGTACAATTTCAGCTCCCACAAGTCTGTCGATAAGTGTCACTCAGGTGCCTAACAGATTCCTTGATTATTTTCATCGTCTGGTGCTTGTGGAAGGATAGGAATTCAAGAGTTTTCTAGGCTAAGAACAACAATATGAAACAAATGCTTAATGTTGCACGAGAGGAAGGCAGAAACTAGTTGAAACTGCTTACATCTATCCTATACTTTTTTCACCTCTAATTATGGCTTCTTATGATCTTAATTTCTTCATAAATGTATGAAAGTTTCAATCCTTTAGACGAACATACGTAAGCACTGCTTGTCTATTTGTATGGGGATGACTAATCGTGCTGTAATACTATTTTTTCTTCTTTGTGGTGGTGGAGGTGGGTGGGTGGGTGTGTTGGGGGTGCTATTCAGTTGGTTTCAAAATAGCTACAGAAATGTGCTTTAATTACATAATCACTTCTCCTGATTTCTTTTATCTGTTTATCCTTGTGCATATAGTGAAGTTAGGATGGTGCTATTTAGTTGGTTTGTTGCATACACTAAAAATGTTACTTTGAACAGCTACAGAATTGTGCTTCGTTATTAATTACACAGTATGGCCTTCGCTGATTTCTTGGATCTTTTTACCCTTGTTTGTACAGCAAAGTAAGGATTTTTATTATGGTTGGGCCTTATGATACTTCACAGCTTAAATTACTGTATATATTTTTACTAGCATGTGGAGTAGATTTCATAATGACATGTTGATTTTTTATGGGCTATTTGTGTGATTGCAAGTCAGGTAGACATGCTCCTCAAATTTGCCAAATGGGTTTTCAATAGCCATTTCCTGTGGTCAACGAATTCGAAATCTAATATAGAGAGAACAGTTTTAACAACTTCAGTGGATAATCTATTGCCAGGCAATAGTTTAACTAAGGCATTACTGTTGGTTTTACTGCCATCTTTGCTACAGATATTTGCATTGTACTATATAAAAATGATGAGGTAATTAAATGATCAGTGATGTTACATTAATGAGTGCAGAGCATTTGTATTGCATTTTATTCTTTAGGTGGTTTAATTTTTTAGCAGTAGAATAGGATGCGAATCAGGGGCGAAGCCACCAGTGAGGCTTCATGAGGTTCTAGCCTTACCTCCAATGGCCGAGCGCCCAAGCCCCCTCCTCCCCCCGCCATGAGCGGAGCCCCTCCGGCGGCTAGCCGAGCCAGCCCTCCATGGTTGCACCTGTGTTCAGAGTAGCCAGGGCGGTGCCGGCTACACAGGCGTGCAGCCGAGGAGGCGCTAGGTGGAGGCTTTATCGACTGGCTGTGGAGGTGGAAGCACGGAGCGGCGGAGGCGGCGGGGTTCGGCGGAGGAGGCACGGGGCGAGGAGGTAGCGGGGCCAGGCAAAGAGGTGCTAGGACCGGGCGAGGAGGCGCCAAGGCTGAGTGGAGGAGGCACCGGGTGAGGAGGCGTCTCACCGCACCGGGCCTGACGAGTCTCCCCTCCATTTCCATTCTGGCTTCGCCACTGATGCGAACAGTTACATCCTTTGCATAAGATGTGTTGATTGCATGAAGGATGCACATGTCATTTTTGAATTCCAAAGCACTATTCTTCTTTGATGTTACATCCATGTAAGCAACAGGACATACTTATCTTGCTATTATACGGATATATTCCAGAATTTTTATATCAATGCCTTTTAATTTCCATTGTTGTATAAGTTGAAATGCTCCAACAATTTCATCATTTCTTCTAGACTTTTAATTCCTAAACCATGTTGATGTGGAGTATATAGCTGACATAACTATAGTTGAATATACTAGAAAGAATCTCTTGATGATTTACATGATTAAGGATCCATTTACTTTACAGGTAGCAGAGAACAATGGAAAATAGCAGGATCACTTATTGGCTCTTGTTTGTCAGTTGCGAGTCACTTCAATGACCGTGAGCAGTTTTGCTGAACACCTATGGTGATCTGTAATACTTATGTATTCTTTCTAATTTTACTATCCATAATCCTTAGGTATTCTTTTCTTGCCTTTTCTATGACCACTTTCTCATATGTTGTGAATATATTTTTGTGGCAAGTGAAATGGACTTGATTTGTCTTAATAAGGGTTGCTAGTCTTATCCTGGCAGATATTACCAAGAACGCTTTCTTTTAAGTAGCTACAAATAGTTTGGATATGAGTGTAAGCATGTAACTATGCTATATAAAATTCGCAAAAAATATGAAATGGAATTGATCTGGTATAAGTTTTGTCCAAAATAAGGGAATTTTTTATGAAGAAACTCAACAAGATTCTTGAGCATGATTTGCTGTATTCAATGAGGGTAAAGAGGATAAATTCATGATATTTCATTGCGATTTATTGCGCTCAGCAATTTTTTATTGTGATTTATTGTTTAGAAAAGTTGCATGTTCACCTACCTCCATAATCTGTCTTTAGTTTTTTTGCTCATAACATGGTGTTAGCAACTTAGCATTGGTAGTGACTATGAATGGGAGACGAAAGGCGCGCATGAAAGGGAGACAAGGGAGAGAGAGAGAGGCGCGCATGAAAGGGAGACGAAATTAATCGGCAGGCTAGCTAAGCTGCATTGCTAAAAGATGGCTGAATACATCATTCGATTCAATAGCATGGCCAAAGACAATTGGCTGAACGGTTATAGCGGGAGGACACTGTTTGATTAATTGTTGTTGTTCTACTGTGTATGACTTGGGTGTATGCGAGAATGGCGAATTTGTGTACAATATGTTGATTATGAAAAGATGGATTAGCATCCCCATGAATATATTTTTTATGTTTTTCTTTATGTCACTCTCATCTAGAATAACGAAACAAAAACATCTGCGTAGCGGTAATACGAGACTGTTTCTTTGATTAATTAAGGCGGCCGCTCTGTTTACAGAATTGCTAACAATCAAAAGTTAAAATATCATTGTTATGTTAAATAAAATTTTATAGTTGTAGCTAAACTTGAATTTAAAATAGTCCAATACAATATAACTCTGTCCACGCAATTGCGCATGGTAGCGAAGTAATTTATGTTGTAAGCAAGGGCAAAAGTGGAATTTCGCACTTGATAAAGGATAAGGAGGGAGGAACTCTACTGCTCCTCATTTTTCTCACCCGAGCTCACAGGAGGGTCAGGAGGGAGCGGCGGCGCATGCGGAGAGGCCGATGGCGGCGGCGGTGGCGCATACGGCGGCAGTGGCGACTCGCCCAGCGCCGGCGCGTCTCGCAGCGGGCCCCACCCGGCGGGCCGATTCTCCCACTCGGTGATGGAGCAGCTCCATGAGCTTCAACTCCATGTACGTGACTTAAGTCAGTACGACTGTGCTTTACCAGAAAAGTTTTAAGTAAACGTCATCCTGGCTAAGTTACCGCCATCGTGGCGTGACTTCGTGACCGCTCGACGACATATGAAGGAGCACTTGACACTCAATGAGCTGTCAGCAGCTATAAATGTCGAAGAACGTGCTAGAGCCGGCGATGGTGTAGGAAAGACTCAAGTCCAAGCTCATCAAGTACAAGTCAAGAATGTTGGAAGCACTGGGAAACCTAAATTCAAGAATCAACCCCAATTCAAGCTCCAACCGAAGAAAATGAAGAAGAAAAAGGAGGACATTGTCTGCTTTGTTTGCGGGGAGGCTGGACATAAGGCCAACCATTGTTGCAATCGCAAAGGCAGAGATCCTACTCCCGGTCAGCACAAGAGCCGTAAGGCTGAAGTAAATGTCGCACTGGCCTGCTCCAGTTCGGAAGAGTACGTACCTCAGGCCTTTATGGCAAGTCCATCAATTGACTGGTGGATTGATACAGGTGCTACTAGACATATATGTGCTGATCGATCGTGTTTCTCTTCATTTGAGGGTGAAGGTGGTGGATCCGTCCTAATGGGTAACGGAGCCGCTGCGACAGTACGTGGGATCGAACAGGTCTGCCTGAAGCTTACCTCGGGCAAGACACTCATCCTCAAGGATGTACTGTATGTGCTTGCAATGACTCGCAACCTTCTGAGTGGGTCGATGCTGTGTAGGCAGGGAATAAAGCTTGTATTTGAATCCAATAAGGTCGTGTTGACCAAATTTGGTAATTTTGTGGGCAAAGGCTATGATAGCGGAGGCATGTTCCGCTTATCGATTCTTGTTTCAAATAATGTAACAGTTTACAATGTTTCCCATTACAATAAAGTTCATGATATTTGGCATTCACATTTGTGTCATGTTAATTTTGAAGCCATAATACGGTTAAGCAAAATGAATCTAATTCCAAGTTATAATTATGAGAAGGATTCAAAATGTGAAGTGTGTGTGCAAGCAAAGTAATCTCAGAAACCTTTTCATAGCGTTGAAGGGCGGAGCACTTCTCCACTTGAACTAGTCCATTATGATCTTTGTGAGATGAATGGAATATTAACTAAAGGTGGCAAGCGCTATTTTCTAACTCTCATAGATGATGCGACTAAGTATTGTTACATTTACCTACTTAAGTCGAAAGATGAAGCACTTGAATATTTTAAAGTCTATAAAGCAGAAGTTGAAAATCAACTAGAAAAGAAAATCAAAAGGTTACGGTCGGATCGAGGCGGTGAATACGTCTCAAATGAATTCTCTCAGTTTTGTGAAGAAAGTGGAATAATCCATGAGACTACTCCACCTTACTCACCACAATCAAATGGAATAGCCGAAAGGAAGAACCGAACTCTTTGCGACTTGGTTAACGCCATGCTTCAGAGTTCAGGTATGCCGGACTATTGGTGGGGTGAGGTAGTTCTCACAGCTAACTATATCCTGAATAGGTACCCGAAATCGGAGGAGACACCCTATGAAGGATGGAAGGGGAGAAAACCTAACTTGTCGTATCTTCGGACATGAGGATGCCTCGCGAAGGTACATGTGCCATTACCAAAGAAAAGAAAGCTTGGTCCGAAAACTGTTGATTGTGTTTTTCTAGGGTATGCTATAAATAGCACGACATATAGATTTTTAGTAGTCAAATCCGAGGTGAGTGACATCACTACAAACATAGTGATGGAGTCTCGTGATGCGACTTTCTTCGAACATGTGTTTCCTATGCGACTTTCCAGTTGACTACTCTATTCTTCCTAGTGTGGATAATACCGCTCCAGAGTTGGAGTTGAGGAGGAGTAAGAGACAGAGGACTGAAAAGTCACTGGGGGATGATTATGCCACCTATGTCGTGGACGATGAACCACGAACTCTTTCAGAGGCATACGCATCCCCGGATGTGGATTACTGGAAGGAGGCAGTCCGTAGCGAGATGGATTCCATCACAGCTAACGGAACCTGGGAGATTACAGATCTTCCACCTGGATGCAAGCCAGTGGGCTGCAAAATGGATCTTTAAGAGAAAGCGTAGACCTGATGGTACTATTGAAAAGTACAAGGCCCGCTTAGTGGCTAAGGGTTACACGCAAAAGGAAGGAGAAGACTATTTTGATACATACTCTCTTGTGGCTCGTTTACCCACAATTCGGGTGCTTATAGCACTAGCTGCCACATATAAACTCCAAGTACATCAAATGGATGTAAAGACCGCTTTCCTAAACGGAGAGTTGGATGAGGAGATTTATATGCAACAGCCTGATGGTTTTGTGATTGAAGGGCAAGAAAAGAAATTATGTCGATTGATTAAATCTCTGTATGGCCTAAAGCAAGCTCCCAAGCAGTGGCACGAGAAGTTCGATAGTACTTTGACATCAGTCGGCTTTTGTGTTAACGAAGCCGATAAATGTGTCTACTATCGGTTTCATGGGAGTGAAGGTGTCATTCTATATCTATACGTAGATGACATATTGCTTTTTGGGACTAACATGGATGTAATCAATAAAACAAAGTCATTTCTTTCTCAGAACTTTGACATGAAAGATCTAGGTGAAGCTGATGTTATTTTAAACATCAAGCTTATAAAGGGTGAGAATGGGATAACTCTGTCACAATCCCATTACGTGGACAAAGTCCTATCCAGATTTGGATTCATGGACTGTAAGCCGGCATCGACACCCTATGATCCAAATGCTAAGCTTCACAAAAACACATGACATGGAAAAGATCAATTAAGGTATTCACAAATTATCCGATCCTTGATGTATCTAACTAGTGCAACGAGGCCAGACATCTCTTATGCTGTGAGCAGATTGAGTCGTTATACGTCCAATCCAGGAGATGATCATTGGATAGCACTAGAGAGAGTTCTTAGATACCTAAAAGGAAGCCCTAATTTGGGAATACACTATTCTGGTCATCCTGCAGTCTTGGAAGGATTCAGTGATTCCAACTGAATCAGCGACTCAGATGACATGAAGGCTACGAGTGCCTACGTGTTCACTCTAGCAGGTGGGGCCGTTTCGTGGAAGTCTTCCAAACAGACTATCCTTACACGATCCACCATGGAGGCTGAGCTAGTAGCTCTTGACTTAGCGACTGTAGAGGTAGAATGGATTAGAGAACTCCTTTCTGACCTACCAATTCTGGAAAAACCAATTCCAGCTATTTTGACCTACTGCGATAACCAAACCGCTCTGGTTAAGGCGAAGAGTAGAAAGGACAATATGAAGTCCTCGAAACATATAAAGCGACGACTTAAGTCGGTCAGGCATGCCAGAGAGACGGGTGTTATTTCTGTGGAATACATCTAGTCTGAAAGGAACCTGGCGGATCCTTTCGCTAAAGGATTGGCACGGAAGGTCATCCTTGCAGCGTCTCAGGGAATGGGGCTCACACCCGTGTAAAGGCTCACATTGATGGTAACCTATCCTAGGAGATCGGAGATCCCGTGAACTAGGCTCTAGGACAACAAACTGTGTGGGATTAGAGAGCACAACTAAAGGGTCCCATTAGCTGCAGTTTTCTATCTGTATGGAAGGATGAGCTTTGACTCTTAATGAATTCGATGTCTATATGACTTCGGGAATCGTCCTACAGGATTCCCTGGAGAATTCACCTACGTTAGTACGATCATGAGGTCGTGATCAAAGAAAGTTAAAGGGTATACTTTCTTAATGTACTCATGAGCTAGATATGGGGACATAACCGTAACGTCCCAACCCGAGAGGGAAAAGGGCAAGCCGCCCTGTACAGAGTGTGACTTGGGCAAAAACTCTCACACCAAGACATTGAATCAAGGTGTAGTCCTCCTTTGTCTGTGCAGAGTCGTAGTTCTTGTTACTAGACTTTGGGTTCAAACCCAAAAGGTACCCATCGTCGAACAGTTGTATATTAAACAAGACTTTGAGCATCAGTTATCAATTGAGAAATTGGTGGGGACTGTTGTAAGCCGAGGGCAAAAGAGGAATTTTGCACTTGATAAAGGATAAGGAGGGAGGAACTCTACTGCTCCTCATTTTTCTCACCCGAGCTCACAGGAGGGTCAGGAGGGAGCGGCGGCGCATGCGGAGAGGCCGACGGCGGCGGCAGCGTGGCGCATACTGGCTGGCAGCGGCGACTTCGCCAGGCCGCGCTGCCTCGCATGGGCCCCACCCGGCGGGCCGATTCTCCCGCTCGCCCGTGCGGCCCGGTCTCCCTGTGCGGCTTGGTCTCCCCCGATCCGGTTTCCTCGGTGCACGGGGCTGGCTTGAGCGGGCTTGGCGGGGAGGGAGGAGCGGCGTCGGACCGTGGGACTTGGTCCCGGCCGTTGAGGCGCCTGCGCAGAGGGTGTTCCCCTCTCCTCCTCCTCTTGCTTATAAGTAGGGGATTTCTCCTCTTTTGGCAGACACCTGAAAAAGGAGTAAGCCATCCTCTCTTCTAGCTTTGAGTTCTGAGATTTCCTCTGTTGTGTGTGGCTTTGGTGTGTTTGCTCAACTCGCCGACGCCGACTACGGTTCCCTGATGCTCGTGGTGAGGTGCTTGGCCGGCTCCTCCCTGTGCTTGTGCGGCATACTCCCTGTACCTCGACTTTGCTGGATCGTGGACGGCAAAGGTGGGGCTTTGTATCTCCGTGCCTACTGCCTCTCTCACGATGGTGTGGGAGCAATAGGTTTTCTGGGACAGTGCTCACGAGCATGCCTAGCCCTGTGACCTTCTGGTGATTTTGAATATCACCTGTTTGTGAGTTTTCAGTTCAACTCTTGCAATTTACAGTTTGTGATATATCTGAGAAATTGCAAAGAATAGTGGGCTTAATGTTGTTCTGTGATGTTATATGTCATATACTGAGATTGGTTGTTTGATCTTTTGAGCTCTAGTCTGGTTTACCTCTGTAATTGAAATTAACTTGTGTACTGGAAGGTAATCTTTAAGTAGAGATATATTGTTCATATGGTGTTCGGTTCAGGCTGTAATTAGATTATAGCAAAATCTCATTATAAGACTGCGGAAAGCTTGGTAGTTTGGATATTAATTCACTTGTGAGAAATCAAGTTTGAATGAGATTAGATTTGCTTTAATTGGGTCATTCACTTGACTATATTGCTGCTGTCCGAATGCTTATATGATAAATATATTCTGAACTTTGAATGAGTTGAATTAGTTTTAGAGCTCAAAGATTGAAATCTTGTGTGGAATAACCAATCAGTGAAGAGTATATGACATTAAGTAGCGGGACGGCCAAGTTTTAGACTTGTGTAACCCTACAAACTGAGAACACAAATAATCAATTAAACTTAAGCTTGTTGCTAGTTTTAAATTGATTCATGATTTATACATTGTCATACATATTCATACTTACAAGTTTATCATCTCTTTTGATGAATATGTGTTATGCCATGGATGATATGTTTAATTCATATGGTTTCATATTTGCTATGTCATTTATTTATGAATTGATGTCATTCTTGTGTGCTTATAATTATATTAGAATTATATTTATACTATTGCTTATACCGCAATTACTACAACAATTTATATGCCTAAGAACATCGGTTGAGATTGAAGGATCGTCCTTCTCTACCAGGACTAGAGATTCCTATAACAATACGATCAAAACAACTCTAGAAATTCTTTTGTTCACGAGTGAAATGATTTACACCACTTATTTTGTGCGCCATGATCATAAGAGTGTATGTTAATCTGATACATATTCTAAAACTGCTGTGCATAAAAATGCAATAATATTTTCAATCATACATATTAGAGTTGTATAGTAAATACAACTATTTTTCAAATCTAGCTGTACAATCACATGAATCATTCGACTAGTTATTAAAATGATAGGAAAAAAGGCACCACATATGTTTGAAAGGCGAAATTTCACATTAATAATATATATATATATATATATATATATATATATATATAAATTGTTACAGTTGTATAAAAAACAATTATATTTCAATTATAAACATAAGAATAGTTTGTTTTCAAATAAAAGTATTGTAGTAGCTAACTACGTAGTCATGCAGGACATTTGGCTAGTTGCACCGCTGATTAGAGTTTCTGTTTCTACCTTCTAACTTCTTAATTTTATCTTTTTTGGTTTCTTGGGCTTCTGGTTTTCGATTTTTGAAAGCCATAAGCCAAAATAAATGCGTCGATTTTTTAATTTCGGTTTTTTGTTTTTTCTTTTTCTTTTGATTTTTCTATATTGTCTATAGAGATAATAACGGTATTTTTTTATTATTTTAATTAAATGATGTTAAAAAAGGCTAATAGTATACTTTGGATCTGTTCTTTTCAGCTTCTCAAAACGGCTTTTGGATTTTGCTATAGTACCTACTTTTCAAACGGAGTATTTTTTTAAAATGGAGTTTACAAGTTAATTATAGTACACGTTAAAAACCTAACATCTGTATCATCCAAAATCGCAAGCGAGTATCTCTCTTTCCGTAATCTCTGTCACAAACAGCTAAAATTCAAAATTTTCAACTAAAAATCATAAGTCACAGCCAAAAAGAACATGCACTTTCTCAATAGGCGCAGCCGGCTCCAGAGCGGGGCATAAAGGTAGAGCAATCCTGGTCCATTTAGGGGGCGTTCGGAATAGCGATGGCTTTTAGCTTTTGCTGAAATTTCGCTGTAGCTAGCTAATTTTTTACTGTAGCTGAGTGGCATATTAGGCATAATTAAATTTAAAAAATGTAAAAATAAAAACAGCACACTAGTCTAGAGCGAACAATGCAAAGGAATACGAGAAAAAAACAAAACACAAAGATACCAAAAAACAAAAAAAAATTCACTGCATGACAAAATTGCTATAGTATTTGCTATCGTTGCTACAGTAAATCTATCGTTAAACAGTAAAATTTATTTGAAGTTAAACGCAAGTGTGCTTCTGCTACTGCTCATACTGTAGCTGAGTAGCTACGTGCAATAACACTAGCACTAGGCGGATCATGAGTCCTTGTCCCTTGCTTGGACATGATGCTCTCCCACTTACACATGGCGAGAGTGAGATCTGTACATTTAGGTCCTGTCTTAAATGGTTTCCCTTTTTAGCTTCAGACTTTCATAAGCCAGATATCGGTTAGAACATATCGTTTTCTTAATTTTAGTTTTTTTTACTTTTTCAGTTTTCTGCTTTTCATTTTTTCCATTTATTTATTATATTATTCGTGATGATATAACAATTTTTAATTATTTTTTGACTACGAAAAAGCTAACTATCGCTATAGTATATTTACAGTCAACAGCCAAAACCGATGTTTTTAAACCGATTAGAGCAGCTCTGATTATTTTCGGTACAACTATAATAGACAGCACAAGCTCAATAACTAAACAAACCCTTCTCATTTAGACTTTTTTTTGTAATTTATAGCTTATTTTTTACTATTTAATATTATAACTAGCTTATTTTACACTTTTAGTGTAATTAAATTTGAAAAAAAATAAAAATAAAAAATAGATTAATCATCACAAATAATACAAAAGAATACAGTAAAAAAAGACAAAAAAAAGCTAAAAACATAAAAAACGAAATTAATTAGAGACCGCTTAATTCAGCTTAATAAATTAACTTATAATTTATTTTTTACTGTAACTAGTTTATTTTATATTATAGTTGATAGTGACTTATTTAGTATAATTAAATTTAAAAAATTATAAATAAAAAAATAAATTAATCCACCTCAAACAATACAAAATAATACAAAAAAAAAAAAATAAAAATTTAGAAAAAAGACAAACTTCAGAATAGTAAAAGTCCGAAGCCAAAAACAAGCGAGGCCTGGAGAAAACGAAATCAGCTCGCGAGTCGCAACAGCAGCGGTCGTTGTAGTTGCAGCCCACATCATTCCGTTTCAATATTCGTACACACACCCACCAAACTAGCTTTGTTCCTTAGCAACATCACAATTCATTGTAGGAAAGCAAGAACACTGATCAGAACTCAGAAGCACACAGCATTCTGTCCAACTCTTATTACTTCCAATAATTGAAACTAGCTAGCCATACATCCATAGGAGTAGCCGAGTAGTATTTTGGCATGGTGTGGTGGGCGGTGTGTATAACTAGTTGGTGAAGTTCTTGATGCATGCGTGGGGCTCGGCGGCCTTGGCGGCCGGCGTGGGCTCGACGGTGGGGGAGGGCGGGACGGGGGTGCAGAGCAGCTCGCGCGGCAGGTCCGGGATGCCCTTGAGGTAGAAGGTGTAGAAGATCTTGAAGGGGAAGACGATCTGGTTCAGCTTGACCTGGCCGTAGGCGCCCTCGAACACGCCGGAGCCGCCGGTGACGGCGAGGTAGGACTCCTCGTAGGTCAGGTACGGCCCCTGCACGGTGATGTGGCCGTAGTCGCCGAAGTACATGCTGTAGATCGCCTCGTAGCGGTCGCCGTTGCGCTCCGGCACGTGCTGGATCAGGATGCAGATCCCCGCCGTGATCCCCAGCCGCTTGTCAAGGCTCCCGTTGTACACCTGCACAAGCAATCAACGCAAGCAAGAACGATCTCGATTGAGACCGCCAACAAATTAACAGAGGAAGAAACAGAGGAGGTCCAGGAGGAAGCAGGGGGAGAGCGAGCGACCGAGACCGAGACCGAGACCGACCTTGTTGGTGAAGGGGACGAGGTCGCCCAGCGCGTTCTCGGTCTGCTTGGCGCTGAGGCGGAGGTAGGCGGGGCTCTCGCGGTCGCGCTCGTTGATCTCGTAGACGTACAGCTCCTGCACCTTGGCGGACCTCGCGTCCTTGGCCGCCGGCGGCTTCGGCGAGAACAGCGACGCCCGGACGGCGCCGCCCTTCCTGCGCCCGCTCACCCTGCTGCCACCGAACCCGACCCCCGAGGCCGCCGCGATCGGCGCTTGGCGAGGGATCTTAGCGAAGGTCGCGGAGCCGGAGGCCGCGGGCTTGAGAGAGAGGGGGGAGGGGGCGGCTGCCATGGTGGTGGCGGCGATGGATGGTGAGTTCTTGGACTAGCCTTCTCTCTTGCTCTCCAGCTGCCTCGATCTGCTTTGCGATTGAGGATGCGGCAGTGGGCACTGCGCTCTTTATTTATTAACCACGACGGGGCAGTGACCACGGTTAGGTTCGGTGGTGGCCCTTGGGTTAATCGGGGTTTACCTCCACCATGCTCACTTCGGAGTTCGGACTTTGGGTCCTCGTTTTTCTGAGCGCACCGGCCAGGCGGGTCTACAATTTTGGCACGAGGAGAAGATGCTGCGCCGGCCAGGATGGATCGGCAGCGAGGCCGCGTACAACTTTACACGTTGGCTATCTATGAACCTATGTTATTTAGAGTTTTGTGTGATACGGTTGAGAAGGAGAGATATTATGCAGTCTTTAATAGATTATTTTATAGACTATTTTCTACAAACTATACAATTATATAGATAACTATATAGATAATTTATTAATTATATGAGACTATTATAGATAATTATATAAATAATCTATTGTATAGATTAATTTTAGTCATAGATAATATAAAGGTGTATTACGTATAACTATCCTCTGTATTATCGCACATGTCCTAGATACGACTTTAGTTGTTTGTTCACAGCACGATCCACGCTCAGTCTCTAATTAATCGACGCATGTGCAGAGTTTTTAGGTAGGCACAGACAGCGATGGCCCTGATCAATCGGTGTTAAAGTAGGGGGCAGGTTCCAGATCATTTCGAATTGATTAATGGCTGTGTACATGCTAATTCAGTAACCAGTTGTCGTCGCTCTCCGGCTCACTGCCACTGAGCAATAGCAACCTACCTACGGGAGCGGACGGTGAAAACTGGCGAGCAACTCTCGAGTCTCGGAGATTGGCCGTTCGGCGTACTTCTTCGGAGCATGGCGGACGACGAAGGCGTGCAACCATAGCGGGTTGCGGCCTCGTATGACTCGTACATGCAAAGAACAAAAAGAAAGAAAGTAGTTTGTACGTGGACATGTAACCAGATATAAATATATATCATCTACTTATAATTATAATCATGAAAAAAATTTCTCATATAGATGAAGCCACACGATTCAGCGCTCCAGAGGACATAGACATTACAAAACCTTCAATCAGGTGATCATCCACCTAGGACATTTGCAGGTGAAGACTGAGGATGAAGACAAGATAATAGTTCTGTTATGTTAATTGCCACCTTCATATGAACATTTGGTCATCACTTTAATGTACAGAAAACATACTATCAAGATTGATGACATCAGTACGGCTTTGTTGGTACACAATCAATGGAGGCAGAAGCAGTGGAGAGTTCTCATAGTGATAGTTTGTACACAAAGGGCAAGC
Organism: Melocanna baccifera; assembly: GCA_036346265.1. Lineage (NCBI taxonomy): Eukaryota > Viridiplantae > Streptophyta > Magnoliopsida > Poales > Poaceae > Melocanna > Melocanna baccifera. Next base: position 21,078,618 of record CM070682.1, on the reverse strand, counting down.
ATGGAAGGAAGCAACAAAAGAAGTCTAAAAGGTGTAAATCAAGATCAAAGTCAAGGAGCAAAAAGAATATCAAGTGTTACAAGTGCAAGGAGATGGACATTGTAAAAGAGATTGTCCAAAGTTAAAAGAACATAGTAGCAGTATGCATGATAAGAAGATTTTGAATATGGCTTGGAAAGATAACTCAGACAACAGCAATGCAGATGTTCTCTTGGTTTCAAATAGTCACCGTGGATGCATGGATTCCTGATTCGAGGTGTTCGTACCGCATCACGCCTAACAGGACTGGTTCACTTCATACATAATCGACAGGTAAACACACTTCATTCATAAATAACTCTATTATGGTCTTTTCTTCCTTTGCAATAACTAAGGTCAGCCTTTTGGAATCACGTAGGTCGTTCACCGAGTATGTTGTACTGTACAGAAATCTAAAGGAGGGATCAACGCCTTACGACACGATATAGTTTTTCCGGTATTCGCTAGTACATATTAATCATATATAACACTTCGTAGTAATGTCTCTCAAACTAACAAATTTTATTTTTCCAGTGCCACCACCAGTCGCCAGGCAACACCTATGAATTCTATGTTTGCGACAACATGGAACCACTCAGATCCGTGAAGACCAATGATCCTCAGGTTTGTCAATCTTGTAATAATTATTATTTCATACTTATCAATTTATATGTATGTACAATATTGATCTTCCTACCGACATGTTGCATCCATCGCTACAACTTTATTGGAACAGGCCGAGCTAAAAAAAATTAGAGGACAGTATGCGTACTTCTTGATGTCTCGGGTCATAAACAAAGATGGGGAGTTCCACAATGTAGAATAAATTTGATTGGGATAATATTGTGTTTAATTGTACATGTGTGTACTTATTCATGGATAATTAATTTATTTCATTTGCGTTAATTGATTTGTGAAATAAAATGTTCTTGTTTCTAAAATGAATGTGAATTAGATATATACATATACTTTTTGTGTTTCTACTTTGTTTCAGAGGGTATGACTAACATTTTCTAAGGCTAGCCAATAAACAAAAATAAATTTAGAAATAGAAAAGAATATCACAAATGGTTATTAACTCATAACGTCTGTGATAGCTGACTATCATAGATGGTTTATAGTCGAAACCGTTTGTGATATCTCACGAATCATAGACGGTTTCAACTACAACCCGTCTAGGGCTGTAAAAAAGCTCAAAACTCGTGAGCTGCTCAAACTTGGCTCTCTTTAGACTCGATTCGAACTTGGCTCGAGCTCCAAACGAGCCGAACTTGAGCTTGATCTCAAGCTCGCGAGCTTCAACGAACCGATCTCGAATAGCTTGCAAGCTTGAGCTTTTTTTTACACCCCATAACCCTACTCCCACTACTTTTAAATTGTGTAATGCGCTCGAGCCTTGAGCTCCCCGCCTCCCCTCGACCCCTCCTCTCCGCCCCCTCCTCGCCCTCATCGGCCGCTGCCCATCCTCGCCCCCCATCCCCCTCCTCGCCCCCCTGACGCCGCCCCCGTAGCCCCTCCTCCTCCCCCCGCCGCCCCCTCCTCTCCCCCCGCCGCTGCCCCTCCTCGCCTCTCCTCGCCCTCCCCGTCCCCCTTCTCTCCCCTGCCGCCGCCCCTCCTCCCCCACCGCCGCCACCCCTCCTCGCCCGCGGCGCCTCCTTGACCTTCCGCGCCGGCCCGGCCTCCTTGACTTGGATCGGCGGATCCATGGTCGCCCACTCCCGCAGCTCGGCCATAGCTCCTACGGCAATGGCTCCCCCGTGCCTCTGGCCGGCTCGGCCTTCCGGCACCACCTCCTCCCACTACTTGCCTGGCTTCCCCAACCGCTAGTAGGTACTCCCCCTCTACTCCCTCGGCACTGAACCTACACGAGCTAACCTTGAGCGAGCTCGAGTTTTGTCTGAGCCGAGCTCAAGCCCAGTTTAAAACTTGATGTCAATCTCAAGCTCGCTCGAGCTTGGCTCGAGTTTCTACCTAACTCGAGCTTACCAGGTCAAGCTCGCTCGAGCTCGGCTCGTTTACAGCCCTAAACACGTCTATGATAGTTTAATATTACAGACGGTTTGTAGTCAAAACCGTCTGTGGTACATCAGATATCACAGATGATTTCTACTATAAATCATCTATGATAGTCAACTATCACAGACGGTTATGAGTTAATAATCGTCTCTGATAGTATGTATCACAGACGGTTCAAAAATCGTTACTGATGACATCATGTTATTACTGACTCACAAACTCATATGGCTCATAAACTGTCTATGATAACATTTTTGAACTGTCTGTGATGAACTTTTCGGCAGTAGTGCTTGCTCCGCTGACTGGTGTGAATCGCTGTAGTGAAATTCTTTAGAATCGTCGTAGTTTATACGTGAAAATAACCAAAAAAACTCAAGTAAAATTCAAATAAACTCCAAAAGTTTGAAAACATGGTAGAATCAGATAGATCATGATTTTAGATGAATTTAGAAATTTAAACAGGTTTCAATCAGAGCTAGGATGAAGGAGAATGAGCTCTCAGAAGTTTAATTCTAAACAAAAAGAGAGAGAGAAAATAATAAAAGAAATTTCTAATATTATTTTTCCATAAAAAAGAATTTTTGACGTCAATAATGTTCGGCTAAATTATTTTCTAAAGGAAAACAAAGAATTATGATGTCATGTTGGGCTCTGCAATTGACATGTGGACTAGGGGTCTATGGACCAGGTCCACTGATGGGTTTTTGAGCTAAGGTGGCAGTTGTGGCGTTCACGTGGTCACCGAGACTTGAGGTGGGGTGCCGAGTCGTGCCACACGGCACCGATGTCAACACGACTAGCTAACATGGCCTAATTTGCGATGGCGGCGACTCAGGTGCAGCGGTCGCCGATGTTCTGGTGACCGACGGCAAGCGACTCGGTGTGCATATAGAAGAGGAAAGCATGGGGATCATTTTGGTAGGCGCGGGGTTTACCGAGGTGGGACGGAAGATGGTTAGCGACAAGTGGGAGGCGGCGACAGCGAGATGCTCCGGTGGGGGCGTGGCTCCAGCGGCGTTTGAGCCTAGCAGAGTGGTACCGAAGTCGGCGGCGACGAGTTGGAGCTCCGGATGATGACAGCGAGCCTTAGTGCGGCGTGATACGACCAGAGAAGCTCGTTGGAGTTGCGCTAGCGCCCGAAGAAGGTGAAGCAAGGCATTGGGGAGCCTTAGGACTCAAGAGAGAGGGTCAAAGGTGTGGAGGTGTGGTGCGAGGTGCAGTGGTGCTGAGGGGCGCTATTTATAGTGTTGAGGGGGGAGGCATGGTGGGATTTCTCGCCAGAATCGGTAGTCGGTGGAAGGAAAGTGAGGGGAGAGATGGAAAGGTAGGGCACGGAAGGAAGGGGAAACACGAGGATTAGGGGATTTGATCCCGAGCGGCGCATGGTTTCCAAAATCAGATGGGACAGAGAAGGAAAGGTGGGTCAGCGCGGATTCGGGCGGTCAACGCTGAATAGGAAGGAGAAGGGGAGAAGAAGGAAAGGAAAGGAAGAAGAGGGGTAGGGGAAAGAAATGACAGGTGGGGCCCTTGGGCGATGAGAGGGGCTGCCAACAGGGCCTGCTCGGCGGTGAGAGAAGGAGGTGCGGGAAGGGAGACTAGGCCGGCTGTGCTGGGCCGTGCAGGACTACGGCCATGTGGCGCGCGGATGGAGACCGAGCCGGTGAGAGTTTTGCCATAAGAGAAAAAGGAAAATAAATTTTGATTTTTGATTTTCAAAAAGGCTGGAAAATAAAAAATGCTTAGAAAATAGCAAAAGATAGCCAAAAATTCCCAAATTCTCAAAAACACTATGAAGCAAGGGGGAACTCTATAAAAAATAATGGCTAATGGGCTGCAAATAAATAGAAGGTGTCTTTTCTCAATTCTAGGCTTAAAGAAAAAGACAAGAAAATTCTAGAAAATTCCAAATGAACTTAATTAAATAAAATATCAAATTTTAAGATGTTACACTAAGTCTCTTCTGTCCCGGCTCCCACCGAACCACGTCTCACTTGAACTAACGAAGCCAACTTGATTCACCCCATTGCTCGAACCTTCCCTTCAATGACATCACTTGGCTTTGCCATGCACCATACTTGAGCCAAACTATCCAATAGGACCTTGACTGTTTTGGACCTTAATCCACTCTAACCTAGTCCCAGTCACTTGTTGTTGATCATAGTTGCCTCTAAACTTTTCTGCACGACCAAAGACTAAAAAATCATATCCGGATATAAGTTATTCACAACTTGACCTATGTTAATATAAACATGCAATATGCAATACAATGCAACTATGACCTGAGTTCCGTGATCATCACTTGATCAAATCTCCCATAATTCCCAATTTTAGAACATACTGCCTTCAGCTGGTATGACCACATATCCCATGCCGGTTGGTAGTATCGCCAACCACTGACTGGTACTACCGGGCCTTACCCATTCCCATTAATAGGGGAGCAGTATGACCGCTTGCTATGGCCAGTACCACCACTCCGGTAGTACCACCAACCAAGCTCTGGTCATCCCAATCTCTGGTAGTACTGCAATGTAGCACTTGTACTACCAGACCCCGAAAATGACTCTATGAAAAATAGCTACTACCGGACCCCAAAAATGACTCTTTGAAAAATAGCTATCGCCATCTAACTCCCAGTTGAACCGCATTTGCAGTAGTACCGTGGCCACCATGCTAGTACTATTGCCTTAGTAGTATTGCCGGCATCTGGCCGGTACTACCGCTGTAGGCCTGATAGCAACGTGAATTTTAGAAAACTGTAACTCTTTGCAAAATCTTATATTCAACTCAACTCAGATGCTAATTGTTCATCACAAATTAACTTAGACCTACCCACATGGTCTTTCATATGCTAATTGCTACAAAGCACATGACTGGTGTGATAGGGTTGAAGGTTTTGCTAAGTTAGGAATTTGATAAAAAAAGACTTAATGGCATCAAAGAAAATATTGAGCATGGAAATGTACAGGGATAGAAGCTCAAGAAAACTATGGTTATCTTAGTGGGGGTATGTTGAGAAGGTTTTGGAACGGTTTGATATGAACAAGGCCAAACCAGTAAATACTCCATTAGCACATCATTTTAAACTTTCTTCTAAATTTTATCTTGTATCTGATAAGGGAATTAAAGAGATGGTGAAGGTTCCTTATGCTAGTGTAGTCGGCTCCTTATTGTATATAATGGTTTGTACAAAATTTGGATTTGGCACATACCGTAAGTGAAATCAACACGTTTATGGCTAAATCAATGAAGCGACATTGGGAGATAATCAAGTGGATATTCAAATACCTAAGAGGAATAGTAAGTTATGGTATTGTTTTTGGCGGACAGCAAGATAATCCTTTGGTTATTGGATATGTGGATTTGGACTATACTGATGATTTGGATAATAAGAGGTCTACTACTCGATAAGTTTTTACTTTAGGTGGAGCACATATTTATTGAAAGTCATCAATTCAGTCTATTATTGTATTGTCTATAACTAAGGCGAAGTGCATCGCTGTGGCTGAAGGTACAAAGGAAGCATTATGGCTTGTAGGACTAGTGAAGGAACTAGACATTGAGTAAGGTAGAGTTCAAGTTTATTATGATAGTCAGAATGCGTTTTATTTGATGAAGAATCAGGTGTATTATACCATGACGAAACACATCCATGCAAGGTATCATAGAATCATAGAATTGATTAACTCTGAAGAGATTGATTTAATGAAGGTGCATATTGATATAATGTTGCTGATGTATTGACCAAGCCTGTCACTGTCAATAAGTTCGAGTGTTGCCTTAACTTGTTGGGAGTCACAAACTGTTGAGTAACAAGGTAGACCCTAGTTCACAAGTGTGTGAGGAGTATCAAGGCGTTTTCTTTTTATTCTTCAAAGTGATGAGCTCATCAAGGTTGAGATGATGTTCTTCGAGGTGGTGTATTAACTAATGTGAAGATTTGTTGTATCCAGCTCTTATATACAAAGGTATCCGAGTAGAACATGTAACCGGAATATAATTATATATTGTCGGCCTCTTACAACTCTAATCGTGAAAAGAAATTCACACGAACGGAGCCGTCGTGATTCAGCTCCTAGAGACATAGGTATTACTAAATCTCATGAATAAATCTTTGTATCTCTTGTGCACTTTTTGTACTTGCTGTGACGCTAGGGCTGCCGCCGGGGTGCCGCCGACCGAGCGCTACATACGGCAGTGGCAGACGCGGCACCTGGGTCTAGGAGTGAAGCGCGCGCGGTGGTTAGCAAGGTAGCTCTAGCTAAGGCTCCAAGCCACGGCGAGCGACCTGCGTTTCTCCTTGCAGTAATGCCCGCGGGCTAGGCGCTGGTGCACTGCCGCCCCACCTGCCTTGCTCACGAGGCTAATTTTTTTCGGTCCATTCTTGCCTTTGTTGTGGGCTCACATTGTTGATGGTCTCCCCAAGGGGCCAAGGCCTTTTACTATACGTTCTATTATTTAGTTTTTTCTTCGAAAATGTAGCCTTAAGCCCTTAACGACTCCGTCATGGCCGGGCCTGCTTTTGCCGACGTCAAGCCCACAGTTATGCTTTTTCTCCCACCTTTTATCTGAGTAATTTAAAGTTTATACTGTTTCTGTCACATGATTGTTCTATACAAACTATGCATTTTTCTGTGTCTTTTTTCTTATGGAAAGAAGTCTAGATTTTCGATTACCTAGCAACACCAAAAAAAAAAAGCTTTCACGATAATGTTCTGTTGAACAGTCATCGATCTGGAGCTTGTGTGGTCCAGTTCCCGAAACCTCAGGAGCCAAACCTTTTTTCAGAGCACTGTGATGATCACATAATATTCCACGGCTTGCCGTCTAACCAACGGGGTTCTTCGGTTCACATGAAGCGACACCACGAAAAGCTGAAGACGGCAAAGGAAAAGATGTACCTCTAGCTTTTGACGAATGGACAAGCTACCTCACCAGATCTGTTCGTTTGTACATTGATTTTCATTGGTTCATTAGTATTTCAGCAGAAGTTGGTACCCTCAATTTCTGACGTTTAATCTCAACCTAGAGCTGGGATTTAGGCCGGACTTATTTGGGCCAGCCCGAAGCATGACCGGCACAGCACGGCCCAAGCACGGCCCAGCCCGACACGTGGAGGCGTCGCGCGGCACGCACGAACGGTGGGCGGGCGGGCCTCAAAATCCGCACGGTGGCGGCGCGAGACGGCGGTCGGGCGTGCTTGGCCGCGGCGCGGCGGCGGGCTCGGGCGGCACGGGGCACGGCCGGCATGCCCCGCCTCCCCGCCCCCTCCCGCCCCCCGCCCCCGCTCCCGGCCCCTCCCACGCCCCCCCGCCCCAGACGCTGAAATCAATTGGAGGACCACGAAATCGTGCAGCGCACACGATCTCGAACGCATGAACGATCTAGATATTGATGAGTAGTTACAATGTACTATGTTGTTATAATTAGTATGTACATATATTGTTACTGTACTCTTTTCCTTACTCTGAAACCCGCTCTAGGGTGTAAGGTTTTAACGAGGCAGTAATATTGTATTTTAAAATATCAATGCAATTACACTTTTTCGAAATATTTACGCCATTGTGTGCCGATGTTTTCATACAATTAATTCAACTTTAATTAATTTTCAACGAGGCGGTATGAGAAAGTAAGATGACGGACGTCGCCACAATTGTCGCGTGACCTTTGTCATGCATAGTAACTTTGGGCGGGCTTGGGTGCACGCACGAACGCCGACGGCGGGCTTTGGGCGTGCTTGGGCTTGGCCGGAGGTGAGGTGGGCCGGCACGGCACGGCACGGTGAGATGACTGGGCCGAGTCGGCGACGCACGAACCGCCCGGCACGGTGGGCTGGGCGCGTGCGTGCGCGCACACCCAACTCCCAGCTCTATCTCAACCGTTGATGTTGCGATCAAACGAGGCGCAAAAAGTAATGTTACTATTTAGCAACTACAGCAGAGGATCCCCTCCATAACGCTGAAGTCAGGTGTGGAACTAGAACGAAAATGATCGGAGTTCACTACTTCATCATATATATAACAACATACATAGTTTTCAAACAATATTGTGCTAAATAGTAATATGTTCGATAATTTTTAGCATCAATACTTTAATATAATCGATGACAGCGTATGATGATAAAGAAGTAATGATCGAAATGCTTACCAAAATAAAAAACCTGATAATAATATTGATTAGTTGTAGCAAACTGAAGATATTAAAGACGAAACCGCAGATAAAACTTGATCGATATTAGTAAAACACATCATTCGATCTCAATGGCCTATTAAAAGAGAATAAAATTATTTAAAGTTTTCAAGTAAAAAATAATATAATGATTAAAAATAAGTTAATACATTATCTTTTAGTATTTATGTTCTAGCAAATTTATAAAACGATGAACCATAACATCATTCATAATTTTTGTTAATTCTTATTTCTCTACATAGCAAATAAGTATATCATTCATGAAATTATCACCAATTAATTAAATGTTAGCTAGATATTTGTATGTTCAATAGTTCAAAAACAATATAATAGGGAAATATGTTCAATGGTTTATTTACTTAACATTGCGGTCAAATACTACAATTTCACTTTTAATTTGTAATGAGCTAAGCTGTTATTTCAAAAATCAAAATTAAAACTCTAAATCTTAACCCTACAATTCGACAAAAATCAATCAATAACCATCATATTGAAATCCTAACTCACAAATTAGAATAATTGAAAGAAATTTAGAGCAAAGTACATACTGATCGAGTGGACCTGAACTTCATTTGGCCGGTGAGGGCATGAGGCAATAGGGACCAGACAATTCTACGGCGAGATGGTAGGCGAGGGTGGCTACTGGCGCTGATTTCTCCCATTCTTCAGTGATCGGTTGCTGTCTAGCTAGGTGCGGTTGTGCGATGTATGTGGTGTACATCTTCTGGCTAGCCATGCGAGACGAATAAGCGTCGAGAGCTGCTACGAGGTAACATGCTTGGAGATAATCAAATGGACATTGTAGCTTGTTGCGGTCCTCCCTCTTATGCGGGCTCAAGTGTTAGCATGGTTTGCTGTAGTTGGCTCATGGACTAAGAGAAGCGGATGCTTCTTATGGACTGCTCCTAGCTATTAAAAATTTAGGCTGCTAGTGCTTCTTTTATTGGATTTCAAGGAAAGAACCGGTTGCACTGAGTTTAGCTTGAGGAGATTCACATATGGGCTAAAAGTGCTAATTCCTGTCGAAAATTTTTTTAGACTCGGTGTCCTATAACATCAGGATCTACTACTTAGTTCTGCCCATGGCTGAAGCTATTCCTTCTCTTATTCGGGTTATGCCTGAAACTTCTCGGGAAACACTGGACCGAAACATGGACAATTTTTTATTCTCTGAAACCTGGCAAATGGTCCAGGCTAGCCTCGGCACCTTCCCCTTTCGAACCACGCGTACCTGTTGTACCTCCTGTTCCAAACAAGACAACCCAACACCTCATTCCTCCATTCAGGCAGCTCCCATTTTCTATAGCTCATGACACAGAGGCAGTGGAGCCCTAACATAAGCTAGGGACAACCTGAACAGCTCAAGTGAGGTCATTCATGGGACGGGGACAAGAACAACTGTGGGAATGCATGCATGCCACATGAAGCACACTGACCTCTGACCTTTGCTTCTTCCTGCTAAATTGCCATTGCAACTTTAATTTCCCTGCAAAAAGGTTGGTAGCCATCGAATGGAGGCAGAGTGCTGGAGCAGCTGAGGGCACCGCATCCTTGCCTCGCCTTTGCCACAAAAGAGCCGAAAGAGGTGAAGCCCACCTGTTCCCCATTACAGGTGCTTGAGGAGGTGAAGAGCAGAAGGTGCTGTCGTCTCATGCGTCCAACTTGCCGCGCGCACTCGCAAAGGTGTATGGGACTATGGCTCTCTCCCGCGCTGTCTTGCCCCCACTACCCGCTATCATTTCATCCTCTTCGAACAGCACCCTAAGAGAGTTCTCAGGCGCAATCTTAGTAACAATTTAGAGATCAAATATAGTATTATTTATATAGGATCGAAGATGGTAACAAAGAGAGGGTGAATGATGTCAACTCTGATCCTTCAATTTAAAATCAACTATACGTTTTCCTCCTTGTAGACCGTTCTACGGTTAGAGTTCTTGCCTCTTTGAGAAAGAAACCTAGAATTTCTGAAAGCCAACTTTAAAGACAAAAGTACGTGCATATAAAATGGCATGAACTCTGACCTGGCTTACATGCCGTCCTGCCTCACACTCGTCTGCTACTGACTTGATCAATGATTAGAGGAAAGCATTATGGGTTGGCCGTTCCAGTTTTAGCCCTAAAAATAAGATTAATTTTGGATTCATCTCGGACAAAGCATCCACATGTTTGAATTACTTTAGAGCGTCCTCAAATCTTTGTTGTGTCGCCTCAGATTCGGATTAGTTTCCTTGTCATGTAACTGCGAAACCACAAATCATCGACAAATGTGCTTCCTAGACTACATCGTGCGCTGTGTAAATTATTCGGATTCTTGATTTGCATCAGTATCTGACGTGAATTGACGCGAGATTGTGCCATACGAACCGTGCTAATCATGATTGTTCCAAATGGCCACAACACTGACCATTTTCTGCTTATGATTAATCTCTATTGGGGAAATCTCTCGATAAGCACACAGGATTCCTTACAATCTCTGTCACATAATCATGCCACATGTTTGCCTTGCTCTATCTGAATTCTGAGCTGCCAATTATCCTCTTGTGTTTGTTTCTCAAGATTTGAGTCCAGATATGCATGCGGTCAAATATTCTAGCAATTAAAAATTTAATTGATAAAACACCTGACTTGTTCTGATAAATTACATGCACGATTTAACCAACTCTTCTTCCTCTGAAAAATACAATAGAAGACAATATAAGTCTATAATCACTTATTCTTGCTTTCTTCCACTAAACAAATACAATTCACCTGTTCAATATTTCTAGAAAGTCGTCTCCTCTGTATGGATGTTGACATGCGGAGTAAATGGATTGAACATCAAATGCAGGCAAGATGCAATTTATGACACAAGGAACATTTCTTTCTTATTTTCCTTCTCTGTGCGACGTGGAAGCATTAAATAGTACTACGATAATGTCGTGGCCCATAAAAAAATTAGTGCGAGAAGAAGATCTACAAATACAGGTAAACATAGAATTGGTCTCGTATTTTTGTTTTCAACACAAAAAGTACTATATGTCCATGTTTCTTGGAATTACTTCAAGTGCAATGCTCAGCGTACGCTACCGCTAACGTTCGGCTGTAGCGTTTAACTTTTTTTACTATTCAGTTTTTCATTTTTTTTTATTATTTTACTTTATTTTAGGAATTTTTTGGTATTTTTTGCATTATCCGTGATAGCCTAATGTGTTTTTTTCTATTTTTAAATTTTTAAATTTAATTATACTAAATAAGCTAACTCAACTACAGTAAAAAATAAATTAGTTATAATAAAAAAATATAAGTCAGCGCTATTATGAACACCCCCACAAATTCATCGTGGCATAACTTGTTCAAGTTGTACTAAAGCAGGACTTTTATAATAATGCCCTTGTCTCGATGAATTAGATGAACAAAACGAGATAAGACAAATCCAATGCAAAATCTATGAACTCGAGTTCATATGCACCAATTATGGTTTGTACACCTGTGCACTTACGAAATTCTCAAAAAATTCATAGATGTAGAACATGTTCGAACTTGTGCACTTGCAAAAGTTTGTGCAAAAAATGATCATATGTGTACTGCACAAAAATTCATAATTTGAGAAAATGTTTTGATAAAATCAGTCTGATAAAAATATAAAACAACTGGACGTAAACCTGCTTTCAAGGAAGTACAAATATTTTAGTTTCCACACAGCAACAGAATTCCACAAATCAACAATGAGACGTTTTAAAAATAAATCTCCCACTAGCATAGATCTTTATTACTCAAAACACTAGCTAACATATATTTTAGAAGAGCCTATTTCATAAGCATATCCAAACACCCTCTCAACCCAATATTTTAAAGGAAGTTGGAATGAATTTTACAGGGAACAATTTCATTCCTGCATTCTAAAAATTTCCATGTTCCAAAGAGTCCTAAAATTTTTCTATTCCCGGATGTAGTTACCCCTATATCGTATCTCACAATGTAAGGAGTATTTCGCGTAATGGAGGGTATGTACATGTAGTGCACGAGTATATGAAACTATCTAGGAGGTAGTATACTTTTCTAAAGGTGGTATGTACAGTTTTTTAATATACTTCTTTATATGCAAATATGAATGTATAAACAAAATATGCTAAAAATTATAAGCTCCCTTGGAATTTTTTATGTAGTTCACATTAGAGTATCTTAGAATTAGTAGATGAGTATTTCTAAGGTGATAAAGTAGCATGTTAAGTTTGTTTATATGGTATATCACGGATATATATATATATATATATATATATATATATATATATATATATATATATATATATATATATATATATATATATATATATATATATATATATAGGAAAATGAATCTATACTATTAGGGGTACGTACTTCCACTTTTTATATATCATTGTAAATGATGATATTATACCTCTTTATCTTTTTTAACATACTCTAATAATGATTATAAGGTACTCTAAAGTGAGTTTTATAAAAAAAAATTCATCACAATCCATTTGATACAGAGTCGTCTGATCTTCTTGACGTAGAATTGGATACTCACGGGAGTCTTGATCAATCGTAGTGATCCTTTAATGCTAGTGCAAGGGATGGACACTCTTTAATCTGTCAAAATACACTCGCATCGATTTCGCCAACCACTAAGCGAAGATCTACCGTGCATCCAATTTCCAATGAAAAGGTGAAACGATCTTCATTGAAGAACACTCCTTAATTTCCACAAAAATTCAGCAGCAAATGACAAGCTCAAGCATGAACAATAGTGTATTGATTTCTCAGAAGGTGGTCTACCCTTCCCCAAGGGGTGACAGCTGCCTTTTAAAAGGGGTGCACACCCTCCTTGCGCAACACACTCGTATCCCGTGCCTCCACACATGGGTTTTATGGTTCCCACACGCACACACTAGGCCTAAGGCCTTATTCTGCTTATTTGCCCAATTGTTTATATGTTAGACTAAATTCACGAAATGGAAAACATGAGTTTACAAAAATATAAACATTTGCATTTCTCTTATTTTGGGCAATGGACTGGTCACTTGAGACTTGGACTTGCTTCATTCTTGGATGTATTATGCTTAGATTGATTGTGCTAGCCAAATGGGCCTTCTTCTCCTAGGCTTTGGCCGCATGGTTCTTCTCCCTTGTGGTCGCATGAATCTCTTTCCCTATGGGCTTAGCCGGTTGTTCCCTCTCCATTTGATCTTCCATTGCTTCAAATCTAAGGACAAACACACAATGTATCTGTATAGGTAGTATACCATTCTCATATAAAGCAATAGAAAACTCTCTAAGAAACAAAAGCATCTGTTGTTAGAGTAACTTAGCTCTTGCTCTTGTCATAGGACCTTTTGGAGCCTCATTACTAGCTTTGTCATGCACACTTGGAGTGGAAAGTGAACGTGTAATAGAGATGATCAAGTGAATTTAAAAGTAATTCACAATTGCACGGCAATGGATTTGAAGTGAAGCTTGGTATGGAAGTGTATATCCTACACAATTTAAATTTCACGATGTTGTATAATTAAGTAATAATTCAAACTAGAATACTTTGCCTAAGTGCTGATATAATGGATTTAAGTGAAGTGTATGAATATACACGCAAAGATCAATGTGACCTAATGCAAACAAAGGAATGAGCTAGATAAAGACAATCTGAAATTGACATTTAAATATCTCATTTTGCACCAATTACTAGGAAAGACACTAGCCAATTGCAATAATATGAATTTAAGGGCACAAGATTGCTCAATGAAATTAAATATTCAAACTGAATTTATGGGTAAAGACACTCACCCAATTCGGCCTTCTTTCGCTTCTCTCTTTTTGCTCACTTTTTTTAATTCTACTTATCCACATCTCTTTCTTTTGGTGTGGTAGCCTTTTTCTTTTTCTTTCTTCAGCCGAATGGGTGTTACACAAGCCAGCAATATTCAATTGAGAGTTACTAATTCAAGAGCAACCCATAATGCAACATCAATGACTAGTCTCAAGTATTCAAAATATTTAAGTGAAGCACTAATGATAGCCTTGTTTTCGGTGGGCTCAAAAAGATGAAAACTTTCCATACCAAAGCCCATATCGCAACCCACAAGTTCGGCTTCCCTTCCCCCATAGGGTTTTGCTTACGCAAGGATGAGAGGGCGGCTAGGGTTTTCTTCGACTGAACCAAACAAGGAAAGGGATCCAAATTATGTTCGGCTATAATGTTTCCAAAGATGCGGAATAATGTGGTGTGGGTAGCAAGAACAAGACTTCAACAAGTAAATTGAATCTATTCTTCTTAGAACTAATTGAACGATCAACTAGCAAATTTTTCAAGATTTAATATAACAAAGATTAAGCAATGCAAAGAACGCTAAGATCAGCACCAAAAAAAAATTCCTAATGGACTAAAACCTAATCAAGGATAGCATGTAATGAACTAAAATTAAAGGGGATAAAATCCTGCCGAGTGAACCGCGCTCTGATACCAAGATGATATAGGATCGCCTGATCTTCTCGATATAGAATTGGATACTCATGAGAATCTTGATGAATCGTAGTGATCCTCTAATGCTAGTGTAAGGGACACACACTCTTTAATCTGCCAAAACAAACTCATGTCGATTTTCGACTACCAAGCGAAAATATATCGTGCACCCAATTCCCAGCGGAAAGGCTGAATGATCTTGATTGAAGAACACTCCCTAATTTTCCATGGAAATTCGGCAACAAAGGATGAACTCAAGCACGAAAAATAGTAGATTGATTTCTCAAAAAATGGTCTGCCCTTCCCAAGAGGTGGTGGCTGCCTTTTAAAGTGGTGCGTATCCCTTGCACAACACACTCGGGCCCCACACCATCACCATGGGCTTTAGGGTTCCCACATGCACACAATATGTCTAAGGCCTTATTCTGCTTGTTTGGCCCAATCATTTATAAGTTGGGCAGAATTCACGAAATGGAAATCATGAGTTCACAAAAGTATAAATATTTGCATTTATCTTATTTTGGGTTATAGACTGTCCGCTTGAGACATAGACTTGCTTCATTCTTGGATGTATTCTACTTGGGTTGATTGTGCTAGACGAATGGGCGTTCTTCTCCTAGACTTTGGCCGCTTGGTTCTTCTCCTTAATGGCCGCATGAATCCCTTTCCCTTTGGGCTTCAAATCTAAGGACACACAATGTATTTGCATAAGGTAGTATACTATTCTTATGTAAAGCAATAGAAAACTCTCTAAGAAACAAAAACACCTGTTGTTGAAGTAACTTAGCTCTTACTCTTGTCATAGGATATTTTAGAGCCTTATTACTAGCTTTATATTGCACACTTGAAGTGAAAGGTGAATGTGTAATAGAAATGTCCTTATCACTACTTTTTATAGCATAATTTGAGTATATACTCCTTTTATATATGGAATATGGTATATCACAAACATAAAGTGCTCCGATGAAATTTTTTAACTAAGTTACATTAGAGTATCTTAGAATTAGTACTTAAGTATATCCAAAGCGATAAAGAAGTATAACATGTTTATGTATGTATGTATATATCTTGTGAAAATGCACTAAGTATTTTGAATGCTGTAAAAATTGATATAGAAGTTTTCAAAAATTCTAAAAAAAACAGAGTTAGGAAATTTGTTAATTTTCTTTTCTAACTCTGGTTATTTTCCTTTGAACTTTTTCATGTGTTATTTTTCTTTTTTAAGAGTACTTGTGTTACTTTTTTTTAGAATAATATGCATTGCGGTGGCTTTTGAAAATCACTTTTTTCCACTTTTGTTGGTTGAGAGCATCATTTTCAAGAGCCGTAATAGCGAAATGTAGAGAAAAATTAATCCTTAGCTTTTGCTACCTATTTAAAAATACCTCCATAAAGTTAATTTGCATACTTGAATTGTTCGTTTACTCAATGAACAATTGGCTTCCCAATTAAAATCTGGGGCTGAAATGGTAGCAAAATTAGCTTCCCAAAATCAAATGAACAAGAACAATTGAACAGATCAGTTCACGGGATTCTATTCTCGCACTCACATTTTTATTTGATACATACATTCTGGCTAGTAATACATTCGTCTCTCCCTTATGCTTTTGTGCTTGGCTGGGTTCCAAAGGGTTTTTAGGCTTTTGGCTTATATCTTATGTTATAGTATTAATAATTAACTTTTAAAAGATATATTTTTAAGATGAAGTTTATTAATCGATTATAGTATATATTGTACTAACTTTAACTATAGCCAAAATTATATACAATTAATTTTTTATATTTTTTCTTACGAAGATCTAAAATTTAAAATTTATAAACCAAAAGTATGGCATAAAGAAACCATACCTTGTCTGCTTTCCATCTTCTTTCTTTAATCTGTTGTCCAATAAAATGGTCAACATACACGTATAAATAGACACACTGACACCGCAGCATAGCTCAGCACAGCGCATATGACCAATCTGCCCTCCTCTGTCTCTCCGAACCCAAGAAACCCAAATGCAAAAGCAAAACCTAGCCATCTCTTTCTCCCTTCCTCCTCCTAACCAAGAAAGCAGGAAGCCATCCATGGCAAGCCAAGAAACTGAGTCCCAATTCCGGCCGGGCGGTGGAGACGCCGCCGCGGACACCGACGCCAACAACTCCGCTTCGGCGCCGTCCGAGGACTTCGAGTTCTGTATACTCTCGTCCGGCGGGCTCGCCCCGGCCGGCGAGGATGCGGCAGCTGGCATGTGCGTCGCCGACGAGGTCTTCTCCGACGGCAAGCTCCTCCCGCTGCGCCTCTCCTCGGCGGCCTCGGCTGACACGTCCGCTCTCTTGCTGCTTCGCTCGGACTCGCTGGACGGCGCCACGACGGCGGCGTCGACAAGCGGCTTCAGCTCGCGCTCCGACAGCCGCAGCGCGAGCTCCAGTAGCAGTAGCTGCGTTAGCCGAAGCACCTCGTTGAAGATCGCGCCCTCCGACTCCGTCGGCCGCAGCCACTCGTCCAAGAGCGCCTCCTCCGACGCCGTCGCGCCGCCGCGGCGGTCGCTGTCGAGAAGCCTTTTCTACGCTCACCCGAGCCCGTCACCGCGCCCACCGCCGCGCAGGACAGGCGGATCGTCTGCGCCCGCGGCGCGCCGCAGCACCGGGTCGGCTCCACCGGCCGCATGGGACATCATACGCCTGGGCGTCGTCGGTGCCCCCGAGGTCTACCCGCCGCGCGCGGCCGAGTCCAGGAAGGCGGCAGCGGCGAGAGGCGGGAGCCGGAGCGCGAGGTTTGAGCAGCCGAGCGCCGCCGCTAAGGAGGCGGTGGCACTGGAGAAGAAGCTCGCGTTGGGGTTGTTTGGAGCTGGCCTGGTGTGCAATTGCTCGCCTGACGCCGTCGAGCCGGTGGGTTCGGCTGCGGCGGCGGCGAGGCGGAGGAGGAGGAAGGCAGAAGAGAAGAAAGGAGGGGTGAAGAGTGGTCAGAGCACTGTACGGAGGAGTAGGATTCTTGAGTGGCTGGAGGAGCTCTCCATTGCAAGGAGAAGAGCGTCGTGTAGAGATCATTTGTTTGTTTTTTCTTAATTTTGTCGTTTCTTCGATGGTTATGAGCATGACTCCGCGAAACTATTTCATTTTGAAAAAAATTCACCTGGCAGCGAAATGGACGAAATTTTGTTATTAATTTTCAAAATTTGGACAAAATTTTCAAATGTATTTGAATTCTTTACCGAAATTTGGCTGATATTTTGTAGCTAGGTCAAAATTCAAATTCAAATGAATTTATTTGATCGGGTTGGATTTATTTCAGAGGGTACCGAAATGGATGAAAATTGAAAATTTGAACCCTGGCATGACTCTAGAAATATTTGTGACTTTTGTTCCTTTTCACCATTCAATTGGTTGATTAATGATCGTTGAGCAAGGCTCTTCATTTGTGAAGATTCTGACCTTGATTAGTCTACTACATCCCTTAATTTTCACCTCAATTTTAATTTGCAATTACCATTTGCATCTTCCTTGCAGGACTTGAAATCTGCATGCCTGTAGTGGTATCATGATAGTAGCAGGAGGGCTATGGAGGAAAGCATGGCGTTGGTGATGCAGAACAAGTTGCTTTCCAATTACATAGGGCATGAGGCACAGAAAGGAAGGCTCGGAAAGAAACGCTGGAATCTTCTTCCCTTTTTCTCGTGCCGCCAAGTGAAACGTTGAGCTTACAGGCCTATTCTGCTGTTGCAATGCAGGACTGGTTCATAACTTCGAATTGAGAAAATTTTTATCAAAACGGTCTGGACCAGGAAATACGCTCTCGTCTGGCCTAATTTTTCGTGACTCAACAAGATTTGTGTGCCCCTAACTAAGGAAAGCAATTACGCGGCGCTGTGTATTCTGATGTAATCCTTGTCTGGGCTCGACTGATCCAAGACGTGAGCAAGTCCAATTAGAACTGTAGTTTAAGGCACCACTCAATTAAATTTCTGGCTTTTATCTTCTGTTTTTTTCACTATTTATTAAGTTCATCTTTTTCTATTTTTTAATCTTTTAGACTTTTTTGCTTTTTCTTTTTTCCGTATTCTTTTGTATTATCCGTGATAAGCTAACATGTTTTTTCTATTTTTAATTTTTTAAATTTAATTATGTTAAATAAACTAACTTAACTATAATAAAAAAATAAACTAACTATAATAAAAAAATCATAAGATAATCCCATTCTAAACACCCTAAGCATCTTAATCGGAGCTGCCCCATGCACAGAGCACCTCTAGCGTTCCTCATCATGATGAATGCAGTGTCGTAAGATGATTGCTCGCCTGCTCACACCTTGTAACCGTATTATGGTTTGTGAGTGACATCGATCACACAGTTGAGGATACAATCCCTGTGCAGGTAGGAGCAAAGGAAATATTGATTGAAGAATTTAACAGTGTTGTGAAGAAACTGGAGATTTGTAAAGAATGATTCCAAATACTGTAGGCTTGTAGCCACCAATTAAGGCTTGCTCTCCCTCAAAAACTAAAATTTGGAAAACAATGTGTTGAAATGATTTGACTATTGAACCTCCGGAAAAAATTACCCCGCTTATGAATTTGCTGTTCTGTTATTTGTAGCTTTACAGATCAACAGTATGCTCCTCCATCAAAAAAGATTGGTCCCAAAATCAATGCGTGTTTCTGCAAATGAATTTTTAGAGATGACGACAATATTCTAGTGACTGTCTAGCAAATGCAAGAATATTTTCCGACAATATACATTTTATTGTCTGGTACATATATTTTTATTTGAAACTGTGGTCGATCTCCCAGCCCTTGTTCCTCCCCAGGACTCCCTTGTCCGCGGTTCATTCCACAGCTAGCGGTGGCACCACTCTTTGCACATCGCTGAGCATCTTCTTTTCAACTTCTAAATGCTACTTTTCAATTTTTACAGTAACTAGTTTTTAAAGAAATATCTTTTTAAGATAGAGTCTACTAATTAACTATAGTATATATTGTAAAGACTTCATTTATATGGCTAAAATCGCACGTGAATTTTTGCTACTCTGTACTCTCTCACGAACATCCTAAAAATCATAAAGTACAACCAAAAACCATAAATCGAAACAAAAAAAGTCCATGTTCTAGCTTTTCTAAAAGAAAAGATAGCCATATTGTACCTCTGCTGCTGCCGGCTAAATATCTAGCAGAAATGAAAACTTCTCCAGTTTAAGCACCAAATCAAAATGTAAATACAAACTTCTTCAAAAAAAAGAAGTAAATTCAAAATTTATGTAAATTACACGTGAGGGAAAAAGTAAGAAACAAACATGAATGTGAGTAGGAATTAATCGAGGTGGCTAAGGAATTAAAAGTGTGGTTTTTTTATCACCTCAGATGGCAAGAGGTTACGTACTCACTGAAACCGTTAAAGTATAAGTGAATTATCCGTCTTTTTTTATCAGGTTGAACTTTTAGGTGAATTGGTTGGTACATAAAACTGAATATAGTATCAAAACTAAAAGATCTTGAATTCAAGATCCGGTTGGTATAATTAAAAAAAATTATTATAGCCAACTTCTATTCTACATCTTAAATATGAGGGAATCCATATATGAGAAGAGTATTTAAGTATAAGTGAATTGTTCATCTTTTTATCTATATATAAGATAGTATTGAAGTATAAATAAATTATTTATTTTTTCATTAGGTTAGATTTTTTGGTGTACTAATTAGTACAAAGAACTCCATAAAAACCATCACCCTCATCTGATCTGACCTAAGTGGTCTCCTGTCTGCAGATCCGTCTCGAGGGCGACGCCGATCCGCTTCGATCTGGGAGCATCGTCAGCAAGTATCTTGCGTGGTTGTGAGCAGACGCGTGTAATGCGTGCTAATAGTTTCTAAGGGCATCTCCAATAGTCCTAGCTAGCAACTAACTAGGAGACTTCCACATCATCAACCAAATAGCTAGCATACAAAGGACTGTCTATAAGGATAGCTATTTGATACTTACATGCACACAGTCATTTATAGAGTCGCCTCGTTTCTGTTATAGCCTAGTGCTTAAGGAAGAGGCTCGATTTTTTTGCATACTCTCTTTCCTCCACATAGATTTATCTTTGATGTGTACATGCAAATATAACTCGGACCATTGGAGTGCGAGTCTGGCGTTATTGTCTAGATCAAACACTTTGATAGTGCTTATTTCGATTTTTAGGTTTTTTTAGCTTTTAATTTATTTTTTACTATTTATAATTTTTATCTTTTTTTAATTTTTGGTATTTTTAAAGCTTTTTTACTGGTTTTTTTCCCGTATTCATTTGCATTAGTCGTAATGGGTTAATCTATTTTTTTTTCTATTTTGAGATTTTTAAAAATTAATTACGCTAAATAAGCTACCGTTAGTTACAGTATAATTTCAGCTAGCTACAATACAATTTCAGCCATAACCGACCAAATTTCAGCCCAACCGAGCGGCCTCTGAAGTTTGGACTTTTTTTGCTTTTTTTTAGCATTGTAGTTGTTTTAGCTTTTCTCGCGTAATTAAATTAAAAAAATTAAAAAGGTTATATCATCATGGACAATACAAAGGAATAAGAGAAAAATACAAAAATAGTCTAAAAAACCAGAAAAATATGAAATTAAGAAGCTAGAAGTCAGAAGCAGAAACTCTTTGGAGTGGTGCCAAAGATCTATGATGTACGTCTAACGATTCAAATTCAAATCTCTTCTATCAGATTGACTAGCTTGCTATTAATTCCATAGTCACAAGAGATATCACAGATGTGCAAGGATTTAAAACCCTTTCCTTTTGGCTTCTAACTTCTAGAAGTCAATATAAACGTGTTGGTTTCTTAATTTTGTCTTTCCTTCGTTTGCAATTACTGAGAATAACTTTTTGGAATCACGCAGGTCGTTAGTGCTTATGTTGTCTAGGGAGGGAGACACAAGGAATCTAGTGCAACACTACAACACAGGACGTGATTTTCGGTATCCGCTACAACAAAACAATCTTATATCACATTTTGTAATAATACCTCTAGAACTGACTATACATGTATATAATTCTATTTTTGTAGTGCCACTAGCAGCTACAAGGCAACGTATGTGGATTCTACATTTGCCACCATATGCAGAAAATCATAGCAACTAAGATGAATGATCTAGAGATTTGTCAACCTACCAATAATTATTTTGTGATTATGAATATATATATATATATATATATATATATATGTACTAATGATTTTAACACTCCTAGCGACATGGTGTGCAATTTGACTCAAGTGCATTCGATCTTGACAAACTCACCAAAGTTCAAGGAAAGCTATCTGAATTATTGATGGCAGAGATCATTCGCCCAAATAGAGAGTTCAACCCCGACGATGATGATTAGATGTTTAAATATTTGATTCAATTATAATTCATTCAATTGTACTTAATCAAATAATTCATTCAATTGTACTTCGTTCAGTTGTTTAATTCGTATGTGAGATTTGCGTAATGATTATCGTGTGCTATATATGCGATCTGCTTACTTGTTTTCAGAGGGCATGGCTAGCTTTTCTTGAGGCTAGCTGAAAAATATAAAATAATTTAGCTATTCAAATAACTATCATAGATGGTTTATAACATCAAATAATTTAGCTATTCACATAGATATTATAGATGGTTTATAACACCAATTCGTCTGTGATATGCCAGATATCATAGATGGTTATTGGTATTAGTTGTCTGTGATATGTAAGATATCATAAACGGCTATGTTTAAGAAATATCTGTGATATATGACATATTATAGATAGTTTTTGGTATTAGCCAACTGTGATATGTCAAATATCACATATGGCTATGTTTAAGAACCTTCTATATTATATGATATATCATATACGATATTTGGTATTAACCATCTGTGATATGTTAGATATCACAGATGACTATGTTTAAGAATAGTATGTGATACCTGACATATCACAGATGGTTTTTTGAAAAACCGTTTGCGTTGTAACTTATTGTAGATGGTTTGATAGCTATCTTTTATAACCACCTGTTATTACGGATGGTTTATAATTAGCTATTCAAATAGCTATCACAGATAGTTTATAACACCAATCCGTCTGTGATATGTTAGATATCACATACAGTTATTGGTATTAGTCGTCTGTGATATATAAGATATTACAGATGGCTATATTTAAGAACCCTCTATGATATATGATATATCACAGACGATTTTTGGTATTACCCATCTGTGATATATCATATATCTTACATGGCTATGTTTAAGAATCTTTTGTAATATATGACATATCACAGATAATTTTTGGTATTAGCCGTCTGTGATATGTCAGATATTACAGGCAGCTATATTAAGAACAGTTTGTAATATATGACATATCGCAGACAATTTTTTGAAAAACCGTTTGTGTTGTAACTTATTGTAGACGATTTGATAGACATCTATTATAACCACCTGTTATTACGGACACATAAACTTAGACGATTTAGAAACTATTTATGATGATGGTTTTGAACTATCTATGATGACCCTTTCTGTGGTAGTAGTTACTCATGATTATAGTTTAGCCGAATACATCCAAAAATAAGTGAAGCTATGTCAATTTTGTTAATTTAGAGTGCTACAAATCCTGGACTAAATGGAACCAAGAAACTATAATTGATTCAATTTAGAATACTACAAGTTCAATGTTAAACTATTTTGTTCAAGCACTTGGATTTTGAGCAAAATTATCACAATTGACAATATTTTAAAACACATTTTGGTCTTATCTTTATTAAGAAAGTCATGGACTAGGAGCTATCCACAACTGCCTTAGAAGCTTCAACTATTTTTACGTTTATACTTTCTTAGTCTTGTGCTAAATCTCAAGCTTTATTACGACCATCCCAAGCAAGAAGCTTAAAAGAGTGGTTTTGCTTATTCAAAACTACCTTTGAGATCATGCCGAGTCAATGGTAAACCAACTCATGAGAAAGAATTGGTGAGATCAATTTTTTTGCATAAAAAGAGATCATTTTTCATTTTAATTGCTTAGTTCAAGAACAATGAGCTACTCTTTAGTCTGTAAGCTATACCCGAGCCGAGCTGCAAAAGCTTAGGAGAAGTAAACTCATGTTTCGATAAAAGAACTAGCATAACTCAATCTAAAACTCAACTTAGCCTATTTGACATGGCAAGAATTATAAGAAAATTACTAGAGCAAAACTAGTCACAATATCCAAGAAGACAAGATTTAATTGAAGTTTTCACATTTAAGCAAACTAGCAAGACAAAGCTAAGCTATACATAAAAAGACAAAATAAATTTAATAAACTGGCACAAGACATAGCAATATGTAAAATAAGATATGATGTCACATATGGATAATAGTCAAAACTCTAGGTAATTATTTTATAATGTAAGCTGATGAAATTAAATATGCATTATGATACAATAGATGCACAATATTCAAACTCCCCCTCAGAACATGGCACATGGATTCCACTTCGCAATCACCGCTGCCTCCCCAATCGTAGGTGAGCAATTCACGCGCCAGGCCTCCACCTCGGCACTATAAAGCCCCCTCAGCAGCTCCTCACTCCGCATCACCCCTTCCCACCCCCATTTTCCCCTCTCGGCATCCAAGCCGACCTCGTGTTGTGCTTCTTCCTTTTCATCCGCTAGTGAACCTCTGGTGAAGAATCCTCTCCGCCCTGGTCACCCCCAAGGCATGCCATCTCTCTCTTCAGCTCCACCGCGTCCATGTGCACCTCATCCACCTCCTCGCTATGCCCCCCTCCGGTAGAGCCACCAACTCATCGGAGCCGAGCGCCACCACCGCTTACTCTACATCGCGGCCATCCCCAGTCACCGCCTAGCCCCCCAACAAGGTGAAGTGAAATCCCCACTCCTTACATGCTCCTCTCCCTTCACCACTCCTCGGGATCAATGCGCCACCTCTAGCCGGCCAAGGCCACATTAGCGCATGCACATGCGTGGCAGCCGTGTGTCTGCCAAATGGTGCGCCAGCTCATCACATTGTGGCCACGTATGCAGCCAGGAACCTTGTCAGCACCTAGGGTCAATGTGTTAGCCACACGGTAGCCACACTAGTCAACTTTGCTAAGTCAGCATACACGTGGCCTGGCACGTCAACACCTAGCTACTCCCATGACACATCACTGCCACATGTCATCCACCTGGTTGCCACATCAGCAAAAATTAGCCTCGTCATCTGCCACATCAGCGCCACACAATTTCCCATGCCACCTCAGTCAGTCAATGGCCCATGGACTCGGTCCACGATAGACTGGGCCTACATGTTAGCCTAAGCCACAAAAAGTCAAACCCAGGGCTGACATCAGCATCACATCATAAATTAATTTTTTCATAGAAAAATAATTCAGCTGAAATGAAAAATCCCCTACTAACGTTGTAAATCCCTTTTTCTTTAAAAAATAATTTCAAAAATTCTATTTATTTATTTTCTATAGAATTCAAACTTTTGGAAGCCCATTCTCCTTCATCCTAGCTATGATTGAGCCTATTCATATTTCTAAATTCATAAAAATTTCAATCTATCCATTTCTACCCTTATTTTTAACATTTGGAGTTTATTAGAATTTCATTTGAATTTATTTTGGTATTTTCACGTGTAGACTGCGATGATTCAGAAAAATTCTTCGATGATGATCCACACCAATTCGTAGAGTAAGACAAGTTAAACAACTTGATTATATTGATCCCGTATTACAAAATAAAATTATGTTATTTTAAATTATTTTGCATGCATATTTTTATTCAATGAATTTGAGTTCTATTTTTAAATTTAGTTAATGTCTATTTGTTATTACATTCTTTGATATTGATCTCTGTATACCTTGTCACCCTAGAATAATACTATAGTTAGTACACAAGTATGACTAGAGATTTTTTATAGCAAATGCTTAGACTTGCTTAGATATAACTTTAGGTTTGGTATAACCTTTTCACATAAAATGATAAACTTTTAAACTATATTTTTTACTTCAGGAGTCAAGAAAGACTATAGAATATTTTAAAATAAAATATAAAACTTGGTTTAGACCTAACCATATGGTTAGGTGGTGGGTGCTTGCTGGCATACATTGTTGTTTAGTGGCACAATGTTGATTACCAGGCACAAGGGGTATATGGGAAGTTTTTAAGACAATTAAGAATCGGTCTGTGAGCTAGTACTACAAAGCCCTATATACTACCATAAGACTGGTATAGGACAGTCCTGACTGACTAATTTATGGGTCTCAACTTGAGTCTCACTACAGGATGAATGTAAGCGTGGCGTAGGCCATGAAAAATCTCGCACGATACAAGACATGGCAAAATGTAAAGTAAGATATCATTTTACATATGAATAATAGTCAAAACTCTATATAATTATTTTATAATGTGAGTTGCTGAAATAAAATATGTATTATGATACAATGGATGCAAAATATTCAAACTCCCACTCAAAACAGGTCAAAACCCATCAGAATAAGCCAAAAGGATTAATAACCACCAACTCTCTCCGCAAAGAAGCAAAACAATAATAATCAAGAAACTTAGAGAAAATATCCATAGTCTGGTGCTTAGACTCTACAAAATAAAGTATAGCTTTACCATTTTCTAAATGGTCTCTAAGAAAATGATATCTAATATCAATGTGTTTGGTCTTGGAATGTTGAACTAGATTTTTGGTAATATTTATGGTACTAGTGTTATCGTAGAAGAGGAAACACTAAGGCCAATTCATACTCTCGCAGAGTAGATAAGATCTAGAGAACCTGAGAGCAACTACTAGAAACAATTACATACTCCACCTTAGCAGTGGACTGTTCAACAAAGGACTACTTTGTAAAGGAATAAGAGATGTGCCTAAGAAGTGAAAGGTGCCAGATGTCCCTTCCTGTGTATTCTACACCCCACAAAATTAGCAACAGAAAAGGCGTGAAGAGAGAGTGCAAAATCAGAAGAATACTAGAGTCCAAAGTCAACATCCTGAAGGTACCTAAAGATGTGACACACTGGTTGACAATGTGAGGCACAATGAGAAGCCTAAAATCAAGCGCACAGACACACAATAAATTGTATGTTTGGTCTCGACACTGTGAAGTAGAGGAGGGAGCATGGTGTGGTACTCCTAGTCCACAGGCTCTCCATCTTCATCAAGATTCAACATGGTAGAGGTGGTAATTGGAGTAGACATGGGCTTACTGCTTCCCATGTCGAAGCACCAAAGAAGGTCCTTTGTGTATTTTCTTTGATGAAGATCCCTTCCTTCAATTGCTTGACTTGAAAACCGAGGAAGAAAGTTATCTCACCCATACTCATTTTAAATTCCTTTCTCATAGAATCTAAAAATCTGGACACCAAAGCATGAGAAAGAACTATCGAATATAATGTCATCCACGTAAATTTGGACAAGTAAGAAATCATTGCCATGCCTAAGAGTGAATAAGATTTTATCTACCATTCCTATTTTTAAAACCATTCTTAAACATAAAACTTTTAAGCATATCATATCAAGCTCTAGGATCTTGCTTTAATACATATAAGACTTTGAAGAACTTACATGCATGGTTTGGGAACTTAAACTTTTTAAAACCAAGAGGGTGCTTAATATAGACCTCTTCTTCTATGAAAACATTTAAAAATGCAATCTTGACATCCATTTGAAATAGCTTAAAGCCCTTAGACACCGCAAATGCTAGTAGAATATGAATGACTTCTAATCTAGCTACGGTGCAAAAGTCTCCTCAAAGTCTAAGCCTTCTACCTAGGAAAAATATTGAGCTACAAGGCTAGAATTGTTGCGAACTACCAACCCATCCTCACTTTGTTTTTTTAAAAACCCATTTGGTACCAATTACATTATGATTAGGAAGAGGCCAACTAAAGTCCAAACTTGATTTCTTTCAAAGTTTTCATGTTCTTCATGTATAGCATTGACCCAAGAGAAATTAAATAAAGCATGGGTAATATCTCGGAGCTCAAAAGAAAGCAGAATGTGCATAGGAGTTTGGAGAGATAAACCTGGAGCAAGTTACTCGCTCATAGAGATCTTCAATCATCTGCTACTGAGGGTATCATCGTTGAATATGAAGTGGAGGTTCTGATGTAGATGTGATCTCTACCTAAGGCTTTGGAGTTAGGAATAGAGTCACTCAAAGCGCTAGTGAAGGTGGGAGGAGGCTGCTTTATTGAAGCTAGCATAGTGGAAGTAAGCTCTCCAACCAATTCAGGAGTAACTAGAGGAGGGATTAGGTCCTCATTCTCTAAGTCAGGGTCATCATCGATGAAGATGCTCTCCTAATCACCGTGTACCTATGTATCTACACTATCAGGTTTAGTACCGGGGCTAGCCTCATCAAAAGTGACTTCATAAGTCCTAACAATTTTATTAGTATCTAATGTAAATACATGAAAGCCACAAGAATGAGCAAGATTTCCAAAAAAATGCCATCATAATATTTAGATTCAAATTTATCCAAGTTGTCATGTTTAAAAATAAAGCATTTGTAACCAAATATCTTAAAATGAGAGACACTAGACCTATGACCAAATCTAAGCTCAAAAGAAGTCTTGCCTATTGACGATCTCAAGAACACCCTATTGGACACAATGTAAGTAGTAGAAATCATCTCAGCACAAAACCTCCTAAAGGTGCTATGCTCATCTAGTATGGTCCTAGCCATCTTTATAAGGATTCTATTCTTTCTCTCTACAACTTCATTCTGCTATGGAACTCTAGTTGAGGAGAACTGGCACTCTAAATCTCTCTTAGTGCAGAAAGTTGCAAAAGATGAGTTCTTGATTTCTGTGCCATTGCCACTCCTAATAGCTTTCAAGGCTCTTGGAGGTTAACTGCTAATTTAAATACCAACTCTCCAAAGCAGCTAAAAGCTTCATCCTTAGAAACAAGAAAATACACCAAAAAAATACCTAAATAAGTCATCTACAATAATAAGCGCATACTACTTCCCTCCTGCAGATTGGACTGTAGAAGGACTAACAGTGTCTAAGCGCATACTATAGCCATAGTTGACTCCAAGTCTCTCTGCACATCGAAAGACAAAAAAATAATTTTCGATCATAAATTCTTAACAATTTACTCACGTTAGCTAAAACATACATCATGTAATATATATACATCAACTTAGGTCAAACCAAAACAACTCCGGACCAAGATTCGCAACAAATACACTTTTTAGCATAATTGGAACAAGTTGACTGGTCAGACCACTGACACTAGCCGGTCAGACCGTTGGCGCTGGCCGGTGTGACCACCTCCTCTGGCCGGTCAGACCGTCAGGTCTGCAAGTTGACCAGAAAAACTACAAAGTTGCAAAATCCAATTTCTATCTCTAATTTTGCAATAATTTATCATAACATAAAACCTATATGTTCTCATATGATCCTTCACTGTTCATGGCAGCATTGTGTATTAGTTTCAAATGTGTTGCTCTGCCGAGATTCGGTCCAAGATTGAATCTGCTGAGAGTATTTTGGATGTTATTTTCCGAGATTTGCAGTTACCGGATCACTCGGAGAGGTCCGAGATTTTTTTTTCCATGGTACGTACTGCTATAGATGCACGCAGTTGCTTAAGGAGAGCAGCTGGCAGGGACCCTCTCCTGCCTCGAGCTAATTAATCACTTCTTTGACTGGAGGAGAATGGAAAACATGGACAATTACTGAATTTTGATCCGCATGCGTCAATTTTTAGGTTATATGTGCCATCACACTGTACTACACAAGGAACATGGACTAAGCGGCGCCACACACTTGTAGCTTTCGTCTTTAAAGGCACTGCAGCGACAACGATGATACTTACGTTTGAACAGACTTTACACACCTGAAGTTGTTTTTGGTTTTCACAACAGTTGATTAGCGTGTGGTGTACTTGTGCCTGTCGTAACTCCTAGACGGCACGCGGAATTGATTTGCACGGGTGTGGTCACACACGCATATCACATTCTTGCAGTTCGCCATAATAGTACCTCAGAAGAGAAAGGAGCAAGTAACATCTGAGATATTATTGTCTCAATCAGTTATCAGTAGTCCAATCGGTAAACCAACAACATATTTCACTTGTACGAATAGATAAAATATCGATTAGCTGATAAACTGTTTTGAAAATACTATTGTAATAAGCTATTTCGAAATAGTGACGCATAA
This sequence comes from Melocanna baccifera, assembly GCA_036346265.1. Taxonomy (NCBI): domain Eukaryota; kingdom Viridiplantae; phylum Streptophyta; class Magnoliopsida; order Poales; family Poaceae; genus Melocanna; species Melocanna baccifera. Next base: position 21,048,797 of record CM070682.1, on the reverse strand, counting down.
ACACTTGTACGAATGAATCGAATGTCGATAAGCTGTTTTGAAAAGACTGTTACAATAAATCATTTTAAAACGACGATGAAAAAATCATTCCATTTATTTATTCGAAAGAAATCATAACTTATAAGTTATAACTATAAACTAAAAATAATAGAGCCATTAGACTGTATATCCAAAGAAAATTAACATTGAGAATTGTGTAGTCACAGTGATGGCAGTTCTGACGCAACCAACAAGATATTTTGGCTCCACAAGGGGGAGCCAGCAACGCAGTAGTGTGGCGGCTTGCATAATGAGTAATACGCAATCGGATGACTCGATCGATAAGCATGTTGCTTAGTTAACTAGGAAACGTGCAGAAAATCGTAGCAATAAATCAAAGCACGAAAAGTGCATGTTTTTCTTTTTCTAGCCATGGCTCATGAACAGTTAGTTTTTGACATTAATTACTTTTGGTGCAAAGGCGACAACGGCCGATGGAGGGTGCTGCACCTCCCTCGCGTGCTCCATTTCGTCTTTTAGTTAGGAGGAGCGGCATACACACACACACATGCCGCTCCGTTTCACATTGCTCGTGCCTTTTGGTAGCTTTCTCGACTGAAAAAGGTTCAGGCTAATCAAGTAAAAGAATAGAACAGGGAATAGCTAGGTGACCAAGGTGAGAGGAGGTGACAATTTTTGCACACGCGCATGTACTTTTTTTGTTCAGCAGCTAGGTAAAAAAAAAGGAATTAGTCTTTTGCTTGTCAGGAAGTTTACAAGGGACCATCAAGCTAATTGATTTTCCAATTGGTGTATGTGATCATCTGGAAAATATATGTCATCTTGTCCTTTCACCCCTCTCATTAAGACAAACTAAGTTGAGTACGATGCGATTCTGCTTAGTCATAAAACATAGCAAACATTAGCATTAATATCTTTTTTAACGAACCATCCATCAAATTCATTGCACGCATCTTGCAGGATTCCCATAGGCCGGAGTTGATCTGATTGTTGCAAATTTTTGTGTTCCAATTGGCAATTATTGCCTGTGTATTTTTATGGACTTTTTGAGCATACGTCTGTAAGTAAAAGTGCAACACGTATGGGCACCATGTGACTGAACGTACTTGCTAGTACTAGTAAAAAGCCGATGTAGGTACACTTTATCTTGTACCATCGCAACTACTCATTGCGGTTTGCACTTTGGTGGAGTAAAAAGCCGAATTTTTCAATACTAGTAACCTCAACGCGGCTGAAAGTGTAACCTCAACGCGGCTGAAAGTGTAACCTCAACGCGATAATAATATAATAGTAATAATCGCAACAATAAGACCGGCACGTCACTCAAATTTCTGAATGCTTTCGCTGGTACTGGCGGTGTCACATGGCCATGTTCATCCTAAGCCGTCGTCATATGCCTGTGTAACATATGTTCAACCCGTGTTTTCGATTTGTGCACTTGTGCAGATTCGTAAAAAAAAAAATCCTAGATATAGAACATGTTAGAACATATACATATATGCATATGATTCTTTTTTTGCAAAAATTACAATCATATGTAAAAAATTAAACGTGCCCTGAATATTAATCGTAATCAGCTAGCAACAGCACCTGAACCTCCTGGGCACACTGGGCTGGTGTTCATCGACTGTTTGGCCCATACCTCTCCTACTCAGACTCCTACCTTCTCTGCAGTTCTACGCTGCTTGTTGCGATCGTCGCCGCAAGCAAAGCTTTCCAGCGTCTTGGCCGGTTAGCCCTCAGCACCAAAGTAGCAGCAGTATCATCCATTATCGCAACCTTCCTTCCTCTTAGCTAATCTCTTGACCTCTTCTCTATTTGCATCTTGCAGATTTTCCTCATTTCCTGTCATGGACATGGACCATTGGAGCTGGGCTGTTGGGCTGGACAAGCTATTGGGTTGGCTCCATAGCCCATTCAGCAGAGAAGGGTAGCGCTACATAAAAAGCAGCAACTGTTAGTGATGTACCCAAGAGGCAATCATAAGTAATTCGGTTTTATAGGTTAAAAGGGATATTGATCCATATGGGATTAGTGTTCTAATGGGCCTACTATTAGCATGCTGGGGCGGGGCTGCGGTGTGCGATGCTACTATCTTTGAAAACCCTAGCCGCCACCTCCCTCGGATCGTATCACGAAACCCTAGTCGGCGCGCGGTGCTAGCACACGGCGCCTGCGGCGTTCTATCGAGCGTGTGGACTCTATGAAGGCGCCGCTTCTTTGTCTTTGTCGGCGAAGCGCAAGGCTATTGCTAGGACGCAAGGAGGAGACGTTCAGTTCGTGAAACGATCAACTGATTCTTCTTCATCGACGCGCATCTACGTTGGACCAGGCTGCTCCAACTCTTCTTCTGCTGCGCAACGCATCTAGGGGAAACTATCCATGACTCCCTTACACGCATGTTTTCTAGTTGAACGCGGTAGAAAATCAAATGTTATAGCTAGCGTGGCCTACCCGTTCTCATTCAGTGGTATCAGAGCAAAGCTGCGTTGGATGTGGTCTGGATCATGCGCTTGTAGATGATATGTTGTTGTAGTAGATGCGATTTATTACTGTTCTTATGCTAAGTTCATGTGATGGATCTTTTGGTGCACGGATTGATTAGATCAATCGGTCATAAGGGGTTGAAATATGTATGAGTTGATAGCATCATGTGGCTAAAAAGATTAGTTCGTGCTCCTTCTTTGATGTACGCGCGACTTGCCCCTACCGGTTGGAATCACCATCAGGGCTAACTGCGCGCATAGTCAGTAGATCGAACCAACAGATCGAGGTCTTGTGTTGCGGTCTCCTCAAGTGTACCGATCGCGATGATCAATATGATTGATCTAATGAAAATTGAGACATTTTGAATGGCTCGAATTTGGGTTGATTTGATCGGCCGATGAGATTTTTATAGCGATTTCATAGATACGAGACCGCCATTGCATGCACGCATAGATTGTTATACAAACACATTCATGTCAGGGTGGTAGAATGCGTTCTGCGTTTAACTTATTTTTGCAGGGAATGATGTGAATGGTATGGCATAGATGTATATGTGATGCATGTGTGTTTTGACGGCCTGTGTGTCGTATTAATCACAGCTGGGTTGAGGCTGTTCTTTAATTGTATAACGACCTGCGTGTCGACTTGTGATGCTTGAGCTCCTCATGTAATTTATTTGCTAGTTATTAGTTGTAATAGTTTAGTTCTTTACCATGGAGGCTTCAAGCATGATGACAAAGAGGACAGGAAATGTGGCGAAAGATATCACCGTGGAACCATGGCGATAGCGACCAATACGATTCAAAAGGCCATACCATTCACAGTATAATGTGATTATATGCATGTGATGTTTATTTCCTGTCATACTATTCTTTCATGCCATACCTGTAGAGGATATATTTTTCATGGCAGAATAGCTTCTCTCAGAAAAATTAAGAATTTATTTGATGCCCTTCCAATTGCTGCGCCTATAAGAATTACGATCATTGTTTGATGGGTTTGCCAAAGTAGAGTACCATCAATTATCTTGATCTAATAGGGTGAATGTCGGACATCCATATGCATAGTGTTGGTTTACTTGACAAGACTATCAAATTGGTTTGGACCTTGGGGCATGGTGTTGGGAGCCGGGGCATTGGATGCCACCCAACAAACAAGAGTTACATAAGATGTGATTAGCAAGCGTTGCTTACCTACGTCACTAGATTTCTAGCGGTGATGCCAAAGCTCACTAGAACTTAGATAAACATGGATCTTGGCCACTATATGTCGTTAAAGGGAAGACGATTATAAAACATATAGTGAGAGTGTCTTTTGTTAAATTATTTAATGGAAGACCAAAGATGAACATAGTGCTGAACTTTGCTTATTTATTTTGTTGTAGATCATGGCTGCTTCTAGTAACAATTCTGGTTTTAACTTGTGATCTGTTCTTGAGAAAAAAAATTTAATGGAACGAGTTTTATTGATTGGTACCGCAACCTGAGAATTGTTCTCAGACAAGAAAAAAGGGAATACGTTCTTGAGCAACCTTACCCCGATGAATTCCCTAAGGGTGCAAACGTTGTGATGAGGACATCACTTCTACTGATATGAACACTCCTCTTACCACTTTCATGAATGATGGGCAAGGTCCAATCACTCGGGCACTTGCTCGTCAACTCAACTATCAGGTAAACTCAATTTTAGGAGTCAATAATATTTCCGCTGAGCATTCGATACTTTCTAAGACTTGTGATTTTCTTGTTCTTAGGAACCATGGAGAAGAACCACGCGAGCTCAAGTGTAGAAGTGGAACCGTCAAGCGCAATCCAACTCATATTCGCGAGTTCGACTCAGATTCGGACTGCTGGACAGCGCCTACTTCAGATGACTATAACTTTTGATCTAGAAGGTTTCTCGGGGTCCGTGAGTAGTCGTTGGAAAGATCTTGGAGTCTACTTTCAGATGAATCTAGTCTCACCTCGAAATTCCGTTCGAGCCATTCAAAGACTTCAAAACAAGTGGCGTTACTTTTCCAGTCCGAGTCAAAGTGGACCTTGGGCCTTGTAATCACACTTAGACTATTTAGGCTAGCACTAATTATGGGCGTTCTGTTCACATGAACAGTACCCGTAAATAGTACCGTACTACCTTTTGTTAGATAAGTGCGGCCTCCCCCACTCCTATTTAAGAAAGTCGCACCCCTTTAGTTTTCCTCAGATTTTTCTTATGGGTTTATTCTGCTTAGCAGTCTCACCGCATGTCCGGTTGAGGAACCCCAACTTGTGAACTTAATCTTTATTCGCAATAGAATTTCATATTGCATCTTTTACTCTCTATTTATTCTCGATTCGCTTGCAGGAGATAGCCTTCTTAGCGAGGTTAACCGCGTTCGGCACGGTTGATAACTATCGAAGCAGTGGTGTAGTGGTTGCGAGGGGATCGATCTGTTTTGGTCGGAGCCTTTGGATCATCAGCGTCGAGTTCTCCACAATCGACTTATCAGTACCTCTCGGAAGATCGGGCCATCGTCACATTAGGTGGTATCAGTGCAACGGTTGCCCGTGAGGTAATTCGTCCCTTTTAGATTAGTTTATGTTCATCATCCAAAAAAAACTCCGGAAAATTAGCCAAAAAAAAATTCTGTATTGTTCTTCCACTGTCCCAACACCCCTTGTGCTATTGCAATTTTCTTTTCAGTATTGCTCGTTGAATTTTTGGTTGTATTTTCGTGATCAAGTTGCTGATTACTAGTTTAGTCGAAGTCCAGTTCGTCGTTGTCTAGTTGCATCTCGTGTTCCTTTGCATACCTTCGTCGTTGTGTGTCTTTTTTTCTTGCCACGCCGCGCCTTCCATCCTTGCCGCGCCGCGCCTTCCATTCTTGCCGCGCCGCACCTTCCATCCGTGCCGCGCCGCGCCTTTCATCCTTGCCGCCCCTTCCATCCACCGCCCCTCAGCCGCCCCCCATCCGCCGCTATCCTCTGTGACAAAAGAAAAAGTAGGGTTTCGGACCCAGAGAGAAAAAAAAGAGAAAAGAAAAGAAAAGAGAGAGATTGATTTCAGTTTGAAAAAAAAAGAAAAAAAAGGGGAGAGAGAGCCACGGGATAGTGAAAATTTGGAAAGTGCCCTTTTCCGCTGCCATCCTATCTCCCCTTTTCCAAATTTTGGAAAGTGCATCAAACCTTCGCAAAAATAGTGAAAATTGGTGGAGCTATCCTTCATACATGCAAAGGGATCCAAAAATTGTTTTGAGCAAGTTCGGCCACGGGACCAAAACTTATAGCAGTTTAAACGAAGTCGAGTCTGTTTCCGACACACTTTCAGTAAAACGGGTATAACTTTTGCATACGGACTTGGATTTTGACGTTCTTGTACTCGTTGGAAAGCTATCGACGGCGCGCATTCGAAAATCCAATAGGTGAAATTCCTGTCACCCTCCAAGACCCCCAAAATCGGCCATCTTTGTTCTTGAAATCGCATCGCAAAATTAAGGCTTCTGTTTTTGCTGTTTTGCTCAATCTTCCCTTCGGAATTTAGATTTCGTTTCAACTGCAAAGTTGTAGATCTCGTCGAAACCTTTCAAACGAGTATATATAAGCCATATAAAACTCTGCCTTTTCATCGTTTGAGACTAACTATTGTTTCTACTCAATCTAGAGGGTTGTTTGCATTGCACGGATACCGATTTTGTTGTCTTTTGTGTTCTACGCCGTAGAAACAATCTTGTACCTTACAAAGAAGTTTGAGTAGATTAGTTAGCGTCTCTTTCAGCACTTGTTGTGAGGTTCTCCATTGCTTACATCAAGTCACATTGATCGTTGCGTGTGCGTACATATACTTCCTTGCATAGGGCTTGATTGGCTAGCTTTGATTAGGCTAGGATCGGCAACTTTGACGAGTATTTTGAACATTCTTTCAACTTGCATTTACTGAACTGATTATTGCTGATCCTTTTGCTACCATATTGTGCCTTCCGAGTTCCACCTACTCTTGATCAGAACAGGTCCCCTCTTGCGATCGTACCCGCGCTCGACATGGTATCACGAACCAGCCACCGGTTGAACCTCCTACTGTTTGCGTTGGTAAGAACACTTGTAAGAGTGTGGTAAGACGCTTGAGAGTGTGTGATTCCACCTTCCATCACCTGGTAGTTGATAGGGATAATTCCTTTGTGTTGTCTTCTGTTTCCTACTAACCATGGCAGGTGAGTCGTCCGAGGCATAAGACTGTGTTGCAAAGGGAGAGCTCATGATGCTCTTGGGTGAACAATGCACTACCATTAATGAGGACATCGATAGAAAGCTCCAAGCGATTGCAGATATATTGCAGCGATGCATCAATGAGAGTATTGCAGTACTCATTACACGCCTTGAATGAATGGTGAATCGGCCACCAAACAACGGACGCGAGAATGAACATGATGCACCCCAAGATCTTGAGGTGGGAGATGATAATGGGAGGCAAAATCGTGATGATTCACATCTACGATACCGCCTACAACGCAACCGTCAGGGTATGGGAGGTAATGATTTTCAGCACCACAATACTCGTGCTAATGATGACCCGTTTGCTAAAGTTAAATTTACCATACCATCTTTTACGGGTGTTTATGATGCTGAAATTTATTTAGATTGGGAGATGACAGTTGAACAAAAATTTAATGCCTATTTAGTTCCTGAAGTGTATAGAGTCAGACAAGTTACTAGTGAATTTAAAGATTTTGCTATCCTTTGGTGGAGTCAAGTAGTTAATTCCGGTTTAGCACCTGATACATGGGATAGATTGAAGGTAGCTATGCGTGCTAGATTTATTCCTCCTACTTTTAAACGTGATATGCGTAAGAAATTGCAGCGCTTAGACCAAGATAAAAAAATCTGTTGAGGAATATTATCAAGAACTACAAATAGGCATGCTGCGTTGTAATGTTGTAGAGGATAAGGAGGATAAGATGGCTCATTTTTATGGGGGCTTAAGGCGTGAAATTCAGGACATAATTGATTACAAGGAGTATAATGATATCAATAGATTGTTCCAGCTTGCTTGTTTGGCAGAAAAAGAATTGCAGGGAAGACAACAATGGAATAGGAGCAACTATGGAAGCACTTCTGCATCGTGGTCGACACCGGGGCAAACCAAGTCAGCCCCACCTCCTGCTTTCCGGTTTGCTGCCCCCTCCATGAGTAGGGCGCGTTCAGCAGCACCGCCACCACCGTCACGCGCACCTGAGGCGAGCAAATCCACTAGTGTGCAGACATCAGTATAGAGCTCTTCATCAGTTGCTTCCACAGGTCGTACGGCGGGGATTATATGCCACCGTTGTAAAGGGATGGGACACGTCATGAAAAATTACCCAAGTCAGCGAGTGTACATTGCGGCAGAAGATGGTGGATATGTAAGTGCTAGTGATGTTGAGGATGAATATGCTCTTGCAGCTAACCTTGTAGGTAATGATGATAATCCAGAGGAACATAGCGAAGAGGAGGAAATTTTAGGTACCGCTGCTACGGAGAATTATAGGACTATAATTGTGCAGCGAGTGTTGAGCACCCAAAAGGAGCAAGCGGAGAAGCTACATCGCCATAATTTGTTTCAGATGTTCCTCATCGTCAAGGATTGCCGTGTTCATGTCATAATTGATGGTGGGAGTTGTAATAACTTGGTGAGTTTAGATTTGGTCAAGAAGCTTAGCTTGACCACACGTGCAAATCCTCATCCATACCACATTCAGTGGTTCAACAATAGCGGTAAAGTGAAGGTAACACAATCTGCGAGAGTGCATTTTTCCATTGGTTCCTATCATAATGTAGCTGATTTCGACGTAGTACCTATACAAGCTTGCTCACTTTTATTAGGTTGTCTATGGGAATTTTGTGCCGATGCAACTCATCATGGTAGAAGTAATAAGTACTCTCTTATGCACAAATGAAAGAAAATAATTTTGCTACCTTTAACACCTGCTGAAATTATGCAATGTGAAAAAGAGATAGCTGCAAATGAGAGAAAAATACATGAACATGAATCTGAAAATCAGCAAGTAGTGAAGAACATTTTCCCACCTAAGAAAGAGAAATTGGCATCTAGTTCTAGAACCGAGGGAATTAAATTAAAGAGTTGTGTCATGCTTGCAACTAAATCTGATCTTGCTGAAATTATCGACAATGATATGCCATGCTATGCTTTGATATGCAAAGACGCTTTATTTTCACTTGATGATATATCTAGCTCTTTGCCGTCTGCTGTCACTAATCTTTTGCAGGAATATAAGGATGTGTTTCCAGCTTAACTACCCCCGGGACTGCCACCTATTAGAGGGATTGAACACCAAATTGAATTAATTTCGGGAGCGACTTTGCCAAACCGTGCGGCATATAGAGCCAATCCGGAGGAGACTAAGGAAATTCAACAACAAGTCCAAGATCTTTTGGACCGAGGGTATGTACGAGAAAACCTGAGTCCTTGTGCTGTTCCTGTTCTTTTGGTTCCTAAGAAAGACGGTAGTTGGCGTACGTATGTTGATTGTAGGGCCATCAATAATATCATAATACGGTATCGTCATCCTATTCCTAGGTTGGACGACATGCTAGATGAGTTGAGTGGTTCTATTATTTTCATAAAGATTGACTTGCGTAGTGGGTACCACCAGATTAGAATGAAATTAGGAGATAAATGGAAAACGGCGTTTAAAACTAAATTCGGGCTATATGAGTGGTTGGTGATGCCTTTTGGTTTAACTAATGTACATAGCACTTTCATGTATTTGATGAACGAAGTTTTACATGCTTTTATTGGAAAATTTGTGGTGGTTTATTTTGATGATATTCTGATATATAGCAAGTCATATGAAGAACACCTGAATCATTTACGTGTTGTTTTTAATGCGTTGCGAGATGCACGTTTGTTTGGTAACATTGAGAAGTGCACATTTTGCATCGATCGAGTATCGTTTCTTGGCTATGTTGTTAATCTACAGGGTATTGAAGTTGATCAGGCCAAGATCGTCGCTATCCAGAGTTGGCCGCCTCCTAAAACCGTCACCCAGGTGCGGAGTTTTCTCGGGCTCGCTGGTTTCTACTGGTGTTTTGTTCAGGTTTTTAGCACTATCGCTGCACCGCTGAATGAGCTTACAAAGAAGGGTGTTCCTTTTTCTTGGGACACCATGCAACAACATGCTTTCGATGTTCTCAAAGATAAGTTGACACACGCCCCTTTGCTTCAACTCCCTGATTTTTGCAAGACTTTTGAATTAGAATGTGATGCTAGTGGCATAGGTCTTGGTGGCATGTTAATTCAAGAAGGAAAACCTGTTGCTTACTTTAGTGAAAAATTGAGTGGGCCTAGTTTGAACTATTCTACTTATGATAAAGAATTATATGCTCTAGTTCGAACTTTGAAAATATGGCAACATTATTTATGGCCAAAAGAGTTCGTAATACATTCTGATCATGAATTTTTGAAGCATATTCGAAGTCAAACCAGTCTGAACTGTAGACATGCTAAATGGGTTGAGTTTATTGAGTCCTTTCCTTATGTCATTAAACATAAAAAGGGCAAAGAAAATGTAATAGCAGATGTATTGTCTAGGAGATATACCATGCTTTCATAACTTGACTTCAAAATCTTTGGATTAGAGACAATAAAGGAGCAATATGTGCATGATGCTGATTTTAAAGATGTGTTGCTCAATTGTAAGGAGGGAAATGGTTGAAATAAATTTGTGGTGTATGATGGGTTCTTGTACCGTGCTAACAAGCTATGCATTCCAGTTAGCTCTGTTCGTCTTTTGTTGTTACATGAGGCGCATGGAGGAGGATTAATGGGTCACTTCGGCGTGAAGAAGACTGAGGACATTCTGACCCACCACTTTTATTAGCCAAAGATGAGGCGCGACGTCGAACGTTTCATTGCCCACTGCACCTCGTGCCAAAAAGCTAAGTCACGACTTAATCCTCATGGTTTATACATGCCTCTTCCTGTGCCAAGCACGCCTTGGGAAGATATTTCTATGGACTTTGTTTTAGGTCTATCTAGGACAAAGGAGGGGAGGGATAGTATTTTTGTTGTCGTGGATCGATTTTCTAAGATGGCTCATTTGATACCATGTCATAAAAGTGATGATGCTACAAATGTTGCTAATTTATTCTTTAAGGAAATTGTTCGCTTGCATGGTATTCCGAATACGATAGTTTCAGATCGTGATGCTAAATTCCTTAGTCATTTTTGGAGAACCTTGTGGGCTAAATTGAGGACTAAGCTGTTATTTTCTACTACTTGTCATCTTCAAATCGATGGACAAACTGAGGTAGTCAATAAAACATTATCTACTATGCTTAGGGCTGTACTTAAAAAGAACTTAAAACTATGGGAGGAATGTTTGCCTCATGTGGAATTTGCTTATAATCGTTCACTGCATTCTACCACAAAGAAATGCCCTTTTGAGATTGTTTATGGTTTCATCCCTCGTGCACCTATTGACTTGTTGCCCCTTCCCGGTTCGGAGAAGGTAAATCTTGATGCTCAACAACGTGCTGATTTGATACTTAAGATGCATGAGACAACTAAAGAGAACATTGAGCTCATGAATGCTAAATATAAAGTTGCTAGTAGTTAGGGATGCAAACATATTACTTTTGAACCGGGTGATCTTGTGTGGTTACACTTGCGTAAAGAGCGATTCCCTGAAATAAGAAAGTCTAAACTCAAGCCTCGTGCAGATGGTCTTTTTAAAGTACTTGAACGTATTAATGATAATGCATATAAGTTAGACTTGCCTGCAGATTTTGGGGTTAGCCCCACCTTTAACATTGCAGATCTACGGCCATTCTTCGGTGCGGAAGATGAGATTGAGTCGAGAACGACTCCAATTCAAGAAGGGGAGGATGATGAGGACATCACTTCTACTGATATGAATACTTCTCTTACCACTTTCATGAATGATGGGCAAGGTCCAATCACTCGGGCACGTGCTCGTCAACTCAACTATCAGGTAACTCGTTTTTAGGAGTCAATAGTATTTCCGCTGAGCATTCGATACTTCCTAAGACTTGTGATTTTCTTATCCTTAGGAACCATGGAGGAGAACCACGCGGGCTTAAGTGTAGAAGTGGAACCGTCAAGCGCAATCCAACTCATATTCGCGAGTTCGACTCAGATTCGGACTGCTGGACAGCGCCTACTTCAAACGACCATAACTTTTGATCTAGAATGTTTTTTGGGGACTGTGAGTACTCATTGGAAACATCTTGGAGTCTACTTTCAGATGAATCTGGTCTCACCTCGAAATTCCTTCTGAGCCAATCAAAAACTGTAAAACAAGTGGCATCACTTTTCCAGTCCGTGTCAAAGTGGGCCTTGGGCCTTGTAATCACACTTAGACTATTTGGGCTGGCACTAATCATGGGCGTACTGTTCACGTGAACAGTACCTATAAATAGTACCACACCCCCTTTTGTTAGATAAGTGCGGCCTCCCTCACTCCTATTTGAGGAGGTCGCACCGCTTTAGTTTTCCTCGGATTTTTTAGGGGTTTATTCTGCTTAGTAGTCTCACCGCATGTTCGGTTGAAGAACCTCAACTTGTGAACTTAATCTTTATTCGCAATAGAATTTTATATTGCATCTTTTACTCTCTTGCTTGTGTTCTCGATTCGCTTGCAGGAGATAGCCTTCTTGGCGAGATCAACCACGTTCAGCATGGTTGATAACCATCGGAGCAGTGGTGTAGTAGTTGTGAGGGGTTCGATCTGTTTTGGTCGGAGCCTTTGGATCATCAGCGTCGAGTTCTCCACAATCGACTTATCAATACCTCTCGGAAGATCGGGCCATCGTCACATTACATTGTCACCCGCAAAGCTTATGAGAAGCACTGCAATGATTCACTCGACGTTAGCTGTCTCATACTTGCTACCATGTCCTCTGAGCTTCAGAAGCATTATGAGAATACAGATGCTCACACTATGATTGAAGGACTGCGTGACATGTTTGAGAACCAAGCTAGGATTGAGAGGTTTAACATTTCAAAGTCCTTGTTTGCGTGCAAGCTGGCGGAAGTTAGTCCAGTTAGTCCTCATGTGATCAAGATGATTTGTTACATTGAGAGTTTGGAGAAGCTTGATTCTCCCCTTAATCCTGATCTGGCTACGGATGTTGTTCTCCAATCTCTCCCTCCGAGCTATGAGTAGTTCATTATGAATTTTCATATGAATAGCATGGAGAAATCATTGACTGAATTGCATGGGATACTTAAGATAGCAGAGGAAAGTATTAAGAAAAACACCAATCATGTGATGATGGTTCAGAAGGAGAATAAAAAGAGGAAGCGTTGGACGCCCAAAGGCAAAGGCAAAGGCAAAAGAAAGGTTCCTTTGAGCCCACTAGCTCTAAGCCAAAGCCAAATGGTAAGGTCAAATCTGGCCCTTATCCTGATGATGAATGCTACCACTGCCATGTCAAGTGGCATTGGTCTAGGAATTGTAAGAAGTACTTGGAGGATCTAAAAAAGAAGAAGGGAAGCGAGACTTATGCTTCAGGTATAAATGTTATAGAAATTAATCTTGCAATTTCTTCTGGTGAATCTTGAGTATTTGATACCGGATCGATGATTCATACTTGCAAATCGTTGCAGGGTCTAAGAAGGACTAGAAGTTTTGTGAGAGACGAGTTGGACGTGCGTGTCGGCAATGGAGCAAAGGTTGTTGTACTGGCTGTCGGCACTTATCACTTGTCATTACCTTTAGGATTAGTTTTGGAATTAAATAATTGTTATTACATTCCAGCATTGAGTAAGAACATTATCTCTTCTTCATGTTTGGAGGAAGATGGTGGTTATAAGTTCGTAATAAAGAACAAACGTTGTTCTATTTATTTGAATGATATACTCTATGCACATTGTCCATTAATGAATGAGTTATATGTTCTTGATCTTGAGGATAAGTATGTCTATAATATTAATGCAAAGAGACTGCGGCCTATTGATTTGAATCCCGCTTTTATTTGGCATTATCGCTTAGGTCATATAAATGAGAAACGCATAGAGAAACTCCATAAAGATGGACTACTCAACTCATTTGACTTTGAATCATTTGAGACATGCGAGTCTTGTTTACTTGGCAAGATGACAAATGTGCCTTTCACCGGTCATAGTGAGAGGGCAAGTGACTTGTTGGGACTTGTACATACCGATGTATGTGGACCAATGATCTCATTAGCTAGAGGTGGTTTTCAGTATTTCATTACTTTTACCGATGACTTTAGTAGATATGGATATATCTACTTAATGAGGCACAAGTCTGAATCGTTTGAAAAGTTCAAAGAATTTCAGAATGAAGTACAAAATCAGTTAGGTAAGACAATTAAAATTCTGCGATCTAATCGTGGAGGTGAATATTTGAGACATGAATTTGGTGAACATCTAAAACAGTGTGGAATTGTTCCACAGCTGACTCCACCTGGCACGCCTCAATAGAACGGGGTATCTGAACAGAGGAACCAGACCTTATTAGACATGGTTCGGTCTATGATGAGCCAATCTGATCTTCCATTGTCCTTATGGGGATATGCTCTAGAAACTGCTACGTTTACACTAAACAGAGTTCCATCTAAATCAGTGGAAAAGACACCATACGAGAAATGGACCGGGAAACGTCCTGGATTGTCTTTCCTTATGATATAGGGTTATGTGACACGTTTGATGTTTGATAAACTTCATTCTAAATCTTATAAATGCTTTTTTGTTGGGTATCCTAAGGAAACTAAAGAATATTATTTTTACAATCGGGAAGAAGACAAAGTGTTTGTCGCTTGGAACGGTATCTTTTTGGAAAAAGAGTTTCTTTCAAAGGGTGTTAGTGGGAGCAAGGTGCAGCTTGAAGAAATTCAGGAAACATCTAAAAATATTTCAGCTCCTATTGAACCTCAACAGGATGTACAAGATGTTATACAACCGGTTATGGAGGCACCACCCTCACGTAGGTCTACAAGGGCACGTCGCGCAACTGAAAAGTTCACGCTCCTAACCACGGGACAACGCAATATATTGTTATTGGACAATGATGAGCCCAAGAGCTACACGGAAGCAATGATGGGATCAGACTCTGAAAAATGGCTTGGAGCCATGAGGTCCGAAATAGAATCCATGCATAATAATCATGTTTGGAACTTGGTGGATCCACCTGATGGTGTAAAAACTATTGAGTGTAAATGGGTTTTTAAGAAAAAGATAGACATGGATGGAAATGTTCACATCTATAAGGCACAATTGGTGGTGAAAGGTTTCAAACAAATTCAAGATGTTGATTATGATGAAACGTTTTCGCCCGTCGCTATGCTAAAGTCTATTCGGATCCTCCTAGCAATTGCTGCCTATTTCGACTACGAGATTTGGCAAATGGATGTCAAAACGGCTTTTCTAAATGAAAACCTAAGCGAGAATGTGTACATGACACAACCTTAGGGTTTTGTTGATCCGAAAAATGCTGGGAGAATATGCAAGCTTCAGAAGTCCATTTATGGATTGAAGCAAGCATCTCAAAGTTGGAATCTTCGTTTTGATGAAGTAATTAAAGGGTTTGGCTTCGTCAAGAATGAAGAAGAGTCTTGTGTTTACAAGAATTCTAGTGGGGGCGCACTTGTTTTTCTGGTCTTGTATTTAGATGACATATTAATGATCGAAAATGATATTCCAATGCTAGAAGTTGTCAAGTCTTCTTTGAGAAAAAGTTTTTCAATGAAAGATCTCAGAGAGGCAGCTTACATTTTGGGCATAAAGATCTATAGAGATAGATCGAAGAGGCTAATTGGATTAAGCCAAAGTACATACATTGACAAGGTGTTGAAACGGTTCAATATGCAAGATTCCAAGAAAGGTTTCTTGCCTATGTCACATGGTATTAGTCTTAGCAAGACTCAAGGTGCTTCAACACTTGATGTGCAAGAGAAGATGAGTGCGATTCCGTATGACTTAGCCATCGGATCCATCATGTATGCTATGCTTTGTACTCGTCCAGATGTTTTATATGCTCTAAATGTTACGAGCAGGTATCAATCTAGCCTCGGTCTAGCTCACTGGGTGGTTGTAAAGAATATTCTTAAATACTTTAGAAGGACTAAGGATATGTTCCTTATTTTTAGAGGTGAAGAAGAGCTCGTTGTAAAAGGTTACACCGATGCTAGCTTCCAAACTGATAAAGATGATAGCAGATCGCAGTCTGGTTTTGTGTTCTGCCTCAATGGAGGGGCAGTGAGCTAAAAAAGTTTCAAGCAAGAGACGGTAGCTGATTCGACAACTAAGGCTGAGTATATTGCAGCTTCTGAAGCTGCAAAGGAAGCTGTTTGGATCAGAAAATTTGTTTTTGAGTTGGGTGTGATCCCTAGTTTGTTCAGTCCAATGGATCTCTATTGTGATAATAGTGAAGCTATTGTGCAAGCAAAGGAGCCTAAGTCGCACCAAAAGTCCAAACATATACTTCGGCGCTATCACCTTATCCAAGGTGCACACGGATTTGAATATTGCTGATCCGTTGACGAAGCCTCTCCCACAACCAAAGCATGAGGCACACACGAGTGTAATGGGTATTAGATACTTACATGATTGACTCTAGTGTGAGTGGGAGATAATTGTATCAAGTCTATGTTTATAAAATTTTGAATAAGGTGTTATTTGGTTCCTTGAATAATGATTGTATGCATTAATTGGCAAGTATGTGACTTGTTCGTGAAATTCTTTGTTTTATTTAATGTTATTCTAAAGATCCCTAGTCTTATGTCATTACGTGGGACAACAATGATTTATGGACTAGCACATGTATTGATTGATGATCATGTTTTATGGATCATAGATATAGGAATATCAAATTAATAATGTAGACACATGTTAGAGAACATGGTGTTGGATTGATCCACTCCGAGACGTTGCTGAGATTGTTATGTTAATATGTGCCATCAAGCGGTCTCGAGTGGTATACCTACTAGATCATTCGACCTGAAATTGCCATTATTTCTCACTATGTGTAGTGGTGCGCTTTGGGGCTGCCAAACATTACTCCATAACTGGGTAGCTATAAAAGTGGTCTTCAGGTATATCATGAAACATGAAATATGATGTGAGCGGATTAAGATGGAATTTACCCCTCCTACATAACAGGAGAGATATCTCTGGGCCACTCGATGTGGTTGGATTAGGGAAGTGCATGGCCATAGCAAGGTGATTAAAGAGTTAATCACAATGTGACTAAAGAGTTAGTCATGAGTTGTAATCCACCGCAAGATCGAGTGAATGGTTGAGCTATCACAAGGGTGGCACGAATCTCGCCTTAAGTTCAATTGGTATTGTGTGGCAAAGGTATCCAAGTGTGTGTATATCAAGGTTTAGCCGATATGATCTTTATGTGTATTCGGGAGTCAATATGTCTTACTAGGTGCCACTATTGACTTTTGGCTTGAAAAGAGTTTTCGGGTCATGGCTGTCTACATATGAAGCTAACGGGTCACATACTTAAGGGGTTGGAATTGGAAAGCTTGCCTATATGATTGTCTCTAAGGCAAATGGGAGATTGTTAGTGATGTGCTCAAGAGGCAATCATAAATAATTCGGTTTTATAGGCTAAAAAGGATATTGATCCATATAAAATTAGGGTTCTAATGGGCCTACAACGTGAAAGCCCATTAGCATGCTCTATAAATATGTGGAGGCGGAGCTGCAGGTGTGCGATGCTACTATGTTGAAAACCCTAGCCGCCACCTCCCCTTGGCCGTATCCCGAAACCCTAGTTGGGCACGCGGTGCTAGCACACCAGCGCACGGTGTTCCATCTCGAACATGTGGACTCCATGGAGGCGCCGTTGCTGTTCTGCTGTGCTGATCGGCGAGAAGCGCAAGGCTATTACTAGGACGCGAGGAGGAGACGTTCAGTTCGTGAAACGATCGAGTGCTTCTTCTTCATCGACACGCATCTATGTTGGACCGGCTGCTCCAACTCTTCTTCCATTGTGCAGCGCATCTAGGGGTAACTATCCATGACTCCCTTACACGCATGTTTTCGATTGAACGCGGTAGAAAATCAAATGTTGTAGCTAGCGTAGCCTACCCGTTCTCCTTCAGCAGCAATATGAGGAAAGGGGGAATACAACAGAAGGCGTTGCCTCGGCTCCTCTTGCTCCCATTCCCAAATTCCCTTTCTCCGATTCCCAACCCCTTCCAATTCTCAGTCTAGAATTGTTCCTCCCAGTCCCTGCTTCCTATTGTCCTCAATTTGTATCCCTAAGTACCAGTATCTTGTGTTGGATTGGCAATGTAACTCTTGACTTTGGTGTTGATCGGTGATTCATGGTGAAGGATCATGACAAATTGGTATCAGAGCCATTTGTTGCCTACTATGGCTCCTAAAAAGAGGTTTAATCCATTCAAAGAAAAAATGACTCAAGCCATGGCGTCGATGGAGGAGTAAAGCGGTACAACGGTGGAGTTGATGAAGTAGATCTGCGAATGGCTTAACACCTCTGAGACCCAACTGAGGTAATGCTGAGGCAGATCCAAAGCGCATGGAGACCTTGGAAACGAAGGCAGCTACCAAAGTTGTGGCCTTTGTCAAGTACTACTCACACCATGACGCTACATGAGCCTTGGAGACATTGTAGGGCCATCGGCTATTGTGAGCTTGGCATCGATCATGTGCAAACATGGTCTAGGAGTAGGTGATGCACGCCAAGTGTTCGATGAAATGGCTAACAAGAATATAGTACCTGTAGCAAAGGCACGCGTAATGGCATCATCAAGTGGGTTCTTGGGTGCACATACGTCATTGCCTGATGCAGTGGGTTCTGAGGAGCAAGCAACTTGACTCGTTGTTTACTTTACCACTACGAGGGTCGTGTCGAAGCTCACTATCATGCTAGTGCCCATGACCACCTCGATTAAGCTGGTGTTGGTCCTCGACATACCTAGCCTTTGGGACCAGGTGACCTAGTCGCCACAACAGCTATCATGGGCAACTCCTACTGCCCTGTGTGTTCTGCCCACTCTACCACCCCCTTCAAATGCGTCGGGTGCCACCCTGTAACAGTCCAGCTATTTATTTTAAAAATTTTAAAAATTTAATTTAATGTAAAATTAAACAATTCCTTTTAAATGCCTGAAGATTCTTGAAAGTTTAAATGCCTATTGTTTTTTGCTTTTAAAAAGGCTTTATTTTTTAAAAGTAATTTAAGTAAAAAATGTAAAAATATAAATAAATAAATTATATTTTGAATTTATATAAAAATCATAATTTAAATAAATTATTTGTGCTTATTTGGCTTTTATCTGAATTTTATGTGATTTTTTGGATTTTAAAATCAATTTTAAGATTAAAAAGTATTTTTAATATAGAAAGTAAAGGCCAAATTAAGATAAAAATAATGATATTAAGTCCATGTTATCTCCAGAATTTTTTTTATAAATTTTTCTAGAATTTGTGAACTTTAATTGCTATTTTCTAGAATTATCTGAATCGTCTCATGTTTGTTTTAAAAGAAAATCATATTATAAAAACCCCACCTCCCTCCCCTTGGCCGACACGTGGCTGGCCAGGATTAAATCCCACCACGCGGGACCATGCTTTCACTCGCGCCTCCCCGGACGGCTAGATCCGCCCCTCTCGGCCACGCGTCACCCATCGGGCCATGTCCCACACCCGCCTCTCCTCCTCTCTCTTCTTCATGCTCACCACCATGCAATTCCCTCCCTCCTCTATGTGTCAGCCAGCCAACGGCTCCAGCCCATCGGTTCACTCTTCCCTCCCTCAATCTTCACCCATCCCGACCCCCACCTGCTGGCCTTCTCTACCCCTTCTTCCTCCCCTACAACCACCACACCGCCATCTCCATCGTCATCTTCACCACCCCACACCTCGCTGGGATTCCCTTCTAACTTCTCCTTTTATTTCCCCGTGTGACCCGTGCTTCTTCCCCCCTCGGATCCCCTCTTTTCGCACCGCCCCATCCCTATCCTCTTCACAATCACCATCGCCTCCCCAATCGTCGGTGAACAATTCACGTGTCAGGCCTCCCTCTCAGCACTATAAAGCTCCCCTCATTAGCTCCTCACCTTGCATCACTCCTTCCTACCCCCATTTTCCCCTCTCGGCATCCATGCCGACCTCGCGCCATGCTTCTCCCTTTTGTCTGCCCTGCGAACCTCTTTGTTGTTCAATGTGTGCACTAGCTGAATCTAGAATAGTGTGATTTACATAGAGCATCTAGGAGTTGTTGCTCCAAGGTCTGACAGAGATGGTATCAGAGCCATGATGACTCTAGGACGTGGCCGTAGGCATAATAGGATGGTTAGACCCTAAGGACTTATTATAAATAACTAGTAATTTCATAAAGTTTTGCTTTTTCTTACCTCTCAATTTTTGCTTATCCTTATCTCTCAATCCTTCCTCATCTTTATGTCATTATTAGAAAATCTATTTCTAAATCTTCCCTTGTTCAAAACAACTATAGATGAACAAAAATTGGAATTCATCGACTCTGCTGCTACTTCAATCTTTGCCTTGAGGGATCATGCTTTGAACCTCGAGAGTTGTGAAGGATCACACCAAGACAACCCTTACCCCTTTAGGTTAAGTTGTTAAGCTAGCTAGTAGATGATGTTACGAGCTGTCAGTTTTTTTCTTTTGTTGATAGTTGTAACAAAGGTTTTTTTTTCTTTATTTGTTTAATAAAGGTTTTACTAAGTTACGAGCTAGTAGAGTTTCTTTATTTGCTTAATAAAGGTTTTTTTTCTTGCTGTCAGTTAACTATAGAAGGATCACACCAAGCAAGTTTTTTTCTTTATTTGCTTAATAAAGGTTTTACTAAGTTAGAGTTTTGGGTTGGGTTGTACAAAATGTCCCCTGTTCTCCTTTGCCTTGAGTCTCTTCTCTCTAATCCTTGAAAGCATCAAGCAGATGGTGAACACCAGAGTTAACGGTAATGGCAACAACAACCACAATAGAACTAATGGAGGAAAAATAATGCACCCCTTCCTCTGCCACCTCCTACCAATAGACCTGATTGAGCTCAAATGATGGCCAACCAGAATTAGCTCATTCAACTACTAGTGCAGGCGACGAGCAACCCTTCACAACCTGCTCCGCTAATACTGCTCCAAGCTACACAATCATGACTATCAGAATTTATGAGGATGCGTCCCCGACCTTCTCTAGCAGCATTGACCCCATGGATGCGGATGATTGGCTCAGAGCCATACGAAAGAAACTAGATATTATCCAATGCAGTGACCGAGAAAGAATCCTGTTTGCTTCTCATCAGCTAAATAGACCAGCTTTAGAATGGTGGGACACCTACGTCGCCACTCATGCCAATGCACAAGCTATAGCCTGGAATGAGTTCATGTACAACTTTTGCAATGCTCATGTTTCCACTGGCACCATCACTCTCAACAAGAGGGAATTCTGAGCTCTACATTAAGGAGGTTGCTCTATGAATGAATACCTACAAAAGTTCAATCAATTGGCATGCTACGCACTAGAAGAAGTTGCCACGATGAAGCCAAACAGAAAAGATTCCTCAAAGGACTCAACGATAACTTGTCGGTTCAACTCCTCTCCAATAGTGACCAGGACGAGTAGGCTGCGTCTTACTGTCGTTTGCCTATGGACAAGCTTGTTGTGCTTCTTCCTCTTTGGTTTTATCTTCCACTGGTTATATTTAAATTTGGCCTATGGGCCATAGATGTAAATTTTGGTTGTCAGACCCATATTTAGTTAATGAATAAATATCATTATGGTTAATATTTATCTTTGTTGTTTACTGTGTACATTAGCTGATCCTGGACTAGTGTGATTTATACAAAGGATCTAGAAGTTGTTGCTCGGGTTCGACGCACTCGAGGGCCACCTCCACCACTACGGCTACCACCAATTCGAGGGGACTGGAGTGGCATAACTGAGGTGAGGTTTTTTTTCAATCTTGGGCATTCTCTATGAACAGTGATAATGGGATGAGGCATCTACCACCCTGTTGACCTAATCAAACAATTGTTGTGAAAAGTATGATGGTTGAGATGGGGATGTGGTTTGAAAATTGCAGAAACAATGCACTACTATTTTTACCACCATGGCTGCCCCTTGCATAAACATGCCCAATAAAGAAGCTACTAGTTGAATATTTAGCTAAAATGCAGAAGCTACTAGTTCTAACAACTTGAAGATGGCAAAGGATTCAGTCGAAGCGAATTTGTCGACCACGCATGAGGATGGTCACAATATTGCTCACATTCTGGATGTTAAGCTCTGTGTTAAGGATAATGGAAATGTCTTGGCCATGGTTTAGTTGAGAGTTGCTAGACATGATGCAAAAGAAGCGACAACTTGGAATTTTGCCGCTGACATGCTCGCTAAGAAGTTTGGATGCAATTTATGGATATAACTTCTCATGTGAATCCTCAAAAAAGTGCATCACAACATGGACAGTCTGCATACAAGCTCAATAATTATGTTAGTGTGCTAGCTTCTAGCATGAAGGAGCAGGGGATTGAGGGGGAATTGATAATGACATGGGATCCTGGTTCGTCTTGAACATTTGGCCTCCTTAGTTTTTATGCACTACCAACAAGGAAAAATCCCAACTTGCACATCACCAGGCCAGCTCAAATTTCCCCATCAATTGTATTGCTTCTTCCTTATCTCACATCCAGAATAGAACTTGTGATGGCATTACCAAGGTAAAATGAAGTAAATCTTTTTTTGACACCAGTAGAGCATAAAGTGGAACCACTGGCGGAATTGCGTAGCATATCTGAAGCTCTTTTCAGTAAGGATGTTGGATTCGAAGTGTAGGAAATGTAGTATTCGGCAAATTCCAGTGGTGCAAGCATTGGAATTTGTATATGTTGCTGTAGGTTCACTTCAAAAGAGTGATGATTTTCTCACATTGAGCATTATCTGCAACATGCTTCCTAAAGATCAGGGCAAGCAAGTTCTAGTTGAGAAAATCATAGACCATATATACTTCTTGCTGAATATCATGCTAGGCCCTAAATCTGCTCACAAGGTGATGAATATTTGGACCTCCACCAAGTGCAAGCAATTTCATACCTCCGCTCCCCTCGCGCCCCCTCCTCCCCTCCCCGCCGCCTCCTCCCCACTCACCCGCCGGCCGCCGCTCCCCTCCTTCCCGGTCCCCAACCCCTCCTCCCCGCTCCGCCGCCTCCCCATCCCCAACGGTGCCACCCCTCTCTACCACGGCGCCACTCCCCTGAGCACCACACATCGTCGCCCCGCTCCGTCTTCCTCGAGCTCAAGGCGTCCAGATCCGTCGGTGATGGGCCTTCCCCGAGTTCCAGGTGACCGAATTCGACGGCAACACGTCTTCCCCAGCTCCTAAGCACCACAGCCCCACCCCGCTCCCTCCTCACCACGGCGCCACCCGCCCCGCGGGTGCCATCCCTCTCTACGACGAGGCTGCTCTTCCCTCTCATTGTTGTCCCGGATTGGCGCGTCTTCCCCGAGCTCTAGGTGTCTCAATCAGCGGCACCGGCCTTCTCGACCTCCAACCGGCTCGCCAGATGAAGTCCTCCGATCTCACTCACAAGCGCGCAGTGGCGTAAATCGCCACACATGCCTACCATCAATCAATGCCAATGATATTAATTTTGATTGTGTTAAATGACTACCATGGCATATGCTATATCTCATCACTTTCGTAGAACAAATTGCTGAATACATTTGACTTTTGTTCATTGAACAGATAAATGCATGCAATGGTTTCTACTGTGATGCATTTTCTCCTAACAAGCTGTACAAGCCTATGATGTGGACTGAAGCTTGGAGTGGTTGGTAAGTTTTTTTGGGTAGAGAAGATCCAATTTCTTGTCAAAATATTGCAGCTACAATTTTCATTGATGTGGTTCACATATTTATCATTCAGATTCTGTTGATTTTTAGTGGTTGTCAGTACATTTTTTAATGCTTCAGAAGTCCTACAGACCTTAAGTTTGCTTCTTTGAAGTGGTGCCCATGATACTTGTCATAACAAGCTTTGTGATTAATTGATTAGTGCTGGTATCCCATTATTCCAGATAGGACCGGCAGTGTTGATGTTTCATTGTTTTGGTACTGAATTCCTGATCCTTTATCTTCCTATATTGAGAGCAGATTATTTGATTGTACCATCTAATATGATAGGATGCTCCATTTTCTTGAAATATTTTGGATCAGTTGTTAATTTTATGAATTTGTTATTTGTGTGTACGAAAAATCCCCATCTCATTGTCTTGCATTGTGTGGTTCACTTGAACTAAGTTTGTACTTCTCTTAATTCATAGATCTACATTCTGCCATTAATATTATGAATGGTTGTTTCTTTTTCAGGGCATGGGGGAAGGGGAGGCATGGAACGGCAGGGCTTTCTGGCGTCGCCGGCGAGGACGAAGGGTGCGGTATTGCGGCGGGGACCATGGTGCTGAGGGAGAGGAGACCGGCCCCAGACGCCTTCTTTGAGTGCGACCCTGACGATGAGGTGGGGATATTTCTTTTTTTGTTAATACTTTCTATGACTTTTGGGCGTTGGCGAGTTGATGCTCTCCTCCTTGCGATTCTTGGGTTTTGGTTTGGGGCAGGAAAATCGAAAAGATACATCATTCTGTGCGGTTCGCTCTTGATTTGACGAATTATTTGCCAATGCCGATTAGGAGTTGATAAAAATGTACTGCAATAAATAAGCCGCTCTATTGTTAAGAATACTTTTTTTTCATGGTATGAATGTTTCGTTCAGATTGGTCGCTTTGTACTTGAGATGTATGCCAAGTTTATCTTTATTTCTGTTCCGTGTCTCCTACTCCCAAAAATGCCTCGGACTTGTGCTTTGCATAATGTTTGCAACAAAGGTTGATGCCTTGATGGAATATTTGTTCCACCTGTGTTTTTCTTGAATACCTGGTGTGGTAAGAAAGTGAGCTGATGAATCACAACTACTCTCCTAAACAGAGGTGTTTAGTCTTATTCTAGAAAGTGGTCTAAGTGAATGAATATTTTCATGGCGCCTTTGACTAAGTGTGTTGTTGAAGTATCTGCTTGGATCAGTTTGTTATGTGCAATTGAAATTCCTACCAACACGGGACAAGAAAGCTGTATGTTGACTAATGAAGATATAGCTACAACAAAGGATTAACTGATATAATTTCTAAAGTGTTATTTATATTTATACAATCTAGACTATCCACAATATCTTTGTTAAAAGTAAATATTAATGTTTGCACATTTAGATTTGTGCAATTGAAATTTCTATCAACACAGGACAAGAAAGCTGTATGGTGACTAATGAACTTGCTAGGAAAGGACTAAGTGTTGGACTAAGTTCATACTTTCATACTTTCCTATATATATTTATACAATGCCATCTGCAGTTTGCAAGGCAAGGATTTGCATTGGGTCTTGTAGTCGTGCTTGAATCAATTCAAGCAATCAGCATTGAAGCAGTTATGAAATTGATACCTAATTTATTAGAATATTCATCTACGATGAAGGGGCCGGTAACTTGCAAAATCCTTATCATTATGATTAGCTGCACTTTCTTCTGTCTGCCTTTGATGTTAACTTTTTTTGTTCATTTTTCTTGTAAGAAGCTAAGGACAATCTTTTGGGCCGTCTGTTTGGATTTTGATCACTTGCTAGGTCTGGACGGGTTTCAGGACAGTGGACACGTGACAAATGTTCTCCCGTTGTCAAGGATTTTGTGAGCGAGATTGTAAAGCTTGGTAGCAAGAAACAATATCTAATCGAGCTGCAGCTGCAGTGATTCTCGATTTGGTCAGAAGGTACATGCCTTAAGCACATACCGAACTGTTTTATAACATGAGATGCTTTTTTGGTCGTATAAACAGCTATATTGTGCATATAATGGAAGACTTACACAAGTTAGTCGAGCGCTTGAAGGTCGTGGTCCATGCTAATTTGGTGTTGAGCATCTAAAACATACTTTTCCCACTTCAATCTGAATAATGTTTCAAAAATAAAATAACCCATCTATTGAATTTTCTAGGCAATTAACTCACATAAAAATTACATCAATATATGAAAACAGTCCACATAGAGAAGTTGTTTTAATATGAAATTGATGTTAGCTGGTTCAATAATTCTAAATCGTTGATTGGATCATCGCCCAAGCTTGCAATTGGCTCGATTGCACAACAAATCGGATGGAGCCTTTACGCGTGTTTGCAGGGTTTATTGAAGCACATGGTTCCCAAGACAAGCTAAAAATAGATAAAGTTGACTTTACAGCTACCATTTAAATCTGCCACTGCAGCATATTGCCATATGCAACCTTTGGTTATGGCAATTGCGGCTCCATTTGGTATTTAGGAATCATGACCATAAACGGTCTTACTTTGATTCTGCTGATTGGGCTTTAGGAAAGGTAATACTTAAATATCTATAAATATTCAATTACTGTCGAAGAAGAATTGCAATTCTAACTTTTTTTTGTTACTTGCCACAGGAAGGTGGAAACCCCAGCAAGCCTAAAGGGCCTCTTGAAGCACTTCGTCCAAAACTTCAGGTACCAACTTTATCACTCGTCAGATGCTGATATTGGCGTTCTTCCCAGATATAAATATTCTGATCCCAATGAAGATGTACAAAAAGGAACAGATGAGGGGGTTATGATCCCTATCCTGAATAATAGTGGAATATCAATAAATGAACGTATTCTCCTTTGTGAGGATGCTGTAAGCATTTTGTTTTGTGCTTTCTAATTTCTTTAGTTGAAGTTTCTTTGTTTCCATATGAAATTCTTTATATTATATTCTGATTTTCCTATATCTTAGGGTATTTCATAATTGTTCTTTCCTATTCGTGCTATTCTTCATTTTCTTTGTAGAAACATGAAATATTGATGCTTCTCATTTGTGCAGCTTCTTTACTTGGCATTTATAACCCCTATTGTGTACGACTTCTACAACTATGAAATGAAGACACCACAATTCGTTCATCTTTTTGTCAAGTTCTCACAGATTTGTTAGCCTGCTACCTCGCTTAGTAAAGTTTTAATTTCAGACTATTTCATCACTACTTGTTATTAAGTGTTAGGATCCTCGCATTTCTTTTTATTCAAAACTTGGCACTTTTGGTGCATCGTAGTATAATAAATGGGAAGCCTCATTGCAATCTTCAGAAGGTCTTTTGCATAACTGGAAATCCACTTAATGCTTGCATCTTATGCATCACAGAACAATCCAACTGGCAAGTCATTAGAACATCTAGCAACTGGAGCATGATTTGTGTCAAGAGATTGCAAGTGCCAAGGGACCCCAGCTGATTGACATCGGATTGGGGCAAGCCAATTTCAACAAGGGAGGAATGTTATGGACGTGGACCCTTAGAGCTGGGATGTTGGGCTAGACAAGCTATTGGGCTGGCTCCATGGCCCATTCGGCTGAGAAGGGTATCACTACATAAGAAGCAACAGCAGCATGAGGAAAGGGGGGAACAGAACTGAAGGCATTGCCCGCTCCTCTTCCTGCCTACAACTCCCATTCCTTAAATTCCCTTTCTTCGATTCCCAACCCCCTTCTTCCAATTCTCAGTCTAGAATTGCTCCTCCTAGTCCCTACTTCCTATTCTCCTCAATTTGTATCCTTAAGTACCTGTATCTTGTGTTGGATTGGCAATCTAGCTCTTGACTTTGGTGTTGATCGGTGATTCATGGTGAAGGACCGTGACATGGAGGCCCAAGAACCAGAGGAGTCCGATCACCAGCCTCATCGATGACCTCGTTGTTGATAGGGAATAAACTATCGGATGAAAAATTTTACCGCCCCTCACCGGTATGGCCGGTACTGGCGGTTACCGAAAGTTTTGAAAAATTTCAACCAAAAAACTTGAAATTTAAATTTGAATGTTGTGATTTTTTGAGAAAAATTATGGATACTTGTGGAGATAAACTAGATAGTTATATATACACGAAATAGAAATGAAAATGAAGTTAACATGTGATGCATTTTATTTCAAATGTGGGCTCCACAACCAAAAAAACCCAATTTGTTTTCCTTACTGGCTCTCACCGGTATGACCAGTTTTCACTGGTAACCATCGAAGTTTCAGCGAAATGTTATTCCCTAGCTGTTTCAAGTGCGTCTATAGGAGTTGGCACGACCTCATCTCCCACCCAAACCACCACAAGAAGCTCCCTCGAACCCTGGCTGGTTTCTTCTATGAAAGCCTCAAAGGCGAGCGCTTCCTCGTGTCAGCTCTCCATTTCACCAATGTCTCGGGGAAAGGTTACCCTTTGATCTTCCCCTCTTTTGCCTTCATGCCGAAAGTACGAAGACAATCATACTTTTGGACTACTGCAACACAGCCTGCTCCTCTGTCGCTACGGGTGATGGGAATAGTCTCACATCGGTTGTGGAAAGAAAAAGATACAATTTATAAGTGTGAGAAAGACATCACTCAGTAGACTAATTTTTGGGGGAGAATGCCCAATATCATTTATAAAAATGTGTCTTTAGGGTTTGCATGTGGTAGCCTATGGGCTTAGTTGTGTTTAGTCAGTTGGATCTGGAGCCCGAGAGAGTAAACCCGGTTGAACCTCGGCATGTTGTTAGGGTCTGATTTAACAATTGGTATCAAAACTCAGGTGTCTAACATCTCCTTAGACTTCATGGTTGTAAAAGTGTACAACCGATATGTGAGGGAAAGAATGTTATGACTAGTCCCACATCGGTTGTGGGAAGAAACAAGTACAACTTATAATTGCGAGGGACACCTCACTCATTAGACTAATCTTTTGGGGAGAATGCCCGATACCACTTATAAAGTTGTTGCTTTAAGGTTTGTATGTAGTAGCCTGTGGGGTTAGTTGTGTTCATTCCGTTTGGACCTATTGCCTAGAGAGTAAACCCAGTTGGACCTCAGCATGAGGCTAGAGTTCAATCTAACAATCGATATTAGGGTCTAGGTACCTAACATCTCCTTAGACTTCATGGTTGTGGAAGTGCACAACTGATATGTAAGAGAGAGAATATTGGAAATAATCTCACATCGGTTATGGAAAGGAAAAAAACACAATTTATAAGTGTGAGGGAGATTTTACTCATTAGACTAGTCTTTTAGGGGAGAATACCTAAAATCACTTATAAAGCTATTGATTTAGGGTTTGCATATGGTAGCCTATGGATTTAGTTGTGTTCAGTTCGTTTGGACCTAAGGCTCGAGAAGTAAACCCGATTGGATCTCAACATGCGGCTAGGGTCCATCTAACAGCGGGGACGTCTCCACTCGGGATGATTTCCACTATGTCATGTGCAATCTCGCCACGGAGGAGTGGTCGCATTGCCGGATTTCAGCCAGGCTGCCAAGATGTGCACTGCACGTCAACTTCCATGTGTTTTGAGTTCGTGGAGAACGATGAAAATGACCAGGCTGCCCCTTTGTTACCGGAGTGGAGGTGCACTCGTCTAAAACCGGAGGAGGATGGGTTCACAAGGACAGTGGATGGAACGATGATATTAGGCTCGTTGATTGTCGGTCGGCGACTGTCTTTCTTAACGGCTGTCAGCATTTCCTCACCCTTGAGCCTGCTCTAGCGGCAGTGGACACGGAGGGGAAGACATGGGGGAACATCCCTGTCCTGTAATACCCGTGAGGAAGGCAAAAGAAGAAAAGCAAAGAATGAAATAAACTCATAGTTTACAGTGGAAGAAATTGCTGTCACAACCTTAGAATTTTATTTCAGGCAGGGTATTACATTCACAGAGATATCTGACCGTCCGGGGGCCAGTCGGCACCTCTCATAACCATAGGGTCATCATTCGGCATTAAACAAACCTGTTTTATATTTGAAACACTGTAGCACAACCCCCAGCTGTCACAAATGGCTTAAAGCCACCGCATAAGTCAGCACAGCACATATAAGAAAGCTCTAGACGGCACAACAAACACAAAGAGGTGGCAAGGCCAAAACCAGCCAGGCAACAAGAAGTAAAACCGAACTTGATCACCACCACTGCCCACAAAACCAAAGCCAACCGAGAGCAAGCTGAACTCATCCAAGTCCAAACCCACCGCAGGGAGGTAGTGAGGGGGACAAGGCCAGGAGGAGAGGAGACTACATGGAGTTGGGGAGGACGAGCACCACTATCTCCACGGTCGTTGTCCTCACCCTACCGTTTCAACCTGAACCGAGTGAGTCCCCCACAGACATACCATAGCACATTTATGACACGCTTAGCACAACACGGCACAAGCGTCCTACCATGTGAACTGAACCCGATAGATGACACCTCCAACCATAGTAGTAGCATCACATAGCCTCACGGCGCAATCGGGAGCAGAGGGGAAGGAGTATACCTAGCTAAGACTAGTGGGGACGGTGTGCCGTCACCGATAAGCATACGCACACGACAGCCACCTGTGCTCCCTCGGCGCACGGGAAGACTGCGAGCCCACCGTAGCAAACCCTGTTGCACGCCACTCACACCATCCTTCTGATCACCGAGAAAACAACACATCAAATCCACAAATCAAAAGACTCAAAATGGATCTAGAGTATAAGGAAATAAATTAGTGAAGGGGGATAATAGAGAAGAGTAAGGGGGAGGAGCTGGCCAGGTTGGAGAGGTGACGCGCGGGTGCCATGGGGGCTAAAGGCGGAGCCATGCCGTGGGGCGGCGGCGCGGATGGCTGGAGTTAGGGCCAGCCATAGATGGGGCCAGATCCGGGCCTTAGGCCACGGATTTGGCGGTTGAGTGGTGCGCAGGCGACGGGGGACACCGGGGCCAGAGGCGATGGCAAGGGGAGGACCGTGGGGCCGTGCTAGAGCCGGCGCCGGGCCAGGCAGTACCACACTAAGGGATTGGCGGCGCTAGCCGTGGGAGGCGCATGGTGCAGTGTAACATCCTGATTTTTGGGGATTTTTAAAATCTTGAATTTAAAAATAAATTTTTGGAATTTTTTGAATTTTAATCAAGCTTAAACTAAATTTTCAAAATTTTAAATAATTTAATGTGATTAAATTAAACATCAACATTAGCTGAAAATACTTTAATTGAGTTCCTTGTGTCACAAGAAATTTTCTGATATTTTCTGGAATTAAATTAAGCTTCAAATGAATTTTAAAATTTTAAAATGATTTAATCTGAGTAAAATAAACATTAACATAAGTGAAAAATATTTTAGTTGAGTTCTCCTGGTCTCAAGAGATTTTCTGGTATTTTTGGTGAATTTTTGGGATTTATTTGCTATTTTCTAGAGTTTCTGAAGTTTAATTGAATTTTCTGGATTAAAGAAAATCGGGAATTTCCCTCAGCCGTTGGATCTCCTCCCGCGACACGCGTCGCCCATCCCCGGCCCCTCTCCTCGTCGCCTCCCTCGGCCCGGCCCGCTCTCGCCGCCGCCTCACTCCCCGCTGCGCGATCTTGCCCCCAGCCACGCCGGAGCATCCCCATCGCCGATCCCGTGCCCGCCCGCGCGTCGCCCCACCTCCGCACGCGCGCGCGCCGCAGCCGCCCGCCCGCCAGGTGTCGGCCAACCGCCCCGCTCGGCCGCTCCCCGCCGTGTGAAATCACCGAGCATTGTCTATAACTGGGGACATGGCTATTTGAATAGTTTTACACTCACAGAGGTGGCACAACTATACCCATACGATGTGATTAGACTCGCGCTAAGGAAATCACAACAAGGCCTTTACAATGCTCTACCTCAACTCAATCCTACCCGCTAGGGTTTCGTATCAACCCCTTGCGCCACATGAAAATCAGCAATTATGTTCATCACAATGGCAAGATCGGAATTGAAGTATCACAAATTAATCAGCCAGGTTTATCCCATACTAGACATGTGATTTGCACGATAAATCTTAGATCAATGGCGCACAAAGTTAAGTCCTTAAGTCTACCTGGGCGAGACTGCCATATCCAACGAAGTAAACCTGTACTTGCCCCTTCACTTTACGATCACTCGTCCGAGTGAAAACCAAGTTTGTATAACCACGCCAATGACACACCAATGTCATAGCACAAATTTTAATAATTATGGCACCAACCACAGTTCCATATCTCATTAAGTCAAATTAATTAATCATATACGATGATAAACCTTTTCGTAAATTAAGCAGACTAAGCATTCTATCGTACAACCCATGTGACATCTAGCATAGCATCACTAGTAAGTTTTCCAACCTATGGTGACAATGGCATCATGGCATACAAAATAACAAGGGGGAAGATTAACCAAGTGGGTTATAACTACCAAGTACAATGGTTTGTATTAAAAATAGCAATGCTGTAGGATCGGAATGGCAACAGAGGGTGGGGGGGTGAATGGTGCCTCTTTAAAATTTGGCCCCGAAGTATTCACAAAAATCTCGACTCTCCAATAGCTACAAAAGCTACGAAGAGGATGATTCAAACTCTCTAGAAAACACAATTAGCATCACACAAGATTTTAACAAACTTAGCAGAAACCCGAAATCTGATAGCTAGACTGATGCTCATTGCACACAAAAAGGAATTCTGCAGCAGCTACAAAAGAGGGAGCAAGAGAATACTGCACTAACTGCTGAAAATACAGAGAGAAGTACTGCTGAAAACAGATCACAGAGATTAGCTTGATAGACATGCAGAAAACAACAAATTTCAAACTGAGAGCAATCTGCAATATTCAACTGAAAACATCAAACTTAAAGCTATCCAAGAGCTGAGACAAGAAGCAAGGAGAGAACAGCAAACCAATGCTGAAATCTGCACTCCTACAAGCTGATAACTGACAATAAACTGACTGGGCACAAACAGCAAACAGTGATTACAGCTGAGAACCGAACAGCAGTGAAAATGGCAAGATACTGAAGATTTTCATAGGCTAAAGAGAAGGAACTTCAAACTAAATAGCAGCTGCAAGGATTAGAAGACTGAGCCAAACTAAAGTAATCAAAAGAGAGTGCAAACTGAAAATTCATAGCTGGCCGAACATGTTTTCAAAGAATCAGCCGAAACCTGAAAATTCAGACTACCTGCTGACAGCAAGAAAGAAATGCACTAAGTGCAGTTGGCACAGTGGACTGCAAAACTAAAGATCAAACACTACTGCAGCACTGCTCCATTTCTTTGCTGCACCCGAACAGAAAATGAACCCAGAATATACTGCAGACCGAACAGCAAGCTACTCCTGTGCAGTCGGCTGGCAGTTGACAACATTTCGGCTGGAAGAGGATACACTGCAGCAGGCTACGACAGGGAGAAAGTTGCAGGCCGAAGCAAACTGAAGATTGAACTCACAAGCTACAGCAACAAGCAAAATCACAGCAGCACAACACACCAAACAGCCATGCAACAGCTCAGCCGAGAGCAGTTTACAGACCAAAGGAGCAGGACCGAAAAACAACTGATGCCTGAGACTGCAGAGCAGAAATTTCAGCAATTAACCCAAAAACTGAGAAATTGACAAGTAATTGTTGGTCACTTTTGGGTCAAATAATCTGGACTATGAAATCAAAAACCCCAAGACCTTAGGGAACAAGAGGAATTATCAAGAAAGCAAGAAATCAAGATTTTGACAAACAGTCTGGAAACTTGAGCTGACTTTCATTTTTCTTTCCATTATCTAATCCTTTGGCCAAGAAATTTTGCAATCAGCTTAGCAATGATCCTAGGACTTGAGAGCACAAATCTTGAGCCAAATCTTAAAGAGAAATCACAAGAATTAAATGTGCTCTGCCATGAAACCCTCGGATCAATAAAACACCCTCAAAAACTCAGAAGGCAGCAAGAAAGGAACAAGATCCGAATATGCAAATCCGGACTCCCTGTGTATTCTGCACTAGTCCCAGGATTATGCTAGTACACACAGTCCAACATAGATGTCATCACAACCATATACACGATAAAATAAAGGTAAAGCTCAAATATCAATAAATCTCAAAAGGTACGACCTTATGGTCAAGCTTACAATAGATTAGCTCGAAGGGCTTAACCAAAAATATCGTAGCGGCCAATCGTCAAGCCCACAGGCTATCGAGTAGAGAACGAAACCTAATCCGTGAAGTCGTCGAAGTACTCTCCTTCTGGAACCTCCTACTGGTGATACTCCTCTTCCTCAACTGAGCAATATTGGGCATAAAGCCGTGAGTACATTGGCACTCAACAAGTCGTTTGTAACAAATGAATGCAATATAGTATGCAAGGCTTACCAAACGATGGCTGAAAGGTTAATTTGCATAAAAGACATTTAAAGGTAAATACAGTAAATAGATTGAAAGCGAACTTTAAATAAAATGATAATAAATGATAATCAAAGAAATTGATATAACCACTTGCGGACATCCCATCCACAAGCTAAACCAACCACTATGGACCTCCCATCCATAAGCTAAACCAACAATGGATTAACCATCCACTATCTAACGACAATTCACAAGTTTTCAGAAATAACTACCCCTCGTGTGAAATCACCGAGCATTGTCCATGACCGAGGACGCGGCTATTCGAATAGTTTTACACTCTACAGAGGTTGCACAACTGTACCCACACGATGTGATTAGCCTCGGCCTAAGGTAATCACAACAAGGCCTTTACAAACTTCAGTTACAACTTAATCCGCCCGCTAGGGTTTCGCATCACACCCCCCTTGCGTCACATGGAAATCAGCAACCATGTTCATCTCAATGGCAAGATTAAGGTTGAAACATTCCAAATTTGTCAGCCAGGTCCGTCCCATACAAAGCTCAGATCAATGGCGCACAAAGTTAAGTCCTTAACATTACCCGGCGAGGCTACCACATCCCCCGAAGTGCACATGCACTTCCCACTTTACTGCACGATCACTCGCCCGAGTGCAAAACCAAGTTTGTATCTCCCCACCAATGACACACCAATGCCACGGTACAAATTTTAATAAACGTGACACCGACCATAGTTCCATATATCATTAAGTCAAATTAATAATTAATATGTGATGATGAGACCATTTGTAAATATAAGCAAGCTAAGCAACTCTAACGTACAACCCATGTGACAAATATTCTACATCACTAGTATATTACCCAATCTAAGGTGACAATGGCATAAGGGTGTTCCAAGTTGTCAAGGAGGAGTAATCAATCTGGGATAATAACTACCAGTACAAGGGTTTAAATAAAAATAGCGATGCAATATAATTTAAAATAAAATAAATAAATAATAGATTGCAAACTGGGTTCAACATGATCAAAGGACACGACTTGCCTTGGTTATGCTCAGCGAGGTACTCCTGGTCTTCGGGCGTAGAACTTGCTCCTCCGGAATCCGAATCTAACGAGAGAGAAAACGATCGAAATAAAGAAAACACATAAAATGATAAGCAAATGAACTTCAAAAATCATGAAATCAGAACCAAAAGCTAGAGCTCAATTTTAGATGAATTTAGAAAAAAGAACGGGGTCAATCGGAGCTAGGACGGAGGAGAATGGGCTCTCGAAAAATAAACCCTAAAATTTAATCGGGAAATTGAAAAAGGTTAATGTGCTGTGGACTGGGCGCACGGGGAACTCGGTCCACGGTGGATGCGGCGCACGGAATAGTGCACGTGGGAGAGGGCGCTGACGCGGCGGGGCTGTGCTGACGTGGCAGCTGCTGATGCTGCCACGTGGCTAGGGCTGACGTGGCTGCCACGTGGCTCAGGGGGCGAGGTTTAGCTGATGTGGCATGACATGGTGTGACACGTGGGCATAGGGCTGACGTGGCATGCCACGTGGGTAGGGCTGAGCTGGCGGGCTCGGGCATGGTGCGAGATCCGACGGTCGGATGAGGGCCACGTGGCACGATCCGAGCGGTGGGTTTTTGGATCTGGAACGGACGGCTGAGATGCGAGGCGCGGGGGACGGATCGGCGACGCGTGTTTCGGCTCGTCTCGCGAAGCGTCACGGCCGGACGCGAGGCGCGGGTGCGGCGGTGCGGTTCGCGGACCGAGGCGGGACGCGTCCGGCGCGGGTGCGGGGTGCGAGGGCGCTTCCGGTGCGGCGGTTCGGCGTCGCGTGCGGAGGGAGGCGACGGAGGCCGGCGCGGTGCTTACCAGCGAGGACGGCAGCGACGGTGGGGACGGCGGTGAGGTCCGAGAAGAACGGTGACACTCGGGAGGCGACGGCGTGGTGTGGTCCGGCGGCGGAGAACAGTGGTGAGACCTCGCGGGGCGGCGAGTTCGGTGGGGCGAAGTCCGACGAGCACGGTGGCGCCCAGCAAGAGCGGAGATGGAGACGGCGGCGAGGTGAGGCGGCGGCGAGTTGAGCGCAAGAACCGAGATGGTAGGCATGCGAACCGAGGTGGCATCGCGATTAAAAACACGCGACCCGAGGGCGAGTTCGCGAAGGAGACGGCCTGGGCGAGAGTACGCCTCGGAGACGACGACCGGGGTCGCGACGCGTGGCACACGGATGAGATCGGACGGCTGCGAGCAAGCGGCGCTAGGGTTAGGGTTAGGGCGTGCGCGTGGAGCGAGTGCGCGCGGTGAGAGCGAGCGGATGCCGCCATGTGGCGCGGATCCGGATCGGTCGGCGGGCGCGGGGTGAGCTGAGGGCGGCGGGGAGAGCGGGGCGAGGAGATGGCGACGCGTGGGCATGGGAGGGGATCGATTGGCTGCGGAGGCACGCGCGAGGCGGATTGGGGTGGCGGCCAGCTGGCGCGCGGGCGCGGGGGACGGATCGGATTGAAGTGGGGCGGTGCGGTGAGAGCGGATTGGCGACAGCTGGCGGGCGCGGGTGGTTGGACGGCGCGGCGGGCTGGATGGGCCGAGGAAGGGGACGCGCGGTGCGGCGGGGAGAGCGGGGCAAGGAGAGGAGTGGGCTGGGCTGGGTCTGGCCCGCTACGGTTTGGGGAGGGGATTTTAGAGTTTTTCTTTTAAATAAATTCAGAATAAAATGCTAGAAACTCCAAAAAATAGCAAATAACTCTAAAAAATTCACCAAAAATCCCCGAAAAATCCCTAAGACACAAGGAACCCAAATAAAATATTTTCAGCTTATGTTAAAGTTTATCTTAATCATATTAAATCATTTTAAATTTCTAAAAATTCATTTAATCTTGATTTAGATTCAGAAAAATTCCAAAATTTAATTTTTAAATTCCAGGTTTTAAAAAGCTCTGAATATCAGGATGTTACAACAAGGCACTGAAGATGAAATCATCTCAGACATGAAATTTCTTATATTGCTTAGAGATGAATGATTACAAATGGATGTTCTACATCCAGCTCAACTCATCTCTTCCTTTCTCATCAACTCACATCATAAGAAGTACACAAGTGCTGCTATTACCAGCAGACACACACGTAGAACACACACACTTCTTCATGCCCAAACCAACTGAGCTACACTCCCCAACCAAAATGAGCAGCTCACTCTCAATTTCTCCTCTCCAACCCTATTCTCACTACATGGTTGAGGGAAGAACACACGCAAGAGCAAGGGAACAAAAGCTCAAGAACACACCCAAAAAGCAACCAGAGCCCCTGCTCACTACATGATTCACCTGCTAGGTTCAAAAGCACTCACACGAGAGCAACACACACAACCTCAACTAAGCTCTCTCCTGCGCACTAGACCAACAGAGAGCACTCAACCTAAGCATGCGCAGCCCCCAGGCCAGCACCTACGCCTCCCTCTTGTCTCTCTGCTGCAGACGAGGAGACCAAGAAAAATTCCCCTTTTTCTGTTGCCATACAGATTACACGGCCTCATTTTTCTCCCAGGCCGAAAGCAACATTAAATGCTGGTTTTTAGGACTGGTCCAAAAGGAATGAGAACATCTGCACTTCCTCTACTCACACCAACTGAAAACAATATACTCCAGCATTTTTGGACTGGTCCGAACGGATGAGCACCAGCAGCTACACCTTTCCTTGCCGCCCAACAGCTCCTCTTCAGACCAACCGAACAACAGCACTTCCTTCTCTGTGCGCTTCCTACTCGCATGATCGCACCCGCCTTCGATCGCGGACTTCAACTCCTCCCGAGTCTAGTCTGTTTACGCTGTCACACACATCGCAACCGACATCCAACCGTCTGGACCTCCGACTTCTCCCTGAGTCTAGTCCCGGTCCTCTCGTTGTTGTCTATCGTGTCCACCACCGGTAGCTCCAGTTCCGGTTCCTCGTCTCCCGACTTGCAACCACTTCAGCAGCCTCGATCATCTTCGACATCACCGACCGTTTGGACCTCAACACCTCCTGTGCCTAGTCCTGGTCCTCCTCGCCGCACCATGACCTAGCTCCAAAGCCCTGCAGCCACACAGACAAGCAAACCATCACATAGCACCGCACGAAACAGCATAATCAACATTAGCATAGGTAAAAGGTACTCAACCCTAAAATACCCAAAACAAACTCAAACTCACTAAACCAACCGTCAATTACTCATCACAAACATGGGGCTACCTCCACATGGTCTCTCAATCTCCCCCTTGATGAGTATATTGACAAACACAGAAAAAGCATAAGATTGAGTTTGTTTGAAAGTCATACATGGTCTAAGAGAAAGAAAATGATGCTAATGACCATGTCGACGCAAGGAGCAAAAGAAATAGCAAGTTTTCCTCAAACGCTGACATGGCTAGGGCTGACGTGGCACGGCTTGGTTGCGGCGGCGGTGGAGGATCCGATGGCTGAGATGGCAACGTGTGGCGGGATCTGGGCCGTTGGCGCAGATCTGGATCTGCGGCCACGATGGAACGGTTAGCCGATGGATCGCTGACGCGTGGCGGGGCGTGGTGTGCGAAGCAATGTGGACGCGGCACGGCTCGGGCGTGGGCGCGGTGCAGAGCGGGGCTAGGGGACCGAGGGGCGGCGAGTTAGCGCGGAGGGGAACGGAGGCGGCGAGGGCGGCTTACCGGCGGTGGCAGTCGGCGAGAGGAGGCGGGACAGTGTGGTCCGGTGGTGGCGCTCCGACGGCGGCGGGGACAGGGTGCACGGCGGAGAGGGATGGCAGCGGGTTTGTGGCACACGAACCGAGGTGGCGGGCAGATGAACCAATGCGGCGATGGGGTTTTTTATCACGTGAGCCGAGGCGAGTCTGGAGGGGAGACGGTGCGAGCAAAACTCGGTCAGGACACGTGGATGGTCGAGATGGAGGCAGGGAAATCGGATGGCTGCGGCAGATTTTACGGGTGAACAGTGCACGAGTGCGCGGATGGAGGCCACATGTGTGGGGGCGTGATCCGATGGGCGAGGGCGAGCGTGGGAGCAGCGGGTTAGGGTAAGTGCGGGCGTGACGCGGCGGCGCGGATTTTCGCCACGTGGCGGAGGTGGAGGGATCGGGCGGATGAGCGGAGGCGGATGCGCAGTGTGGTGAGGGAGTGAGGGCGGCGGGGTGTGGGCCGGGCCGAGGGGAGGTGGGCCGGGCTGAGGGGAGGTGGATGGGTGACATGCGGGGGGGGGGGGGGGGAAGGATCGGATGGCGAGGAGCAGCCCGAAGGTTTTAGGAAGGGGTTTTTTCCGAATTTCTTTTTTCTTAATTTCGAATAAAATCCAAAAAGCTCTAGAAAATAGCAAATAAATCCCAAAAATACCAAAAAAATTCTTGAGACCTGAGGAACTCAAATAAAATATTTTTAGCTCATGTTAATGTTTATTTTAATCATATTTAATCATTTTATTTTCTAAAAATTTATTTTAAAGTTTATTAATTTGCAGAAAATTCTAGAAATTTATTTTTAAAATAAGGACTTTAAAAACCTTAGAAAAACAGGATGTTACAAACCTTACCCCCTTAAACGGGATCTCGGCCCCGAGATCTAGGCTAACTAAGAGAATAGGTTCGGAAACTCGGCTTTGAGGTCCTCGCGCTCCCAGGTGGCTTCCTCCTCTGAATGGTTGCTCCACTGAACCTTGCAAAAACAGATAACTTTATTCCGGGTCACACGCTCTGACACTTCCAAAATCTTGATCGGGTGCTCTTTATAAGACAGATCCTCCTGAATATCAACAGCCTCAACTGGCACAACTTTCTCTGGCACTCTCAGACACTTCTTCAGCTGAGACACATGGAAGACGTCATGTACCCCTCTGAAGGACACATGTAGCTCCAACTGATATGCAACCTCTCCCCTGCGTTTCAAAATTTTGAACGGTCCAACATATCTTGGTGCTAATTTTTCTTTTAACTGAAACATCTTCACACCTTTGAAGGGTGTGATTCTAAGATACACAAAATTATCTGGCTCAAAACTCAGCTCTCGACGTCTGGTATCTGTATAACTCTTCTACCTGGCTTATGCCGTTTTCAATCTTTCCTGAATCAAACGGACCTTGTCCTCAGATTATTTTAAACAATCTAGACCAAACACCTGGCCTTCCCCTGTCTCTTTCCAATTGAGAGGGGTCCTGCATTTTCTGCCATAAAGTGCCTCAAACGGTGACATCTGTAAACTAGTCGGATAACTGTTGTTGTATGAAAACTCTGCAAAAGGCAAACAACTGTCCCACTTGGCTCCATGATCCAATACACATGCCCTCAGCATGTCCTCGAGTATCTGATTTACTCGCTCAGTCTGACCATCTGTCTGGGTGGTATGCTGTACTAAAATTCAGGTGAGTTCCCATTGCCTCATGGAAACTTTCCCAAAAACGAGAGGTGAACTGCGATCCACGATCTGACACTATTTTCTTTGGCACTCCATGTAGACTGACAATCCTCGACATATACAGCTCTGCTAGTCTGTTACTAGTGTAAGTTGTTTTGACTAGAATGAAATGAGCAACCTTGGTCAAACGGTCCATAATAACTCATATCGAATCATAACTCTCTTTGGTCTTTGGCAATTCTGTAATAAAGTTTATACCAATCTCTTCCCACTTCCACTCAGGGATTTTTAATGGCTGTAGCAAATCTTCTAGCCTCTAATGCTCGGCTTTTACTCTCTGGCATACATCACAAAGTGCTACATACTCAGCGATCTCACTCTTTATGCTTGGCCACCAATACATGTCTTTAATATCCTAGTACATCTTGATACTGCCGGGGTGAATCGAATACAAGGACTCATGAGATTCCTTTAGCAATAGATCCTTTAGCTCTTTCTTATTGGGCACACACAAATGCTGCTTGAACCACAGGGTTCCTTGCATCCTCTGAGAATCCTGACTCTTTTCCTTTACTCATGTTGACTCTGATACGCTGAAAAGCCTCATCCTCTGACTGAGCCCGACGAATTTGACCATCCAAAGGTGGCTGCAACTCCATTGTTGCCAGAAAACCTTCCTCAATGTAACATCCTATTTTTCTGAGATTTTTAAAGCCTGGAATTTAAAAATGAATTTTTGGAATTTTTGAATTTAATTGAAGCTTCAAATGAATTTTTAAAGTTTTAAATGAATTAATATGAATAAAATAAACATTAACATAAGCTGAAAATATTTTATTTGTGTTCTTCAGGTCTCAAGGAATTTTTTTGGTATTTTTGGTGAATTTTTGGGATTTATTTGCTATTTTCTAGAGCTTTTAGAAATTTATTTGAATTTCTGGAAAATGTTTAATCGGGGAAAAACTCTCAGCCGCCCGATCTTCTTCCCTCCGCGTGGCACCATCCCGGCCGCCCACGAGTCGGCCTCCCGCCCCTCTCCCGCGCACCCCGCTCGCCGCGCCCTCGCCCGCTCGATCCGCGATCATGCCACGTGTCGCGCATCAGCGCCCGCGCCCATGCGCGGTGCCCTAACCCTAACGCCGCGCCCGCTCGCTTCGCTCCGAGCCGTCCGCCTTGCCACGCGTCTCCATCCGCGCCGCTCGCCGCGCCGTCCGCGCCGCACCCCGTCCGGACTCCACCGCAGCCGTCCGATCCGCCCGCCCGTGCCACGCGTCGCCCCGCTAGTACCCTGTCCCCGATCGGGACTCATCTTCCCCACGCCGTCTCCCTC
Organism: Melocanna baccifera; assembly: GCA_036346265.1. NCBI lineage: Eukaryota > Viridiplantae > Streptophyta > Magnoliopsida > Poales > Poaceae > Melocanna > Melocanna baccifera. The sequence continues at coordinate 21,007,481 of CM070682.1, read as the reverse complement.
CTGGCCATCCTCGGTTCGCGTGCATAAATGCGCCGCCGCCTCGGTTCGTGCGCTTGAAGCACCGCCGCCCTCGCCATCGTCTCCTCTCCCGTGCGCTAACGCCTCTCAGCTCGAGCCGCCGCCGCCGTCGCCACCGACGTGCCTCGCCGCTGTCGCCGTCCCGGAGTCCCCAGCGCCGGATTCCGCGCTCGCCGCTCCGCCGCTCGGATCGTCGCTGGAGGTCGCCGCCGTCGTCGCGTGCCACCGGTAAGAACCCCGCCGCCCGCTGGACCCTCCGCCGCGCGTGATGGTCGCCGGAGACAACCCGCCGCCGTCGCACCGCCTCGCCGGAGAGACCGAACCCCCGCCCCCTCGCGAACCCGCAGTGGCGCCCCTCGGGCGCGTGCCGCGCGGGCGCGCCCGCCCTCGGTCCTCGCGCGCGCGCTCCACGCTCGCGCTCGCGCCGCGTCGCGACGCCAGCGCAACGCGCCGCCACGCGTCGGCCATCGGTGGCTTCCGCCCCGCGCGCGCGATTGCGGCCGCCGCCGAGATCAAAACCGGCGGCTTGATGTGCCACGTGGCCTCCCTCCAGCCGTCCGATCCCGCTGCCGTCGCCGCGCACGCACCGAGCCACGTCAGCCCTACCCACGTGGCACGCCACGTCAGTCCTAGGGCCACGTGGCATGACACGTGGCATGCCACGTCAGCAAATATCCGAGCCCAGGTGCCACGTGGCAGCCACGTCAGCATGCCACGTCCAAGATGTGCCGCGTGGCAAGATCGCGCGCGCGTCGGCCGCCCGCCGCCCCGCCACTCCCCGTGCACTGTTCCGTGCGCCGGGTTCACCGTGGACCAGGTATTCGGTGGACCGGGTTCACAGCATAGTGTAATTTCAGATTTTCCTGATTTAATTTTTGAAATTAATTTTCCGAGAGCCCGTTCTCCTCCGTCCTAGCTCCGATTGACCCCGTTCTTTTTTCTAAATTCATCTAAAATCGAGCTCTAGCTGTTGGTTTTGGTTTTGTGAATTTTGGAGTTCATTTGCTTATCATTTTATGTGTTTCCTTGTTTTCGATCGTTTTCTCTCTCGTTAGATTCGGATTCCGGAGGAGCAGGTTTCGCACCCGAAGACCAGGAGTACCCCGCTGAGCATAACGAAGGCAAGTCGTGTCCTTTGATCATGTTGAACCCAGTTTGCAATCTATTATTTAACTATTTTATTTTAAATTACATCGTATTGCTATTTTTATTCAAACCTTTGCACTGGTAGTTATCGCCCCAATTGAGATTATACCTCCTTGATACTTTGGAATACCATGATGCCATTGTCACCATAGGTTGGGTAATTTATTAGTGATGCTAGATTATTTGTCACATGGGTTGGTACGATTAGATTGCTTAGCCGGCTTATATTTACGATTGATCTCATCACACATGTTAAATTATTAATTTGACTTAATGACATATGGAACTGTGGTTGGTGCCACGTGTATTAAAATTTGTGCCACGTCATTGGTGTGACGTTGGCTTGGTTATACAAATTGGTTTTCACTCGGACGAGTGATCGTGCAGTAAAGGGGGAGGTGCAGTTGCACTTCGGGGATGTGGTAGCCTCGCCCGGGTAATGTTAAGGACTTAACTTTGTGCGCCATTGATCTGAGCTTAATCATGCAAACCACATGGCTATTATGGGATGGACCTGGCTGACTAATTTGTAATATTTTAACTCAATTTTGCCATTGTGATGGACATGGTTGCTGATTTCCATGTGGCGCAAGGGGGGTGATGCGAAACCCTAGCGGGTAGGATTGTGTTGAGGTAGAGCATTGTAAAGGCTTTGTTGTGATTTCCTGAGATCGAGGCTAATCACATCGTGTGGGTACAGTTGTGCAACCTCTGCAGAGTGTAAAACTATTCGAATAGCCGTGTCCTCGGTCATGGACAATGCTCGGTGATTTCACACAAGGGTTAGTGTTTCATTTATAACTTGGTGGTTTATGTTGGTGGTGGACAGGTAGTTCACTGTTGGTTTAAGTTGTGGATTGGTGTTCACAAGTGGTTCATGTTTATTCCTTTGATTATTTATTATTCTTGTTTTCAGTTAACTTTCGCTTTCAAGTTATTTATTATATTTCATTGTGAAATGCTTTTATGCAAATTAACCTTTCAGCCTTCCATTGGTAAGCCTTGCATATTATATTGCATTTATTGTTACAAACGACTTGCTGAGTACCAATGTACTCACGGTTTTACGCCTATGTTGCTCAGTTGAGGGGAGGAGTATCGCTGCCAGGAGGTTCGGAAGGAGAGTACTACGACGACTTCACGGATTAGGCTTCGTTCTCCACTCGATAGCCTGTGGGCTTGTCGATTGGCCGCTACGTTTCATTTTGAATTTCCGCTGCTATTTTGTTAAGCCCTTCCGGCTAGAGATATTGTAAGCTTGGCCATAAGGTTGTACCTTTGATATTTTATCAATATTCGAGTTTCCCTTTATTATTGTCGTGTGTATGACTGTGATGACATCTATGTTTGACTGTGTGCACTAGCGTGATCCTGGACTAGTGCAGTTTACACAGAGAGACCGAATTTGCATATTCGGGTCTCGACACTCAACTAACTCCAAACTAAGCTTCTGGAATTTCTCATGCAAAGCTGGCTGACTTTCTTTAACCATCACGGTATTGCAATAGATCTTTCTTCTCAAGGCATCTGCAATCACATTAGCATTCCCTGGGTGATAATGTATACCAACATTATAATCCTTTATTAGCTCTAACCACCTCCTCTGCCTGAGGTTGAGCTTAGCTTGGGTAAAGATGTATTTCAGACTCTTATGATCCATATAAATCTCACATCGATTACACATCAGGTAATGATGCCAAATCTTTAAAGCATGCACTACAGCTTCTAACTCCAAATCATGTGTGGGGTAGTTCTCCTCATGCGGTCTTAACTGGTGTAAGGCGTAAGCTACCACTCTCTTGTCTTGTATCAATACACAACCCAAATCTTTGCGAGAAGCATCGCAATAAATCTCAAAATCCTTATTTATATCTGGTAACACTAGTATTGGGTTGTGGTCAAACTCTCCTTCAGTTTCTAAAAATTCTTCTCGCACTTTGGCGTCTATGTAAATTTCTTTTCCTTCTTGAGCAACTGCGTAAGAGGTCTGAGTACACTGGAAAATCTTTTGATGAAGCGACGGTAGTATTCGGCCATACCTAGATAACTCCTAATCTGGGTCACTGATGAAGGTGACTGCCAATCCAAAACATCTCTTACATTTCCAGGGTCAACTGCGACTCCTTCTACTGACATCACATGACCTAGGAAGGCGACTTTCTTCATCCAAAACTCACACTTGCTGAATTTAGCATACAACTGGTGAAACCACAATTTCTGCAATGTCATCCTCAAGTGCTCCTCATGCTCCTTCTCATCCTTGGAGTAGATCAGGATGTCGTCAATGAACACAACAACAAACTTGTCCAAAAATTCCACAAACACCTTATTCATCAAGTATATAAAGTAGGCTGGAGCATTCGTCAAACCAAAGGACATCACTGTGAACTTGTACAGATTATAGCGAGTTGAGAAATCTGTCTTAGATATATCCTCCTTTCGAATCTTCATCTGATGGTATGCTGACCTCAAATCATTCTTGGAGAAAACTCCTACTCCATTAAGCTGATCAGACAAGTCATCAATCCTAGACAAAGGGTACTTGTTTTTGATAGTGACCTCATTGAGGGCTCTGTAATCTACACACATGCGCTGACTACCATCCTTTTTCTTGACAAACAACACTGGTGCTCCCCACAGGGATGAATTCGGCCTGATATAACCTTTGTCTAAAAGATTCTGAATTTGTTTCTTCAATTTTGCTAAATCATTAGCAGGCATCCGATAAGGTCTCTTGGAAATTAGAGCGGTTCTGGGTACTAACTCGATCAGAAACTTAACCTCTCGCTTTGGTGGTATACCTAGAAGATCATCTAGAAACACGTCGGGGTACTCTCTGATAACTTGCACATTCTCTAACTTGATCACTTTGCTCTAGCAAACCATGACTTTCTCTAGCTGACTCATGCTGGCTGTAAATTGTACTTTACTCCCATATAAACTGGTCAAGGTCACTGCTCTGCTTCCACAATCTAATACTGCCTGGTGCTTTTTAAGCCAATTCATACCCAAGATCACATCTGAGGACTGGATATCCAACATGATCAAATCAGCACTGAACTCAACTCCCTGAATGGTTATCTTAACTCCTGGACAGCCTAGGTTAGTACTCAACTCGGAAACAGGGGATTGAATTAAAAGAATAGATCCAAGAGCAATAGTTTTCAATCGTTGCTTTAAAACAAAACTCTGAGAAATAAACGAATGCGAAGCTCCAGAATCAAACAAAATTATAGCAGGGCTGGAATGGACTAGAAACTTACTGATCACAACTTCTGGTGCTGCTTGGGCCTCCTCTGCGGTGACATGGTTCACCTAGCCTCTCACTACTAGTGTCCTGTTGGCTTGGTCTGATGCCTATGGTGCTCCTCGTTCTGCTCCTAGGGCTGGAGTCCGATCTAGTGTGGCTCCTAAGTTGAAGCGAACTGGCATCGGGGCTTGCCTCTAGGAGCAGTTGCTAGCATAGTGTCCTAGCTCATGACACTTGAAGCAAGTTACGGACGCTACTAGATTGGTGCTCCTCTGTTGCTGACCACTTGATCTAGTGGGTCGCTGACCTGACTGTTGCGGGCGCGGCGCTGGTGCTAGTGTCCTGAAGACTGGCTGCTGTGGTGTTCGTGCAGGTTGGTCAGTACCAAAACGGGGTCTCTGAGCCTGATGCGACTGAGATCCCTGTTGGATCATCCTTCTCTTGCGAGACTCCTCTAACTCGCGGCGACTCACCTCAATCAGTATAGCCTTATCCACCATATACTAGAAATTGACATAGTCATTGCCCACTACCTGCACCTTCAATCCCAGGTTCAAGCTTTCTTGAACCTCTTCTGGCGAGCGGCATCCGTGGCTACGTCCTCTGGCGCGTAGCGAGCTAACTGAGTGAAATTTATGGAGATATTCACTCATTGACATGTTTTTCTGCTGCAACTCACGGAACTCTTCCTTCTTCATCTCGATCACCCCATCCAGGATATGGGCGTGATGAAAGACGGCGGCGAACTCTGTCCACGTGATGCTATTTTGGTCCTCGTAGGTGACATAGTATTTCTCCCAGCACTCTGCTGCGGCTCCCTCAAGCTGGTGTGCTGCATACAACACCTTCTGCTCTGAAAAGGGAAACAACCGCTGACTTTCCAAGGGCAAAAAGGTGAGAGGAAAAGCACAGGTAAGAGGGTGAATTCGTCTAAGGGGGTTTCTCTAATGGCATCCTAGACTAAACAAACACTTAGCCAAAAAGGCTAACAACAAAATTGAGCAAAATAACTCCAATAAATGATTGACATGATTGCAATATAATGCTTTTAAGGGTAAGATTTGCAGCTCACATCACACACAACTGCAAATGAAATCCATCGTTCTACTCGCACTCTCTAGTCTAAAGGCTCCCACTCGGGTCCTGACAGGTAGGGCTCGCTACTCTCATCCTCTAAATCACTGTAGACCACCCACGAGTTGCGGACTTGTGGTGACTGCTCTTCGACTGGGGCTCTTCGACTGCTCTCCGGTGATACGTCTCCTTTCCTTCGGGCTCGGTGGGGTAGGCGAAGGTAGAGGTACTGGTGACTGCGGTCGGGGCTCCTCCTTAACTGGCTCTGGTAGACTGGGGGTGGCTCTGTACTGTTCCTTGAACCTTCGAACAAGTTTGGCCATGTTGATCTTGTACAGCTTGCACAGTCATCGGATGGCCTTGTGTGTAGCTCCTTGTGCTGACCACACTCGACAAGCACCGATGTTCTTGAAGCTATGGTATAGAACTTGATTGCCGACTCTGGTGGTGAAGTACAACCTAGTGATGCTTCTGATGCGTTGGCCTTTTGCTTTCTCGTCCTTGGTGAGGTAGACGGGTGATCTCTTTAATCCAAGGCTCCGCAATAGGACGCGAAGAAGTCCTCTCCATCCTCCCGTCTGGCTGAAAGAAGCTTGGAACATCTAATGCATTTACAAGGTGAAGATCAGTTTAAAGATTTGTGAAAACAATTTTATGGGAGTGGGGTGAAGAACGAGAATCCTTAAGAAAGAGGTAAGAAAGTAGAGATATTACTAAGTATCCAATTAGTTGGTTTGATTTAGAAAATAAGTTTTTAGGCTAAACAATCATTCTAACTAGGGCTTCATCCTACAGTCGATATGGCTATGATACCATCTCTATCGAGACCCGAATATGCAAATTCGGACTCTCTATGTATACTGCACTAGTCCAGGATCACGCTAGTGCACACAGTCAAACATAGATGACAAAACAACCATATACATGCTAAAATAAAGGGAAACTCAAATATCAATAATTAATGAAGGTACGACCTTATGGTCAAGCTTACAATTTATCTAGCCGGAAGGGCTTAACAAAACTAGCGAGAAATTCAAAAATATGTGTAGCGGCCAATCGACATGCCCATAGTCTATCGAGTGGGGAATGAAATCCTAATCCGTGATGTCGCTGAAGTTTTCATGAAACACTACCCCTCGTGTGAAATCACCGAGCATTGTCTATAATCGGGGACATGGCTATTCAAATAGTTTTACACTCTGCAGAGGTTGCACAACTATACCCACACGATGTGATTAGCCTCGCGCTAAGGAAATCATAACAAGGCCTTTATAATGCTTTACCTCAACTCAATCCTGCCCGCTAGGGTTTCGCATCACGCCCCCCTTGCGCCACATGAAAATCAGCAATCATGTTCATCACAATGGCAAGATCGGAATTGAATATCATAAATTAATCAGCCAGATCTATCCCATACTAGACATATGGTTTGCACGATAAAGCTCATATCAATGGCGCACAAAGTTAAGTCCTTAAGTCTACAGGCGAGGCCACATCCTGAAGTGAACCTACACTTCCCCCTTTACTGCACGATCACTCACCTAAGTGAAAACCAAGTTTGTATAACCATGCCAATAACACACCAATATCATGGCTCCAATTTTAATAATTGTGACACCAACCACGGTTCTATATCTCATTAAGTCAAATTAATTAATTACATACGATGATAAACCCTTTCGTAAATTAAGCAGGCTAAGCATTCTATCGTACAACCTATGTGACATCTAGCATAGCATCACTAGTAAGTTTCCCAACCTATGGTGACAATGGCATTATGGCATACAAAATAACAAGGGGCAAGATTAACCAAGTGGGGTATAATTACCAAGTACAACAGTTTGTATTAAAAATAGGAATGCAAGGTAAAGTAAAATAAAATAATTAAATAACAGATTGCAAACTGGGTTAAATATGATCAAATGTTACGATTTGCCTTGGTTGTGCTCAGTGAGGTACTCGGGGTCTTCTAGCGTCACTCCTACTCCTCCGGAATCGAAATCTAACAAGAGAGAAAATGATCGAACAACAAAATCACATAAAATAATAAACAAAAGGAATTCAAAAACCTTGAAACCAAAACCAAAAGTTAGAGCTCAATTTTAGATAAATTTAGAAAAAAGAACATGGTCAATCGGAGCAAGGACGGAGGTGAATGGGCTCTCAGAAAATCAAATCTAAATAAAATACTGAAATTCAGAAATTGCACCGTGCTGTGAACCCGGTGCACGAGAGAACAAGTCCACGGTGGACCCAGTCCACGGAACAGTGCGAGTGGGTGGCGGTGCTAACGCGGCGGCCTAGGGCTGATGTGGCGAGCCAGGGTGCTTCACTTACTCTCACAATCTCTCTTGTAATAAACCAAAAGCCAAATTCAGCCACAAACCGCAGGACTTTTGAATAGAGTCCATCTGGTGGCTGTGCCACCATATTAGGGGACTGCAACTGCAAGGTTAGTCGACCACATATGCCTTTTGTGATCCATTCAGTAAAATAAAAGGCTATTTTTTTTTTACATATGACAATCCTAATTTTGCCCCTGTCCTGTGTGCAGTTCAGAAGATCGGGTCCTGTAGAATTATTTTTGGTACGAGAGGTGTGCAACATGCACCCAGAAACAGGGGAGACTTCGTCCTGCTTCGGTTGGTGTTCATCCCCAGCTTATTTCAACGCAGGTCGCTCTCCGTCCCTTTCTTGCGAGACTCAAATGTCTCACTGTACGTCATTGGCGGGTTGGGTCAGGTTGATTTTTGTGGGTAATGGGGACTTTGAGCTGGCTTCGTGTACTGGTACGTTGGTATGTGGATGCCGACACTGGTCATGGCGTCCTTAATGACGATCTCAGCAACGACAGCAGCCGGTTGGTGCCCTTCTGATACGTTGTTGTTCGGATATGAATTCTCTTGTTTTACCCCGCTCATTTCAGCTTTTTTTTCAGCTTCAGCTTCTAGGTTCAGCTTTTTTTTCACTACTCAGTAATTCGTCTCTTTCTGAATTTTTTTAGATTTTTTGGACTTTTTTACATTTTTCTTTTTTCCTGTGTTCCTTTGCATTATCCGTGATGGGCTAACATATTTTTTTTTTCTATTTTTACATTTTTTTAAATTTAATTATACCTAAAAAGCCAAATCAGCTACAGTAAAAAAAAAGTCAGCTACAGTGGAATTTCAGCCAAAAACCAAAACCATCGCTAAAACGATCACCCTCAAGTGCTGATTTTAGTAACTTTTTGGGAATGATGGTTGTGTTTATAGTTTGTGAAGTAATATCAGCTTTTTGATGCTTCAAGTGCTGATTTTGAGGGATGAATTTGGATATCTATTGATATAAGATCAATCAATCGAGCTATATGTTAATTATGAACGGTTAAGCTGAGTTGAGTTAATCTCAAGTCCATTAATTGAGTTATGTTTGAGCTGATATTCAGTTCGTTTTTAAAAATAGCTTATTCTTAAATTCTAGCCAATCAAGTTTGAGCTTGTTCCAATCCCTTGGGTGTGACTGAGGTGTCATTCGCAGATGTACACTTGCATCTAATTAATAGCGCATTCTCTCTTACTTATCACTGCCAACTTATACGAGCAAGTATTAAATTCTCTACTGGAAGCCTTTTTTAGGGTCTATTGTGGAAGAGTTAGTTATGCTGTTATACTACTTTAACTTGTTCACAGAGCTTATTACTTGTACAGAAGAATTTATTGCGCATGCTTATTACGATACATTTACGCGAATCTAATCGTACATCGTAATGTTGGAATACATAGCTTTATTTTTTCCACTTGATCGAGTTCGGAATTCACGTGCTAATTTGCTTTCATCCGTCGACCTCAAAAAAAAAAAGTTTGCTTTATGTCATCATTAGCTTGCTCACTGTTGTCTATCTTCTCCACATGTCGCAATTATTTTCTGTGCTTTCCTAGGTTCCTCCGAAATGAGGATCTATCGATCTGTAATTCCGTATGATAGCGCGAATTAAACTATTTAATTATAGTTCGTCATGCATGCAGATCGATGATATACTTTGCAAGTTCCGCTGCAGAAGACTAACCAGTAGAGCGATTCGCTCGAGGTGGCAGCGGAGGCGGTCCACGTCTCCACCGACGGCGCCGCGGCGCGTCCTCCAGCCCGTACTTGTTCCAGACGATCTGCTCGAGCCGGGCGTTGATGACTCTGGTCTCGCTGGAGAGCCTGTGCCAGACGTACAGCCAGGGAAATTTCAATCGGTAGCCAAAATTATCGGAGGATAGCGACAGCGTTGAAAACTGCCGGTAACCGATTTTATCGGAAAATTTTGGACAAAATTTTTGAATTGATCAATTATAAAATCTGCATTGGCCGAAATCAACCGAAAAATAGCCAATTTTTTTTGAAATTTCACCGGTTACCAATTCTTCATTTTTTTGGCGAATTATTTTGAAATTTTGGCAAATTTTAAATAGATCTAAAATTTTTTGGCCGATACTTTTTTTTACCAATGCTCGCCGATAACATTGGTTTTCACCAATAATCGCTGAAATTTCGGCGATATAGTTTTCCCTACGTGCAGTTGTGTGGTGGCGGCGACAAGAAAGCTGTCGAACCTGGATTTCGCTAATTCAAAATTCGCTGTGAACAACTGCACTATTCTTTGGATCAATAAAAAGTACTCACATATACATCACAAAATTATTTCATACATAATGTGAACCAACCTTTCATTAATATTACGAATTGGAGTTTAAATAGACTATATCAGGTCGAGTTTACAATAAGGATCGATCGGACTAAATACTTACATAACAAAAACAAAAACGGAAGTGATAACAAAATGGGAGGGCACATCTTACCACAGGCAAGTGACTGACTAGGGGTAAAAAGATTACTTACTACTTTGGAAGAATTTAGATAATAAATATGTACATAGTCATCAACAGAGTTGACCTAGCTGAGGTAAACACTATCCTACTAGAGAAAGTTCTAATCTCCACCATTTTCTTCTCTATCAACTCTTGGTGCATCGTAGTACACATAGTGACATTGATATGTAGGTTCTAAGGTATTTAGTGAGCAAGGGTGAGCACAAACAATTATGCACCATGAGCCAACACATAAGATGCAATATTATACATGCAAGATTTAGGCCCTGCTCATTGTAGCTGCCAGTGGCAGCGTTGAGCTGTGAAAAGCACTATTGGGCGATGGGTGGAACTGTAGCTATTTTGTTTTTTTTTTTTCGAATTTTTGAGTTTTATTTTTTTTCCTGTATTCCTTTGCATTGTCCGCTCTAGATTAGCGTGTCGCTTTTATTTTTACATTTAATTATGCCTAATAAGCCAACTCAGCTACAGTAAAAAAAAGTCAGCTACAGTAAAATTTCAGCAAAATCTAAAAGCCATCGCTATTCCGAACGCCCCCTTAACAAAGGTAGGCTCGGATTCTTTTATTTGCTAAAGGCATTGATTAAAGTTATGATAAATAGAAAAGTCCTATAACTTAGCATTTTAACTAAACTTTTTGTTAAAGGGAGCAAAAATGTACAATATTAATAGTAGTGCAAGTTCTATCCACCTGTTATATAGTTCTATCCACCATATACTTGTTTTTGTTACTAGAGTTACATCCAACTATTAATATCACTGGGTTACATCCACTCAGGACAAACCAAAATTAGGATTACAACCACCTGACGAGTTTCATCCTACCCACAAATTCTTAGAAATAGATACTAACTCGAGTTTCTATGCCTACCTATGACCGTGAGTACGACTGTTCGAATAGTTTACACTCTACAGAGTTCGTACACTTTACTTGTAATAGATAATTAACTTATTATGTTTCACATATTCCTTGGACATGTGAATCAAGAAGATCACCACAACCCTTTACAATGCATCATTTAGTATAGATTACATCTGCTAAGGTTTCATCTTAGTGGGTCATGTCCACCCACACCAAGGCCCCCTCTTGCGGAATTGATAGCTTAAATACAGCGACACAAGCTGTATCTACCATGGCTTAAAACCAGCGATATCTACCATGGCTTAAAACCAGTGATATAATCCGTGGGTCACTCCAATAATGCAACCCATATTGGTGAATGCAAATTAGTTAGTCAGGTTGTACCCATTATAGACATATAGTTGTACTATTTTATATTAGGAGGTCATCACATGATTCAATCTTTAGAGTTATCTAGACGGTGCTACCACAACCTATAAATTCTCGTGCTACATCCTCACCAACACCTCTTACCATCCAATCATATATGTAAAACAAGTTTTAGGGTTTTGAGAAGCATAAAATTAAGTTACCTCAATATACTAGCCATTTCCCTCTAATGGCTATCCAAAACTAGTTTCATAATTGAAAGAAATGATGATAGGGAAATTTTATACACTCGTATTTTAAGCAAGACTTAACATGGTGCTTAAATACAACTTATAGCTAAGTTACCATTACAATCTTAGGGTGATAAGGATTTATGTGCTCAATTGTCCAAGAGATGAGGTAAAATAATATAATGATTGATATGCATGTATCTATAACCTCAAGACGAACATAAATGTGCATAACAAATAAAAGCATGCAATTTGATAATTTAAACAAACATAACTTGTATAAAAAATATAGGCTCAATATGATCAAAGTATTGACTCACCTAGCTTATAAGTAGATTAGTTTTGAAAGCCTTGACTTGGCTCGAACTATGGTTCTTCCATGTCCTCGTACGCTATTCGGATGATTGCAACGGAAATGCAAATATATACACACACAAACAAATAAATCTAAATAAAATTCAAATGAACTCCAAACTGGATAATTTTATTAAGAAACAAGTTTCAATAAATTTAGAGTTAAAATAAGTGAGAACAAGCTCTCCAAAGTTTGAATCAAAATTAAATCCCAAAATAAATAGAGAGATTCTCTCTCACTAATAGGTGGGTCCATTGATTTTAATTTTTTTATAACTATTTCTATATTGAAAAGGCCACAACGGCTGATAGGTGGGCCCTCTTGGTTTTTTTTTCTTTTAAAATTATTTTCTAAAGGAAAAAGCCCAGAGATTGATAGGTGGGGGACAGTACTATGTAAGACACAGTAGAAGGGTGCCCACTTGCCAGTGGCTCTCCACTTTAAACTAAATTTAAAAGAAATATTAAACAGGCTGGGCCCACATGTCAAAGGGTGATTAGTTTAAATTAATGATTGTCGGACCGGATTGAAATCCGAATCTTACGTGATTCCAACGCACTATTCCCTGGATCAGTAGATAGTTCTCACAGTACATTGCTGATATCATTTCATACATCGCATGATGATCATACAGTCAAAATAGAATTTACATATATCAGAGTTTAGAATATACCACGTCGGGCAATTGTTTTACATGACGGACCTCCCAGGCCAAATAGATACAACCAAAATAACGATAGTGGAAGATAAAAGCAACAATGGAACCATAAGCCACGAGCTAGCGACTGGGGGTAAATGTGTGCATCTATACTGCCCAGTCTTGGGTAATATAGGCGAACACCCTTACGGCAAGCCAGCTTGCCTAGGACTAAGCAATTTAAAATCCACCCTAGTTGCCATCGTTGGCTCCTAGACTTGGCGCATCCTCGTAGGCATAATGATCTTGTCCTCCTGCTTCTGGATTTGATTATGTGAGTGTGAGCACACTACCCACCGTGCTCAGTGAGCCAATACACAGAATGCAAATATATAACATGCATGGCTTAACAAAGGATAGGCTCGGGTTGTTTTATTTTGCCAGAAATTGCATTTTTAAAGACTTAAGATGTATGTGTAAGAAATCCTAGACTTAGCTATTTGGACTAAAATCATAAGGTTTTTGAATAAAAGGTTTGCGATGTAGTGTTGGTACATATTACATCCACCGTTATATGCCACCTGCACCATATATCCTTTTTCAACATTTTAGCCGCTTAACTTACCACTGGGACGACACCCAGGACAACACAAACCAGGACAGTCCATCATCCTTTATTTTTTGATACCAAGTCACAACCACAAAAATTGTTTTTGAAATATAACTATATCAGAGTTAAGTTCCCATGTCTGCCATTGACCGCGGGCATGACTATTCGAACAGTTTTGACTCTGCAGAGTTTGTACACTTTCACCACAAGAGACAATCTGCTTGTTGCCCTGCATGATTACTTAGTCATGCAGTTGAGTTGATCATCACAGTAACCTTTCAAAACTATCTGGCCTCAGGGTCTCATCTCACCCTATGGGATGCTCCCACTTGTGGTGGGTCTCATACGTTGGGCGGGATGTTAATCACTCTTTTATTAGCGTCTCTGGCTCCACTTCCCATACGCTAGTAAAATAATTGAAACAATTCACCCTCCACTTGGTGTCCCTTTAGCCGCACCAGGCGCTAGCATTTCGGCACTTCCTTCCCCCAGCCTGTGAGATGAGTCCAAGGTTCGATAGAGTTTACTTAGCCAAGTTGCACTTTGCAGACTTGTGGTTGTACGGTTTTACAATGGGAGGTCATGACCCAATTCAGTCCTTGGTTATCTGAGCGATTCTACCACAAAACTACACGCTCGTGCACACCGATGCACCATACCCCTGAACCAACCGCCCAGACGTATAAGCAACTTGAGGATTTTTGGGGGCATAAAATAATGATCATTTTTTAAAATACACGACCATTTCCAACTACAACTTTCCCCAAAATTGCTCATTTGCATTTGCATATGATGTTGGGGTATTTTAAGCACCACCGAGACTAAGCAACGCTATGCCGTGTAATATAAATGTAACCGAATCTTTTGAAACAATTACATCTATAGTTTTTCTTTGGGATAACAAGGTTCACGTTATAATGTGTCGGGAAGATACAATAGTAGCAGATTAATAAAGGGCAGCTAGCTAAAGGATGAAATCCAACATACAATAGCACATAAAATAACAACATGCATTTGATAATTTGAATCTAAATAATATGCAAAATGTTATTCAAAATGATCAACATATTGACTCACTTGGATCACAGGGGGCTTGGTCTTGTTGATCCTAGCCTTGGTATGCCTCAGATTCCTCTTCTTGGGCCTCGTACGCTAATTTTACGCCGATCACACATTTTAAAAGAAATAAAATAAATTAACATAACCAAATAAAACCTCAACAAAAAATTCAAATAAATTCAAAAACTTATGGTTTTGGTTCCACTGGATAGAGAATGGATTTTAATAATTATTGCAATTTTTCTCACTTAAATTGGAATTAAATTGAATTAGTTATGAATTTTTAAAGTTTAGAGATAATTAACATAACAATTTAAACTTATATTATAAATTCAAAGAAACTCAAAATTTTATAATTTTGGTTTCTCTAGAACAAGATGAATTTAGATGAATTTAGCAATTTTCCCATTAAATTTGGAGTTAAAAATGAATTAGTTATCAATTTCTAAAGCTTTTAGTCGATTTAATTAAAAATCAGAAATCATTATTCTTTCCAGACTGACAGGTGGGGTCCATTGAGTATTTTATTCTTTTCTCTGCTTATACTAACAAGTGGAACCCACTGGCATTTATTAACTTTTTAATCTTTACAGTGACTGACATGTGGGGCCCACTGGAACTTTTAAGTTTCTGAAAGCGCCAGGGACTGACACGTGGGTTCCACTCGGGGTAATTAATCTTTTCCTTTGTGCCACTGACAGATGGGGCCCATGGGTTTTAAAATTCTATGTGACCATGATAGGTGGGACCACTTACCGCTTTAAACTAACTCGGGCCTACAAGACAGTGAGTGATTAACTTAACCGCTGTAGTTAACGCTAATTAACTTCGCGCGCTAATCAATGGCACATATCTATAGTGCCTTCTCCTACCTCCCGATTCCGGCGAAGCTCGCCGCCGGCGGAGGAGAAGGTGGCCAGTCTGTAGCATTTGAAAAACGGAACAAGCAAGCTTGCGCCCACCTCTGTGCCAACTCTCGCCGGCCAATTTGGTCGGGACATTGGCTGGTGGCGAGCCTGAGCAACGGCGGAATAGGGGGAGCGGGAACATGGCAATCTACGACATTAGAATCCAATTGCTCGCTCAGAGAGTGCCTAGGGACAGTCACGTCGAGGATTTTGAGGTCGGTAGAGCTCGGGGAAGGCTGAGGGGAGGTGGCAGCGTGCGACGGCGGCGGTCCGATGGGAGTGCACGGTGAGGGGATGGCTCAAGCTTCGGGAGCCTCAGCCGATGCTCGAAATGAAGTCGCCGGTTGCTGGTGAGGCTCTAGGCCGAGGGAATTGGACAGAGGTGGCCATGATCAGCGGTGAGCCCGCTGATCGGAATTGGGGAAGAAGATGGCTCCGGTGAGCTTTACGGCATGGAAACTCAGTTGCTTGCGGTGGGAGTGGGAGTAAGGTGTGGGGGACTCATTGCAGGCCTCGAAGGAATTTTATAATTGACCGATCGGGCTGCCCACGTGGAGGGGGAGTGGGCGGTCATGGCGGATGATGGGGGAGCGGCAAGGCTACAGTATGCGGGATGGGGACTGAGCAATGCGACTAGACCGAGCTGACAAGCGCTGTTACGGATAATTCTCAGTGTCATTGGTCCTTGGCGTGATCGCGGCGGGCGGAGAGGTAGGGTGGTGGTGTGGGCACGGCCGACGGGCGCGCTCGGAGGGAATAGGGGTAGGTGGCAGTACTACGGCCAGGATAGGGTGGCATGGGGGCGGAGGTACGCACGGGAGTCCGCTGGTCCGAAGAGAGGACTCGGGGTGGGGCGACAGTGTGCCCAGGTGCTGGCGCACGCGCGTGAAGCGACCGGGCAAAGAGGGAGAGCGAGTGAGAGATAGGGAGAAAAGGGGGTGGGTGAAGGGAGGAGGGGCTGGCTGGGTCGGAGGCCTGGCTGGGTCTCTCCTCTCTCTATATTTTTTTGTTTTATTTTCTTTTCAACTTTCTATTTGATTTTCATAATTTAGTTTAATTATATATATTTGTATATAATTTTACACATATTCTATTTAATTTCCTTTTTGATTGGATCTTTCCATGATTTATTTTGAGCATATATGTATATATATACATTTAATACATGAAATCTCAAAACCTCCATTTCAGTTTTACTATTTTTCCTTGACATTTATATATACACATATGTACACATGTACATATATGACTAATTCTCTTTGTGAGTTTTTAGACAGGAATTTGGATCATCTTTTCAGATTCATAATTTCATTTGAAATTTTCTATTATCAATCATATCCTTTCTTTTTGACCTTCCATTATATTTCATGTGATTCCCATTATATGTATATGTGTACACTTTATTTTATTTTAATGGAACCTCAACCAAAAACTTTGGAAATCTAGAAAATTTAAAATACCAAGGATCCAAATTACACATTAATTTGTGACACATGAAATCCGGATGGTTTGATTCCTTGTCTTCTTTTCCACCACGTCGAGGATTTTGATAGGCCACTCTTGGTACATCAAATCATTCTTGATCTCTATCTCTTGTAAAGGGGTCTGGTCTTCTGGTACTCGAAGACACTTCTTAAGTTGTGACACATGAAATACATCATGTATATCTGCGAGGTTTGTAGGTAGATCCAATTGGTATGCTACTTCTCCTTTCTTAGCTTTGATTGGGAATGGCCCAACGTATCGGGGAGCGAGTTTACCCTTGACTTTAAACCTTTTGACTCCCCTCAAGGGTGACACCTTCAAATATACGTAGTCTCCAATCTCGAATAGTAAAGGTCTTCGTCTTTTGTCCGCGTAGCTTTTCTGTTGGGATTGAGCAGCTTGCAGACGATCCCTAATCAAACAGACTTTCTCTTCAGCTGTTGCAGGATTTTTGGTCCAAAGATGGAACTCTCCCCTACTTCGGACCAATGTAGGGGTGTCCGACACTTTCTTCCATACAGGGCTTCGAATGGGGACATCTTTAAACTAGCTTGATGGCTGTTATTGTAAGCAAATTTAGCATAGGGAAAACACTTGTCCCAAACCATAGCAAAATCTAGGGCACAGGCCCGAAGCATGTCTTCAAGTATTTGATTCACCCTTTCTGTTTGTCCATCGGTTTGGGGGTGGTAGGTAGTACTGAAATCCAAGTGAGTGCCTAGGGCTCATGAAGACTGGCCCAAAAGTGCAAGGTAAACTGGGTACCTCGATCTGAGTCTATTCTCCAGCTTATCTCCCATGTACGTGGTTCTAACGGGAATGAAGTGAGCGACTTTGGTCAGCCTGTCCACTATGACCCATATAGAGTCATACCCTGCTTTGGTCCGGGGTAAACCTGTGACAAAGTCCATTCCAATTTCTTCCCATTTCCATTGGGGCACTTGCAAGGGCTGCAGTAATCCTGCTGGTCGCTGATGTTCAGCTTTCACTCTTTGGCATATGTCGCAACAAGTAACATACTCAGCGATGTCCCTCTTCATCCTAGGCCACCAATACCATTATTTCTGATCTTGATACATTTTAGTGCTTCCTGGATCAAGGGAGTATGCAGAACAGTGTGCTTCTCTTAATATTAAGTCCTTAAGATCCTTTTGGTGGGGGTCTTCAGTCATCCTCGGAGCTTTTCCTTTCGCCATTTGGCTTTTCAATCTCAGGGCTGTTGAGTTCTCCTTTTGGGCAGCTATGATTAATTCTTCCATACTGGGTTGGATCTCCATGTTGCTATAATGCCTTGCTCCACCAATTCTAAGTTAAGGGCTACTATCTCCTTATGCAGTTCAGGTTGTTGTTTGTAACATCCCAAAATAGCGATCTAATGTAAATTCAAAAGTAATAGAAACCTTTTGTCGGGACCCGGAGCAACAACTCCAAGTCTCTCTGTGTAAATCACACTATCCCAGGAAAAGCTAGTGCACACAGGGTCAACAGAGATACGTATCGTGCAAAACAATCCCACTTTATTAAATGGGCCTGATGGCCAAGGTTTACAAATAAAGGCTCATGGCCAACAAAAAATAAAACAGCGGAAGAATAAAGCGTAGAGATACAGCCCATCCTACCTGCCCACAGGCGAATGACTGTAAGACACGGCCTAGTCGTCACCATCCTCACCGAAGTTGTTGACGTCATCCTTTGGCAACAGATTTTAGCAAGGTGAGCGCATAAAGTACTCCCAAGGTAAGCACATAAAGCACTTACGCAAGTTACACCAGGAGTTTTTAACAGAGTGAATGCATGCATAAGGATAACCAAGGAAGGCTTAATAAGGTTATTTGTGCGAGAAAGCGATCTTGAATTTAAATACAATACATAAGTGCAAAAGCTGAATTTTATACAGTAGATAGAAATAAGAATTTAATGAAATAATATCATTAGTGCAGGCTCCGACCAAACACTAACCTAGTCACAGGTATTCCACCTGGTCCATCTTTTCAAATGATTTCACATGGATTCCATCTATCCATATGCTTTTCAAAATCTCTTATGGATTCATATCGTTAGTGTAGGCTTCGACCAAACAAAAACTTATTCACAGGTATCCCACCTGGTCATGGATTCCATCCATCCATCCATAAGCTTTTTCAGAAACCATTTTAAAAACCCAAGTCTAATCTGTGAAAACTCTACTCAGCATGTCCATGACCGTGGACACGGCTATCCAGACAGTTTGTTACTCTGCAAAGGTGTACAACTTTACCTACAAGACACGATCATCCCATATTGCCACTAGATTAACACACTTTCTTTGGTGTGCGACGAGGAGATCATGACATGGCTGTTACAATGATCCATAGCCAAAACAGTCACACCGCCACTAAGGTTTTACCACAACTCGAATCCATGAGTTGGAGCCCCCTCTTGTGCCATGTGAGACTTCTCGCGGCCTACGCCACGCTCACATTCAGCCTATAGCGAAACCGTATTTGGAACTTCACAAATTACTTAGCCAGGTCCATCCCATACCGGACTTGTGGTAGTGCGAAGTGACCGTAAAATGAATCACGAAGCGGTCCTTAATCCGACTTAGGCTCAACCACATACCCACATGCACGACAATCAACGGTGTCACCAAACACGAGGCATGACGGCACTCCACCACTTAACCAATAGCCTAGGTCCAAATCATAAGTTTCTATTTTTATTTTTAAACCATGTTCATAAACCATCTTTGACTCACCAAAGTCAAGAATAGATTTTAGAAACTCATCGTTTTCCAGTGAAAGAAATATTCCCACTTAAATCATTCTAAGCCACGCTAAGCGATTCTATAAAATTTCTAGTTAATACTATAGTACTAACTAGTTTTCAAAGCGATTCTATAAAATTTCTAGTTAATACTATAGTACTAACTAGTTTTCAGCTAGAGTGACAAGGTATATGAATTCGAGGTTCAAAATTGGCTATAGTCAAAGGATCATGGGTGTAACTATGTTTAAATCAAAATTTGAACTAAATTTGAATAAAGATACGCATGCATATACAGTAAAACAACATAAATAAATTTGAAATAATAGGTTCAACATGGTCAAAGGTGTAACTTGCCTTGCTTCGAAGTTTGCTGAGGTTCGTTGAAGTTATACTCTCCGGAATAGTTGTAGTCTACACGTGAAAAACCAGAACAAACCAAACTCAAATAAAATCCAAAAATCATAAATATATGCTGGGAGATAGAATACAAATTTAGGAATTTGAATGGGTCCAGATGGAGTTAGGGCGAAGAAGAACAACTTCTGGTAGTTTGAATTCCAAGAAAATGAATAAAAGGAAATATTGAAATTCTTTTCTTTGTGAGGGAAAAGTGGTCAGAAGCTACAATATTTGTGTATGATCGAAACCATGATCGAAGGCATAATCGAAGCTGTGGTCGAAACCATGGTCGAATCAACGGTTGAAGTTGCAAATGTCAAAATCGAAGGTGGAGACTCCAAGTACGAGTGCAGTCGAAGTCAAAGACGAAGATTCGGTCGAAGACCTGGTCGGGCTATGCTGGTGATCGAAAGAATTGGATTTGTGCAGAGTGATCGAAAGAATCAGACGGCTTGGAGAGGTCGGATGGCTTCGAGTGGTCAGAGAGATTGAAGGGTTCAGGAGGTCGGAGGGTGCGGAGGTTAAAATGGTCAAACAACCATGGTCGGTTCGAAGACGGAGGTCGAAGTCGAAGGTTCTGAGATCGAAGACCGAAGTCGAAGTCGAAGTCGAAGGCTCTAAGCAGTCGGAGTCTAGGAAGCCTCCGAATCAGCGGAGTCTAAGGAAGTGTCCGAACCGTCGGTGTCTAAGGAACCTTTGAACGGTCAGAGTCTAAAGAACCTCTGGACGTCAGAGTCTTAAGAGCCTCTGGGCATCGGAGTCTTAGAATCGGATGGTTGGGAGAAGTCGGACGACTTCACGTGACAAGATCCGAGCGATCCAACGGCGGCAAAGACTGGTGAGATGTACAAAAGAGGGAGAAGAGTATGAGTCCTGTTTTACCTTGACGCAAGGTTCGGGCTCACAGAGTTGGCTTGCGGCGAGGTGTAGCGAGGCGGACGCGATTATCGGCAGCGGAGACTCTCCGGCAGCGGCTTTGTCGGAGAAAGGGCGTCGAAGGTTCATGTGGGCTGAGGAAGGTTACGGCGGTGGGGTACTCCAGTCATGCTTTGGCTCGGAAAAAGGGTGAAGGAGGTGCGCGGTCCCGTTGAAGATTTGGCGATGGTGGCGTCGGCATCGGCGGAAGAGACACTCCGCGGGGATTGCTTAGCGGAGGGTGGCGAGGTGAAGAAAAGAGAGAGGATTGCGAGGAGTGCGTTGGTACTCTTGTGTATTCTGGAAGTGGCTGGAAGGTGGTTGGCGGCGAAGTGGTGGCGCAACTCGGGCGGCGGTGTCGGCGGTGTTCCAACGGTGAGGAGATTCAATCAAGCGCGGTCGAGAAAATCTAAAAATTATGAAATATATACAAAAAATAGATTATGGATTTAGATGAATTTAGAAACTTGAATCACTGGATTCGGAGTTCAAGCGAAGGAGAACGAGCGATTGGGAGATTAGCGGATCAGAAAATTCTGAAAAAGAAAAATCAGGAATATTTCTATGGAATATTCCGCGTGAACGGTATTGGACAGCTGCCCTGTTCACTATTTTTGGCCGTGTCGTCGGCGAGAAAAGGCATAGGAGGTGAAGCCAATGGGTTGCTAATGACCCGATGTACATGTAGGAAGTGACGGCACGTCAAACGGAGCACGGTGACGACGTGTACGGCGACAACGACATACGGTGTGAAGAGAAGAATAATTTTTGAGAATGGTACATGGAGAAAGAAGGTGAGCACGGCCTAGAATGCGGCGAGGCGAGTCTAGAAAAAATATCGGCTAAGCCGAAAACTCACCGGAGGCGACGCAATCGTCGTTTGAATGACGACGGTACCGAAACACGAAAAACTCAATATCTTTGTGCTCGGTGAGGCGAATCCAAAACCGTCTGAAATGTAGTCACCTGAGATGGTTTGGCACGTTTAGACGTGAACGGATTGTTGAAAGCATTCCCGGACAGGCGGGGACGCGAAGTGCAATTTGCGGCCATGGCAAGGTGTCGGGCGCAAAAATTTAGGAAAGGTTTTTGGACGAACGGAGGGGAGCACGGCGTATAACGCATCGAGACAAACTCAACGCCGCAGACGGATTGACCAACGGACTAGCGAAACATGGTGGACAAGACTTTATGTAGCCTACAGGTTGACATCGACGTTCCGGGCAAACGGAGAGGAATTAACATGCGAGAGTTGCGGCGAATCGAAGAGTAGAGCATGGGGATCGTGATGCTCACCTTGGTTTTGGTAGGGCATGCACGGTTGGCCGGTGGCGACGTGAGGAACGCGGACCCGATTTTGCCCACGGTGCCGGCGATGCTCGGCGGCGAGGTGAGCACCGCGTAGAATGCGACGAGGTGAAGCCAGCGGTGTGGTCAAACACGGCACAATAAGCCGAAGAACGGCGCTTGGAACACAAAACTAAAACTTCGATTGCGCCCAAAAGAAAAGGAGTGGGGATATGAGATTTTCGGGGTTGAGTGAGGATGGGGAGAGGCTCACGGGGCTCCCTTTTATAGGGGTTGAGGAGATCCAAGGAGTGAGATCAACCATCTATGTCCTTGAATGGCATGAGTTAAATCCCGCAAAAATGGTCATCAATGAGAGGGGAAACGGTAGGGAATGAAAGAGCTTGATGAGGGAGTTGAATGCAATTTATTTCGCTAAAAACCGTTTAGTAAATCATGAATTATGAGGATTTGAAAAAGCTTCAAAATGTAAGCATGGCTGCTGTGCCTCTGTTCTGCGTGCATGCACGATTGCCTCCATGAGGAAGAAGAAAGAGAAAGGAAGAGAGAGAAAAGAGAGAAAAAGAAAAAAAAGAAAAAAATCAGAAAAATTTCAAAAAAAATATTTTTAGAATCCTTGGAACCTGAAAAGAATAAATAAAATATTGTTGGAATTTTTTGAAGTTTAGTTTAATTTTCAAAAATGTTTTCTTTTCTAGCTTTAAAATAATACAATAAATAATAAATAAAGTCTACAAATCTTAGAAAAATTCATAGAAGTTTCTAAAGCTATTTTGAACTTATAAAAAAAATTCCAACAAAAATTTACATATTTTTCTTTATAAATTGTTTTTTGGTTAACAGAAAAACACTTTTCTTCAAAGCAGAAAATCAGGTCAACTAAAATTCTAAAAAAATTCAAGCGACCAAAAAACTTTCATTTTTATTTTAAACTAAATTAATTATTGCTTTACTTTATATATTTATTTTTTTTAAATAACAGCTGGGTTGTTACACCTTTTCGCTATTTTTATGTGTGTTCCAAAATTTTGCTTTTATTGAGCTCTTGATTTAATTTCCTGGAGGTAAAATCTAGTTAAGAGAAACAAAATTTCAAAAGCAAGGACCTAGTTTCCAAAATTGAAGTCCAAATTCTCAAATCTCCTTCGTAGATCCTGAATCCAAATTTTGGAAAACTAGAAATTTAAACATCAAGACTCAAGCTAAAGTCAAAATTTAATATTAAAGTTTTCCCCACCTAATAAATTTAGCCAAGGAATCAAATTGGAAAAATTTCCAAAAATCCCAAAAATTTCTTTGGGCTCCAACTCCTTTCTCCCCACGCCTTCGTTCCACTTGGCCCATCCGGCCACTCCCCCTATCTTTCTTCCCCAGTCTCCCCATTCCCCTTCGCTTCTTTCCTTCTCTTCATTTTAGCAACCGCTGCGCCCAGCCCACTCAGCCGCTCCTCTGCGCTCCTCCTCCACCCTCTATTTGGCTCTAGGCCAACCGGCTCCGACCCAACCTGTAGGCCAGCTGCGCCTGTGCCGCCCCTCGAAAGCAGTCGCCCCCAGTTTCATCTTGGCATTCGTACGACTAGCCGCCGGCCTCACTCCCTTGCTGCCCTCCTCTAACCCGCGCTTCAATGCCGCATCGGCCTAGTGCCGCCCTTGCGCCCACCGGCCACCCCGTCCCGGTTTCAATGCCAAGCGGGCCTAGCGTCGTCCACCTCCATCAGACTAGCCTCGACTTCGCTCAACACCATTGTAACATCCTGATTTTCAGAGGTTTTTAAAACCCTGTTTGCAAAAATAAATTTTCTGGAATTAATTCAAGCTTAAAATGAATTTTTAGAAATTAAAATGATTTAATCTAATTAAAATAAACATTAACATAGGTTAAAAATATTTTATTTGGGTTCGTTAGGTCTCAAGGATTGTTCTGGTATTTTTGGTGAATTTTTGAGATTTAATTGCTATTTTCTAGAGCTTTTTCGAGTTTATTTGAATTTTCTGGAAATGAAAAAGGGGGAAAATCCCAAAACCCCGGCCCACCTCTCCTTGGCCCAACCGCCGCCACCTACTCCTACTTGCCCCGCTTCACTGCGCGCCGTCCGATCCCCTCCACCCTGCCACGTGTCGCCCAAAGCCTCGCCGTGCCCACGCCCCCGTAACTATGTCCTGCCCGGACTCCGTCGTAGCCGTCCGATTCGCCCCCGCACCACGTGTCACTGTCTCCGAT
Organism: Melocanna baccifera; assembly: GCA_036346265.1. Lineage (NCBI taxonomy): Eukaryota > Viridiplantae > Streptophyta > Magnoliopsida > Poales > Poaceae > Melocanna > Melocanna baccifera. The sequence goes on along the minus strand of CM070682.1, from coordinate 20,983,032 downwards.
AGGGACTCCAATACCCATCATGCCCGAGCCGAACCCTACCTCGGGTTGCGTGCTTTAAAGCATGCACGTCGCCACCGCCTCCTCCTACCTGTGCAGTGCTGCCGCCTCCGGACCTTGCGCCGCCATCCCTCTGCCGTCCTTCAAGCCGTCGGAGCACCCCGCCACCTCTCTGAGCGCCGCCGTTCCTCTCGGACCTCGCCGTCATTCTTGTTGCTGAGCTCCACCGCCGTACCCGTCGCCGACGTCGTTCTCACCGGTGAGCACCCCGCCGACCTGCGCCGCACCCCGAGCTCCCTCCACCATCTGCACCGCCGCCGGAAACTCACGCCCGATCACCTGGCCGTCGCCCGTGCACCGTCCCTCGGTCCCCGAGCACGACCGCACCGCGCCCCCCCTCGGTCGTCGCGTCAGACCCTGCTCGTGTCCGCACCACGCGTCCGCACCGCTTCGTGCCGCGCGCCGGACACGCGTCTCCCATCCACGCCCCCGTCGTCCAATCGTGACCGCAGATCCAAATCTGAACCGACGGCATAGATCCCGCCATGCGTCAAGCCTCCGACCGTTGAATCTCATCGCCGCCGCCGCGCCCACGAGCAGCCCTAGCACACGTGGTAGCCACGTCAGCCCTAGGCCATGTGTCATACCACATGTCACACTACGTCAGCAGAAACCCGTCCCCAGGTGCCACGTCAGTCGCCATGTCAGCCCTAGCCACGTGTCAGCACCGCACGCTACCACGTTAGCCCTAGCTCGCCACATCAGCACCGACCGCCCGCGTGCGCACTATTTCATGGACCGGGTCCACCGTAGACTTGGTCTTTCATGCGCCGGGTCCACAGCACAGTAGTTTTTCTGATTTTTTTCAGTATTTCCTTTAGGGTTAATTTTCTGAGAGCCCGTTCTCCTGTGTCCTAGCTCCGATTGACCCGTTCTTTTTTCTAAATCATCTAAAATCGAGCTCTAGGTTTTGGTTCTAGTTTCATGATTTTTGGAGAGCATTTGCTTATCATTTTATATGTTTTTGTTGTTTCGATCGTTTTCTCTCTCGTTAGATTCTGATTCCGGAGAAGCAGGAGCTACGCCAGAAGACCCCAAGTACCTCGCTGAGCATAACCAAGGCAAGTTGTGTCTTTCGATCATGTTGAATCCAATTTGCAATCTATTATTTATTTATTTTGATTTAAATTACATTGCATCGCTAGGTAATTACAAACCTTTGAATATGGTAGTTATTATCCAAATTGATTCCTCCATCCTTGATAATTTGAATGCCATGATGCCATTATCACCATAGGTTGAGAAATTTACTAGTGATGCTAGGCTTAATTCACATGGGTTGCATGATTAGTATGCTTAGCCTTACTTAACTTACGATTGGGTTATCATCACATGTGAATTATTAATTTGACTTAATGAGATATGGAACCATGGTTGGTGCCACATTTATTAAAATTTGTGCCATAATATTGGTGTGTCATCGGCGTGGTTATACAAACTTGATTTTGCACTCGGGCGAGTGATCGTGCAGTAAAGGGGGAAGTGTAGGCTCACTTCGTGGGATGTGGTAGCCTTGCCCGGGTAGACCTAAGGACTTAACTTTGTGCGCCATTGATCTGAGCTTTATCGTGCAAATCACATGTCTAGTATGGGATAAATCTGGCTGATTAATTTGGGATGTTTTAACTTTAATCTCGCCATTGTGATGAACATGGTTGTTGATTTCCGTGTGGCGCAGGGGTGTGATCTGAAACCTAGCGGGCGGGATTAGGTTGGAATTGAACTTTGTAAAGACCTTGTTGTGATTTCCAGAGATCGAGGTTAATCACATCGTGTGGGTACAGTTGTGCAACCTCTGCAGAGTGTAAAACTATTCGGATAGCCGCGTCCTCGGTTATGGACAATGCTTGGTGATTTCACACGAGGGGTAGTGTTTTCAGTTAAACTTGGTTTATGTTGGAAGTGGACAGATAGTTCACTGTTGGTTCAGCTTATGGATGGAATGTCCACAAGTAGTTTACTTCAATCCCATTGATTATTTATTATTATTGTTTTTGTTTAAAGTCCGCTTTCAATCTATTTATCATATTTATCATGAAGTGTCTTTTATGCAAATTAACCCTTTCAGCATCCATTGGTAAGCCTTGCATACTATATTGCATTCATTTGTTACAAATGACTTGCTGAGTACCAATGTACTCACAGCTTTATGCCTACGTTGCTCAGTTGAGGAGAAGTAATGTGATGATGGCCCGATCTTCCGAGAGGTACTGATAAGTCGATTGTGGAGAACTCGACATTGATGATCCAAAGGCTTCGACCAAAACAGATCGATCCCCTCGCAATCACTAGACCACCGCTACGATGGTTATTAATCGTGTCGAACGCGGTTGACCTTGCAAAGAAGGTTATCTTCTGCAAGCGAATCGAGAACACAAGCAAGAGAGTAAAAGATGGAATCTGAAATTATATTACGAATAAAGATTAAGTTCACAAGTTGGGGTTTCTCAACCGAACGTGCGGTGAGACTATTAAGCAGAATAAACTCTTAAGAAAAACCCAAGGAAAACTAAAGGGGTGCGACCTCCTTAAATAGGGGTGGGGGAGGCAGCACTTATCTAAAAAAAGGGGGTGTGGTACTATTCATAGGTACTGTTCATGTGAACAGTTTATCCATGAATAGTGTCAGCCCAAATAGTCTAAGTGCGATTACAAGGCCCAAGGCCCACTTTGACTCGGACTAAAAAAGTGATGCAACTTGTTTTACAGTTTCTGATCGGCTCGGATGGAATTTCGAGGTGAGACCAGATTAATCTGAAAGTAGACTCCGAAATCTTTCCAACAAGTACTCACGGGACCCAAGAAACCTTCTAGATCAAAAGTTATGGCTATTTGAACTAGACGCTGTCAAGCAGTCTGAATCTGAGTCGAACTCACGAATATGAGTTGGATTGCGCTTGACGGTTCCACTTCTACACTTGAGTTCGCGTGGTTCTTCTCCATGGTTCCTAAGAACAAAAAAATCATAAGTCTTAGGAAATATCGAATTCTCAACGGAAATATTATTGACTCCTTAAAACGAGTTTACCTGATAGTTGAGTTGACAAGCACGTGCCTGAGTAATTGGACCTTGCCCATCATTCATTGAAGCAGTAAGAGGAGTGTTCATATTAGTAGAAGTGATGTCCTCATCATCCTCCCCTTCTTGAATTGGAGTTGTCCTCGACTCAAGCTCATCTTGCATGTCATCCAACCCTCGGTCCAAAAGATCTTGAACGTGTCATTGAATTTCCTTAGTCTCCTCCGGATTGGTTCTATATGCCGCACGGTTTGACAAAGTCGTTCCTGAAATTAAGTCAATTTGGTGTTCAATCCCTCTATAAGGTGGCAGTCCCGGGGGTAGTTCAGCTGGAAACACATCCTCATATTCCTGCAAAAGGTTAGTGACAGCAGACGGCAAAGAGCTAGACACATCATCAAGTGAAAATAAAGCGTCTTTGCATATCAACGCATAGCATGGCTTATCATTGTCGACAATTTCAGTAAGATCGGATTTGGTTGCAAGCATGGCATAACTCTTTAATTTAATTCTCTCAGTCCTAGAACTAGGTGCTAACTTCTCTTTCCTAGGTTGGAAAATGTTCTTCACTACTTGCTGATTTTCAGATTCATGTTCATGTTCTTTCCCCTCATTTGCAGCTATCTCTTTGTCACATTGCACAATGTCAGCAGGTGTCAAAGGTAGTAAAATTATTTTCTTTCCTTTGTGCATTAGAGAGTGCTTATTACTTCTACCATGATAAGTTGCATCGGTATCAAATTCCCATAGACGACCTAATAAAAGTGAACAAGTTTGCATATGCACTACGTCAAAATCAGCTACATCATGATAGGAACCAATGGAAAAATGCACTCTCATAGATTGTGTTACCTTCACTTTACTGCTGTTGTTGAACCACTGAATGTGGTATGGATGAGGATGTGCACGTGTGGTCAAGCCAAGCTTCTTGACCAAATCTAAACTCACCAAGTTATTACAACTCCCGCCATCAATTATGACACGAACATGGCATTCCTTGACAATGAGGAACATCTTAAACAAATTATGGCGCTGTATCTTCTCTGCTTGCTCCCTTTGAGTGCTCAACACTCGCTGCACAATTATGGTCCTATAATTCTCCGTTGCAGCGGTACCTAAAATTTCCTCCTCTTCGCTATGTTCCTCTGGATTATTCTCATTACCTACAAGGTTAGCTGCAAGAGCATATTCATTCTCAACATCACTAGCACTTACATATCTACCGTCTTCTGTCGCAATGTACGCTCGCTGACTTGGGCAATTTTTCATGACATGTCCCATTCCTTTACAACGGTGGCATATAATCCTCGTCGTTCGACCCGTGGAAGCAACCGATGAAGAGCTCTACGCTAGTGTCTGCATACTAGTGGATTTGCTCGCCTCAGGTGCGCGTGACGGTGGTGGCGGTGCTGCTGAATGCGCCCTACTCATGGAGGGGTAGCAGACCGGAAAGCAGGAGGTAGGGCTGACTTGGTTTGTCCCGGTGTCAACCTCGATGCAAAAGTACTTGCATAGTTGCTACTATTCCATTGTTGTCTTCCCTGCAATTCTTTTTCTACTAAACAAGCAAACTGGAACAATCTATTGATATCATTATACTCCTTGTAATCAATTATGTCCTGAATTTCACGCCTTAAGCCAACATAAAAACGAGCCATCTTATCCTCCTCATCCTCTACAACATTACAACGCAGCATGCCTATTTATAGTTCTTGATAATATGTCTCGACAGATTTATTACCTTGGTCTAAGCGCTGCAACTTTTTACGCATATAACGTTTAAAAGTAGGAGGAATAAATCTAGCATGCATAGCTACCTTCAATCTATCCCATGTATCAGGTACTAAACCGGAATTAACTACTTGACTCCACCAAAGGATAGCAAAATCTTTAAATTCACTAGTAGCTTGTCTGACTCTATGTACTTCAGGAGCTAGATGGGCATTAAATTTTTGTTCAACTGTCATCTCCTAATCTAGATAAATTTCAGCATCATAAACATCCGTAAAAGATGATATGGTAAATTTAACTTTATCAAATGGGTCATCATTAGCATGAGTATTGTGGTGCTGAAAATCATAGGCGTTGTAGGCGTACATCTTGAGCATCACAATTTCGTCTCTCATTATCATCTCCCACCTCAAGATCTTGGGGTGCATCATGTTCATACTCGCGTCCGTTGTTTGGTGGCCGATTCACCATTCTTTCAAAGCGTGTAGTGAGTACTGCAATACTCTCATTGATGGAGCGCTGCAATATATCCGTCGTAGTTTGAAGCTTCCGATCGATGTCCTCATTAATAGTAGTACGTTGTTCATCCAAGAGCGTCATGAGCTCTCCCTTTGCAACACAGTCTTGCGCCTCAGACGACTCACCTGTCATGGTTAGTAGAAAACAAAAGATAACACAAAGGAATTATCCCTATCAACTACTAGGTGATGGAAGGTGGAATCACACACTCTCAAGCATCTTACCACACTCTTACAAGTGTTCTTACCAACGCAAATAGTAGGAGGTTCAACGGGTGGCTGGTTCGTGATACCGTGTCGAGCGTGGGTACGATCGCAAGAGGGGACCTGTTCTGATCAAGAGTAGGTGGAGCTTGGAAGGCACAATATGGTAGCAAAAGGATTAGCAATAATCAGTTTAGTAAATACAAGTTGAAAGATTGTTCAAAATACTTGTCAAAGTTGCCGATCCTAGCCTAATCACAGCTAGCCAATCAAGCCCTATGCAAGGAAGTGTATGTACACACACAAAATGATCAATGTGACTTGATGTAAGTAAAGAAGAACCTCACAACAAGTACTAGAAGAGACGCTAGCCCACTACTCAAACTTCTTTCTAAGGGCACAAGACTATTCGCGCGAAGGAGAGCACAAAACAGTGGTATCGGCAAAACGCGAACAACCCTCTAGTTTGAGCAGATACAACAGCTAGTCTCAAACGATGAAAAGGCAGAGTTTTATGAGGCTTATATATACTCGTTTGAAAGGTTTCAACGAGATATACAACTTTTTCAACTGGATGAACCCCAAATTCGGAAGGGAAGGCCGAATAAAACCCCAAAAATAGAAAACCAAAACTTGCAATGCTAAAGATGGCCGATTTTGGGGTCTAAAGATGGCCCAAGCTAGTCATTTTATTGGATGTGCGCCGTCGATAGCTTTTCAACGAGTACAAGAACGTCGAATTCCGACTCCGTATACAAAAGTTATGCCCATTTTACTGAAGGGGGGGTCGAAAACAGACTCGAATTTAATTCGGTCTCAAATTCAAACTGCTATAACTTTTGATCCCGTGGCCGAACTTGCTCAAAATTTTTTCTGGAGGCTTAGGGATGTATGAAGAAGGACTCCACCAAAATTCACTGGATTTTGGACTGAGAACACTCCTTTTTTACCCCGAAATCAAACTCTCTCTTTTCTTTTCTTTTCTTTTCGTTTCCTTTCTTTCTTTCTTTCTTTTTTGAGTCCGAAACCCTAATTTTTTTTGTCGCAGATTGTAACATCCCAAATTTGCGATTTGCAAAATTAATAAAAATCCTTTCTTATTTGCGGTGAGTTTCAAATTTTCGTTTATTTGAGATCTTGATTTGGAATTTTCGGCGGCAAAAATGTTAATTAAGAGGAGCAAAAACTTCAAAAGTGAGAATTTAGATTTCCAAATCACAAGCCAAATTCTCAAAACCATTGGCGAATCCTAAATAAAAATGTTTATGAGAAAGTGACTTGTCAAAATTGCTGTTAAAATTTAAAAATTAAGTACTAAAGTTACTCATCTTGTAAAACTAACCAAGAAAGTCATTTACGAAATTCTAAAAATTCCTTAAAGCCTTCTGGGCCCGGCCCCCTTTCCTTTTTTCGGCCCATCCGGCTGCCCTAAACCGTGCCTCCTCCGCACCCCTTATCCCTTCGCCTCATTCCCCACCTTTCCTGAGCCAGCACCGCCGCCAGGCTCTTCTCCCCGTTCCCCTCATCCTTCTCTGCTTGCCCTCTTCTGTGCTTCCTTCTCCGCCCTCCTTCGGCTTGCTCGCTCCCCTCCGGCCCAGCACGGCTACCAGCAGTGCCCACCGGCCACCTCACCTTGGTCCCTGCCCCGACGCCCTTCTCTTCCCCCTCGTTCGTAAGGCCCACGTGCCCGAGCGGCGCCCGCCGAGCCCGTCCCTCCAGCCCAGCTCCGCTACCTGCCAGTCGCACCCTGGGTTTCCGCCGCCCCTGGTTTTGCTCGGCCCTATGCCGTACCCCTACCGCCGGCCTCACCTCCCCAGCTTCAATGCCGCGCGCTGCCTCGCCCCTGGGTTGCCGTCGCATCTAAATCCTCCGGCCTGTACCACCGCGCCTACCACCGTCCTTGCCTGGCTCTCCGCATCACATCACCTCGCCGCAACCTACCATAGAGATAGCTGCAGCTCGGAGTTACTCCTCCCCCATCCTCTGCTAGCCCTGCGCCGGCCTCCCTCCCGCTTAGCTGTGCTGACACTCGGTGTTACTCCCCTCTGTTGCGCTTGTCTTCAATGTTCAACAACCAGTCACCCCGCATCATCTACCAATTGGCACTCCCGAGCTGCCCCATGGTCCTCCCCACTCGCCATCTCCTTCTTTCTCAGGACCAAAGTGTAGCCCCAGGCCGCCTCTGCACCCCATACCGATAGCCATCTCCGCGGTCGCCTTTCCCCCCCTCAGATAATCCCCCTCCAATTCACCACTCCTGGAGAAGCTCCTCGACGCCCCAGGGCTTTTCCAGTAGCTGGCCGGCGTCCTTCTCCATCACGGTGGCCCCCTGCACCAGCCTCCTCGTACCGCCCGTAGGCCTTCAGCCATCCTCGAGCCTCCCTCGAAGTTAATATAAGCTTGGCCATCGGAAAGCGCCGCACGACCATTCTACCTCACCTCCGGTCAACGTCGACTGCACCACCACCATCTTCTTCCCGGTTGACTCCCCCTTCGACTGCTCGCCGAGGAAGCAGCCCTTGTTAGTCGCCGCCCCAGAGCCTCTTGTTCTAGCCGTCAAAGAACCGCCCTGAGTTGTCTTCGCTCAGGCAAGTATGGAGCTGACGCCACTTTTGGTATCCAGGGGATTCGTCTGGGTGCTGCCAAAGGTCCATCCGACCACTCCACTCCGGCGAGCCCGAGCGCCACCAATCTCCTGCGCTTCGATCCGTTCTCCCGACCAAGTGCTCCTGCTCCTTTGTGTTTCTGCCGCTTCATCCATTCCCTCCTTCCCTCGGTGGAACCAATGACAGGTGGGCCCCTCAGACAGCAGGACCTAAGCTACTGCTTATGTCTTAATGCCTTTTACTAGAAAGGAATTCATATTATCTATATGTGTATATGCATGCATGTATCCGTTCACTCTCAAAATCTGAAAACAATTGTGTAGATTGTAAGTATTTGCAAGAATCGAAAAATATCTGTAAACTCTTGTCAAGAGAAGGATCAATAAATTAACAGCTAAGAACTTGTAGTACCTTTATCTTAAATTAATGCAGAAAGTGAGAATTTTATGTAAGTTTGAGAACCGAAAGCCTTAAAAAGATATCACCACCATTTCTAAAACAATCTAATGCTAAGGTCAATGCCTATCAGAAGCTCGAATGATCTGCTTCTCATCTGTTGTATCTTTACCCTGGCTCCATAACCCACTATTGCAAACCAAGTCCATTAGTTTAAGCCACCTTTTGGGCACATAAAATATCTCTTCCATGTAAATATTTAAAATAATAATAAAACTGTTCACTTGCTAAAATCCATAAGCCTTCCTTTCTATTTGTAAATAAAATAATTGTAAATCCAATTTTCAATATCATTTATATGATACAAAGATTCAAATACCTTTTGACATGAGAAACTAATGAACCTAAATAAAGGATCCCTGCTATCTACCCCCATTAACGTATCTTGAATAATCTTAAGAATCACATCCTAAAACGAAGCCTTGCAAAAAAATGAGGCATAAAATGATAAGTTTTAAGAAAGTAGCACTCTTAACTTATAATCTTGCTAAAACACAGCTTTTCATCCCAATTAATTTAAATATCCTCCATTGATCGACTGAAATTAAATATGTGCACTCTTATTAAATTATAACTCATGTCTCAAATAAATCATCACTATCAATCCTCTCTAATGAGTTGTGATTCACTAACTTGTTCCTAAATCTCAATTGGATAAATAACCAAGCCTCCAATCTATAATTAACATTGGGAAGAAAAATACCTAAACCAAGTATTTGCCAAATCACCTCCCAGGCAATCTTTCTAATGCATAAGTCCAACTTAATTCTTGGAACTTCCTTGATAAATATAAAATAATATAGAAGAAGTTATAAAGAAGAAGATCAAATCCTATATCTTGAACCCAGCAGAAGGATCCTGCAGGCAATCTTTTGTTCAACTTCTCCTTGTTTCTTAAAATTTTCCCTCACGGTAAAGCTATTTAATCAATTCCTTCCCATCAAATAAAACCCTTCCAATCGCACCCTCTCTACCCTCAAGTTGTAAGCAACATAAAATGAGTTCAATTAAATTAACTATACTTTTGCCGCTATTTGGATTTACTTGGTTTTCCCTATGTTGCCGCGTATTAGAAGGCTGCAGTCTAAAGACGACAAGACCAAGCGGATTCAGGCTACATTGAAGATTCAAGATTTTAATACAACTGACTGGTTAAGCTAGCTTTGAATTAAATCAAGGCTGTGGTAATAATCAAGGTAAGTCATCACTTTGATCATATTGATCCCACGTTTTATAAAAGTTATGTTCTTTCAAATTGTCAAACTGCATGCTTACGTTGTTATGCAAATTATATCAAATGTAAGGTAGATATTACCCCTGTTATGATACCAGTATTATTATAACATCCTTTACCATTTGATTCCATTAATCCTTGTCACCCTAGATAATAATGCTATTAACATTAGCTAAGTCATATTGACTGCCAAGTGAGTCCAGAGCTAGGGCACGGCAAGGATGGAAGGCCACGGCAAGGATGGAAGGCGTGGCAAGGATGGAAGGTGTGGCAAGGATAGAAGGCGCGGCAAGGATGGTGATTGCAGCAAGGAAAAACAACACACAACGACGAAGCTACTCAAAGGAACACGAGATGCAACTAGATAATGACGAACTAGACTCTGACTAAACTAGTAATCAGTAACTTGAACACGAAAATGTAACCAAAAATTCAACGAGCAATACTAAAAAAAATTTGCAATGGCACAAGGGGTGTTGGGACAGCGGAAGAACACTACGAAAAATTATTTTTGTGGGCTAATTTTCTGGAGTTTTTAGGATAATGAACATAAACTAATCTAAAAGGGACGAATTACCTCACGGGCAACCGTTGCTCTGATACCACCTAATGTGACGATGGCCCGATCTTTTGAGAGGTACTGATAAGTCGATTGTGGAGACCTCAACGTTGATGATCCAAAGGCTCCGACCAAAATAGATCGATCCCCTCACAATCACTACACCACTGCTCCGATGGTTATCAACCATGTCGAACGCGGTTGACCTTGCCAAGAAGGCTATCTCCTACAAGCGAATCGAGAACATAAGTAAGAGAGTAAAAGATGCAATCTAAAATTGTATTACGAATAAAGATTAAGTTCACAAGTTGGGGTTCCTCAACTGGACGTGCGGTGAGACTGCTAAGCAAAATAAACTCTTAAAAAAACCCAAGCAAAACTAAAGGGGTGCGACCTCCTTAAATAGGGGTGGGGGAGGCTGCACTTATCTAACAGAAGGGGGTGCGGTACTATTCATGGGTACTGTTCATATGAACAGTACGTTCATGAATAGTGTTGGCCCAAATAGTCTAAGTGTGATTACAAGGCCCAAGGCCCACTTTGACTCGGACTAAAAAAGTGATGCAACTTGTTTTGCAGTTTATCATCGGCTCAGATGGAATTTAGAGGTGAAACCAAATTCATCTGAAAGTAGACTCCAAAATCTTTCCAACGAGTACTCACGGGCCCGAGAAACCTTCTGGATCAAAAGTTATGGCGTTTGAAGTAGGCGCTGTCAAGCAGTCCGAATCTGAGTCGAACTCGTGAATATGAGTTGGATTGCGCTTGACGGTTCCACTTCTACACTTGAGCTCGCGTGGTTCTTCTCCATGGTTTCTAAGAACAAGAAAATCACAAGTCTTAGGAAGTATTGATTTCTCAGCAAAAATATTATTGACTCCTAAAAACAAGGGTCGGATGTATCATTTGTCTTCCAATTCCTTGAGCTGATTCTTCAGTTCTGCTAATTCGTTAGCGGGCATCCTATATGGCCACTTGGAAATTGGGGCGGTGCCTGGGACTAGGTTAATCACAAACTCGATTTCCCTATCCGGCGGCATTCCTAGCAGTTCCTCGGGAAAAATATCTGGGTATTCCCGCACTATCGGCATTTCTTCCAAGACTTGGAGGTGGAAAAGGGCACATTCTTCTGCTTTCGGGATCTGGGGAGAGAAGATCACCTCCACGCCTTGGTCATTGGTGAGGGTGATGGATCTGGTAGCGCAATTAATGAAGGTACGACCTTATGGTCAAGCTTACAATTTATCTAGCCGGAAGGGCTTAACAAAACTAGCAGCGAAAATTCAAAAATATGTGTAGCGGCCAATCGACATGCCCATAGTCTATCGAGTGGGGAATGAAGTCCTAATCCGTGATGTCGCTGAAGTTTTCATGAAACACTACCCCTCGTGTGAAATCACCGAGCATTGTCTATAATCGGGGACATGGCTATTCAAATAGTTTTACACTCTGCAGAGGTTGCACAACTATACCCACACGATGTGATTAGCCTCGCGCTAAGGAAATCATAACAAGGCCTTTATAATGCTTTACCTCAACTCAATCCTGCCCGCTAGGGTTTCGCATCACGCCCCCCTTGCGCCACATGAAAATCAGCAATCATGTTCATCACAATGGCAAGATCGGAATTGAATATCATAAATTAATCAGCCAGATCTATCCCATACTAGACATATGGTTTGCACGATAAAGCTCAGATCAATGGCGCACAAAGTTAAGTCCTTAAGTCTACCCGGGCGAGACTGCCACATCCCACGAAGTGAACCTACACTTCTCCATTTACTGCACGATCACTCACCTAAGTGAAAACCAAGTTTGTATAACCATGCCAATAACACACCAATATCATGGCTCCAATTTTAATAATTGTGGCACCAACCACGGTTCTATATCTCATTAAGTCAAATTAATTAATTACATACGATGATAAACCCTTTCGTAAATTAAGCAGGCTAAGCATTCTATCGTACAACCTATGTGACATCTAGCATAGCATCACTAGTAAGTTTCCCAACCTATGGTGACAATGGCATTATGGCATACAAAATAACAAGGGGCAAGATTAACCAAGTGGGGTATAACTACCAAGTACAACAGTTTGTATTAAAAATAGGAATGCAAGGTAAAGTAAAATAAAATAATTAAATAATAGATTGCAAACTGGGTTAAATATGATCAAATGTTACGACTTGCCTTGGTTGTGCTCAGTGAGGTACTCGGGGTCTTCTAGCGTCACTCCTACTCCTCCGGAATCGAAATCTAACGAGAGAGAAAATGATCGAACAACAAAATCACATAAAATAATAAACAAAAGGAATTCAAAAACCTTGAAACCAAAACCAAAAGCTAGAGCTCAATTTTAGATAAATTTAGAAAAAAGAACATGGTCAATCGGAGCAAGGACGGAGGTGAATGGGCTCTTAGAAAATCAAATCTAAATAAAATACTGAAATTCAGAAATTGCACCGTGCTGTGAACCCGGTGCACGAGAGAACAAGTCCACGGTGGACCCAGTCCACGGAATAAAGGCGGCGGGTGGCGGTGCTAACGCGCGCCTAGGGTCGGGGACTTTGAGTGGCCGTGTCGGGTACGTTGGTATGTGGATGCCGACACCGGTCATGGCGCCCTTAATGACGATCTCAAAGAACGGCAAAAGACCGGTTGGTGCCCTTCTGATACGTTGTTGTTCGGATATGAATTCTCTTGTTTTACCCCTGCTCATTTCAGCTTTTTTTTCAGCTTCAGCTTCTAGGTTCAGCTTTTTTTTCACTACTCAGTAATTCGTCTCTTTCTGAATTTTTTTAGATTTTTTGGACTTTTTTACATTTTTCTTTTTTCTCGTGTTCCTTTGCATTATCCGTGATGGGCTAACATTTTTTTTTTCTATTTTTACATTTTTTTAAATTTAATTATACCCAAAAAGCCAAATCAGCTACAGTAAAAAAAAGTCAGCTACAGTGGAATTTCAGCCAAAAGCTATCGCTAAAACGATCACCCTCAAGTGCTGATTTTAGTAACTTTTTGGGAATGATGGTTGTGTTTATAGTTTGTGAAGTAATATCAGCTTTTTGATGCTTCAAGTGCTGATTTTGAGGGATGAATTTGGATACCTATTGATATAAGATCAATCAATCGAGCTATATGTTAATTATGAACGGTTAAGCTGAGTTGAGTTAATCTCAAGTCCATTAATTGAGTTATGTTTGAGCTGATATTCAGTTCGTTTTTAAAAATAGCTTATTCTTAAATTCTAGCCAATCAAGTTTGAGCTTGTTCCAATCCCTTGGGTGTGACTGAGGTGTCATTCGCAGATGTACACTTGCATCTAATTAATAGCGCATTCTCTCTTACTTATCACTGCCAACTTATACGAGCAAGTATTAAATTCTCTACTGGAAGCCTTTTTTAGGGTCTATTGTGGAAGAGTTAGTTATGCTGTTATACTACTTTAACTTGTTCACAGAGCTTATTACTTGTACAGAAGAATTTATTGCGCATGCTTATTACGATACATTTACGCGAATCTAATCGTACATCGTAATGTTGGAATACATAGCTTTATTTTTTCCACTTGATCGAGTTCGGAATTCACGTGCTAATTTGCTTTCATCCGTCGACCTCAAAAAAAAAAAAGTTTGCTTTATGTCATCATTAGCTTGCTCACTGTTGTCTATCTTCTCCACATGTCGCAATTATTTTCTGTGCTTTCCTAGGTTCCTCCGAAATGAGGATCTATCGATCTGTAATTCCGTATGATAGCGCGAATTAAACTATTTAATTATAGTTCGTCATGCATGCAGATCGATGATATACTTTGCAAGTTCCGCTGCAGAAGACTAACCAGTAGAGCGATTCGCTCGAGGTGGCAGCGGAGGCGGTCCACGTCTCCACCGACGGCGCCGCGGCGGCGTCCTCCAGCCCGTACTTGTTCCAGACGATCTGCTCGAGCCGGGCGTTGATGACTCTGGTCTCGCTGGAGAGCCTGTGCCAGACGTACAGCCAGGGAAATTTCAATCGGTAGCCAAAATTATCGGAGGATAGCGACAGCGTTGAAAACTGCCGGTAACCGATTTTATCGGAAAAATTTGGACAAAATTTTTGAATTGATCAATTATAAAATCTGCATTGGCCGAAATCAACCGAAAAATAGCCAAATTTTTTTGAAATTTCACCGGTTACCAATTCTTCATTTTTTTGGCGAATTATTTTGAAATTTTGGCAAATTTTAAATAGATCTAAAATTTTTTGGCCGATACTTTTTTTTACCAATGCTCACGATAACATTGGTTTTCACCAATAATCGCTGAAATTTCGGCAATATAGTTTTCCCTACGTGCAGTTGTGTGGTGGCGGCGACAAGAAAGCTGTCGAACCTGGATTTCGCTAATTCAAAATTCGCTGTGAACAACTGCACTATTCTTTGGATCAATAAAAAGTACTCACATATACATCACAAAATTATTTCATACATAATGTGAACCAACCTTTCATTAATATTACGAATTGGAGTTTAAATAGACTATATCAGGTCGAGTTTACAATAAGGATCGATCGGACTAAATACTTACATAACAAAAACAAAAACGGAAGTGATAACAAAATGGGAGGGCACATCTTACCACAGGCAAGTGACTGACTAGGGGTAAAAAGATTACTTACTACTTTGGAAGAATTTAGATAATAAATATGTACATAGTCACCAACAGAGTTGACCTAGCTGAGGTAAACACTATCCTACTAGAGAAAGTTCTAATCTCCACCATTTTCTTCTCTATCAACTCTTGGTGCATCGTAGTACACATAGTGACATTGATATGTAGGTTCTAAGGTATTTAGTGAGCAAGGGTGAGCACAAACAATTATGCACCATGAGCCAACACATAAGATGCAATATTATACATGCAAGATTTAGGCCCTGCTCATTGTAGCTGCCAGCGGCAGCGTTGAGCTGTGAAAAGCACTGTTGGGCGATGGGTGGAACTGTAGCTATTTTGTTTTTTCTTTTTTTCGAATTTTTGAGTTTTATTTTTTTTCCTGTATTCCTTTGCATTGTCCGCTCTAGATTAGCGTGTCGCTTTTATTTTTACATTTAATTATGCCTAATAAGCCAACTCACTACAAGAAAAAGTCACTCTGAAAATTTCAGCAAAATCTAAAAGCCATCGCTATTCCGAACGCCCCCTTAACAAAGGTAGGCTCGGATTCTTTTATTTGCTAAAGGCATTGATTAAAGTTATGATAAATAGAAAAGTCCTATAACTTAGCATTTTAACTAAACTTTTTGTTAAAGGGAGCAAAAATGTACAATATTAATAGTAGTGCAAGTTCTATCCACCTGTTATATAGTTCTATCCACCATATACTTGTTTTTGTTACTAGAGTTACATCCAACTATTAATATCACTGGGTTACATCCACTCAGGACAAACCAAAATTAGGATTACAACCACCTGACGAGTTTCATCCTACCCACAAATTCTTAGAAATAGATACTAACTCGAGTTTCTATGCCTACCTATGACCGTGAGTACGACTGTTCGAATAGTTTACACTCTACAGAGTTCGTACACTTTACTTGTAATAGATAATTAACTTATTATGTTTCACATATTCCTTGGACATGTGAATCAAGAAGATCACCACAACCCTTTACAATGCATCACTTAGTATAGATTACATCTGCTAAGGTTTCATCTTAGTGGGGTCACGTCCACCCACACCAAGGCCCCCTCTTGCGGAATTGATAGCTTAAATACAGCGACACAAGCTGTATCTACCATGGCTTAAAACCAGCGATATCTACCATGGCTTAAAACCAGTGATATAATCCGTGGGTCACTCCAATAATGCAACCCATATTGGTGAATGCAAATTAGTTAGTCAGGTTGTACCCATTATAGACATATAGTTGTACTATTTTATATTAGGAGGTCATCACATGATTCAATCTTTAGAGTTATCTAGACGGTGCTACCACAACCTATAAATTCTCGTGCTACATCCTCACCAACACCTCTTACCATCCAATCATATATGTAAAACAAGTTTTAGGGTTTTGAGAAGCATAAAATTAAGTTACCTCAATATACTAGCCATTTCCTCTAATGGCTATCCAAAACTAGTTTCATAATTGAAAGAAATGATGATAGGGAAATTTTATACACTCGTATTTTAAGCAAGACTTAACATGGTGCTTAAATACAACTTATAGCTAAGTTACCATTACAATCTTAGGGTGATAAGGATTTATGTGCTCAATTGTCCAAGAGATGAGGTAAAATAATATAATGATTGATATGCATGTATCTATAACCTCAAGACGAACATAAATGTGCATAACAAATAAAAGCATGCAATTTGATAATTTAAACAAACATAACTTGTATAAAAAATATAGGCTCAATATGATCAAAGTATTGACTCACCTAGCTTATAAGTAGATTAGTTTTGAAAGCCTTGACTTGGCTCGAACTATGGTTCTTCCATGTCCTCGTACGCTATTCGGATGATTGCAACGGAAATGCAAATATATACACACACAAACAAATAAATCTAAATAAAATTCAAATGAACTCCAAACTGGATAATTTTATTAAGAAACAAGTTTCAATAAATTTAGAGTTAAAATAAGTGAGAACAAGCTCTCCAAAGTTTGAATCAAAATTAAATCCCAAAATAAATAGAGAGAGATTCTCTCTCACTAATAGGTGGGTCCATTGATTTTAATTTTTTTATAACTATTTCTATATTGAAAAGGCCACAACGGCTGATAGGTGGGCCCTCTTGGTTTTTTTTCTTTTAAAATTATTTTCTAAAGGAAAAAGCCCAGAGATTGATAGGTGGGGGACAGTACTATGTAAGACACAGTAGAAGGGTGCCCACTTGCCAGTGGCTCTCCACTTTAAACTAAATTTAAAAGAAATATTAAACAGGCTGGGCCCACATGTCAAAGGGTGATTAGTTTAAATTAATGATTGTCGGACCCGGATTCGAAATCTAGAATCTTCTGTGATTCCAACGCACTATTCCCTGGATCAGTAGATAGTTCTCACAGTACATTGCTGATATCATTTCATACATCGCATGATGATCATACAGTCAAAATAGAATTTACATATATCAGAGTTTAGAATATACCACGTCGGGCAATTGTTTTACATGACGGACCTCCTAGGCCAAATAGATACAACCAAAATAACGATAGTGGAAGATAAAAGCAACAGCGGAACCATAAGCCACAGGCAAGCGACTGGGGGTAAATGTGTGCATCTATACTACCCAGTCTTGGGTAATATAGGCGAACACCCTTACGGCAAGCCAGCTTGCCTAGGACTAAGCAATTTAAAATCCACCCTAGTTGCCATCGTTGGCTCCTAGACTTGGCGCATCCTCGTAGGCATAATGATCTTGTCCTCCTGCTTCTGGATTTGATTATGTGAGTGTGAGCACACTACCCACCGTGCTCAGTGAGCCAATACACAGAATGCAAATATATAACATGCATGGCTTAACAAAGGATAGGCTCGGGTTGTTTTATTTTGCCAGAAATTGCATTTTTAAAGACTTAAGATGTATGTGTAAGAAATCCTAGACTTAGCTATTTGGACTAAAATCATAAGGTTTTTGAATAAAAGGTTTGCGATGTAGTGTTGGTACATATTACATCCACCGTTATATGCCACCTGCACCATATATCCTTTTTCAACATTTTAGCCGCTTAACTTACCACTGGGACGACACCCAGGACAACACAAACCAGGACAGTCCATCATCCTTTATTTTTTGATACCAAGTCACAACCACAAAAATTGTTTTTGAAATATAACTATATCAGAGTTAAGTTCCCATGTCTGCCATTGACCGCGGGCATGACTATTCGAACAGTTTTGACTCTGCAGAGTTTGTACACTTTCACCACAAGAGACAATCTGCTTGTTGCTCTGCATGATTACTTAGTCATGCAGTTGAGTTGATCATCACAGTAACCTTTCAAAACTATCTGGCCTCAGGGTCTCATCTCACCCTATGGGATGCTCCCACTTGTGGTGGGTCTCATACGTTGGGCGGGATGTTAATCACTCTTTTATTAGTGTCTCTAGCTCCACTTCCCATACGCTAGTAAAATAATTGAAACAATTCACCCTCCACTTGGTGTCCCTTTAGCCGCACCAGGCGCTAGCATTTCGGCACTTCCTTCCCCCAGCCTGTGAGATGAGTCCAAGGTTCGATAGAGTTTACTTAGCCAAGTTGCACTTTGCAGACTTGTGGTTGTACGGTTTTACAATGGGAGGTTATGACCCAATTCAGTCCTTAGTTATCTGAGCGATTCTACCACAAAACTACACGCTCGTGCACACCGATGCACCATACCCCTGAACCAACCGCCCAGACGTATAAGCAACTTGAGGATTTTTGGGGGCATAAAATAATGATCATTTTTTAAAATACACGACCATTTCCAACTACAACTTTTCCCAAAATTGCTCATTTGCATTTGCATATGATGTTGGGGTATTTTAAGCACCACCGAGACTAAGCAACGCTATGCCGTGTAATATAAATGTAACCGAATCTTTTGAAACAATTACATCTATAGTTTTTCTTTGGGATAACAAGGTTCACGTTATAATGTGTCGGGAAGATACAATAGTAGCAGTTAATAAAAGGGCAGCTAGCTAAAGGATGAAATCCAACATACAATAGCACATAAAATAACAACATGCATTTGATAATTTGAATCTAAATAATATGCAAAATGTTATTCAAAATGATCAACATATTGACTCACTTGGATCACAGGGGGCTTGGTCTTGTTGATCCTAGCCTTGGTATGCCTCAGATTCCTCTTCTTGGGCCTCGTACGCTAATTTTACGCCGATCACACATTTTAAAAGAAATAAAATAAATTAACATAACCAAATAAAACCTCAACAAAAATTCAAATAAATTCAAAAACTTATGGTTTTGGTTCCACTGGATAGAGAATGGATTTTAATAATTATTGCAATTTTTCTCACTTAAATTGGAATTAAATTGAATTAGTTATGAATTTTTAAAGTTTAGAGATAATTAACATAACAATTTAAACTTATATTATAAATTCAAAGAAACTCAAAATTTTATAATTTTGGTTTCTCTAGAACAAGATGAATTTAGATGAATTTAGCAATTTTCCCATTAAATTTGGAGTTAAAAATGAATTAGTTATCAATTTCTAAAGCTTTTAGCCGATTTAATTAAAAATCAGAAATCATTATTCTTTCCAGACTGACAGGTGGGGTCCATTGAGTATTTTATTCTTTTCTCTGCTTATACTAACAAGTGGAACCCACTGGCATTTATTAACTTTTTAATCTTTACAGTGACTGACATGTGGGGCCCACTGGAACTTTTAAGTTTCTGAAAGCGCTAGGGACTGACACGTGGGTTCCACTCGGGGTAATTAATCTTTTCCTTTGTGCCACTGACAGACGGGGCCCATGGGTTTTAAAATTCTATGTGACCATGATAGGTGGGACCACTTACCGCTTTAAACTAACTCGGGCCTACAAGACAGTGAGTGATTAACTTAACCGCTGTAGTTAACGCTAATTAACTTCGCGCGCTAATCAATGGCACAGATCTATAGTGCCTTCTCCTACCTCCCGATTCCGACGAAGCTCGCCGCCGGCGGAGGAGAAGGTGGCCAGTCTGTAGCATTTGAAAAACGGAACAAGCAAGCTTGCGCCCACCTCTGTGCCAACTCTCGCCGGCCAATTTGGTCGGGACATTGGCTGGTGGCGAGCCTGAGCAACGGCGGAATAGGGGGAGCGGGAACATGGCAATCTATGACATTAGAATCCAATTGCTCGCTCAGAGAGTGCCTAGGGACAGTCACGTCGAGGATTTTGAGGTCGGTAGAGCTCGGGGAAGGTTGAGGGGAGGTGGCAGCGTGCGACGGCGGCGGTCCGATGGGAGTGCACGGTGAGGGGATGGCTCAAGCTTCGGGAGCCTCAGCCGATGCTCGAAATGAAGTCGTCGGTTGCTGGTGAGGCTCTAGGCCGAGGGAATTGGACAGAGGTGGCCCTGATCAGCGGTGAGCCCGCTGATCGGAATTGGGGAAGAAGATGGCTCCGGTGAGCTTTACGGCATGGAAACTCAGTTGCTTGCGGTGGGAGTGGGAGTAAGGTGTGGGGGACTCATTGCAGGCCTCGAAGGAATTTTATAATTGACCGATCGGGCTGCCCACGTGGAGGGGGAGTGGGCGGTCATGGCGGATGATGGGGGAGCGGCAAGGCTACAGTATGCGGGATGGGGACTGAGCAATGCGACTAGACCGAGCTGACAAGCGCTGTTACGGATAATTCTCAGTGTCATTGGTCCTTGGCGTGATCGCGGCGGGCGGAGAGGTAGGGTGGTGGTGTGGGCACGGCCGACGGGCGCGCTCGGAGGGAATAGGGGTAGGTGGCAGTACTACGGCCAGGATAGGGTGGCATGGGGGCGGAGGTACGCACGGGAGTCCGCTGGTCCGAAGAGAGGACTCGGGGTGGGGCGACAGTGTGCCCAAGTGCTGGCGCACGCGCGTGAAGCGACCGGGCAAAGAGGGAGAGCGAGTGAGAGATAGGGAGAAAAGGGGGTGGGTGAAGGGAGGAGGGGCTGGCTGGGTGGGTCGGAGGCCTGGCTGGGTCTCTCCTCTCTCTATATTTTTTTGTTTTATTTTCTTTTCAACTTTCTATTTGATTTTCATAATTTAGTTTAATTATATATATTTGTATATAATTTTACACATATTCTATTTAATTTCCTTTTTGATTGGATCTTTCCATGATTTATTTTGAGCATATATGTATATATATACATTTAATACATGAAATCTCAAAACCTCCATTTCAGTTTTACTATTTTTCCTTGACATTTATATATACACATATGTACACATGTACATATATGACTAATTCTCTTTGTGAGTTTTTAGACAGGAATTTGGATCATCTTTTCAGATTCATAATTTCATTTGAAATTTTCTATTATCAATCATATCCTTTCTTTTTGACCTTCCATTATATTTCATGTGATTCCCATTATATGTATATGTGTACACTTTATTTTATTTTAATGGAACCTCAACCAAAAACTTTGGAAATCTAGAAAATTTAAAATACCAAGGATCCAAATTACACATTAATTTGTGACACATGAAATCCGGATGGTTTGATTCCTTGTCTTCTTTTCCACCACGTCGAGGATTTTGATAGGCCACTCTTGGTACATCAAATCATTCTTGATCTCTATCTCTTGTAAAGGGGTCTGGTCTTCTGGTACTCGAAGACACTTCTTAAGTTGTGACACATGAAATACATCATGTATATCTGCGAGGTTTGTAGGTAGATCCAATTGGTATGCTACTTCTCCTTTCTTAGCTTTGATTGGGAATGGCCCAACGATCGGGAGCGAGTTTACCCTTGACTTTAAACCTTTGACTCCCTCAAGGGTGACACCTTCAAATATACGTAGTCTCCAATCTCGAATAGTAAAGGTCTTCGTCTTTTGTCCGCGTAGCTTTTCTGTTGGGATTGAGCAGCTTGCAGACGATCCCTAATCAAACAGACTTTCTCTTCAGCTGTTGCAGGATTTTCGGTCCAAAGATGGAACTCTCCCCTACTTCGGACCAATGTAGGGGTGTCCGACACTTTCTTCCATACAGGGCTTCGAATGGGGACATCTTTAAACTAGCTTGATGGCTGTTATTGTAAGCAAATTTAGCATAGGGAAAACACTTGTCCCAAACCATAGCAAAATCTAGGCACAGCCCAAGCATGTCTTCAAGTATTTGATTCACCCTTTCTGTTTGTCCATCGGTTTGGGGGTGGTAGGTAGTACTGAAATCCAAGTGAGTGCCTAGGGCTCATGAAGACTGGCCCAAAAGTGCAAGGTAAACTGGGTACCTCGATCTGAGTCTATTCTCCAGCTTATCTCCCATGTACGTGGTTCTAACGGGAATGAAGTGAGCGACTTTGGTCAGCCTGTCCACTATGACCCATATAGAGTCATACCCTGCTTTGGTCCGGGGTAAACCTATGACAAAGTCCATTCCAATTTCTTCCCATTTCCATTGGGGCACTTGCAAGGGCTGCAGTAATCCTGCTGGTCGTTGATGTTCAGCTTTCACTCTTTGGCATATGTCGCAACAAGTAACATACTCAGCGATGTCCCTCTTCATCCTAGGCCACCAATACCATTATTTCTGATCTTGATACATTTTAGTGCTTCCTGGATCAAGGGAGTATGCAGAACAGTGTGCTTCTCTTAATATTAAGTCCTTAAGATCCTTTTGGTGGGGGTCTTTAGTCATCCTCGGAGCTTTTCCTTTCGCCATTTGGCTTTTCAATCTCAGGGCTGTTGAGTTCTCCTTTTGGGCAGCTATGATTAATTCTTCCATACTGGGTTGGATCTCCATGTTGCTATAATGCCTTGCTCCACCAATTCTAAGTTAAGGGCTACTATCTCCTTATGCAGTTCAGGTTGTTGTTTGTAACATCCCAAAATAGCGATCTAATGTAAATTCAAAAGTAATAGAAACCTTTTGTCGGGACCCGGAGCAACAACTCCAAGTCTCTCTTTGTAAATCACACTATCCCAGGAAAAGCTATTGCACACAGGGTCAACAGAGATACGTATCGTGCAAAACAATCCCACTTTATTAAATGGGCCTGATGGCCAAGGTTTACAAATAAAGGCTCATGGCCAACAAAAAATAAAACAGCGGAAGAATAAAGCGTAGAGATACAGCCCATCCTACCTGCCCACAGGCGAATGACTGTAAGACACGGCCTAGTCATCACCATCCTCACCGAAGTTGTTGACGTCATCCTTTGGCAACAAATTTTAGCAAGGTGAGCGCATAAAGTACTCCCAAGGTAAGCACATAAAGCACTTACGCAAGTTACACCAGGAGTTTTTAACAGAGTGAATGCATGCATAAGGATAACCAAGGAAGGCTTAATAAGGTTATTTGTGCGAGAAACAGTACTGAATTTAAATACAATACATAAGTGCAAAAGCTGAATTTTATACAGTAGATAGAAATAAGAATTTAATGAAATAATATCATTAGTGCAGGCTCCGACCAAACACTAACCTAGTCACAGGTATTCCACCTGGTCC
This sequence comes from Melocanna baccifera, assembly GCA_036346265.1. NCBI lineage: Eukaryota > Viridiplantae > Streptophyta > Magnoliopsida > Poales > Poaceae > Melocanna > Melocanna baccifera. Next base: position 20,959,505 of record CM070682.1, on the reverse strand, counting down.
ATCTTTTCAAATGATTTCACATGGATTCCATCTATCCATATGCTTTTCAAAATCTCTTATGGATTCATATCGTTAGTGTAGGCTTAGACCAAACAAAAACTTATTCACAGGTATCCCACCTGGTCATGGATTCCATCCATCCATCCATAAGCTTTTTCAGAAACCATTTTAAAAACCCAAGTCTAATCTGTGAAAACTCTACTCAGCATGTCCATGACCGTGGACACGGCTATCCAGACAGTTTGTTACTCTGCAAAGGTGTACAACTTTACCTACAAGACACGATCATCCCATATTGCCACTAGATTAACACACTTTCTTTGGTGTGCGACGAGGAGATCATGACATGGCTGTTACAATGATCCATAGCCAAAACAGTCACACCGCCACTAAGGTTTTACCACAACTCGAATCCATGAGTTGGAGCCCCCTCTTGTGCCATGTGAGACTTCTCGCGGCCTACGCCACGCTCACATTCAGCCTATAGCGAAACCGTATTTGGAACTTCACAAATTACTTAGCCAGGTCCATCCCATACCGGACTTGTGGTAGTACGAAGTGACTTCGTAAAATGAATCACAGAAACGGTCCTTAATCCGACTTAGGCTCAACCACATACCCACATGCACGACAATCAACCAGGTGTCACCAAACACGAGGCATGACGGCACTCCACCACTTAACCAATAGCCTAGGTCCAAATCATAAGTTTCTATTTTTATTTTTAAACCATGTTCATAAACCATCTTTGACTCACCAAAGTCAAGAATAGATTTTAGAAACTCATCGTTTTCCAATGAAAGAAATATTCCCACTTAAATCATTCTAAGCCACGCTAAGCGATTCTATAAAATTTCTAGTTAATACTATAGTACTAACTAGTTTTCAGAGCGATTCTATAAAATTTCTAGTTAATACTATAGTACTAACTAGTTTTCAGCTAGAGTGACAAGGTATATGAATTCGAGGTTCAAAATTGGCTATAGTCAAAGGATCATGGGTGTAACTATGTTTAAATCAAAATTTGAACTAAATTTGAATAAAGATACGCATGCATATACAGTAAAACAACATAAATAAATTTGAAATAATAGGTTCAACATGGTCAAAGGTGTAACTTGCCTTGCTTCGAAGTTTGCTGAGGTTCGTTGAAGTTATACTCTCCGGAATAGTTGTAGTCTACACGTGAAAAACCAGAACAAACCAAACTCAAATAAAATCCAAAAATCATAAATATATGCTAGGAGATAGAATACAAATTTAGGAATTTGAATGGGTCCAGATGGAGTTAGGGCGAAGAAGAACAACTTCTGGTAGTTTGAATTCCAAGAAAATGAATAAAAGGAAATATTGAAATTCTTTTCTTTGTGAGGGAAAAGTGGTCAGAAGCTACAATATTTGTGTATGATCGAAACCATGATCGAAGGCATAATCGAAGCTGTGGTCGAAACCATGGTCGAATCAACGGTTGAAGTTGCAAATGTCAAAATCGAAGGTGGAGACTCCAAGTACGAGTGCAGTCGAAGTCAAAGACGAAGATTCGGTCGAAGACCTGGTCGGAACTGTACAGTGATCGAAAGAATTGGATTTGTGCAGAGTGATCGAAAGAATCAGACGGCTTGGAGAGGTCGGATGGCTTCGAGTGGTCAGAGAGATTGAAGGGTTCAGGAGGTCGGAGGGTGCGGAGGTTAAAATGGTCAAACAACCATGGTCGGTTCGAAGACGGAGGTCGAAGTCGAAGGTTCTGAGATCAAGACCAAGTCAAGTCGGTCGAAGGCTCGGCAATCGAGTCTAGGAAGCCTCCGAATCAGCGGAGTCTAAGGAAGTGTCCGAACCGTCGGTGTCTAAGGAACCTTTGAACGGTCAGAGTCTAAAGAACCTCTGGACGTCAGAGTCTTAAGAGCCTCTGGGCATCGGAGTCTTAGAATCGGATGGTTGGGAGAAGTCGGACGACTTCACGTGACAAGATCCGAGCGATCCAACGGCGGCAAAGACTGGTGAGATGTACAAAAGAGAGAGAAGAGTATGAGTCCTGTTTTACCTTGACGCAAGGTTCGGGCTCACAGAGTTGGCTTGCGGCGAGGGTGTAGCAGAGGCGGGACGCGATTATCGACGACGGAGACTCTCCGACGACGGCTTTGTCGGAGAAGGGGCATCGAAGGTTCATGTGGGCCTGAGGAAGGTTACCGGCGGTGGGGTACTCCAGTCATGCTTTGGCTCGGAAAAAAGGGTGAAGGAGGTGCGCACGGTCCCGTTGAAGATTTGGCAGTGGTGGCGTCGGCATCGGCGGAAGAGACACTCCGGCGGGGGGATTGCTTGGCGGAGGGGTGGCGAGGTGAAGAAAAGAGAGAGAGGATTGCGAGGAGTGCGTTGGTACTCTTGTGTATTACTGGAAGTGGCTGGAAGGTGGTTGGCGGCGAGGCGAAGTGGTGGCGCAACTCGGGCGGCGGTGTCGGCGGTGTTCCAACGGTGAGGAGATTCAATCAAGCGTGGTCGAGAAAATCTAAAAAATTATGAAATATATACAAAAAAATAGATTATGGATTTAGATGAATTTAGAAACTTGAATCACTGGATTCGGAGTTCAAACGAAGGAGAACGAGCGATTGGGAGATTGGCGGATCAGAAAATTCTGAAAAAAGAAAAATCAGGAATATTTCTATGGAATATTCCCGCGTGAACGGTATTGGACAGCTGCCCTGTTCACTATTTTTGGCCGTGTCGTCGGCGAGAAAAGGCATAGGAGGTGAAGCCAATGGGTTGCTAATGACCCGATGTACATGTAGGAAGTGACGGCACGTCAAACGGAGCACGGTGACGACGTGTACGGCGACAACGACATACGGTGTGAAGAGAAGAATAATTTTTGAGAATGGTACATGGAGAAAGAAGGTGAGCACGGCCTAGAATGCGGCGAGGCAAGTCTAGAAAAAATATCGGCTAAGCCGAAAACTCACCGGAGGCGACGCAATCGTCGTTTGAATGACGACGGTACCGAAACACGAAAAACTCAATATCTTTGTGCTCGGTGAGGCGAATCCAAAACCGTCTGAAATGTAGTCACCTGAGATGGTTTGGCACGTTTAGACGTGAATGGATTGTTGAAAGCATTCCCGGACAGGCGGGGACGCGAAGTGCAATTTGCGGCCATGGCAAGGTGTCGGGCGCAAAAATTTAGGAAAGGTTTTTGGATGAACGGAGGGGAGCACGGCGTATAACGCATCGAGACAAACTCAACGCCGCAGACGGATTGACCAACGGACTAGCGAAACATGGTGGACAAGACTTTATGTAGCCTACAGGTTGACATCGACGTTCCGGGCAAACGGAGAGGAATTAACATGCGAGAGTTGCGGCGAATCGAAGAGTAGAGCATGGGGATCGTGATGCTCACCTTGGTTTTGGTAGGGCATGCACGGTTGGCCGGTGGCGACGTGAGGAACGCGGACCCGATTTTGCCCACGGTGCCGACGATGCTCCGGCGAAGGCGAGGTGAGCACCGCGTAGAATGCGACGAGGTGAAGCCAACGGTGTGGTCAAACACGGCACAATAAGCCGAAGAACGGCGCTTGGAACACAAAACTAAAACTTCGATTGCGCCCAAAAGAAAAGGAGTGGGGATATGAGATTTTCGGGGTTGAGTGAGGATGGGGAGAGGCTCACGGGGCTCCCTTTTATAGGGGTTGAGGAGATCCAAGGAGTGAGATCAACCATCTATGTCCTTGAATGGCATGAGTTAAATCCCGCAAAAATGGTCATCAATGAGAGGGGAAACGGTAGGGGAATGAAAGAGCTTGATGAGGGGAGTTGAATGCAATTTATTTCGCTAAAAACCGTTTAGTAAATCATGAATTATGAGGATTTGAAAAAGCTTCAAAATGTAAGCATGGCTGCTGTGCCTCTGTTCTGCGTGCATGCACGATTGCCTCCATGAGGAAGAAGAAAGAGAAAGGAAGAGAGAGAAAAGAGAGAAAAAGAAAAAAAAGAAAAAAATCAGAAAAATTTCAAAAAAAATATTTTTAGAATCCTTGGAACCTGAAAAGAATAAATAAAATATTGTTGGAATTTTTTGAAGTTTAGTTTAATTTTCAAAAATGTTTTCTTTTCTAGCTTTAAAATAATACAATAAATAATAAATAAAGTCTACAAATCTTAGAAAAATTCATAGAAGTTTCTAAAGCTATTTTGAACTTATAAAAAAAATTCCAACAAAAATTTACATATTTTTCTTTATAAATTGTTTTTTGGTTAACAGAAAAACACTTTTCTTCAAAGCAGAAAATCAGGTCAACTAAAATTCTAAAAAAATTCAAGCGACCAAAAAAATTTCATTTTTATTTTAAACTAAATTAATTATTGCTTTACTTTATATATTTATTTTTTTTAAATAACAGCTGGGCTGTTACACCTTTTCGCTATTTTTATGTGTGTTCCAAAATTTTGCTTTTATTGAGCTCTTGATTTAATTTCCTGGAGGTAAAATCTAGTTAAGAGAAACAAAATTTCAAAAGCAAGGACCTAGTTTCCAAAATTGAAGTCCAAATTCTCAAATCTCCTTCGTAGATCCTGAATCCAAATTTTGGAAAACTAGAAATTTAAACATCAAGACTCAAGCTAAAGTCAAAATTTAATATTAAAGTTTTCCCCACCTAATAAATTTAGCCAAGGAATCAAATTGGAAAAATTTCCAAAAATCCCAAAAATTTCTTTGGGCTCCAACTCCTTTCTCCCCAGGCCTTCGTTCCACTTGGCCCATCCGGCCACTCCCCCTATCTTTCTTCCCAGCCTCCCATTCCTTCGCTTCTTTCCTTCTCTTCATTTTAGCAACCGCGCGCCCAGCCCACTCGAGCCGGCTCCCTCGCGCTCCTCCTCCACCCTCTATTTGGCTCTAGGCCAACCCGGCCCGACCCAACTGTAGGCCAGCCGCGCTGTGCCGCCTCAGAAAGCGCCGCCAGGGCCATCTTGGCATTCGACGACTAGCCGCCGCCTCACTCCCTTGCTGCCCTCCTCTAACCCGCGCTTCAATGCCGCATCGGCCTAGTGCCGCCCTTGCGCCCACCGGCCACCCCGTCCCGGTTTCAATGCCAAGCGGGCCTAGCGTCGTCCACCTCCATCAGACTAGCCTCGACTTCGCTCAACACCATTGTAACATCCTGATTTTCAGAGGTTTTTAAAACCCTGTTTGCAAAAATAAATTTTCTGGAATTAATTCAAGCTTAAAATGAATTTTTAGAAATTAAAATGATTTAATCTAATTAAAATAAACATTAACATAGGTTAAAAATATTTTATTTGGGTTCGTTAGGTCTCAAGGATTGTTCTGGTATTTTTGGTGAATTTTTGAGATTTAATTGCTATTTTCTAGAGCTTTTTCGAGTTTATTTGAATTTTCTGGAAATGAAAAAGGGGGAAAATCCCAAAACCCCGGCCCACCTCTCCTTGGCCCAACCGCCGCCACCTACTCCTACTTGCCCCGCTTCACTGCGCGCCGTCCGATCCCCTCCACCCTGCCACGTGTCGCCCAAAGCCTCGCCGTGCCCACGCCCCCGTAACTATGTCCTGCCCGGACTCCGTCGTAGCCGTCCGATTCGCCCCCGCACCACGTGTCACTGTCTCCGATAGGGACTCCAATACCCATCATGCCCGAGCCGAACCCTACCTCGGGTTGCGTGCTTTAAAGCATGCACGTCGCCACCGCCTCCTCCTACATGCAAAGGCCGCCGCCCCGACCTTGCGCCGCCATCCTCTCGCTGTCCTTCAAGCCGTCGGAGCACCCCGCCACCTCTCTGAGCGCCGCCGTTTCTCTCGGACCTCGCCGTCATTCTTGTTGCTGAGCTCCACCGCCGTACCCGTCGCCGACGTCGTTCTCACCGGTGAGCACCCCGCCGACCTGCGCCGCACCCGAGCTCCCTCCACCATCTGCACCGCCGCCGGAAACTCACGCCCGATCACCTGGCCGTCGCCCGTGCACCGTCCCTCGGTCCCCGAGCACGACCGCACCGCGCCTCCTCGGTCGCCGCGCCGGACCGCCAGGTCCGCACCACGCCGCCCGCACCGCTGCGCCGCGCGCCGGACACGCGTCTCCCATCCACGCCCCCGTCGTCCAATCGTGACCGCAGATCCAAATCTGAACCGACGGCATAGATCCCGCCATGCGTCAAGCCTCCGACCGTTGAATCTCATCGCCGCCGCCGCGCCCACGAGCAGCCCTAGCACACGTGGTAGCCACGTCAGCCCTAGGCCATGTGTCATACCACATGTCACACTACGTCAGCAGAAACCCGTCCCCAGGTGCCACGTCAGTCGCCATGTCAGCCCTAGCCACGTGTCAGCACCGCAGGCTACCACGTTAGCCCTAGCTCGCCACATCAGCACCGACCGCCCGCGTGCGCACTATTTCATGGACCGGGTCCACCGTAGACTTGGTCTTTCATGCGCCAGGTCCACAGCACAGTAGTTTTTCTGATTTTTTTCAGTATTTCCTTTAGGGTTAATTTTTTGAGAGCCCGTTCTCCTGTGTCCTAGCTCCGATTGACCCGTTCTTTTTCTAAATCATCTAAAATCGAGCTCTAGGTTTTGGTTCTAGTTTCATGATTTTTGGAGAGCATTTGCTTATCATTTTATATGTTTTTGTTGTTTCGGTCGTTTTCTCTCTCGTTAGATTCTGATTCCGGAGAAGCAGGAGCTACGCCAGAAGACCCCAAGTACCTCGCTGAGCATAACCAAGGCAAGTTGTGTCTTTCGATCATGTTGAATCCAATTTGCAATCTATTATTTATTTATTTTGATTTAAATTACATTGCATCGCTAGGTAATTACAAACCTTTGAATATGGTAGTTATTATCCAAATTGATTCCTCCATCCTTGATAATTTGAATGCCATGATGCCATTATCACCATAGGTTGAGAAATTTACTAGTGATGCTAGGCTTAATTCACATGGGTTGCATGATTAGTATGCTTAGCCTTACTTAACTTACGATTAGGTTATCATCACATGTGAATTATTAATTTGACTTAATGAGATATGGAACCATGGTTGGTGCCACATTTATTAAAATTTGTGCCATAATATTGGTGTGTCATCGGCGTGGTTATACAAACTTGATTTTGCACTCGGGCGAGTGATCGTGCAGTAAAGGGGGAAGTGTAGGCTCACTTCGTGGGATGTGGTAGCCTCGCCCGGGTAGACCTAAGGACTTAACTTTGTGCGCCATTGATCTGAGCTTTATCGTGCAAATCACATGTCTAGTATGGGATAGATCTGGCTGATTAATTTGGGATGTTTTAACTTTAATCTCGCCATTGTGATGAACATGGTTGTTGATTTCCGTGTGGCGCAGGGGGGTGTGATACGAAACCCTAGCGGGCGGGATTAGGTTGGAATTGAACTTTGTAAAGACCTTGTTGTGATTTCCAGAGATCGAGGTTAATCACATCGTGTGGGTACAGTTGTGCAACCTCTGCAGAGTGTAAAACTATTCGGATAGCCGCGTCCTCGGTTATGGACAATGCTTGGTGATTTCACACGAGGGGTAGTGTTTTCAGTTAAACTTGGTTTATGTTGGAAGTGGACAGATAGTTCACTGTTGGTTCAGCTTATGGATGGAATGTCCACAAGTAGTTTACTTCAATCCCATTGATTATTTATTATTATTGTTTTTGTTTAAAGTCCGCTTTCAATCTATTTATCATATTTATCATGAAGTGTCTTTTATGCAAATTAACCCTTTCAGCATCCATTGGTAAGCCTTGCATACTATATTGCATTCATTTGTTACAAATGACTTGCTGAGTACCAATGTACTCACAGCTTTATGCCTACGTTGCTCAGTTGAGGAGGAGAAGTAATGTGATGATGGCCCGATCTTCCGAGAGGTACTGATAAGTCGATTGTGGAGAACTCGACATTGATGATCCAAAGGCTTCGACCAAAACAGATCGATCCCCTCGCAATCACTACACCACCGCTACGATGGTTATTAATCGTGTCGAACGCGGTTGACCTTGCAAAGAAGGTTATCTTCTGCAAGCGAATCGAGAACACAAGCAAGAGAGTAAAAGATGGAATCTGAAATTATATTACGAATAAAGATTAAGTTCACAAGTTGGGGTTTCTCAACCGAACGTGCGGTGAGACTACTAAGCAGAATAAACTCTTAAGAAAAACCCAAGGAAAACTAAAGGGGTGCGACCTCCTTAAATAGGGGTGGGGGAGGCAGCACTTATCTAAAAAAAGGGGGTGTGGTACTATTCATAGGTACTGTTCATGTGAACAGTTTATCCATGAATAGTGTCGGCCCAAATAGTCTAAGTGCGATTACAAGGCCCAAGGCCCACTTTGACTCGGACTAAAAAAGTGATGCAACTTGTTTTACAGTTTTTGATCGGCTCAGATGGAATTTCGAGGTGAGACCAGATTAATCTGAAAGTAGACTCCGAAATCTTTCCAACAAGTACTCACGGGACCCAAGAAACTTTCTAGATCAAAAGTTATGGCTATTTGAACTAGACGCTGTCAAGCAGTCCGAATCTGAGTCGAACTCACGAATATGAGTTGGATTGCGCTTGACGGTTCCACTTCTACACTTGAGTTCGCGTGGTTCTTCTCCATGGTTCCTAAGAACAAAAAAAATCATAAGTCTTAGGAAATATCGAATTCTCAACAGAAATATTATTGACTCCTTAAAACGAATTTACCTGATAGTTGAGTTGACGAGCACGTGCCTAAGTAATTGGACCTTGCCCATCATTCATTGAAGCAGTAAGAGGAGTGTTCATATTAGTAGAAGTGATGTCCTCGTCATCCTCCCCTTCTTGAATTGGAGTTGTCCTCGACTCAAGCTCATCTTGCATGTCATCCAACCCTCGGTCCAAAAGATCTTGAACGTGTCATTGAATTTCCTTAGTCTCCTCCGGATTGGTTCTATATGCTGCACGGTTTGACAAAGTCGTTCCTGAAATTAAGTCAATTTGGTGTTCAATCCCTCTATAAGGTGGCAGTCCCGGGGGTAGTTCAGCTGGAAACACATCCTCATATTCCTGCAAAAGGTTAGTGACAGCAGACGGCAAAGAGCTAGACACATCATCAAGTGAAAATAAAGCGTCTTTGCATATCAACGCATAGCATGGCTTATCATTGTCGACAATTTCAGTAAGATCGGATTTGGTTGCAAGCATGGCATAACTCTTTAATTTAATTCTCTCAGTCCTAGAACTAGGTGCTAACTTCTCTTTCCTAGGTTGGAAAATGTTCTTCACTATTTGCTGATTTTCAGATTCATGTTCATGTTCTTTCCCCTCATTTGCAGCTATCTCTTTGTCACATTGCACAATGTCAGTAGGTGTCAAAGGTAGTAAAATTATTTTCTTTCCTTTGTGCATTAGAGAGTGCTTATTACTTCTACCATGATAAGTTGCATCGGTATCAAATTCCCATAGACGACCTAATAAAAGTGAACAAGTTTGCATATGCACTACGTCAAAATCAGCTACATCATGATAGGAACCAATGGAAAAATGCACTCTCATAGATTGTGTTACCTTCACTTTACCGCTGTTGTTGAACCACTGAATGTGGTATGGATGAGGATGTGCACGTGTGGTCAAGCCAAGCTTCTTGACCAAATCTAAACTCACCAAGTTATTACAACTCCCGCCATCAATTATGACACGAACATGGCATTCCTTGACAATGAGGAACATCTTAAACAAATTATGGCGTCAGATCTTCTCTCCGCTTGCTCCTTTGAGTGCTCAACACTCGCTGCACAATTATGGTCCTATAATTCTCCGTTGCAGCGGTACCTAAAATTTCCTCCTCTTCGCTATGTTCCTCTGGATTATTCTCATTACCTACAAGGTTAGCTGCAAGAGCATATTCATTCTTAACATCACTAGCATTTACATATCTACCGTCTTCTGTCGCAATGTACGCTCGCTGACTTGGGCAATTTTTCATGACATGTCCCATTCCTTTACAACGGTGGCATATAATCCTCGCTGCTCGACCCGTGGAAGCAACCGATGAAGAGCTCTACGCTAGTGTCTGCATACTAGTGGATTTGCTCGCCTCAGGTGCGCGTGACGGTGGTGGCGGTGCTGCTGAATGCGCCCTACTCATGGAGGGGTAGCAGACCGGAAAGCAGGAGGTAGGGCTGACTTGGTTTGTCCCGGTGTCAACCTCGATGCAAAAGTACTTGCATAGTTGCTACTATTCCATTGTTGTCTTCCCTGCAATTCTTTTTCTACTAAACAAGCAAACTGGAACAATCTATTGATATCATTATACTCCTTGTAATCAATTATGTCCTGAATTTCACGCCTTAAGCCAACATAAAAACGAGCCATCTTATCCTCCTCATCCTCTACAACATTACAACGCAGCATGCCTATTTATAGTTCTTGATAATATGTCTCGACAGATTTATTACCTTGGTCTAAGCGCTGCAACTTTTTACGCATATAACGTTTAAAAGTAGGAGGAATAAATCTAGCATGCATAGCTACCTTCAATCTATCCCATGTATCAGGTACTAAACCGGAATTAACTACTTGACTCCACCAAAGGATAGCAAAATCTTTAAATTCACTAGTAGCTTGTCTGACTCTATGTACTTCAGGAGCTAGATGGGCATTAAATTTTTGTTCAACTGTCATCTCCTAATCTAGATAAATTTCAGCATCATAAACATCCGTAAAAGATGATATGGTAAATTTAACTTTATCAAATGGGTCATCATTAGCATGAGTATTGTGGTGCTGAAAATCATTACCTCCCATACCCCTGACGGTTGCGTTGTAGGCGGTATCGTAGGCGTACATCTTGAGCATCACAATTTCGTCTCTCATTATCATCTCCCACCTCAAGATCTTGGGGTGCATCATGTTCATACTCGCGTCCGTTGTTTGGTGGCCGATTCACCATTCTTTCAAAGCGTGTAGTGAGTACTGCAATACTCTCATTGATGGAGCGCTGCAATATATCCGTCGTAGTTTGAAGCTTCCGATCGATGTCCTCATTAATAGTAGTACGTTGTTCATCCAAGAGCGTCATGAGCTCTCCCTTTGCAACTGATCTTGCGCCTCGCATTTACTCACTGTCATGGTTAGTAGAAAACAAAAGATAACACAAAGGAATTATCCCTATCAACTACTAGGTGATGGAAGGTGGAATCACACACTCTCAAGCATCTTACCACACTCTTACAAGTGTTCTTACCAACGCAAATAGTAGGAGGTTCAACGGGTGGCTGGTTCGTGATACCGTGTCGAGCGTGGGTACGATCGCAAGAGGGGACCTGTTCTGATCAAGAGTAGGTGGAGCTTGGAAGGCACAATATGGTAGCAAAAGGATTAGCAATAATCAGTTTAGTAAATACAAGTTGAAAGATTGTTCAAAATACTTGTCAAAGTTGCCGATCCTAGCCTAATCACAGCTAGCCAATCAAGCCCTATGCAAGGAAGTGTATGTACACACACAAAATGATCAATGTGACTTGATGTAAGTAAAGAAGAACCTCACAACAAGTACTAGAAGAGACGCTAGCCCACTACTCAAACTTCTTTCTAAGGGCACAAGACTATTCGCGCGAAGGAGAGCACAAAACAGTGGTATCGGCAAAACGCGAACAACCCTCTAGTTTGAGCAGATACAACAGCTAGTCTCAAACGATGAAAAGGCAGAGTTTTATGAGGCTTATATATACTCGTTTGAAAGGTTTCAACGAGATATACAACTTTTTCAACTGGATGAACCCCAAATTCGGAAGGGAAGGCCGAATAAAACCCCAAAAATAGAAAACCAAAAACTTGCAATGCGGTTTTGGGGCTAAAGATGGCCGATTTTGGGGGTCTTGGAGAGCGACTGGCCCAAGCTAGTCATTTTTATTGGATGTGCGCCGTCGATAGCTTTTCAACGAGTACAAGAACGTCGAATTCCGACTCCGTATACAAAAGTTATGCCCATTTTACTGAAGGGGGGTCGAAAACAGACTCGAATTTAATTCGGTCTCAAATTCAAACTGCTATAACTTTTGATCCCGTGGCCGAACTTGCTCAAAATTTTTTCTGGAGGCTTAGGGATGTATGAAGAAGGACTCCACCAAAATTCACTGGATTTTGGACTGAGGGGCACTCCTTTTTTTTACCCCGAAATCAAACTCTCTCTTTTCTTTTCTTTTCTTTTCGTTTCCTTTCTTTCTTTCTTTCTTTTTGAGTCCGAAACCCTAATTTTTTTGTCGCAGATTGTAACATCCCAAATTTGCGATTTGCAAAATTAATAAAAATCCTTTCTTATTTGCGGTGAGTTTCAAATTTTCGTTTATTTGAGATCTTGATTTGGAATTTTCGGCGGCAAAAATGTTAATTAAGAGGAGCAAAAACTTCAAAAGTGAGAATTTAGATTTCCAAATCACAAGCCAAATTCTCAAAACCATTGGCGAATCCTAAATAAAAATGTTTATGAGAAAGTGACTTGTCAAAATTGCTGTTAAAATTTAAAAATTAAGTACTAAAGTTACTCATCTTGTAAAACTAACCAAGAAAGTCATTTACGAAATTCTAAAAATTCCTTAAAGCCTTCAGGCCGGCCCCTTTCCTTTTTTTTGGCCCATCCGCTGCCCTAAACCATGCCTCCTCCGCACCCCTTATCCTTCGCCTCATTCCCACCTTTCTGAGCCAAGACCACCGCCGTGCTCTTCTCCCCGCCCCTCATCCTTCTCTCGCTTGCCTCTTCTCAGGCTTCCTTCTCCGCCTCCTTCGGCTTGCTCGCTCCTCCGGCCAAAGACGGCTACCAGCAGCGCCCACCGCCACCTCACCTTGGTCCCTGCCCCGACGCCCTTCTCTTCCCCTCGCTCGTAGGCCCACGTGCCCGAAGCGGCGCCCGCCGAGCCCGTCCCTCCGCCCAGCTCCGCTACACCGATCGCCGCACTGGTTTCCGCCGCCCCGGTTTTGCTCGGCCCTATGCCGCACCCCTACCGCCGGCCTCACCTCCCAGCTTCAATGCGCGCGCTGCTCGCCTCGGGTTGCCGTCGATCTAAATCCTCCGCCTGTACCACCGCGCCTACCACCGCCCTTGCACGGCTCTCGCATCACATCACCTCGCCGCAACCTACCATAGAGATAGCTGCAGCTCGAGTTACTCCTCCCCATCCTCTGCTAGCCCCGCGCCGCCTCCTCCCGCTTAGTCAGGCCGACACTCGGTGTTACTCCCCTCTGTTGCGCTTGTCTTCAATGTTCAACAACCAGTCACCCCGCATCATCTACCAATTGGCACTCCCGAGCTGCCCCATGGTTCTCCCCACTCGCCATCTCCTTCTTTCTCGGGACCAAAGTGTAGCCCAGCCGCCTCGCACCCCATACCGATAGCCATCTCCGCGGTCGCCTTTCCCCCCCTCAGATAATCCCCCTCCAATTCACCACTCCTGGAGAAGCTCCTCGACGCCCCAGGGCTTTTCCAGTAGCTGGCCGGCGTCCTTCTCCATCACGGTGGCCCCCTGCACCAGCCTCCTCGTACCGCCCGTAGGCCTTCAGCCATCCTCGAGCCTCCTCGGTTAATATAAGCTTGGCCATCGGAAAAGCGCCGCACGACCATTCTACCTCACCTCCGGTCAACGTCGACTGCACCACCACCATCTTCTTCCCGGTTGACTCCCCCTTCGACTGCTCGCCGAGGAAGCAGCCCTTGTTAGTCGCCGCCCCAGAGCCTCTTGTTCTAGCCGTCAAAGAACCGCCCTGAGTTGTCTTCGCTCAGGCAAGTATGGAGCTGACGCCACTTTTGGTATCCAGGGGATTCGTCTGGGTGCTGCCAAAGGTCCATCCGACCACTCCACTCCGGCGAGCCCGAGCGCCACCAATCTCCTGCGCTTCGATCCGTTCTCCCGACCAAGTGCTCCTGCTCCTTTGTGTTTCTGCCGCTTCATCCATTCCCTCCTTCCCTCGGTGGAACCAATGACAGGTGGGCCCCTCAGACAGCAGGACCTAAGCTACTGCTTATGTCTTAATGCCTTTTACTGGAAAGGAATTCATATTATCTATATGTGTATATGCATGCATGTATCCGTTCACTCTCAAAATCTGAAAACAATTGTGTAGATTGTAAGTATTTGCAAGAATCGAAAAATATTTGTAAACTCTTGTCAAGAGAAGGATCAATAAATTAACAGCTAAGAACTTGTAGTACCTTTATCTTAAATTAATGCAGAAAGTGAGAATTTTATGTAAGTTTGAGAACCGAAAGCCTTAAAAAGATATCACCACCATTTCTAAAACAATCTAATGCTAAGGTCAATGCCTATCAGAAGCTCGAATGATCTGCTTCTCATCTGTTGTATCTTTACCCTGGCTCCATAACCCACTATTGCAAACCAAGTCCATTAGTTTAAGCCACCTTTTGGGCACATAAAATATCTCTTCCATGTAAATATTTAAAATAATAATAAAACTGTTCACTTGCTAAAATCCATAAGCCTTCCTTTCTATTTGTAAATAAAATAATTGTAAATCCAATTTTCAATATCATTTATATGATACAAAGATTCAAATACCTTTTGACATGAGAAACTAATGAACCTAAATAAAGGATCCCTGCTATCTACCCCCATTAACGTATCTTCGAATAATCTTAAGAATCACATCCTAAAACGAAGCCTTGCAAAAAAATGAGGCATAAAATGATAAGTTTTAAGAAAGTAGCACTCTTAACTTATAATCTTGCTAAAACACAGCTTTTCATCCCAATTAATTTAAATATCCTCCATTGATCGACTGAAATTAAATATGTGCACTCTTATTAAATTATAACTCATGTCTCAAATAAATCATCACTATCAATCCTCTCTAATGAGTTGTGATTCACTAACTTGTTCCTAAATCTCAATTGGATAAATAACCAAGCCTCCAATCTATAATTAACATTGGGAAGAAAAATACCTAAACCAAGTATTTGCCAAATCACCTCCCAGGCAATCTTTCTAATGCATAAGTCCAACTTAATTCTTGGAACTTCCTTGATAAATATAAAATAATATAGAAGAAGTTATAAAGAAGAAGATCAAATCCTATATCTTGAACCCAGCAGAAGGATCCTGCAGGCAATCTTTTGTTCAACTTCTCCATGTTTCTTAAAATTTTCCCTCACGGTAAAGCTATTTAATCAATTCCTTCCCATCAAATAAAACCCTTCCAATCGCACCCTCTCTACCCTCAAGTTGTAAGCAACATAAAATGAGTTCAATTAAATTAACTATACTTTTGCCGCTATTTGGATTTACTTGGTTTTCCCTATGTTGCCGCGTATTAGAAGGCTGCAGTCTAAAGACGACAAGACCAAGCGGATTCAGGCTACATTGAAGATTCAAGATTTTAATACAACTGACTGGTTAAGCTAGCTTTGAATTAAATCAAGGCTGCGGTAATAATCAAGGTAAGTCATCACTTTGATCATATTGATCCCACGTTTTATAAAAGTTATGTTCTTTCAAATTGTCAAACTGCATGCTTACGTTGTTATGCAAATTATATCAAATGTAAGGTAGATATTACCCCTGTTATGATACCAAGATTATTATAACATCCTTTACCATTTGATTCCATTAATCCTTGTCACCCTAGATAATAATGCTATTAACATTAGCTAAGTCATATTGATCGCCAAGTGAGTCCGAGCTAGGGCATGGCAGGATGGAAGGCCACGGCAAGGATGGAAGGCGTGGCAAGGATGGAAGGTGTGGCAAGGATAGAAGGCGCGGCAAGGATGGTGATTGCAGCAAGGAAAAACAACACACAACGACGGCTACTCAAAGGAACACGAGATGCAACTAGATAATGACGAACTAGACTCGACTAAACTAGTAATCGTGAATTTGAACACGAAAATGTAACCAAAAATTCAACGAGCAATACTAAAAAAATTTGCAATGGCACAAGGGGTGTTGGGACAGCGGAAGAACACTACGAAAAATTATTTTTGTGGGCTAATTTTCTGGAGTTTTTAGGATAATGAACATAAACTAATCTAAAAGGGACGAATTACCTCACGGGCAACCGTTGTTCGATACCACCTAATGTGACGATGGCCCGATCTTCTGAGAGGTACTGATAAGTCGATTGTGGAGACCTCAACGTTGATGATCCAAAGGCTCCGACCAAAATAGATCGATCCCCTCACAATCACTACACCACTGCTCCGATGGTTATCAACCATGTCGAACGCGGTTGACCTTGCCAAGAAGGCTATCTCCTGCAAGCGAATCGAGAACATAAGTAAGAGAGTAAAAGATGCAATCTAAAATTGTATTATAAATAAAGATTAAGTTCACAAGTTGGGGTTCCTCAACTAGACGTGCGGTGAGACTGCTAAGCAAAATAAACTCTTAAAAAAACCCAAGCAAAACTAAAGGGGTGCGACCTCCTTAAATAGGGGTGGGGGAGGCTACACTTATCTAACAGAAGGGGGTGCGGTACTATTCATGGGTACTGTTCATATGAACACTACGTTCATGAATAGTGTTGGCCCAAATAGTCTAAGTGTGATTACAAGGCCCAAGGCCCATTTTGACTCGGACTAAAAAAGTGATGCAACTTGTTTTGCAGTTTATCATCGGCTCAGATGGAATTTAGAGGTGAAACCGAATTCATCTGAAAGTAGACTCCAAAATCTTTCCAACGAGTACTCATGGGCCCCGAGAAACCTTTTGGATCAAAAGTTATGGCGTTTGAAGTAGGCGTTGTCAAGCAGTCCGAATCTGAGTCGAACTCGTGAATATGAGTTGGATTGCGCTTGACGGTTCCACTTCTACACTTGAGCTCGCGTGGTTCTTCTCCATGGTTTCTAAGAACAAGAAAATCACAAGTCTTAGGAAGTATTGATTTCTCAGCAAAAATATTATTGACTCCTAAAAACGAGGGTCGGATGTATCCTTTGTCTTCCAATTCCTTGAGCTGATTCTTCAGTTCTGCTAATTCGTTAGCGGGCATCCTATATGGCCACTTGGAAATTGGGGCGGTGCCTGGGACTAGGTTAATCACAAACTCGATTTCCCTATCCGGCGGCATTCCTAGCAGTTCCTCGGGAAAAATATATGGGTATTCCCGCACTATCGGCATTTCTTCCAAGACTTGGAGGTGGAAAAGGGCACATTCTTCTGCTTTCGGGATCTAGGGAGAGAAGATCACCTCCACGCCTTGGTCATTGGTGAGGGTGATGGATCTGGTAGCGCAATTGATCTGACCTCGATTCTTGGCTAACCAGTTCATTCCGAGAATGACATCTAATCCTTGCGATTCCAAAACCAAAAGATCGGCTAGGAATCGGATCCCATCTATGAGTAATTCCACTTTAGGGTACAAGGTCCCTGCTCTCATTTCTGCTCCAGGGGAGTGAACTATCATAGGGTGGCTAAGAGATATCCTTCCCAACCCATGCTTATCCACAAAAGTTTTTGACACAAAAGAATGCGATGCTTCGGAATCGAAAAGAACTGATGCTGGTACTGAATTGATAAGGAACATACCCAGCACGACGTCCGGTGCAGCCTGAGCTTCCTCTGCTGTCACGTGGTTCACTCTCCCCTTGATGAGGGTTTGCGGCTTTTGCTGTCCCTGGTTCTAACTTCCGGGGGCTCCTGGAGTTGTTGCCGCTTGAATCTTCTTGGGGCACGCCTTGGCAAAGTGCCCCGTTCCTTGCAAGAGTAATGTGAGTTAACCCGCCGGTTGGCGGATCTGCTCTTTCGCACTGCTGCCGATTGTTGGGGTGCGTTGCTTTGAAAATGCCGCGATTGGCACGAAACGGCGGCGGTCGTTGATGACTTGAACTCGCTCGATCGTTCTTGAAGTTGCTGCCCTGAGGTCTGAACTTGTTTGAGTGCGGAGGAGTGGTGCGACTCTTGAAAGAACCTCCAGAGTTGTTCCTCTGGTCCACCATTCTTTTCTTCCGGGTTTCCATTTCCATGTGCTTGCCCTCCTGACGGATGGCTTTACTGACTAGCTGGTGGAAGTCAGTATAGTCACCCGATATCAGCTGCACTGATATGTTGTCATTCGTGACCTCCATGAACCTTTCTCGCTTGGCTTCGCTGGCCACGTCTTCGCGCATAGCGGCCGCTTGGTTGAACTTTTGTACGTACTCATTGACAGTACGACTTCCTTGGCGCAGAGATCTGAACTCCTTCTTCTTCAGTGCCATGGTGCCGGTGGGGATGTGGGCTTTGCGAAAACTCTGCTCGAACTCATTCCAAGTCACCGTTTGTGGGTTGGCGTGCGAAGCGGTGAAGGTGTCCCACCATTGAGATGCGGGCCCATTCAGCTGATGGGAGGTGAATAGGACTCGCTCCTGATCAATGCACTGCAGGATATCCAGCTTCTTGCCGATCGACCGAGCTACCGTCGGCGCCCATTGGTTCAAGATCGCCGCCAAGGTCGGTGGCTTGCTCCTTAGGAACTCTGAAAGGCGATTGGGAGGTACTTGGGCAGGTTGATGATGAGCCTGAGGGTTGTTGATCGTCTGAGCTAACAGCTGGATCAACTGATTCTGATTGGCCATCAACTGTGCCCAATCCGGTCCTGCTGTTGGCGGGGGCGGTGGAATGGGGGCTGGCTGGCTCCCTTGAGCTCCCTGGTTGGCATTGTCGCTGGGGTTCCTCCTTGTGTTCACCATCTGTTGGAGCTTCCAGATTTAGAGGGAAGAGAGAACTAAAGGAGAGGTTCTAGTAACAATCCCACCAACAGAACACACAAAAGCAAGGAAAACGCAAATAAGAGCCAAATGAAACTTTTTATTTTATTATAATAGTCTCGCGGCTGTTAACAAGGGACTATAGCTCGCGGATAACGTCTTAAAGCTAAGTCTCAGGGTCGTCTAGACGCTAGTGCTGCGCTCGAGCCTCCTCGGAAAAGGCTCGGAAGTGGTGGAGTCTGCACTCTCGGCACGGAGCTCAGCAAGTTCTTCTTCCCGCGCGCGGACCTTCTGCTGTGCGGTGTGTAGCTCGTCCAGGGTGGTCTGGTACATGTGATCCATGGACTTGGTGAATTCCACCAGTCGTATGAGGCGGGGGTTGCTCTCGTACTCCGTAGATGAGAAGTCGCTGGCAGCCCACAGAGGGGTCTTCATGGGGAAGTAGCGAAAGTCCGTACGCTGCAGGTCCCGAGTGTAGATGTTCCTCAGCTGGCAAATGGCTTCTCGGGCTGCATCTTGCACTCTGTCGAAGAAGGTATCTCGAGGTAGGGGGGTGTCAAACACGTGAATGGCTCCGTTGGCTGCAAAGTCCTTGAAGATCTTCACTTCCACCCTCCAGCGTTCCTCGTCTCCGTACATGCCAACGTATCCTTGGTAGAGGGGATACGGGTGGAAGTTGAGCTCTTGCATGAGGTTGTACAGATCATCGGCGAAGAGTCCGGCAAGGGTTCCATGGGAGACGCGGTTGGATTGCTCCATCTAAAATTTGGAAGAGGAGAGGAGTTAGTAATTAGTTTTGGTAAAGAGATTGAGCAAAGGGAGAGATGATTTTAAAAGGGTATTTTTTATTAAAATATATCCTTAAGGTTGGTCTCTAGCTAAGGTCACGTCTTAGGGTCATTATTGCTCTGATACCATTTCTGTCGGGACCCGGAACAACAACTCCAAGTCCCTCTGTGTAAATCGTACTATCCCAGGAAAAGCTAGTGCACACAGTGTCAACAGTAATGTATATCATGCAAAAATCACCACCGAATATTATTAAACGACAACATACGGCCTTAAGGCCAAGTCTTACAATATAGGGGCACAAGACCAAAAAAGAAATAAAACAGCGGAAAGCAGTAAAAGTAGCAGAACAGCCCATCCAGCCTCCCACAGGCGAATGACTGTAAGACGCGTCCTATTCGCTGAAGTAGTCCTCACCGTCGTAGTTGCCCTCGAAGTCTAGCAACAGATTAAGCAAGGTGAGTACGAGAGTACTCCCAAGGTAAGCAAGCAAATGCTTACGCAAGTTACACCAGGAATTATAACAGAGTTGATGCATGCATAATGGATTTCAAGGGAAAGCTTAATAGGGCAATTATGCGGAAAACAATACTTGAATTTGAATACAACAATGGAAGTACGAAAAGCTGAACTTTTAATACAATATAAGAAACATTGTTTTTAACAAGTAATATCGTTAGTGTAGGCTCCGACCCACACTAACCTATCCACGGGAATCCACCCGGACCAGAACCAAGACCGTCAATTGTTTGCTCAAAAACCAAGTTTATAAAATCCAAGTCTAATCTGTGACGACTTTACTCAGCATGTCCATGACCGTGGACACGGCTATCTAGATAGGTTTTTAACTCTGCAGAGGTGTACAACTTTACCCACAAGACATTCCCTCTCACTTGAGCCACGCGATAAACACACTGCCTTAGGTGTGCGGCGGAGAGTTCATGACAAGGCCATTCCGATGATCCATAGCCAAAATAATCACGCCGCCACTAAGGTTTCACCACAACTTGAATCCACGAGTTGGAGCCCCCTCTGGTGCCATGTGAGACTTCCCACAGCCTATGCCGCGCTCACATTCAGTCTATAGCGAGACTATATTTGGAACTTCACAAATTACTTAGCCAGGTCCGTCCCATACCGGACTTGTAGTAGTACGAAGTGACTTTGTAAAATGAATCACAGACACGGTCCTTATGTTGGTTTAGGCCCAACCACATTCCCCCGTACACGACAATCAACCAGGTGTCACCAAACACAAGGCATGCCGGCACCCACCAACTAACCATTAGCCTAAGTCCAAATCATAAGTTTCTATTTTTCATTTTTAAACAATTTTCACAAACCATCCTTGACTCACCGAAGTCAAGATATCAATTTTCAAAGTCTGTCATTTCATGTGAAAGATTGATCCCATCTAAAATTTATACTAAGCCAGGCTAAGCATTTCTACAAAATCTCTAGTCAATACTATTGTACTAACTAGTTTTCAGCTAGGGTGACAAGGTATATGAATTTGAGATTCAAATGGGCTATAATCAGAGGACTATGGTATACCTAAAGTTAAAACTGAATTTAAATTAAATTCGAATAGAAGTACGCATGCATATACAGTAAAACAACATACATAAATTTAAAATATTGGGTGCAACATGGTCAAAGGTGTAACTTGCCTTGATCGAAGCCTTGTGGGGAATCGTCGAACTCAACGTCTCCGGAATCGTCGAAATCTAACGTAAAGAGCCAATTCAAAGAAATTTCAAAACAAAATTCAAATGAAATCCAAATAACTTCCAAAAATTATAAAATAAATTGGGAGACAAAATTTTGAATTTTGGATGTGGACTAACAATTTTTGGAAAGGGATTGAGGCTTTTAAAGGAATTGGAAATTTTAATTTAAAATTTAAACCTTGGGATTACAAAATATATTCAAACAAAATTTAAATAAATTTCAAAATATTGCCAGGACTGGATAGATTATGATTTTAGAAAAATTTAGAAATTTGAATGGGTCAATTTGGAGTTAAAATGCAAAAGATATAGCCTTCCAAAGTTTAAATTCAAAATAAAAGAAAAAGGGTATTTTCTGGATTTATTTTTAAACCGAAAAGGATTTATGACGTCAGCGAGAATTATTTTTCTAAAGGAAATAACAGATTATGACGTCAGCCCTAGGATTAATTTATTCGGGGAGAGGCTGACAGGTGGGGCCCGGATCTGGTGGACTGAGTCCATGGACCCAAGAGAGAGGTGAGGTGGCAGACGGGTGTGCGGGGGAGGGGGTGGCGCTGACGTGGCGTCACGTGGCTACCACTTGGCACCACGTGGTCGTTACGCGGCTGCCACGTCACGGCAACGTGCCGACGTGGCGGCACGCGCGCGAGGTGGCGGGGCGTTGGGTGGCGCCGGTGGCGGCCACGCCGCTGCCACCTCGGCCGACGGTTGACGGGGCGGGCGGCGGCGGTGGCGCACGGGGACCGAGGGTCGCCGGCGCTCCGGCGGGCGGCGGCGTTGGCCGAGGGCACTAAAACGAAGAGGGGAACACGGGGAGTGCAATGGTACCTTGCGCGGAGGCCGAGGGTGATCGGAGGGGAGAATCGGCGGAGAGGGGCGGTGGTCGGAGGGAGCTTCGCGGTGGCGGAGGAGCTCCGGTGGTGCAGCAGCTTGGGGAAGGGGTCGCCGGGGATCGCCTTGGCACCAGCAACGTCGGGGAGGCGTCGGCAAGGAGCGAGGAAGCCTGAGGCGGCCGGAATTGCTCACCGGAGTACTTGAAGCCGCGGGGAGGAAATCGGGCGTAGGGAGCGCTCTGGTGCTCGGGTGGTTCGCTTGAGGTGTGAGGGAGGGGCGGTGTGGGTAGAGGGACCTCGGGGTGTGGGTTTTGTAGGCCGGGGAGGGGTGTAACGGCCGCGCGAAGTTCATCGGAGCCAAAACGGTCGGGGAGGATGAATGCGATGGCGAGGAGAGGCGTAACGCGCGTCTTTATGCCAGAAATGGACGCGGAGGAGGCGAGGGCTTAATTTGCCGCTGGCGCAGGGAAGTAAACAGGAAGGAAACCGAAGCAATCAAAGCTTCGGTTTCGGCTTTAATGGCGGCAGCGGGCGGCGATCGCACGAGGAAGAAAGGAAAGGGGGCGGGGAAGACGGGTCCGACAGGTGGGGCCCGTAAGTCAGTGAGAGAAGGAAAACAGGAAAGGGCGGGGCGATGGTCGGATCCGCGACGCGTGGCAAGGGGAGGAGATCGGGACCGCCGGGTGCTGCGCGAAGGGGTAAGTGAACGGGGACGGTTGAGATGCAAACCGGCAACGAAGATCAAATCGGGGCCGATTGGGTGCTTAAGTGGGAAGGGGTGGCTACGATTAGGTACGGCAATAGGGAACGGCTCGGATGAGGCCACATGCCGATCGGAGGGAAGAACGAAGCGGGCGAAGCGGTAAGTTGGTGCGGGCGGTGGAGATTGAACCGGGCGCAGGAGCGGACGGTGAGATACGCGACACGTGTCGCATGCGGAGAGAGGAAGGCGGGACGAAGGGGTAAGTGTGATCGGACGGCTGGGAAAGAAACCGGCGGCGCGGGTTGATCCGATGCTTGACACTTGGCAGCCGGGGAGGGATTTTGGGTTTTATTTTCTTTTTGAATTTCAGAATTGGCTAGGAGGCTATAAAATACTCAGAAAAATACCAAATAAATTTTGAAAATTCCAGAAAACGGTCGGGCACGCTGGACACAGGCGCATGGCATGGTCGCGATGGGTGCGACGAGACACAAGGGGTGGCACGTAGTGCAACAAAGAAAAGAGGGAGAGTGGGCTGAGCTAAGATGTGGTTGGTGACGCACGGCATGATGGCACACAGGGACATGCACAGGTGGAGGCGGCTGACACTGTGGTGGCACACCAAGAAGGGACATGGGCAGTGCAGAGGAAGCGCGCACGGCACGCCACACAGGGCTAGGATGGTAGCATGGTTCGGGCTGGGCTAGGCCAAGGGACAGGGGAGGGAATGAACAGGCTGGGCTTGGCCCAAACCAAGATTTGGGTTTTTGGATTTGAATTGATTTTGAATTTTGGCTAGATTTTGAATTTGGTTTGAATTCAAATTCCAATTTTTAATTCATGCACTTTGGACTCCCAAAATGGGATGCTACAGATCCTACCCACTTAAACAAAATCTCGACCTTGATATTCTAACCAATTAGATAATAGATACGGGCACTCTATCCTCAGCTAATCTTTGTGCTCCCCAGTGGCTTATCTCTTTGTATGATTGCTCCATTGGACTTTACAGAGACGGATATTCTGGTACCTTGTTTGTTTCTCCATGATATCGAGGATCTTGACTGCACGCTCTGGATAAGTCAGGTTTTTCTGAAGCTTGACGTTGTCCACCGGTGCTTGGTCTTCAGGCACTGTGAGGGATTTCTTGAGCTGTGAGATGTAGAACACATTGTGCATATCTGCCAAACTTGGCAGTAACTCCAGTTGGTAGGCCACTTCACCATGCTTGATGGTGATAGGGAATGTGCCTGTATATCTTGGTGCGAGCTCTTCTTTTAACTATAAATCTTGAAATCCATCAAAGGGGTGACACCTTGAGATAGACATGGTCTCCAACTTCAAAGGCCAATTCCCTGTGGTGATTGTCAGGATAGCTCTTTTGCCTGGATTGGGTGGCTTGTAGTCGATATCTGATCAGGTGGACTTTCTCTTCTACTTGTTTTATGGTATTTGGCCCAAAGATATAGCCTTCCCTTGCTTCTGACCAGTGTAGAGGGGTTTGGCACTTCCTACTGTAGAGAGCTTCAAATTGGGACATCTTCATACTAGTCTGATAGTTGTTGTTATATAAGAATTCTGCATAAGGTAAACATTTCTCTCAATATGTGGTAAACTCTAATGCACAAGCTCGAAGCATGTCTTCAAGGATTTGATTCACCCTTTCTGTTTGTCCATTAGCTATGGGTGATACACTATGCTGAAAGCTAAGTGGGTTCCAAATGCTTCATGAAGAATAGTCCAAAAATGCAAGGTGAATTAAGAACCTTGATCTCAAACTATTCTCTTGGGTACACTATGTAAACATATAATGCATGCCATGTATAACTCAGCCAATCGGTCCCCCTTATAGGTGGTCTTCACGGGGATGAAATAGGCAACTTTGGCAATCTATCTACTATAACCCATATGGAATCATATTTGAACTTAGTTTGTGGCAGGCCGATGATGAAATCCATTCCAACTTTCCCCACTTCCACTGAGGGATTTATAGTGGCTGTAGTAGGCCTGTGGGTCTCTAATGCTTGGCCTTGATCTTTTGGCATACATTGCAGCAAGCCACATACTCAATGATGTCTCTCTTGATGTAAGATCACTAGTGTACGGTCTTCATATCCTAATATATCTTAGTACTCCCTAGATGTAGGGAATGTGCTGAGCTATGGGCTTCCTTGATTATTAGCTTCTTGAGTTCTTTCTGGTGGGAACAAAGAGACGTTTCCATAGGATCTCTTGTTGGTCTTTAGTCATTTTTGGGGCTCTTCCCTTGGCCATGAGGTACTTGTATCTCTGGACATCAAAATTCCCTTCTTGGGCGGCCTTGATATGCTCTTCTAAGGTTGGGTTTACATTCATAGTGGCTATGGTGCCTTGCTCTACTATCTCTAGATTGAGTGCTTCCAACTCCTTAAGGGTGCAAACGGGTCGGGTTTTTCCCGACCGATCCGGTACCGAATCCGATTAGTAGCGAATTTGGTAAACCAGTTTAATATCCGATCGGATTCGGATTCAAATTCGGATTTTTGTATTCGGATTCGGTAGCGAATTCGGTTTAACTGCTATCCGACCGAATAGTATCGGTATTCGGTTATTCGGATACTAACCGAATAAAATCCGAATTAGTAAATCCCATCGTATCGGTATCGCAGAGACGCAGTGCACTGCCGCTGCCGGCCCAGCCGGGAGCCAGCCCATCACCAATTCACCCATGCCCTGATGCGGCCACGCGCGACGCGCCCACGCCCACCCGTGACCACTCCACCCGACTCTTCCCGTGACCACTTCAGCCGCCATTTCCATTCGGTTCCTCCTCCTGGGCGCCCCCCGCGCGCCCGTCGCGCCGCCCCGCCCTGCCTCGGTGCTCCGCCCCGGTCACTCTTCCGCCTCCCGCTCTAGATCTGCCGCCCCGTCACTCCTCCCGGCCGCTCCCCGCTCTGCCGCGCTTCGTGCTGCGCCGCCGCTCGTCAGCGCCGCCTCGCCACTGAACCGACTCGTTCCCTCCTCCTGGCGCCCCGCGCGCGCCGCCGCCCCGTCCTGCCTCGGTGCCTCCGCCCCCCGGTCACTCCTCCCCGCTCTAGATCTACCGCCCCCTCACTCCTCCCGGCCGCTCCCCGCTCTGCCGCCGCCCCCCGCTCTGCCGCCGCCGCCGCCGACCGTCCGACACCTCCTGAGGTTTGCCTTCTTGGCCTAAATCCTGAGGTTTGCTGTATGCAGTGTGGTTGAAATCCTGAGGTTTGCTTGCCATATTACTTTTGCAGTGCTAGTCCAGTTCAGCAGTTCCAAACAATACATGCAAACCGAATTAGTTCATATTGTTAGCGATTACACATTGTTAGTTCCAAACAATACATGCAAACCGAATTAGTTCATATTGTTAGTGATTACATTGTTAGTGATTACACATTGTTAGTGATGCTGAGTAATACAACAGAGAGACCATGCATTGTTAGTTCCACTGTTAGTGTCTTAGTGATTACATTGTTAGTGATTACACATTGTTAGTGATTACACTTGTGCATTGTTAGTTCATATTGTTCATATTGTTAGTACATATTGTTATCACATATTCACATTGTTAGTGATTAGTTTTATGTCTATCAATCATTGCAGCTGTGAATTGTGATGGCATCTGTAAGTGCAAGTGTAAGTGATAGTGTGGGTGTAGTTGCATCTCGTGAAGTGCCAACTGAATGTCAGTCCATTGGAAGTGGCACGCAAGAGAATGTAGTACAACATGAGGATGTTGAGCCTAGTGCAAAGAGGCAAAAGAAGAGTACATCAGTTGTTTGGGATGAGTACACTAGGAGTACAAAAACTGTTGAAGAGGATGGGAAAAAGGTTGTTCAACATTGGGCACAATGCAACCATTGCAAGTACAGTGCAAGATGTGAGACCACCAATGGCACAACATGCTTTTGGAATCATTTGAAGAAAAAACATAACCTCCGTCCTGTGCCAACAAAGAGCTCAAAGTAGAAAAAATCGTAAAGACAATATCACCAAGTATTGAACCGCATGTATGATCAAGAAGCTAGCTTGAGAAAATTTTATTTGGCGATAATTATGCATGAGTACCCTTTCAATATTGTTGAGCATGAATATTTTGTTGACTTCATCAAATCCCTACGCCCTAATGGACCTCTTTTTAGAAGAAAAGAAGAGATTGTATGAGTATTTTAAAACCGTTGATTGTCGCTTTAGCACAACTATGGACATGTGGACATCAAATCAGAATAAAGGATATATGTGTGTCACTGTGCATTGGATTGATGATGATTGGCAAATTCAGAAAAGAATTATCAAATTCATGCATGTGAAAGGACGACATACCGGTGCTAAATTGTCTGAAGAATTTACTAATTGTGTCATGAGATGGTATATTGAAAAGAAAATATTTTCTTTATCTTTGAACAATGCATCTGCAAATGAAGTCTGTGTTAAAGATGTCATTCTTGAGCTCGTAAATCATAGTCCACTAGTGTGTGATGGTTTATTTTTCCATGTGAGATGTGCCAATCATATTCGAATCTTGTTGCTAGAGATGGCTTGCAAGAAATTGCATCTACAATTCGAACATTAGATCATTTATATTAGCAATCAAAGGCTCTCCATTGCAGTGGGAGGAATTCCGTAGTGTGCAAAGAATGTGGGTTAAAACAACAATGAGTCTCTCATTGATGTTGCTACAAGGTGGAATTCCACCTATACCATGTTGAGGGATGCCCTGTATTATAGGAGTGCTTTTGACAGGCTTTTATGCTTGGAACGCCGCAGGTATGAGAATATTGCTCCTTCCAGTTATGAATGGGATAAAGCTCTAACACTTTGCAAATGCTTGAAGAAATTCTATGACGTTACCGAGCTATTCTCCGGTACTTTATATCCAATCGCAAACTTGTTTTACCAAAGTTTTTGTGATATTAAGATGTTGATATCTGAATGGTGTGCTAGCACTGATACCACTATTAAAGAGATGGCACAATCTATGAGTGTTAAGTTTGAAAAGTACTGGAAGAAGTCCAATATTGCTCTAGTTGTGGCAAGCTTTCTCGATCCTAGGTTCAAGAAAAGAATAGTGGAATATTACATGAAAAAGTTTTATGGTGAGCCATTGTCTAAAGTTGAACTTGAAAAATTCATGAATGTTGTGAAGCAAATGTATGAAGCATATGTTTCATTGCATCTCTGTCCCAAAGAGTAGTACTACATCCGCTCCTAGTGAAGAACCGTAAGATCTCTTTATGGACAATGAAAATGAGGAATTGCATAACTTCTTATATGACACTCAAGATGGCACTGGTCAAGATGAGCCAAATGACTTGGAAAAATACATGGCAGAACAACCACAAAAGCTTTCAAAATCTAGCAATCATAAATTTGATATTTTATCGTGGTGGAAGAACTAGGAATATGAATATCCTATTCTCTCAAAAGTTGCTCGTGATGTGTTGGCCATTCAAGTGTCAACAGTTGCTTTTAATCTGCTTTCGATCTTTGGTGGCGGGTCATTGATCCATTTCGTAGTCGCCTCGAGCCTGAGATGGTAGAAGCATTGATTTGTACCAAAGATTTGATAGCTGCATCTAGAAAAGGTGATAATTTCAATAGTTTGTTATCTTTTAGTTTGAATAAAGTTGTGTTTTTTTCTAATGTACCTTTCATTACATTTTTCAGATTCTAAGAATAAGATTGCATCTATCACTGCTGATCTGGAGGTTGTTGAGACACTTGTTACTAATATGTTGATTCAGGTATTGCACTCTTGTTTTTTGCAAATGTTTTTCATCTTTTTCGTAGTTTGACATATTAATTGGCGAATTGTAGGAAGAAGAAATAGCGAGTGATGACGAGCCATAGAGCGTGAAGGCACTTTCAGCGTTCAGTTGTTGTCTGCTTGAGGCTATAAGCCTATACTATTGTTATTTTGTGTTTCTGTTATGGCAAGATAAACTTATGTTATGTATGGTACTCCGTACTCGTAATCTCGTATGAACAATTATGTTTCTATTGTGGCTTGTATGAATTTACTAGAGTATAAGCTTCAGTTGTTATTATTTCTATCATGCCATCTTCTATATATGTTGTTGAATTGTTTTTATTCATGTTTTATGTAGTGTACTTTTAGAACGGTACTTGCTTCAGCTTTGCCAATCATCCGTATTATTATCCGCTTATATTATCCGTTTCCGAACCGAATCCATTATATATCCGTCCCGACGGTACCGTATTTGAAACTCCGAATATTCCGAATTCGTATTCGTATCCGGTCATACCGTATCCAACTCTGAATCCGAGAAAAAAATGTGGGTTAGGATACGGTTTATACAATATCCGACCAAATCCGATCCGTTTGCACCCTTACAACTCCTTATAGAGCTTAGGTTGTAGTTCTTGGACCCCGACATTGCTGCAGTAGGACTTACAGCTCAATGCATCGGCCACTATATTAGCCTTGCTAGGGTGATACTGGACACTTAAATTACAGTCCTTAATTAGCTCTAACCATAGATTGAGGTCTAACTAGTTAAAGATATACTTGAGGCTTTTGTGGTCAATGTATATGTCGCGGAAGTTTTTAATCAAGTAATATCACCAAATCTTTATAGCACGCACTACTAAAATTAACTCTAACTCATGAGTTGGGTAGTTGTTCTTATGAGGAAGGAGTTGTCTTGACGCATAAGCCACAACTTTTTCTCCTTGTATAAGAATGCAGCCAAGGCCTTACGCGAGGTATCACAATATACTTCAAAGTCCTTGCATATATCTGATAAGACCAACACTGGAGCAGAGGTCAGTTTCTCCTTCAACTGTTGGAAATTATTCTCACAAGCTTTTGTCCATTCATACTTCTTTTCTTTCTTGAGTAGGTGGGTTAATGGTCTAGCAAGCTTTGAAAACCATTCGGTGAACCACCTGTGGTATCTGGCCAGTCCAAGAAAGCTACGCACTTTAGCCACTAAGGTGGGTTTCTTCCATTCCAAAACAACCTATTCTTTAGTTGGGTTGACTACTACTCCTCCAACGGACACGATATGCCTAAGAAAACTGATGTCATGTAGCCAGAACTCACATTTGTTGTACTTGGCATACAGTTGGTGTTCCTTAAGCTTCTCTAGTACCAATCGTAGGTGTTTGGCTTGTTCTTCAGCATTCTTGGAGTAAATTAGAATGTCAACAATAAATACCACCACAAAACTATCCAAGTACTCCATTCATAAGGTTCATGAAATAGGCTGGCGCATTGATCAAGTCAAATGGCATGACCGTAAACTCATACAAGCCATACCGGGTGGTGAACGCCACTTTAGGGATATCTTCAGCCCTGATCTTGAGTTGATGGTATCTTGACCTCATGTCTATCTTGGAGAACATAGTGCATCCCGAGAGTTGGTCAAACAAGTCATTGATGCAGGGTAAATGATACTTATTCTTGATGATCACATAATTTAGAGTCCATGCACATTCTTGTGGTACTGTCCTTTTTATTTAAGAAAAGTACTAGTGAACCCTATGGTGATGATCTAGGTCTAATAAATCATTTCTCTTGCAATTCCTCGATTTGCTTCTTCAATTCTTCGAGTTCATTGATAGCTATCCTATAAGGTCTTTTGGCAATTAGGACAGTGTCGAGTTTTAGGTTAATGATAAACTCTATGTCTCGATCTGGTGGCATGCCAGGCAATTCCTCTAGAAATAGTTCAGGGTAGTCTTGAGCTACTAGCATTCTTTCTAGAGGCACATCTTCAAGGTAATAGATTGCACATTCCCAATGATATGGCCGGTCTATATTAACCTTTATTGTTAATCCGGGGGCACATGGTGAGTACTACCTTTCTATTGGTACAGTCTATCATTCCATGGTATCTTGGTTGGCTATCAAACTAGCCCCATAGGATCAAAGTGTCTTTTGGGTTGTGTTGTGTTGTATGATACACGATTTGGCTAATGTGAGTCAAGTGCATGGAACATATCCTTGGAATTGAATTGTTTGGTCTTTAGATGTGTAGGGTTGCTTGGAGAATGGTAGCTGTCAATGGAAATGGACCAGGACTAGGTGGGGAGCTGAGGTTAGTGTGATCAAGAAAGTCTAGGTAATGCTATATGGCTTAAGAAGGAAGCACAGAAGAGATGAGGATCATGGTGTGGCAAGTTAGTGCATGTGGTATGCTAAGTGATGAGGCTAATGCACGCAGAGATGACTCGGGGGAGTCCAAATGTGTGAAGATGTGATGGCTAGTCGTTGGGCACTACAGGCTACAAGTCAAAGCATGCGAAGATGCCTTGATGAATTGGATTGGTGTTTCAAGCTATCATAGCCCTTTGGATGAGCCATTTTGAAAAGCGTGTGCACATGTATAAACCTAGGTATAGTATTGGGTTAATGGGTTAGCCCATGTAAGTGGATGAAGCCCAACTAGAGGTGTTTGTTAGGGTTTGTTATGAGCCTCCATATAAGGAGGGAGATGTGTTGGCTCAGGTGGTAAGTCTTTGGCTAAGCTTTGGGAGTCTTGGCTAAGCCTTCAAGAATTAGGGTTAGGGTTTCCAAGAGGAAAACTCTGTGTGTGTGCTCCATGGAGAGCGAGCTCTATTCTCCAAGAGTGGAGTGGCTTTAAACATCCATCTCCAAGTTAAATAAAGATCCAAATTTCATCCAAGTAAGTTTTGCCATAGATTTCTCTTTATGATTTTGATTTACTTGGTTTTCTCATTTGGATTTACTCTCCCCTTGATCTTTCTAGTTCCCAAGGATCTATGGATCCATCTAGATAGCCCTATAGCAAGTTCTTGGTATTTGCCTCGGTTTGCCTAATTTTGATGTGATTTGCCTTGTTTTGGGCAAAGATCAATATTTGTTGAGTAGATTGTTGATCCATTGATAGAATAGGTTCATAGAACCCTAAGGAAGCTATGAGTCAAGTTTCAAGTCATTTGATTTAGTAGATTAGAAGTTATAGCAATTTGAGTTCTTGACAGCAGATTGCTTTCTATTTTGGAATGGCGAGCGGTCAGATTGTTGTGACCTAAGCGGTTAGACCGCCTAGGCCTGGTCAAACCACTATGACCTGAGCTATCAAACCGTCCAAGTCTAGTCCAACCAATATGGTGCCTGTGGTTAGACTGGACAGTTGCTGCCTTGCCCTGTGTGTTGCTTCTTTTGTTCCCTTGGCTTGTTGGCTTCTATTTTGTACTTGTTTCCACTTTGCATCAGAACTTATTAGCTTCTCATAGCTAATTGAGTGAAGAAGCCAAAAGGGTTTGTTTTTCTTAAAGTTCAAAAGGAGGTAGAGACCATTCATCCCTCTCTAATCTCTGCCATCTATCCTACAAAATGCATTTGGCACTAGGGCTTACATATTACTCTTTCTCACCCTCAACAAGTAACGTTGGACTATCCTCCCAACACTTGCACTCATGCCCTATATGGGCCTCACT
Organism: Melocanna baccifera; assembly: GCA_036346265.1. Classification (NCBI taxonomy): domain Eukaryota; kingdom Viridiplantae; phylum Streptophyta; class Magnoliopsida; order Poales; family Poaceae; genus Melocanna; species Melocanna baccifera. The sequence continues at coordinate 20,927,338 of CM070682.1, read as the reverse complement.
TGGGTTCAAACCTAATTGGACTGGGTTTCACATATGGAAGGACATAGTGACGATGACCATTGGTGCCAGACAGAGGTGGCAAAAAAGCTCATTAGTGGGGCTCGTTGGCTTAGTTCAAAATTACTTCAATTAGACTCATTAATTGGTTAAACATTGAAATGAATTGATTTCAAATGAATTTGAATTTTGCTTTGGCTCGGCTCGACTCATTAGCTCATTTCTAAAAATACTTCCAAATTATATGTAAAATGATATTAAATTAAACTATATCAATTTTAGAAAAAAAAACTCGATAAGATAAGGATTGGGCTCCATATCCACCGCTAGTGCTAGAATAGTGTGAGAAAAGGGCAGTCATCAGTGAATACAAGGGCAATGGTAGCATTGTTGGCACTAGATCACTTGGTAGCTGTAACCAATGGAAGTGACACAGTGCAAGGTGTGGTGGCATAAGAGGGAGGAAGTGACAACAGTATTAGAGGGCAATGGTGGTGATGGAGATGAGAAGGGGAGATGCTCTTGATGGGAGGGAAGTGGAGGAGAAAGGTATGTTCCTGGGGAAGTATTAAGAGGGGATGATCCCTTTGGTCTAGATGTCAAGGATCATACTAGTGCACTTCAAAGAACTATTAGTAATGACTAATGAGGGGGAAAATCTAATTACTAGTATCCAGTGAGAAAGCACATTCATTACCTTGTAAGATCCCAAGAGCCTGTCGCAAGCCAACACCTGCAACGAGAGGGAAATGCTGATATGTAAAGCTATTCTAAACTAGAGGATTGCTCTTGCAGGCACATACTAGCTGGAATTTAGTGTTTTATGGCTGCAATTGCACTGTAGTTGGCCAAAATTACACTGTAGCTGACAGTGGCTTATTTAGCGTAATTAATTTAAAAAAATCTAAAAATAGAAAAAACAGTTAGCCCATCAGGTGTAATGCAAACGAATACGGGAAAAAAGGAATAGGTAAAAAAACTCAAACAAATGCCAAAAAGTCACATGGAAAACAAAAATTATGAATAATAAAAATAAGCTAGAAGTCAGAAGCTCATGCCCAAATGAGCAAGGCTATGTCTAAGTAAATATTCTACCATAGTAGACTACATGCCTACACATCACTTCTCTGGTTCAACTACAAGGACATTTCATGAATGATGAAATCTACTCTGTTAATTCCTATTTGGAGTTTTGATTTTTGTTGATTGATTGCATTTTTAAAAGGATATTGTAGGACCGAGATGGCAACAGAGGGGGGTGAATGTTGCTTTCTAATTTTCCCCCCATATATACAACAATCCTTCACTTCAATAGCTACAGAGCTATGAAGATTATGATGGAAGGTTACTACAAAACCAGCGATTTGATACATTGAAAACCAAGAAGAATCAGCAAAATTGAACTACCATAGTTAATCTTGAGATACTCCCACTTGCTACGTAAATCTGCAGACTTTCGCTACTATCAGAAATCAGGGTGAACAATGTTTTTAGCATGATTTTAAATTCAAAAATCATATAACTTTTGATCGGTTAATCCAAATGACTTGAAACTTTTCATGTACCTTTTTTAGGAGGTCAGAAATCTATTGTAATATCCAGAACGTCGTTTCGGTGTCAGTTTTTAAATTAATCGCGGAGATGCCCAGATTTTTGGTAAATCGCAGGAGGTGAAAATAAATTCTTCGGAATAGTCTAAAATAATAAAAAGAGAATTAAAATAATTAATTAAAAGATTTTGGGCCTTCCGAAGGGGTGGACCAACCATTTTGGGCCAGACAGCCCAAACGGGGGCCCGTACCCCATCCAAAACCCTAGCAACCCCTTTATAAACCCCTTGGGGAGCCCTCCCTCCCCCTTTCTCCCCCAAGCCACCACTTCAACCTCTCCTGGCGCCCTCTCCGTTCCCTCAATGGCTGCTGCCCATGGTGCAAAGGAAGAAGAAGGAGAAGAGGGAAAATAAGGAGAAGAGAAGGAAGGGAAGGAAGAGAGGAAGAGGAGGAGGAGAAGAGAAAAGGTGTGATCCCAAGGTTAGGTAATTCTCCCTCATCCTAATCCACCTGATTTCTGCTATTTTAGGGTTCTTAGCCCAAGATTTTGGTGGGGATTAGGATTTAGAACCCCCAATTAGAGAATCCCTGCTGTCTGCCTGTAGATTGATTCGTGTAGTGTTGCTGTTCGTGCTGTTTAGACACCGAAGACGATTTTTCCCAAGGGTCTCCCCAAAAAGAAAAACGTAGAGGACGACGATACGCATCTACTGTATTGTTTTCAGATTTTTTGGCCACGTAATTTAGGCGTACCAGGGTCTGGAATCTCGCTGTCTGTCAGGGGCGCATACAGGGACAGACCGCTGTTTAGATGGGAATTAGGGGTAGAAGATGATTTTTACATTTTTGGGCATAATTTAGAAAAAGGTAGGGAATTCAGTAATATAGCTTCTGTAAAAGAACCAGAATTTTTAGAGCCTTGATCGATTCTGGGGACGTGTTACAAGCCTGCTGTCCACACTTTCAGAACAGAGGACGTCCTCTGTTTTGTGCATTAGATATCACCTTGTTAATGATAAGATAAAAATATATGATCTACATGAAAAGTGTAGGTATTTAAGTGAGGAATCCAGATATATAACTTTTGCTGTGATTAGTTTTATATTTTTAAAGATTAGAAAATGCTAAGCAGCGCCGCTGTAGTGGGAATATTGTAGAACCGTTACGCGGGGAAGGATGTTGTAGGGTTTAGGGTTTTGGCGACACTTTTGTTTGAGAGTCATGATTGTATTGCTATGTATTGTGCTGAGAGGTACCTTTTTGGACAGGCGGATTTGCTTCTGATCGAGCGTGATCTCGCCGCTTCGCTAGTAGAGGCAAGTAAACGTAGCGGTTGTGTTACATGTTTAACTTGTTAATTATTCTACCTTCACAATAATTTATTCTCGTAATTTGAGGTGCTATGACATTGTTACATGTTTTCTCAATATGGTCCATGTGGTAGTATTTTAAGAACTCAACTGTTTATGATCTTGATGGTTTATTTGTGGGTATGTGAAATTGTTCTTGATGGAAGAAATATAGTTGTGGAGTAGTATTCTTTATGAACATATGGTGGTATAGGTGGTAGTATTCTTAATGAATATTTGTGGTTGTGGGGGTAGCATTCTTGATGAATATATGGTGGACTATGTGGTAGGTTTCCCTATAGATCAATTGATTATGATCTTGGTGAGCCGAATGTGGGCTATGTGGTAATGATCTTAAGTATCATTGGCATTGTGCTTATTGAGACACATGTGGATTATGAGGTAGTATTCTTGATCATTATATTGTTGATCTTCGTGGTTAAATTATTGTGGTTTATGATTATCATAATATTCATATCATGTCATGACATTTGCATTGTGGATGTCGCCGCTTATAGCCGCGACCGTACCGGTACAGCATCGTACATTGCCGTAGTACGATGCACACTCTTACTTTGTTGGGTAAGGGTGCAGTGGAGCATACGCATTCATATGCATTGCATTGTGGAAAGATCATTTGCATACTTATGCAATGTAGTGTGGTGAAATTATTTTGCAAACAAATACAACTCTATAGTTGTAATGTGGAATTGGCTCATGTGAGTCATTTGAGGAATGAGGAATATTGCTGTGGTAGTGGAAGGGGGTTCACCCCTTGTGGTATGATAGGGGTTGAGATTGTGGTATGAGATTCTTTTCTCTTGTGGTAACTATTGATAGCAGTTGTGATTGCGAGAAATCATAAGGATAGTGAGGTAAAACCTGTTGATGCTTTCCTGTCATTGGTAGAGGTTGAGGATGTGAAGTAGTCAATTAAGATTTATTTGCTAATGATTTATTATTGATGGTAGTAAATGTGGTTAAGACTATAATTGTGGTCATTGTGGAAAATAAATAATGATGCTTAACAATATTGTAGTTTAATTAGTTTGTTAAACAGTTTGCTTGCTGAGATTTTTATCTCACTCTTGCTTTTCCCCCCTCTCCAGGTGATTCTCGAGTATGCATGGGAAGGGTAGAGTGGCACATCAGTATCACACATCATATCATGATTAATGTTGTAATAGTTGTGTAGTCTTAATCATGGATTCATTTCCCTATTGGTGTTTGTTTCAAAGTAATAATACTAGATAGTAGTTCATTTTAATTGGTTAAAATTTTTAGTAGTTGTTCTTTATTTAATAGTGTTCTAATACCTTGCTTTAGTATGCTTCCGCTTAACTTATCATGATTTAGAAATTGTTGCCAGTTTATGTTATCTTGTAAATTGGCTACCTTGTAGAGTGGTTTAGTGGCATCCCAGGATAATGTGGATCCTGGGGTGTTACAGTTGGTATCAAAGCGGGCGTTAGGTCCGTGGTAATTACATTATTAAATTGACACACTAGTGCACAGTAGGATGGGATGGGTTAAGCATTGCATTTATGCTTTTGACCTATTGTATTGATGATTTATATTATGATATGATCTTGCATGATTATGATTTGTTTCTACGACTGCTTGGGTGAGGATAGCTTTTGATAATAGATAGAGATTGTAGCTGTTGCCTTGGGCATTGATAATTTATACCACCGTTCGTGGTATGGGGATAGTTGTGTAGTTACCTCGGGTAACTTATCTGCAGATGTCGAGGGTGAGTTTCTTAGAAAAGGTGTTATTTGCTTGGAGTAGATTTTGCCAATTCTTGGCCTATTGCGGTTAATGAGTTTTCTCTTGGGTTAGCGGTTCAATGCAATTGTTGGGTGCCAATAGGCCTCTAATTGTTCTTGAGACTAAATATTGTTTCTTCTGATTGATGAGTTGCTTTTGCTGCTCGTGAGCGCTGTTAATTGATAAGATTGGCTTTTCATGTTGTCCTATTTTTTTACTAGAAAACATGACTCATTAATTCGTTGATATTTTGAAAAGAAATCAAAGTTTTATGTTGGAAGTTCGTTAACTTGTGGAAGTCTTGGCTCTATGCATTTCTTTTGAGTTATTTTGGCTATTAAGGATTGATTCCTCTTTTTTCTAAAAGGAAGTGTTAAAACCCTTTGTGATGTTTTATTGTGTCTGAGTAGGAGATGGCAATTATGCAAGTAATTGATAAGTTGTGAATTATCAAGTTGAGATTCTAGCGTGGTACATAATTAATTTCTACCAATATCCTTAGAAGTGAGGTTGATTAATATGATGTTGTCCTGTTATAGTTTCTTGAAGAATTATGGTTAAGAATTTGTCTATACATGTTTAGAATTTATGCAGTTATTGAGGAATATGAAAGAAAATAGGATTGGTTTGATTATTGTGATTGTTTAAATTTCCAACTTGTTATGTAAATTGGATATTCGTTTTTAAGTAATTGATCTGATCATTCAATATGGTTAAGTAAGGAGTAATTGGAATATTGTCTTAATAACATTAACCTTTAGTATATCCTCTCTTTACATACTTGATGAGCATGTACAACTTCTAAATTATTGAAACATGCATAAAGAAATAGATGAAGGCTGATGTATTGACTTGTGGAATCTTATCTTATTAAGCTGATATTATTGAGGTTTAAATTTATTTTGTTCTAATTTCTGAACATTAGGTGGAATATTGAATTTGTGCTCATAATTGTTTTGCGATTGCAAAATAGAGATAGGATCATAAATGCTGCTATGATGAAAAATAATAATCAATTATTGACAGTAATAGCTAGAGTGCACCTAATTTTTGCTAAATTAGAGTTGAGCATCAGAAAGAAGTTAAATGTATGAAATCTAATAAGAGATTTATACTAGCATGTTTGCGAGGATGTCATGTTCTAATATCATCTTATTAAAGAGCTTTGTTTTAATATTATAACTTGTGCTCTAGGTTTTTCCTAGGTTAAGTAGTTGGAATCTTATTTAGATAATAAGAACACGATGAAGTGATTTATGGTGTTCCTTTTGGAAAATATGAAGGAGTAAGAGGATATGATTATTCTTGCAAAAAATATTTTATCTTGTTGTTAATACAATTAACAGTAGGTGGTTGAGAGTATTGTGTTGAGAGTTTTATAAATAAAAGAATTTGATAGTTCCATGACACTAATTGAATTAAAGGATTTGAGTTTTGCGGTTGGGATCTTTTGGATCTTATGACTTGTGTGGTAGCCGTTATTGCCTTGAGTAAAGCGGCGTGTTGAATGATCTTATTGGTTTTTATCTGATTCTCGTGTTGAGGTCTTCAAGCATCTTTTGTTGGAAATGGCAAGATGCTGTAATCAAAGGAAATTATTTCTTGTTAAAAGAAAGAGTTATACTAGAAGTATTTGAGGTACAGATGATCTCATCTTGTGTTTTTCAACCTCATTGCTATTTATTTTTTCTCTTGGTCTTCTGGCTGCTGTGAATGATGACGGATTTCTGTGTACTGGGATTTATCTCTTCTTACCTCTTCTTCTAAGAAAGGGTAACCGATTTGTATTGCGAAGCCTTGTGTTGCGTGATGGCAACTGGTTAGTGGTGATCAAGTAGATGTTTTTGTGGAAGTCTTAAATATCACGATGTTTGAGATGCATTGGGTGATATATGGTTTTCGTGGAGTAATACTTGGGAAGAATATGATTTAAATAGAATGATTGTCTTGGAGCCAAATATCTTGTCGATGTTAAGAATTGAGTGTATGTTAATTATGGAATAGTAGGGTTTTCACCTGAGGTTTTCGTATCTTATACGAGAAGTTTGTTGTAGGATCTTGAAAGCTGAATCTGGGCTTCACCTTTTGTTATGCTAGAACCTTGGAGGCCCAATGTCTCTGTGTAGGAATAGTGGAACAGAGTGGATACCAAATAGAGTGATGATTGTGGATAGCATCCTCGAGGTGCTACTAATGATTATGTGTGGGCGTGACAAGAATTTCGGGTCGTTATCCTTAAGGGATTGAGGCTCATTAGGAATTATTTCTCAAAATAATTTCGTTGGTCAAGGTCTTAGCTGGAGTATGTTTTATGGGAGCAGTGAGTCTCTCTACAAGGGTGTAGATGATGTACTTAGTTTGGGCTTATTGTTGAGGTAGCCAACTTGAGTTAAATGAGAGGGTGTGTTGGACGATGAGTTGGAAATACTTTGTTCAAGAAAGTTAAAATTTTGAAAGGGAATGGAGTGGGAAATTAATGATATCTCGAGTAGTAAAATGCTCTCTTGATTCTTGTTTATGCTGTGTGTTTTGGCAGAGGTCATCTGCAAATTGAGTTGTTTATTGTTGAGGCGTATTCTTTTCTGGCTGGGAAAAAAATGATTGTTTTGGTCTGTCGAGTGATTTTCACTCTTGGCTTATGTGGTGTGGTTTCTCCAATTGTATACTTGGAGAGTGGAAAATATTTTGTGGTGAATCCTTTGATTTGGATTATGGTCCTTGAAAGGACAGCTGGTTGCTAGTGTGTTGTCTGAGAATCCTTTACTCTTCTTTTATTGGGTTCTATTGGTAAAAGATATTGTTGTGCTTCAGGCAGAATGATGTGAGTGAAAATTTGTGATAAATTCTCTAAAAGAGGTATAATGTATTATTCCGATTATAATAAATAGAGAGAAATATTTTAAGATGGAGGATGGTATTAGAAAGTGGTTTAATAGTTGTCGCAGAAAAATTTTGCGAAAATGGTAGGACCTGTTGGCCGCTCAGAGCTGGCCTAAGAGTTATACAGACGTTCGGCTTAGACCAACATGAATCGTGGACTCGCCAGAACTGGCCGGGAGGAAGAGGGCCATCAAGCATGTGAAGGCCCTCTGGTCGAACCAGTTCGAGTGGGAGGCGACATGGAAACTTGAAAACCGGATGCTAAAGAAGAGCCCGAGCTCTTCGAGGCGGAAGAGTACCTGTAGTTGTGGTTCCCTTGGGATGCTCTATCCTTTGGTTGTTCTTTCCTTGATTGTTCTTTTGTCTCGTAGGTTGAGGAGTTAGATTCGAGGACGAATCCTTTTTAGGTGGGGAGAATATAATATCCGAACGCTGCTTGGCGCCGCTTTTAAATTAATCATGAGATGCCCAGATTTTTGGTAAATCGCGGAGGTGAAAATAAATTCTTCGGAATAGTCTAAAATAATAAAAAGAGAATTAAAATAATTAATTAAAAGGTTTTGGGCTTTCCGAAGGGGGTGGGCCAACCATTTTGGGCCAGACAACCCAAACGGGGGCCCGTACCCCATCCAAAATCCTAGCATCCCCTTTATAAACCCCTTGGGGAGCCCTCCCTCCCCCTTTCTCCCCCAAGCCGACACTTCCACCTCTCCTGGCGCCCTCTCCCTTCCCTCAATGGCTGCTGCCCATGGTGCAAAGGAAGAAGAAGGAGAAGAGGGAAAATAAGGAGAAGAGAAGGAAGGGAAGGAAGAGAGGAAGAGGAGGAGGAGAAGAGAAAAGGTGTGATCCCAAGGCTAGGTAATTCTCCATCATCCTAATCCACCTGATTTCTGCTATTTTAGGGTTCTTAGCCCAAGATTTTGGTGGGGATTAGGATTTAGAACCCCCAATTAGAGAATCCCTGCTGTCTGCATGTAGATTGATTCGCGTAGTGTTGCTGTTCGTGCTGTTTAGACACCGAAGACGATTTTTCCCGAGGGTCTCCCCAAAAGGAAAAACGTAGAGGACGACGATACGCATCTACTGTATTGTTTTTAGATTTGTTGCCCATGTAATTTAGGCATACCAGGGTCTGGAATCTCGCTGTCCGTCAGGGGCGCATACAGGGACAGACCGCTGTTCAGATGGGAATTAGGGGTAGAAGATGATTTTTAAATTTTTGGGCATAATTGAGAAAAAGGTAGGGAATTCATTAATCTAGCTTTTGTAAATGAACCAAAATTGTTAGAGCCTTATTTGTTCTGGGGACGCGCTACAAGCCTGCTGTCCAGACTTTCAGAACAGGGGACATCCTCTGTTTTGTGCATTAGATATCACCTTGTTAATGACAAGATAAAAATATATGATCTACATGAAAAGTGTAGGTGTTTAAGTGAGGAATCCAGATATATAACGTTTGCTGTGATTAGTTTTATATTTTTAAATATTAGGAAATGGTAAGCAGCGCCGCTGCAGTGGGAATATTGTAGAACCGTTACGCGGGGAAGGATGTTGTGGGGTTTAGGGTTTTGGCGACACTTTTGTTTGAGAGTCATGATTGTATTGCTATGTATTGTGCTGAGAGGTACCTTTTTGGACAGGCGGATTTGCTTCTGATCGAGCGTGATCTCGCCGCTTCGCCGGTAGAGGCAAGTAAACGTAGCGGTTGTGCTACATGTTTAACTTGTTAATTATTCTACCTTCACAATAATTTATTCTCTTAATTTGAGGTGCTATGACATTGTTACATGTTTCCTCAATATGGTCCATGTGGTAGTATTTTAAGAACTCAACTGTTTATGATCTTGATGGTTTGTTTGTGGGTATGTGAAATTGTTCTTGATGGAAGAAATATAGTTGTGGAGTAGTATTCTTTATGAACATATGGTGGTATAGGTGGTAGTATTCTTAATGAATACTTGTGGTTGTGGGGGTAGTATTCTTGATGAATATATGGTGGACTATGTGGTAGGTTTCCCTATAGATCAATTGATTATGATCTTGGTGAGCCGAATGTGGGCTATGTGGTAATGATCTTAAGTATCATTGGCATTGTGCTTATTGAGACACATGTGGATTATGAGGTAGTATTCTTGATCATTATATTGTTGATCTTCGTGGTTAAATTATTGTGGTTTATGATTATCATAACATTCATATCATGTCATGACATTTGCATTGTGGATGTCGCCGTTTATAGCCGCGACTATACCAGTACAGCATCGTATATTGCCGTAGTACGATGCACACTCTTACTTTGTTGGGTAAGGGTGCAGTGGAGCATACGCATTCATATGCATTGCATTGTGGAAAGATCATTTGCATACTTATGCAATGTAGTGTGGTGAAGTTATTTTGCAAACAAATACAACTCTATAGTTGTAATGTGGAATTGGCTCATGTGAGTCATTTGAGGAATGAGGAATATTGCTGTGGTAGTGGAAGGGGGTTCACCCCTTGTGGTATGATAGGGGTTGAGATTGTGGTATGAGATTCTTTTCTCTTGTGGTAACTATTGATAGCAGTTGTGATTGCGAGAAATCATAAGGATAGTGAGGTAAAACCTGTTGATGCTTTCCTGTCATTGGTAGTGGTTGAGGATGTGAAGTAGTCAATTAAGATTTATTTGCTAATGATTTATTATTGATGGTAGTAAATGTGGTTAAGACTATAATTGTGGTCATTGTGGAAAATGAATAATGATGCTTAACAACATTGTAGTTTAATTAGTTTGTTAAACAGTTTGCTTGCTGAGATTTTTATCTCACTCTTGCTTTTTCCCCCCTCTCCAGGTGATTCTCGAGTATGCATAGAAAGGGTAGAGCGGCACATCATTGTCACACATCATATCATGATTAATGTTGTAATAGTTGTGTAGTCTTAATCATGGATTTATTTCCCTTATTGGTGTTTGTTTCAAAGTAATAATACTAGACAGTAGTTCATTTTAATTAGTTAAACTTTTTAGTAGTTGTTCTTTATTTAATAGTGTTCTAACACCTTGCTTTAGTATGCTTCCGCTTAACTTATCATGATTTAGAAATTGTTGCTAGTTTATGTTATCTTGTAAATTGGCTACCTTGTAGAGTGGTTTAGTGGCATCCCAGGATAATGTGGGTCCTGGGGTGTTACATCTATTCCAATCAACGATCAAGAAAATCGTTGCCAAAATTCTGATATTTTTCTAATTTAAGGAAGAGCGCACGAAAACCGATCAAAAGAGGGAAATTTTGGTCTGCTTTTGCTCATGACTCCTAGATGATCTAGGTGACCTAGGATGGGTCCTCACATGTCATAGCAAGCTAGAATATAGCACAAATTCAACCCAAAACACTTACAAGAGGAAAACCCAAAAATCACCACTCTCTTTTGAAAAACCGAGCAACACTGCAAAGAATTACGTGCATCTCCAATGTATCATGGTCTTGTCTTTGCTCAAACTTTAACTTTCATGGTCCTTATCCATCGTGTGCCTTACTTGAGCTCAACTATCTCACATGACATCCATGACTGTTCTAGACCTTAGTTATCCCCAACCTAATCCCAGTCTCCCTACCGTTGACCATATAGTTTCCTCAAAGTCACATGCACAACAATAGACCAACCAACCATTTATGGGCATAAGTTCTTTGCAACTTAACCCACGTTAGTCCATAAAAGCATCATGCAACATGTATGCACCCAAAATACTGATCCTAAACTTAGGATCAAACAATAAACCTATGTGCACACAAGCAACAACATCCACACCACGACCACATGGTCATTCCAACTCAAAACCCAAAATATAGTTTTTCTATGAAATCCAGTAGTACCGCCGCAACACGGCGGATTATCGCAATGCGGTACTACCGCTCCCCAAAGCAAGATTCCGCACATTACAAACCTCAATTGACCTCTCTAGAAAAATATTCCACAACTCACTGTAACTACCATTCTGTGGTATTACCGCGCTCACAATGTCAGTACTTGTAACATCCTGATTTTTAGGGATTTTTTAAAAAAACCTGAAATTTAAAAATTAATTTTTGGAATTTTCCTGAATTTAAATAAAGCTTAAATGGAATCTTCAAAATTTTTAAAAGATTTAATGTGATTAAATTAAATCTCAACATTAGCTGAAAATATTTTAATTGAGTTCCTTGTGTCACAAGAAATTTTCTTGAATTAAATTAAGCTTCAAATGAATTTTAGAATTTTAAAATGATTTAATCTGAGTAAAATAAACATCAACATAAGTTGGAAATATTTTATTTGGATTCTTCAGGTCCTAAGGAATTTTCTGGTATTTTTGGTGAATTTTTGGGATTTATTTGCTATTTTCTAAAGTTCCTAGTATTTTAGTTGCATTCTCTGGAATTGGAAAAGAAAAAGGAAAATTCCCAGCCGCCCGATCCTCCCCCTCTCCACACGGCGGCCATCCCGCGCTCGCTCGCTCGCTCCCGCCGATGATGCTCCCGCGCCACTGCCGCCCACTCCCGCCGCTCGCCCCGCCGCGCTCCGCGCTCCTCGCTGCCTCGCCGTCCGATCGTCCCCGCGTGCCACGCGGCGGCAACAGCCCAACCGATCTCGCCGCCTCGCCCTGGACTCCGCTTGCGCCGTCCGATCCGCCATCGCCGATCCGAGCCGTCCGCGCCCGTGCCGCGAAACCCTAACCCGCCGCCTTGCCTCGCTCGCTTCCCGCCGTCGATCCAACCACGCGGCAACCATCCCGTGACCCCGCACCCGCACACCGCCCGGAGTCGCACTCCACCGTCCGATCGGCCACGCGTCGCCTCCTCGCGTCGTCATCCCGATCAGGACTCGTCTCCCCCGCGTCGTCTCTCTCCCGACCATCCTCGGCGTGCGTGCCATAAAGCCCGCCGCCGCCTCGGTTTGTGCGCTCCACCCGTCGCCGCCGCCCTCGCCTCCCGTTCTCGCCACATGCCGCCGTTGCCGGAGACCCCGCCGCCGTGCGCTCGGCCCATCGCCGCCAGAGACTCCGCCGCTTCGTCGCCTCCGACCGCCGGGCGGTTCGCCGCCGCCCCGAACCGCCGGCAGCCGCGCGCCGTAACCCCTCTTCCTTCCTCGCCGCCGGACCTCTCGCGCCGCCGCCGCGCTGACCCTCCGCCGTACGCGCTGGTCGCCGGATTCGCCTCCACCACGTCTTGCCACCGTCGCCGCCCCCCGGCCAGACCCCACTCGCCGGTCGTCGCCCGCGCACCGCCCCTCGGTCCGCGTGCGCGACCACGCACACACGCCCGCGCCCGCCGTCGCTCGCGCGCGCGCGTCGCGCGCGCGCCGCGCCACATCCGCATGACGCTTTGCACGGCGCGCCAGCCACGCGTCGGCCATTGCCCGAATCCCGCCTCAGCGTTGCTCGATCTCGACCGTCCAAAGATCGACGTGTCAGATCATGCCGCGGCCTCTCTCGCCGCCGATCGCGCCGCACCGCCACGCACCCGAGCCGCCATGTCAGCCCTGCCACCTCAGCCCTCCACGTCAGCCCTAGCCGACGTGGCATGCCACGTGGCTATGCCACGTCAGCCCAACCCCACCCCCATGTGCCACGTGGCAGCCACATCAGCCGCCACGTCAGCAGGACACGTGGCAGCACCAGTGGCTGCCACGTCAGCACCGTCTCCGCTCGCGCGCACTATTCCGTGGACCGCATCCACCGTGGACTAGGTTTCTCGTGAGCCCGGTCCACAGCACAGTAGTTTTTCTGATTTTTCCCGATTTTCTTTAGATTAAATTTTCCGAGAGACCGTTCTCCTCCGTCCTAGCTCCGATTGACCCCGTTCGTTTTTCTAAATTCATCTAAAATCGAGCTCCAGCTTTTGGTTCTGGTTTCATGAATTTTGGAGTTTATTTGCTTATAATTTTATGTATTTCTTTTGTTTCGGTCATTTTCTCTCTCGTTAGATTCGGATTCCGGAGGAGCAGGTTCGATGCCCGAAGACCAGGAGTACCTCACTGAGCATAACCAAGGCAAGTCGTGTTCTTTGATCATGTTGAACCCAGTTTGCAATCTATTATTTAATTATTTTATTTTAAATTACATTGCATCGCTATTTTTATTCAAACCCTCGTATTGGTAGTTATCGTCCCAATTGAGTTTATCCCTCCTTGATAATTTGGAATGCCATGATACCATTGTCACCATAGGTTGGAAAACATAATAGTGATGCTAGATTATTTATCACGTGGGTTGGTACGATAGAATTGCTTAGCCTTGCTTAAGTTTACGATTGGGTTTATCATCACATGTGAATTATCAATTTGACTTAATGATATATGGAACTGTGGTTGGTGCCACGTCTATTAAAATTTGTGCCATGACGTTGGTGCGTCATCGGCGGTGGTTATACAAATCTGGTTTTGCACTCAGGCGAATGATCATGCAGTAAAGGGGGAAGTGTTGGAGCACTTCGAGGGATAAGGTAGTCTTGCCCGGGTAGAATTAAGGACTTAACTTTGTGCGCCATTGATCTGAGCTTTACCGTGCAAACCACATGTCTGGTATGGGACGGACCTAGCTGAATAATTTGGGATGTTTCAACTTTAATCTTGCCATTGAGATGAACATGGTTGCTGATTTCCATATGACGCAAGGGGGGTGTGATGCGAAATCCTAGCGGGCAGATTGAGTTGGAATTGAACTTTGTAAAGGCCTTGTTGTGATTTCCTTAGCGCGAGGCTAATCACATCGTGTGGGTACAGTTGTGCAACCTCTGCAGAGTGTAAAACTATTCGAATAGCCGCGTCCTCGGTCATGGACAATGCTCGGTGATTTCACACGAGGGGTAGTTATTTCTGAAAACTTGTGGATTGTGGTTGGACAAGTGGATGGTTAATCTATGTTGGTTTAGCTTATGGATGGGAGGTCCATAGTGGTTGGCTTATGGATGGGAGGTCCATAAGTGGTTTATTACGTTTCCTTTGATTATTTATTTAATTACTATTTTACTTAAAGTTCGCCTTCAATCTATTATTTGTATTTCAACTGTCATTTATGCAAATTAACCTTTCAGCAATCCTTTAGTAAGTCTTGCATACTATATTGCATTCATTTGTTACAAACGACTTGCTGAGTACCAATGTACTCACGGCTTTATGCCCAATGTTGCTCAGTTGAGGAAGAGGAGTATCACCAGCAGGAGGTTCCAGAAGGAGAGTACTTTGACGACTTCACGGTTTAGGCTTCGTTCTCCACTCGATAGCCTGTGGGCTTGTCGATTGGCCACTACGCTTTATTTTGGATTTCCGCTGCTATTTTGTTAAGCCCTTCGGACTAATCTATTGTAAGCTTGACCATAAGGTCGTACCTTTTGAGATTTATCGATGTTTGAGCTTTTCCTTTATTTTATCGTGTATATGGTTGTGATGACATCTATGTTTGACTGTGTGCACTAGCATGATCCTGGGACTAGTGCAGAATACACAGAATACACAGGGAGTCCGGATTTGCATATTCGTGTCTCAACAGTACTACCGCTCTACGGTACTATCGCATAAACACTTGTGGTAGTTCTAATTTTCCTGACACTTTCAGAAAATAGCCCAAATTAGATGCACTCTTTTGCAAAACCAATTGACCACTTCAAAAATATTACAATGGTTCATCACAACATTAAACAGGATCTTCTCACATGGTCTTTCAATCTCCCCCTTGATGAACCCATTGGCAAGAACAAAAAAAATACAAATTGGAGGGGTTTTAGACAAGAATGAAGAGTTTTTCAAAGAGAGCCTCAAAGCGGTCATAAGAAGAATGCAATGATTGAAAATGATCATATGAAGCAGAAATAGAGTGAAGCTACTGCAAATGACAATTTTGCACAAAATGTTTCAAATCTACCAAATGAGTGAGATCTCATCCTAGGTCCATATGAAAGAATAATTGTTCTGTTTAACCTTGATCATGGTGAAAAGAGATCAAAAGCTCCAACTTAGCAAACATTTGCACAAAAACTCCAAAATATGCTCTAGATATGCATTTTTACTTATCTTTCTCCCACTTTTGACAATGGAGTCATCAAGATGCACGGAAGAAGATAGAGCATAAATGAAATGGAGTGGCTGCATTTTATTTATTTTCAGCATTAGGAGCTATGAAGATTATCCAATGTGACTTTTTAAATATTACACCAAGCCACAAAAAGTGAAAATACTATCTAGATCATGGCAAACCATATATAGCAAAGCTAAAACCAAATGAACCATAATATGAAAATAAATAGATTTTTAACATGTCAAGATTAAATAGATTTTTAACATGTCAAGTCACTCAAGATCATAGTTTATCTAAAGGTATCCAAAAATGAGTCAAGCCATATCAATATTCTAAATGGAACCACAAAACTACAATTGAGTTAATTTAGAGTGCTACAAGTTCAAGATTGAAACATTTTCTTCAAGCACTATATACCACTTGTAATTGAACAAATTTAGCATATTTAGAATTTTCTAAAATTCATTTTTGTTTTAGTTGAGCTTCAATCATTTTCACACAATTTTGTTTTCTTAGCCATATGCTAGATCTCAAGCCTTATACGACCACCCTAAGTAAGAAGCTTAAGGAAGTGGTCTTGGTCATCCAAAACTCCCTTAAATTTATGTCTAGTATAATGGCAAGCTGTCTCATAACAAAGAATTGGTGAGATCAGTATTTTCGCATAAAAGAGATCATTTTGCATTTTTTTGACTTAGTTCAAGAACAAAAAGCTAATACTAATTCATGTTTCAATAAAGAACTAGCATAGATCAAACTAAAGCTCAATTTGGGTTCAAGACTCAGCTTATTTGACATGGTATGAATCATAAGAGGATCATATTTAATAAAGTTAGAATGGCAATCGCTAAGCTACACATAGAAGGATATGATAAATCTAACATGCTAGCACAAGATATGGAAAAATATAAGCAAGATATCATGTCACACAATGATAATAGTCAAACCTATATGGTTTTTACAAGCATTTATGTATATACAATGCATGCTGAAATTAAAATGGAACATGATACATATGAATGCACAAGAAGTAAGCCCCTCCTAAAAAGTAGTCTAAAAAGAAGGAAACTCTAACTCCCCCTAAAAAAGGCAAATTGAGAAGAACCAAGAAGTTAGGCGTAAAATCCAAAAAATGAAGATTCAAACTCAATAAGATGACTTCTAAACACACCCTTCCCACATGGTCTGTAGCCTGCAACCTCATACCACAGAGCAAAAGGCAACACTAGCTATCAAAACAAAAGACACTAGTGCCCTAGAAGAAAGCTCAAACTAGATAGTAAATAATCCTAGAGAACTATTTAGATAAGAAGAATGACTAAGACAAAATCATCTGGAGTTGATTCCTATCTATCTAATCAGACCCTTTCTACCACTAGAATGGGAATACTATGCAAAACCAATTGGAGGAAAGCAAGAAATTGAAGGTCACAATAGAGCAAACCTCCGTCACATCGCTTGGTGATATGGTGTAGTTGATGCGGTGAAAGTTGAATGAAGCTGCATTGTGGGATCAATAGAAACCTCCACTAGAACGTCAAAGGAGGTGAGAGTCCCAAAGCATCCGCATAAGCCACATGATCTCTCCCTCACATCCACCACCTGTAACTCAAACATAGGAATAACTGGTGTCATAGTACCAGGGTAAGTGATATACAAACATAGATCCAGTACTGATCCACATGATAACAAAAGTAGCATGACAAGCGCAAGTGACAAAGAACACATGAGAACACACCCCTACACAAGCTCGATCTAGCTCTCAACAGAGCATCTAGGACAACAAAGCCTAGTACAAATAAAATCTAGAAGAAGCTTGTGGATTAATCAAGGTTTTTATGATATATAGGTATAAGCACAATGTAAAGCTACCAAGATATCATACCGATTATTTTCATGTCAGAACTAAAAAGTAAAAGTTCAAGATGCATCTCAATGATCACAACCATACACACATAGCAGATGACGAGGAAAAGTCACAAAAGCATATGCTAGCATGGATACAAGTATAAGTATGTACACATAAACCAAAAATGATAAACAGATATGAACAAATGTAACATCATGATATAGATGACTATCCAAGATGTAATCAAGCTTAAAATATCCATAATCAAATACACATCATGTATGCTTACATCATGACAAATAAAAATAATAAAAAGTACATTAATATGTATAAATAATGATGAATGGACATAAGGAGCAAGATGTAAGCAATAAAACATGATAGATACAATAACGTACAAAATCATGATGATACTTGACTCCCAATACACACAATCAACAAGTAACTTATGCTTAAGAAGTCAAGTCAAAACTTAGGCATCCAATACATTAGTGCAAATAAACATGATATAAAGATACAAAAGAGTCAAGCTCTCCCTCAAAACAAGCCAAAAGAACAAATAACCCCTAATTCTCCTCGCAAAGAAGCAAAATAAGAAAAATCAAGTGCCTTAGTGAAAATATCCGCAACTTGTTGATCATACTCTAAATAGTGAAGCACAATCTAGAAGACCCAAAATATGCTCAGGAGGGACTCACACAAGAAGTAATAATATCCTTAGCCCAAGTAATCCTCAAACTACACAATGCCCCAAATGATATGTGAAGCATGAATCAAGGGCAAAGGTAAAGCATAGGACACAAAACCTACGTCACACCGCTTGGTGGTGAGGTGTAGTCGAAGGAGTAGAAGCTGAGCCAAATTGTATCCCATGATTGACAACCATCACCAGATGTTGGAATGAGAAGAAAGACCCAAAAACTTCTAGAACTAGGGGGTCCGATCGCTCCCCTAGTACCCAGTTGCAATACTACACACATGGTCTCCTCACTCTTTGTGAGGCCTACATCTCCATAAAAGAAGTCGTTTGTGCCTTAGAACTGGAGTTAGTGAAGAATGACATGCAAATCTACTTTCAAGACACATGACAAGGAATAATGCTATAATCCAAGGTGAGAGGTAAATAATAATAATTCAATGCTCACATATGTATAAGCAAATAGTTTTGAATATAAATAGGAATGTGCATAGCATGGCAATAAGTGAAACATGAACACTACATGCTATAGGGATAAATCAAGCTCTATTTATTTCTATGGTAAAGAATAAAGCAAATGAGCACCAAAGCACATAACATGGCAAGCATATAATCAAGGATAAATATGAAAGAGAAGCTATGGCAAAGCTCATCTTCCATAATTAGCAATATCACTTATGTTATCAACACCATGTAAGCATAAAACATGTCAAGTAACAAAAATATCTAAATTATGCTAACAAGGATCAATAGGAAGATATGTTAACATGGACATCTGATAGATACCTGGATAACTTGAGCAAGATATCACAAAAACATGATAGTGAATATATCAAAATAACACATACTCATGATGAAAAGTCAAGCTAAAGTATACATGAAAGTTATGATCAAAATTATAGCTTATGTACATATGAGTAAGCAAAAAGCATGACAAATGATGAAACTAGAATAGTACATGCTAATGGTAATAAAGAATCTTATGTATCTACAATTGATATATCACAATACCAAAAGCATGAAAAATGATGAAACTAGAATAGCACATGCTAATGGTAATAAAGAATCTCATGTATCAACAATTGATATATCACAATACCAAGTATACACAAAAAAAATGATATGAAATAAATAATGCACATACATGTTATAATGATATCAATCAAACATATGAATACATGAAACACAAGCAAGAGCGTGATACATAATCTTGCAAGAATAATGTACTATTCTTATTATTGCAAGAATACATGACAAATGATGAAGCAAGAGCATTTTAAATCTCTGAATCCCCTGTGATTTCATTGCACTATTCCTTGAATTAGTAGATAGTGCTCACAGATACATAACTGGACCATTTCATACACGATACATTCTTATTACAGTATTGAAGGTAAAATACTCCTTCAGTAGGCCGTCAGGCCAAAGAGTTCATATTACAACAAAAGGCAGCGGAAAACATGAAAACAAGAAGGTGCACTCCCCGTAGGCAGCGACTGGGGTTAGCCCAAGTGAATTCTACATTGGTCAATTTCACTAGTATAGAATCCCCTTGATAGCTAGAATGGTCGACTGACTGCTAGAAAGGAAAGTACTATTAACTAATCCTCGTTGTTGTCGTTATCTCCTTCATCTTGTCGTTGCTCTTCGTAATACTCCTAGTGGCCTTGTTGCTCACCTTCTGGGAAAAGGGGGGTGAGAACGAGGGTGAGCATTGACAACGGTGCTCCGCAAGCCAACACACAAAATGCAATAGTGTAGAATGCATGGCTCTTCAATGGATGGCTTGGGTTTCTTTTAGTTGTAGAAGGTGGCATTTTCAAATACCCTTATTTAATAAAATCCTATGACTTAGCAGATTTTGATAAAACATGAGTAGCATTTAAATGTGCAATAAGTATAATGTAGAAAGTTCCATCCACCGATTACATGGCTCCATCCACCAATGGTAGTTTTTGTTTATTGAGTTACATCCACCCTAATTAGACATCTGAGTACATCCTCCAGAAAAATCAAAAGTGAAGTACCTCCCTCCACTTATTTTTGTTCCCACCCATTAAAAGATTTTGGAAATAGAACTAACTCGAAGAAATTCCCATATCCGCTCTTAACTGTGGGCACGGCTATTCGAATAGTTTATACTCTGCAGAGACTGTACATCTTTACCCACAAGAGATAATCCAGTTGCTTTATTCCATATGTTTCTTTAGACATGCAGATCAAAAAGGATTATCACATGACTTTTACAATGCACCTAATAAAGTGTCACACTCGCTAAGGTTTTATCTGTGGGATAGCTATGTTGCTTCACCCAGACCCCTTCTCACGCCACACGGCGGCTTAAACCCAGCGACATGACATGTGTCCATGATTGCTTAAACCAGCACCACGACCTGTGGGTCACTTTGAAGTGCTTACCTTTACTGGCAATGCAAATTATTTGGTCATACCTACACTTTGCCAGCTTGTGGTTTGTATTGTTGTACATGGAGAGGTCAACACAGGATTAAGTCCTTAATTTATCCAGGTGGTGCTTACTGCAACCACAAGTTCTCGTGTTACATCCACACCATCTTTTCTTACCATCCGCCTAGATAGAGAAGCATATTTTTAGGGTTTTGAGAAGCATAAGATAAGCTGTACCAAACTATCAATCATGTACATCCTATGATTGCCCAAAAGTTGATTGTTGTATTTTTGAGAAGAGATGATTAGCACAATCTAGTGCCCTGAGATTCTAGTGCCCACTGGTTTTATTAAATTTTATTTAAAATTCCAGGATTTAAATACTGAGAGTATGACATGTAGGGCCCACTGATTAATTAAATTTTGAAAATCAAATAAATGTTGGAGGCTAACATGTGGGCCCTGGTACGGCTACCCATACGGTTGGGTCCACCTGTCAGTGAGATAAAGTTTTAAAATCCAGTTAAACAGTTGAACGGAGGTGGGGCACAGATGTCAGCGGTATTTAACGGTTAAACCGTTATGGGCCCACCTGCCAGTTAAACATTAACGGTTATTAATTACAATCATTAGCATTTATTGTGGATATGGTTCATTAATGGTGTTAGAACAGGGGCAATTCGGCCGAACGGTGGCGCGGCCTGCCAGCGGCGAGGGAGGGTGCGGCCTCACGGGAGAGTTCCAAAAAACGGATTCACCGGGCTCTAGCGCATCTCTTGGGGAAGTGGTGCGGCCTCATTCGGCCCAAGCCATTGCCGGCGGTAAGCTTGGTGGTGGCAGAAATAGGACGGATGACGCGATGGTCAAATCGACAATGAGAGTTCAATTCAAGGCTAGGGGAGCATCTCGGGGATGGTAGTAGCTCACCGAGGGAGGTAGACGAGCTCGGGGTGGCTTGGATTGAACTGGTGACGGTGACGGCCGGCGGTGAAAAGGGGGCGCTCGGCGTCGGGGAAGAAGGGTTGGTGAGCTTCCAAATTTGTGTCGGAATTGACTTCGCCTCGGTCCGGGGAAGGTCCTAGCGAGTGCAATTGTCCCGAGGTGGTCTGGCTCATCGGGGAGGCTAGATGGCCGGAGTAGGGGAAGAAAGACATGTCGGTGAGCTGCACGATGACAGGGACCGATTAGACTTCACAGGAGTATCAGAGGGGTCCAAGAAATAGATTGAAGGGGTCAAGGAAGCTTGCGGGGGTCCTGGAGTGGCTGGCGTCGGGGAGGTGTCGGGGCGGCCGTGAAAACGCAGAGCGACGATGAGATCGCAAGCTGGAGGAGTCGAGAGTGCGTGGAATGAGCTGAAACAGGAGGTTCACTACAAATTTATAGCAGATTTGCAGGAGTGGGGAGCGTTGGCACGAGTTAAGTCCAGGGCGGTAGTGCGGCGCGCTCGATGGCCTCTACGGCTGCTAGACGGAAGGGAGGGGGCGGTGATGCGTGCGCGGCGTCACAAGGCTTCAATGCGCCATAGTGAGGGAGAGGGTGACGCTGAGGCAATAGGGGGATCTACGGCAGGGCAGCGGTGTTAACACGACGCGGGGCTACAACGGAGAGGGAAGGTGAGGCCGGTGTAAATGGAGCAATTACGGGCAAGGCTCGAGGCGCAACCTTGGGCGTGACGGCACGGTTGCGATGGCAGTGACCCGGGAGCTGACTAGCGATGACGATGGGGTACGGTGGGGGTTACCCGGGTGGCGAGGCTAGAGGAGAGGGAGCATCTAGCTCGGCGGCCTTGCACAGAAGGAACGCGGCGACACCACGGGGAAAGCTCGCGCCAAGGTAGGGGAGTAGGGGGCGGAGAAGATGACGGAGGCGACATCAGCAGTGCGCACGAGGGGGAAAAACCATGGGCGCGGGCGGCTGTTTCGGCCGAGAGGAGGAAGAAGGAGGGGGGAAGAGAAGGGGAGGCGAGTGGGCCAACTGGGCCAATTGGGCCTAGCTGGGCCGCTCGGGGGGGTTTTTCTATTTCTTTTTCTTTTCTATTTTTCCTTTGATTTTTTGTAAATAGGAGGTAAGAGATTTTTTTGATAAGCACAAAAATCCAATAACTCCCAAATGAAATTTTGGAAATATCAAAATTTTTCACATTTTAAAACTTTAAATTGACCAAATCAAGAAATTTGAAAATAAATCAAAATTGGGATGTTACAAATCCTACCCTCCTTAAACAGAATCTCGACCCCGAGATTCAGCTAAGCTAGAAAATAGGTGAGGATAGTCGGCTCTGAACTGATCTTCACGCTCCCAGGTAGCTTCTTGCTCCGTGTGGTTGCTCCATTGTACCTTGCAGAAGCGAAAGGTCTTGCGCCTGGTTCGCTTTTCCATTGAGTCAAGAATTTTGATCGGATGCTCTGGGTACATGAGGTCTAGCTAAAGCTCGAGGGCTTCTAATGGTGATTGCTCCTCCGAAACTCGAAGACACTTTTTGAGTTGTGAGACATGAAACACGTCATGCACCTCAGCAAGGCTGGCAGGTAACTTTAACTTATAGGCAACTTCTCCACATCTGGCAAGGATTGGGAAGGGGCTTATATACTGAGGTGCCAGCTTTCCTTTGACTTTAAACCTTCGAACTCCTTGAAGGGGTGAGACCTTAAGGTAAACATGGTCCCCTACTTGAAAAGGTAATTCCAGCGGTGGTTGTCGCATAACTCTTACATGCGGATTGGGCACTTGTAGGTGATCCCTGATTAACTTGACTTTTTCTTCTGCGTGCTTAAGGGTATCTGGTCCAAAAGTATGGCCTTCTCCTGTTTCTAACCAATGCAACGAGGTTCTACATTTTCGGCCATACAGAGCCTCGAATGGTGACATCTTAAGACTCGATTGATAGCTGTTGTTGTAGGAGAATTCCGCATAGGGTAGGCTTTTCTCCCAATCCGATGTAGACTCTAAAGCACAAGCACGAAGCATGTCTTCTAAAACCTGGTTGATTCTTTCGGTTTGCCCATCCGTCTGAGGGTGATAAGCTGTGCTAAAGCTTAGGTGGGTTCCGAGGGCAGTATGCAAGCTATTCCAAAAGTGTGAAGTAAATTGGGAACCTCGATCTGAGACTATCCGCTTGGGTACTCAATGTGAGCATACAACACGGGTCATGTATAACTCTGCTAGTTTATCTCCCTTATAGGTGGTCTTTACCGGAATGAAGTGGGCCAGCTTTGTCAATCGGTCCACAACAACTCATATGGAGCCATACCCTGACTTGGTATGGGGAAGGCCGGTTATAAAATCCATTCCTACTTTTTCCTATTTCCATTGAGGAACCTGCAATGGCTGGAGTAATCTGGCGGGTTTCTGATGCTCAGCTTTAACACATTGACAAGTATCACATCATGCTACATATTCGGCAATGTCTCGCTTCATATGGGGCCACTAATACAAGGTTTTCAAGTCTTGGTACATTTTTGTGCTACCAGGATGCAAGGCATAGGCTGAGCTATGTGCTTCTTTAAGTATCAACTCCTTTAAGTTCTTTCTGATGAGGAACAAAGAGTCGTTTCTCAAACTGCAATGCCCTGAATGTCTTTACGGTGTCCCTGGGAAGGTTTTACGAAATCATGGAGTTTCTCGATTTTTCGATGAATCGCGGGAGGCGGAAATTAAATTGTGAAATTTGTCCAAAATTAAAAATAAATTAAAATAATTAATTTAGAGGTTTTAGGCTATCCGGAGGGGTAGGCTAGCCACTTTGGGCCAGCTAGCCCAAAAGGGGCCCAAGCCACCCCCTTCCCACCACCCAAACCCTAGCCACCCCCTTATGTACCCCCTAAAAGCCCCTTGGCCAAAATTTCCCTTTCCCCTCCCTCTTGGCCGCCACCCCCACTCCCCCTTGTGCCTCCACCTCCTCCCCGACCTGCTGCCCTGCCATTTGTTGCAAAGGAGGGATCAAAGAAGAGAAGGAAGAGAAGGGCAAAGAAGGAGGGGAGAAAAGAAGAAGAAAGTTGATCTTGAGGGATCCCCCTAGGTAATTTTCTCCACCTCAATTACCCCTTATTTAGATGTAATTAGGATTCTTGGCATAGGATTAGTAGGGTTCTAACGGAGGATTTAACCGATTAGGGAATTCCTGCTGTCTGCGTGTAGTTCGATTGGTGCAATGCGACTGTTTGCCCAGTTTAGACCTGCAAAACGATTTTTCATGCAGGTGTGCCCAAAAAGAAATTGTAGACGACGTCGATACCTATCTTCTGTATTTGTTTAAGAATTTTTGGCTGCGGTATTTGGACGCAGGAGGGTCAGGAACCTTGCTATCAGTCAGGGGTGCAGACTGGATAGATTGCTGTTCGAGTGTGATTTCGGAGTAGTAGATGATTTTTATGTTTTTAGTTACAATAATGAAAAATATAGGGAATTTAGTAATCTAACTACTGTATAAAAAGCATAATTTTTGAGCCTTATATTGTGGTTGGAGTGCGTTAGAAACTGGCTACCCGGATTGCCAGAACAGAAAATATCCTCTGTTTTGCGCATTAAGTTACACCTTGTTAGTAGAAAAATATAATTAAATGGTATAATTAAAAATTGAGGATATTTAAGTTTATTTTCCAGAGGTATATCATTTGGTGTGATCAGCTTAATACTTTTAAAGATACGAAAATAACAAGCAGCGCCGCTGCAGTGGGCTGGGCGTAGGATCATCGGGCGGAGTAGGTATTGTTGGATTTGGGGTGTTAGCGGTGTCTTTACTTTTTATAAGTCACAATTATCCCGTTGTAGTCATGTGTTGAGAGTGACTTTTGGACAGATGGTTTTGCTCCTGAACGCGCGTGGTTTCTTCGCTTCGCCGGTAGAGGTAAGTAAACGTAGCGGTTGTGCTACTGTTTAACTCGTTAATCATTCTATATTCACATTAATTAATTCTCTTAATTTGAGGTGCTATGTTAGTTTTACATGATTCCTTAATGTGGTAGTAATTTAAGAATTCAACAACTTATGATCTTGATGGGTTAATTGTGGGTATGTGGAATTGTTGTTGATGAAACAAATACAGTTGTGGGGTAGAATTCTTTATGAATATATTGTGGTCTAGATGGTAATATTCTTTGTGAATATTTGTGGTTGTGGTGGTAGCATTCTTGATGAATATAATATGGTCTATGTGGTAGGATTTCCTATAGATCGATTGGTTATGATCTTGGTGATCCGAATGTGGGTTATGTGGTAATGATCTTATGAAACATTGGCATTGTGCTTAATGACTCATGTGGATTATGAGGAAGTATTCATGATGATTATGTTGTTGACCTTCGTGGTTAAATTTTTGTGGTTTATGATTATCATATCATTCATAACATATCATGACATTTGCATTGTGGATGTCATCGCTTATAGTCACGACCGTACCGATACAACATCGTACATTGCCGTAGTACGATGCACACTCTTATCTTGTTCGGTAAGGATGCAATGGATCATACGCATTCATATGCATTATATTATGGAAAGATCATTTGCATTCTTATGCAATGTATGGTGGTGGAGTTATTTTGTAAACAAATACAACTTCTTAGTTGTAATGTGGAATTGGCTCATGAGAGTCGTTTGTGGTATGAGGAATGTGGCTGTGGTCGTGGAATGGGATTCATCCCTTGTGGAATGGTAGGGGTTGTGATTGTAGCATGAGGTTCTTTTCTCTTGTGGTAATTGTTGATAGCAGATGTGGATGTGAGAAATAAGAAAGTTAGTGAGGTAAAACATGTTAATGCTTTATTGTCTTTGGTAGTGGTAGTGGTTGAGGTTATGAAGTAATCAAACAAGATTTATTTGCTAATGTTTTACCGTCGTTGGTGGTGATTTGGAGTTGAGGATATAAATATGGTCATTGTGGGAAATAAATGTTGATGATTAAACTGTTGTAGTTTAATTAGCTTGTTAAACAGTTTGCTTGCTGAGATTTATATCTCACTCTTATTTTCCCCCTTCTAGGTGATTCTCGAGCATACATGGGAAGGGTAGAGCGGCACATCACTTTCACACACCATATCATGTTTTATACTGTAATAAATAAGTGTAGTCTCCGGTTATTCATTTTTTATCTCACATTGTTGATCACTTTTAATTATTAAAGTTAGGTTGTGGTTCGCTTTTATTGGTTAAAGTTATTAGCGATTGATCTTTAATTAGTAGTGTTCTATTACCTTTGTTTTAGTATACTTCCGCTTAGCTTATCATGATTTAAAAAATTATTGTCAGTTTATGTTATCTTGTAAATTGGCTAGTTTGTGGAGTGGTTTAGTGGCATTCTAGGATAATGTGGATCCTAGGGTGTTATACAAACCACAGAATTCCTTATGTAGACTGAGACAATTCCAGAGAATTTTACTATGACAATTCGCATCAAATCGTAGAGAGCAAGACAAGTCAAACACATTGATCATATTAATCCTAGTTTACAATAAATTTATGTTATTTTCAAATCATATTGCATGCTTAATTTCTAGTCCTTGTATTTTAAATTCAGTTTTTACTTTAGTTAGTACCCATTTGTTATGACTCCTTTCACTTTGCAAATTATTGTACCTTGTCACCTTAGATTAAAACTCTAGTTAGTACACTAGTATGACTAGAGAATTTTTTGTAGCAAAAACTTAGACCTGCATAGATATAACTTTAGGTTTGGATAACTTTTGCACATGAAATGACAAAGCTTTTGAAACGTATTCTTGACTTCAGTGAATTAAGGTCTATGGAATATTTCAAAATAAAATATAAAACTTGGCTTAGACTTAGGCCATAGATAAGATGGAGAGTGCTTGCTAGTATATATTGTAGCTCGATGGCTCAACATGGATACTAGGCATAAGGGGATTGTGGTTAGAGCCTAGGTCAATTAAGAACCGGTCTATGAGTACTACTATAAAGCCTAATTGTACAACCACAAGACTGGTATGGGACAGTCCTAGTTGACAAATTAGCGGGTCCCAACCTGAGTCTCACTATAGGCTAAAAGTGAGTGTGGCATATGCCACAAGAAGTTTCACATGGCACAAGAGGGGGCCCCGATCTGATGGATTCTTTATTGGGGTGAAACATTAGTGGAGACGTGACTTGGTTGAAGATTTATATTTCTAAAGATCTTGTTATAATTATTCAGTCGCACGCACAAAGAAACGTGTAATGGCCGACATAATGAGATAATCATATCTTGGGGGCAAAGCTGTACAACCTCTTTAGAGTATATAAACTATCCTGGATAGCCGTGCCCATGGTCTTGAGAATGCTAAGTAAGTTGTACAATCTCCTTAACTATTTTTCTCCATTAAAAGTTGTTTCCTAACTCTTTCCTCTTCAAAACTTATATAGATGGCCGAGACCCCTACCCAAGTCACCCATGGTATCCGCGCCAGCCACTTAGCCTCTTACAAGAAATAGGGTTCAAGGCACGCCCCATCTACTAGGGGTACTGGCAGACCATTGAACAACAAGAGTACCGACGTGTAGGGGTGTTGATCTACGCCAACATCAAGACAAGCAGCCTTCCACATCTTTGACACTCCTCATAGACACGACACCTTCTTCCCCGGTATCTAGGATGTCGCTCGGGAAGCCATCTGTAAATTAAGGGACATATACTTCATAGAGCTTAAGGACACCAACTTTTGGTACTTCCCCAGTAAGTACCTCGCAAGCTCCAGTAGCACCTTCACATCCACAGAGGCAGAAGATAACTCTTAGCTCGTACACCAAGTGGAGTTCACCCAGGTCCTGGACTATGTGTACCAGGAGACCTTGGATGAGCTAAGCTTCACCGCCTATAAGCTTCGTCGCGTGGAAGAAGAGCTTGCTACACTCTAGAACACTGATAATTGCTCCTCAGTCACCGGAGCCAACTTCGAGCCATCACCTAAGATGCGTCGCACCGGTGACAAGAATAAGTACCTGGCCCAGTTTAAACTAGTCCCATAGAGTACCTTAGATATTGGATCATTAGAATAAATGTTACTTGTGAGCTATTATTCCCTTGTCAACAGCCTTAAGCCTATTTGAGATATTAAGAATAAAAGGTTGCTTTTGCCAAGTTGATTTTTTGCATGAGTTTGTCTTGTGTTTGTTTTGGGTTGGGCATGCAAACTCCTCTTAGTCTCCATCCGTCTATCTCTAATCCTTACGAAGTGACAAGCAGATGGTGAATACCAAGAACAACGACAATAGCACCAATGGCAACATCAACAACAATGAGATCCCTCCACCACCACCAATGAATGGACCAGACTAGGCCTAGATGATGGCTAACCAAAATCAACTTATTTAGCTGCTGGTTGAGACCATCAACATCCTGGCTCAGAACGCTACACCACCACCCGTTCAGGCCCCACAGTCCCGCTTGTCGGAGTTCTTGAGAATGCGTCCAGCAACCTTCAACAGCATCTTTGACCCTATGGATGCAGATGACTGGCTTCAAGTGATCGGGAAGAAGTTAGATATCATCTAGTGCAGTGATAGAGAGCGAGTCCTATTCACCTCCCATCAGCTGAGTGGCCCTGCTTCTAAGTGGTGGGATACATTCACCACCACTCATGCCAATGCGCAAGCTATTTCATGAAATGAGTTTGTGCGTAACGTTCACCAGGCTCATATCCTTGCTAGAACAATCACACCTGAGAAGAAGGAATTCAAGGCTATCAGCTAGGGAGGGCGTACCGTGAATGAATACCTTCAGAAATTCAATCAATTGGCATGGTATGCTCCTAAAGATATGGTCATGGATGAGGCCAAACAGGAGAGGTTTCTACAGGGCTTCAATGATAACATAGTAGTGCAGTTGATCTCCAATGACTACACCAACTACCATTAGCTCGTCAGTAAGGCCATCCGTCAGGAAGGCAAGTAGGTAGAGATTGAGAACAAGAAGAGGAGGATAGCCACTCAGAAGGTCAACCCTGGCAGTCTCCCCAAGGCTCATGGCACCCCGCCACACTCAAGCAGCTTTATGCTCGTGGCGAACCAAGCACCTTGTTCGGCTAACCACCCCGTACCTCAGCCTTTCCGCAGAGCACCAACAGGATGGTAGGTGTAGAAGAACACCACGTTGTCTGATGGAGTGACCTACTTTTTGCTGCAAGAAGATAGGACATTTTGCAAAGTCCTGTCTGAATAAGCTTCAAGTTGCAACAGGTGCCAAAACATTAGAAGGTCAGAATTCGGGGGAGACTTTCAGGAAGCCCCAGAACTTCGTGAATGGAAGTGTGAACTATGTCACAGCTGAGGAGGCACAGGACGCACTGGACGTCGTTTTGGGTACGTTTCTAGTAAGCTCAGTATCAGCTTTAGTTTTGTTTGATTCTGGAGCATCCCACTCTTTCATTTCCAAGGCTTTTGTGGTTAAGAATGGGTTGGGTTCAGTTCCTCTTAGTCACCCCATGTTAGTCCAGTCCCTGGGAGCAGAGACGAGAGCTGATACTTTGTGCCCAAAAGTGAGCCTACTCATAGAAGGAGTACCCTTCCTAGCAGAGTTAATAGCTTTAGACACCTAAGGTTTGGATGTTATTCTGGTAATGAACTGGTTATCCAAGAATAAAGGTCAGATTGACTGTGTCACTCGATCCATCACCCTCACTAATAGTCAGGGAGTAGAAGTGACCTTTACACTAGCAATCCCAAGAGCAAGAGAGTGTACCCATAATTAATTCCAAGGCCTAGAAGAAGTACCAATCGTTAGGGAATGGTTGGCTTCTGCCATGTGAGGAATGCATGGATGAAGTTAACGTTTAGCTCTGTGATTGCCTCTGTTACTAGTACATCTTTGTACACCGCATGGTTTGCTGGAGGATCTCTAATACCTGACCTACAACTTGAGCATATCTTGGGATTTCTGCTAGAGTAGGGTTCGAGTTGTTAAGAATATCATGCACACGCTATAGATTTTAAACAGTTACAGAATGTCTTGGAGCGTTCTTATTGGCAAGAGGGATATGATGACTCAAGTTTTGCCCTAAGTATTCTGCTTGCTCTACGCAACTTAGCAAGTGTGGAGGGGTAGGATAGGTAGATTAGATGATCAATGTCCACCAGTTCCAATATTTCCAGTTCCTCTGAGTGATACAGAAGTGTTTGTACCATCCCGACCAATAGATCATGAGGAGATCTATCGTGGAGAACTATGCACGACATTTGCAGCGGTTTCACTGATTCATTAACCATGTACTTCCAACATGAATCTCCCGACAAACACTCATCGAAATAGAGGGAGAGCCTTCTATCGCTTCAGCAAGGAGCTTGCATGACGAAAAACGATTGGAGACCATTTCTGTGGGCTATGTGGTGGACTCAACTAATCCGACGAATTGCCAATCGAATGGTGAGTGCTATTGTCTTTGCCTAGCTTTCTGTTAGGGTAATCTCATCGACACCGTGACTTGGACTGGATCCTATAATATGCAAGAGCTATTGGCGAATAGCAATTGTCCATGATTGTATTGAGTACTCTGTGTTAGTGATATGCCCTAGAGGCAACATGGAGATGTTGTATATATCACATACTATGTTTATGATACATTACTTTGTTCCTTGGAATAGACATCATCATTATTGATCAATGAGTATGTGACTTATTCATGAGACTCTTAAATACTAAGATGTTGCTATTTCTAAATGATCCCTGATCGTATATCATATGAGGAACAAATATGATTCAAAGACAAAGATCAGCATATGTATTGATTGATGATCATGTCTCATGGATCATGGTATGGTGATACCAAATCAATAATATGGACATGTGTTAGTGAACATATGTTGGATAGACTGCCATGAGACAACTGCAGAGATTCCATGTGTCATCGCTGGTCTCAAGTAGTGTTTATGTAGAGTCCTTAGACTTGAGATCATCATGGTTCCCAACATGAGTAGTAGCTTATTTTGGGACTACTAAACACTACTCCGTGAATCGGGTAGTCATAAAAGTAGTCTTGGGTTTGCCATGAAACATGTAGTGGGATGTGAATGATCAAGATAGAATTTGCCCCTTCTTATGGGAGAGATATCTGGGCCTCGATGTAATGGATTATGAAAGTGCATGGCCATGCCAAGGTGATTGAGGAGTCAATCACGAGTTTATAATCCATCACGGAATCGAGAGAGTGATTGAGCTATTAAGAGGATGACACAGTCTCGCCTTGAGCTCAATCTATATCGTGAGGCAAAGGGATTCGTACATGAGAGAACATTACGAGTTCAGCGATATGATCTTTACATATACTTTGGGGTTAATATGTCTTACTAGAGGCCGCTATTAACATGGTAATCGAAAGGCGTTTCGGGTCACGACCAAGTATACGTGAACCTCTGAGGTCACACGCTTAACGGGTTGGAACACTAATTCGAATATGATTCGGATATGGGCTCAATTCGGATAGAGATCCGAATAGACTCCTATTGGGCCTCGGTCCACGAGGCCCACGTGAGGAGGTCTATATATATGGAGGCGAGGCGGAGGATTCGCCCCGTTAACATCTAGCAAAACCCTAGCCGCCACCTCCCGAGCCAAACCCTAGCTGCTCACGAGTGCTAGTACACTCGCGATCGGCGTTCCACCCGGGCGTGTGGATACCGGTGGAGGCGCTGCTCGTTGCGATCTTGATCGGCGTGCGTGGAGGAGACGATCTGTTCGGGACGATCGGCTACTTCCACTACTACCTCGACGCGCGAGATTGGATCGGTTTCAATTCTTCTTCCATTGCGCTGCGGCGTCTAAGTGGTAACGATCCATGATCCTTCCTTAGCATGATGTTCTTGGGTGCGCGGTAGAAAAGTTTTGTTTTACGCTCCGTAGCCTACGCGTATTCAATAGTGGTATCGAGCCATCTTGCTTAGTTTGCAATCTGGATCAGCGCATATATGTTGATATGCGATAGTAGTAGATTGGATCTATTACGATCTAAATAAGGTAGCACGGGTTGATGAGATCAATCGGTCATAAGGGGTTGAAATTGGTATGAGTTGATAGCATCGCAAGGCCAAAAAGATTAGTTCGTGCTCCTTCTTTGATGTCGCGCGACTTGCCCCTACCGGTGGAATCACCATCGGGGCTATCGCGCGCACAATCAGTAGATCGAGTCAACAGATCGAGGTCTTGTGTTGTGGTCTCCTCAAGTATACCGATCGCGATGATCAATATGATTGATCTAATGAAAATTGAGACATTTTGAATGGCTCGGATTTGGGTTGATTTGATCGGCTCGATAAGATTTTCATAGCGATTTCATAGATGCGATCTATGTAATTCTGTGAGGTTTTGCGCTGCCACGAAACCCGCCGCGGCTTCCTCGATCCCCCGCCCGACCGCCGCGGGACCGCCGTGTATCCCCTTGTATAGCGTCTTGGGTTCACATCGTTAGGTAGAATGCGATTCTACGTCTAACTTGTTTTTGCAGAGAATGATGTGAATAGTATGGCCCTATAGCTTATTTGAATGTATGAGATGTATGTGATGCATGTAACATTCGCTCATGGCTGCGTGTCATGATTATTTCAGCTATTGTTAGCTGTATATATTGTATTTAACGACTGCGTGTTCGACCTTAATGCTTGAATCTATCTTTGTAATCTTCGATTTCTAGCTATTATAGGTAGTAGCCTAGTTTTGAGGTTACAAGCTTTTAAGCATGGTGGCCTAAAGGAGTGATGTGGAGGATGGAGATCGTCTACACCTACTTGGAGATGGATATCACCATTTTGGGCCATACTACTTCACGATTAAATGTGTTTATCTATGATGTTATCTATCTTATTCTTATGCAATGATATATGTGATATGTTGCTTTGGTAGGATAGAATCCTCTTAAAATTAAGTGTTAATGCCCTTCCATATGTTGCACCAAAGATAATGATCACCGCATGGTAGGTCTACCAAAGTAGAGTGCCATCGGTTATCATCATCATTTGGGGTAGATGTCGGACATCTACATGCGGAAGCATTTGGTTTACTTAACAAGGTTATCAAAATAGTTTTGGACCTTGGGGCATAGATTGGGGCCGAGGCATACTCATGTCACCCAAAGTAGAGTCACATAGGGATGTGATTAGCAAAGTGTTGCTTACCCATGTCACTAGTTTTCTAGCCGTGATGCCAAAGCTCACTAGGAATTAGTGAAATGAGGATCTTTACCCACTATGTAACTTAGAGGAGTTTTTGTTGCAAAACTCATAGTGGGAGTCTTTTGCTAAATAGTTTAATAAAAGATGAACATAAACATAGTGCTAAACTTTGCATATTCTTGTGTTGTAGATCATGTCATTCTAACGCCGCATCCAAGACTTTTAATTTGCGATCTGTTCTTGAGAAAGAAAACTCAATGGAACAAACTTTTGGATTGGTATCGCAACTTGAGAATTGTTCTCAAGCAAGAGCGCAAGGAGTATGTCCTTGAGTCTCCTTACCCCAAGACTTGCTCGATAATGCTACTATGGCTGCACGGAGAGCTTATGAGAAGCAAGCGAATGATTGCCTTGATGTGAGCTGTCTCATGCTTGCCACAATGTCCTCTCGAGCTTGAAGCAATATGAGAACACAGATGCCTACAATATCATTGTGGGGTTACGTGGTATGTTTGAGAACCAAGCAAGGGTGAGAGGTTCAATACTTCAAAGTCCTTATTTGCGTGCGAGGGCTTGCGAAGGAATCCGTCACCCTCATGTGATTAAGATGATTGGCTACATTGAGAGTCGGAAAAGCTTGGTTTTCCCTTAGCCAAGAGTTGGCTACGATGTGATTCTCCGCCGCTTCCCCGAGCTTTGAGCCATTCATAATGAACTTTCACATGAACAACTGGACAAGACCACGGTGAGTTGCATGGGATGCTAAAATCTGCCGAGAAAGCATTAAGAAAAGCAGCAATCATGTGATGATGATGCAGAAAGGCAAGGGCAAGCCCTATGTCAAGAGAATCGCGGTCAAAAGAAAGAAAGCTCTGATGCGATCGCGAGCGGTTCTAAGGCCAAGAAAGACAAGAAGGCGATGCTCATCACGATGCAGATTGTTACTATCAGTAAGCAATCGGGACATTGGAAAAGGCGCCCAAAGTACTTGGAGGATCTTGAGAAGAAGAAGGGAAATCGACTTCCACTCCGGTATAAATGTTATAGAGATCAATCTTGCTACTTCATCAACTGATTCTTGGGTATTTGATACCGGATCGGTTGCTCACATTTGCAAATCGTTGCGAGGGCTAATAAGAAGTAGAAGTTTGAGGAGGAGCGAAGTGGATCTTCGCGTTGGCAATGGAGCAAAAGTTGCTGCGGTAGCTGTTGGCACCATGCCATTGTCTTTACCTTCGGATTAGTTTTGGAATTGAATAATTGTTATTGTGTTCCATCTCTTTCAAAGAACATTATTTACGCTTCATGTTTGCAAGCGAAGGTTATGACTTTAAATCTATGGACAATGGTTGTTCTCTTTATTTCAAAGATATGTTCTATTGTCATACTCCATTGGTGAATGGGTTATACGTTCTTACTCTTGAAGGGTCACGGTCTATAACATTAATGCAAAGAGGCAACGTCAGAATGATTTGAATCCCACGTTTATTTGGCTTCGTCGCTTAGGTCACATAAATGAGAAACGCATGCGAAGCTCCATAGAGATGGTATTACGCACTCATTTGATTTTGAATCATTAGAGACATGCGAATCTTGTTTACTTGGCAAGATGACAAAGGCACCTTTCACGGTCAAGGTGAGCGGGCAAATGACTTATTGGCACTTGTACATACCGATGTATGTGGACCAATGAGCTTAACAACAGAGGTGGTTTTGATACTTCATAACTTTTATCGATGACTTTAGTAGATATGGGTATATCTACGATGAAGCATAAGTCCGAATCCTTTGAAAAGTTCAAAGAATTCCAAAATGAAGTGCAAAATCATTTAGGCAAGACAATCAAGTTTCTACGATCGATCGTGGAGGCGAGTATTTGAGCCATGAGTTTGGCAATCATCTAAAGGATTGTGGAATTGTTCCACAATTGACTCCGCCAGAACACCTCAATGGAATGGGGTATCGAACGGAGAAATCGCACCTTATTAGATATGGTGCGCTCCATGATGAGCCAAAGTGATCTTCCGTTGTCTTTTTGGGGTGCGCTCTTGAAACAGCGCATTCACACTAAGCAGGTTCCATCAAAATCGGTAGAAAAGACACCATATGAGATGTGGGCGGGACAACGCCCTAGCTTGTCTTTTCTTAAGATTTGGGGATGTGAGGCTTATGTAAAGCGTTTACAATCTGATAAGCTCACTCCTAAATCGATAAATGCTTCTTTATCGGGTATCCTAAGGAAACAAAAGGATATTACTTTTATAATCGAGGAGAAGGCAAAGTGTTTGTCGCTTGGCATGGTGTCTTCTTAGAGAAAGAGTTTCTCTCAAGAAGGGATAGTGGGAGCACAGTGCAACTTGAAGAAATTCAAGAAACACGATAACGTTTCAGCTCCTCTGAACCACAACGGGATGAACAAGCTGTTGAAGAACTGTTGTGGACACACCAGCACCACGTAGGTCGGAAAGGTCACGTCGTGCACCGAGAGGTACATGTTCTTGACTACTCAACAACGGGACATATTGTTGTTAGACAACGATGAGCCTAAGACCTATGAAGAAGCAATGGTGGGACGGACTACGAGAAATGGCTTGAAGCCATGAGATCGAAATTGAATCCATGCATAGTAATCAAGTTTGGAACTTGGTTGATCCACCGATGGTGTTAAAACCATTGAATGCAAATGGGTTTTCAAGAAAAGATAGACATAGATGGAAATGTTCACATCTATAAAGCGCGACAGTGGCCAAAGGTTTCAAACAAATTCAAGGTATTGATTATGATGAAACTTTTTCGCCCGTCGCAATGCTAAAGTCTATTCGGATCATTCTAGCGATTGCTGCATATTTCGACTATGAAATATGGCAAATGGATGTCAAAACAGCTTTCCTTAATGGAAATCGAGTGAGGATGTGTACATGACACAGCCCACAGTTTTGTCGATCCGCAATCGATTGGAAAGATATGCAAGCTCCAAAGATCCATTTATGGATTAAAGCGAGCATCTCGGAGTTGGAACATTCGTTTTGATGAAGTAATCAAAGGTTTGGTTTCATCAAGAACGAAGAAGAGCCTTGTGTTTACAAAAGGCTAGTGGGAGCGCACTCGTATTTACGGTCTTATATGTGGATGACATATTCGATCGGAAATGACATTCCTTTGCTCGAATCATTAAGTCTTCATTAAAAATAGTTTCTCTATGAAAGACTTAGGAGAGGCAGCATATATTCAGGCATCAAGATCTATAGAGATAGATCAAAAGGCTAATTGGATTAAGCCAAGATACGTACATTGACAAGGTGTTGAAAAGGTTCAATATGCATGATTCCAAGAAAGGTTTTCTACCTATGTCACATGGTATAAATCTTAGCAAGAATCGGTGTCCTAGTACACTGATGAGCGGGATAAAATGAATGCGATTCCATATGCTTGGCTATTGGGTCCATTATGTATGCCATGCTTTGTACACGTCCGGATGTTTCGTATGCTTTAAGTGCTACGAGTAGATACGATCAAGATCGGTGAAAGTCACTGGATTGTCGTAAGAACATCTTGAAGTACTTGAGAAGAACTAAAGATGTGTTCCTTGTCTATGGAGGTGAGGAAGAGCTCGTTGTAAATGGTTACACCGATGCTAGCTTCCAAACCGACAAAGATGATTTTAGATCGCAATCTGGATTTGTGTTACTGAATGGCGGTGCGGTAAGTGGAAGAGTTCCAAGCGTGACGGTTCTTGATTCTACAACGAAGCCGAGTACATAGCGGCTTGTGAAGGCGCCAAAGAGGCTGTTTGGATCAAGAAATTTATTTACGAGCTTGGTGTGATGGCTAGTGCCTCCAGCCCAATGGACCTCTTTGTGACAATAGTGGGGCCATTGCGCAAGCCAAGAGCCTAGATCGCACTGAAGTCCAAGCACATTTACGGCGATTTCATCTCATCCGCGAGATAGTGGAGAGAGGCGATGTGAAGATATGCAAAGTACAAGCGGTTTGAACATTGCAGATCCGTTGACAAAGCCGCTTCCCCAGCCAAAGCATGAGGCTCACACTAGGGCAATGGGTATTAGATACCTACATGGTTGACTCTAGTGCAAGTGGGAGACTGTTAGTGATATGCCCTAGAGGCAACATGGAGATGTTGTATATATCACATACTATGTTTATGATACATTACTTTGTTCCTTGGAATAGACATCATCATTATTGATCAATGAGTATGTGACTTATTCATGAGACTCTTAAATACTAAGATGTTGCTATTTCTAAATGATCCCTGATCGTATATCATATGAGGAACAAATATGATTCAAAGACAAAGATCAGCATATGTATTGATTGATGATCATGTCTCATGGATCATGGTATGGTGATACCAAATCAATAATATGGACATGTGTTAGTGAACATATGTTGGATAGACTTGCCATTAGACACTGCAGAGATTCCATGTGTCATCAATTGGTCTCAAGTAGTGTTTATGTAGAGTCCTTAGACTTGAGATCATCATGGTTCCCAACATGAGTAGTAGCTTATTTTGGGACTACTAAACACTACTCCGTGGCGGGTAGTCATAAAAGTAGTCTTCGGGTTTGCCATGAAACATGTAGTGGGATGTGAATGATCAAGATAGAATTTGCCCCTTCTTATGGGAGAGATATCTGGGCCTCGATGTAATGGATTATGAAAGTGCATGGCCATGCCAAGGTGATTGAGGAGTCAATCACGAGTTTATAATCCATCACGGAATCGAGAGAGTGATTGAGCTATTAAGAGGATGACACAGTCTCGCCTTGAGCTCAATCTATATCGTGAGGCAAAGGGATTCGTACATGAGAGAACATTACAGAGTTCAGCCGATATGATCTTTACATATACTTTGGGGTTAATATGTCTTACTAGAGGCGCTATTAACATGGTAGCGGAAAGGCGTTTCGGTCACGACCAAGTATACGTGAACCTCTGGTCGCACGCTTAACGGGTTGGAACACTAATTCGAATATGATTCGGATATGGGCTCAATTCGGATAGAGATCCGAATAGACTCCTATTGGGCCTCGGTCCACGAGGCCCACGAGGAGGTCTATATATATGGAGGCGAGGGGCGGAGGATTCGCCCGATTAACATCTAGCAAAACCTAGCCGCCACCTCCCGAGCCAAACCCTAGGCGCTCACGAGTGCTAGTACACTCGCGATCGGCGTTCGGCCGGGCGTGTGGATACCGGTGGAGGCGCTGCTCGTTGCGATCTTGATCGGCGTGCGTGGAGAGACGATCTGTTCGGGACGATCGGCTACTTCCACTACTACCTCGACGCGAGATTGGATCGGTTTCCAATTCTTCTTCGCTGCGCTGCGGCGTCTAAGTGGTAACGATCCATGATCCTTCCTTAGCATGATGTTCTTGGGTGCGCGGTAGAAAAGTTTTGTTTTTACGCTCCGTAGCCTCTACGCGTTATTCAATACTCCGACTCTCGGATCGTGATGTCATGCTCTTGTTGTCGTATTTTTCGGTCAAATTGAGAGACCATGTGGAGTATCCCCATGTTTGTGATGAGATATTGACAGTTTGTTTAGTGAGTTAGAGTTTGTTTTGGGTATTCTAGGGTTGAGTACTTTTATCTGTGCTAATGTGGAATATATTGTTTCGTGCGGTGCTATGTGATGGTTTGCTTGTCTGTGTGACTGCAGGACCTCGGAGCTAGGTCATGGTGAGGCGAGGTGGACCGGGACTAGGCACAGGAGGTGTCGAGGTCCAGACGGTCAAAGATGCCGAAGATGATCGAGGCGCTGAGGTGGTTGCAGTCGGGACACGAGGAATCGGAGCTACCCGTGATTTAACACGACAGGCGTCTGAGTGGACCAGGAACTAGACTTAGGAGGAGTCGAGGTTCAGACGGTCAAGGTATCGGATACAGAAGCTTCCAGGAAAGTGCTTGAGGGCATTTTGGTAATTTGACTCAAGCAAATGAGAGGAGTGGGTGGTTTCCCTCCAAAAATTCTGGTTGTTGACTTTGACCCTTGCCTTTTGTGTGTATGGGGCAATGGAGTGGGAGGTGTATGCCATTTCTTGATTTGCTAATTTGAGGAGGTGAGCTTCTCTATTCGGGCATGTGAGGAGAACAGATGGATGAGCTTATGCCCTTAGTGCATGCGTGGTGTGTGGGGCTGGAGTGTGAGTGCTTGAGCTCCTTTGTTGATTAGTGCTAGAGTGTGTCTCCTGCAAGGAAGTGGCTGGGAAGCAAGAAATGCATGTAGGTGTGTTAGGAGATTGAGAGCTCTCTGGTGGGCTGCTCTAGTGTGTTGGTATGTTCCCCTCCTTGGGTGTGTAGGAGAGGGAAGTCCAGAAAGAAGCAAGGTGCTGCTCAGTGAGTTCTTGAGTGCGTGTGTTTCCATCTCAATTGGAGTAGCATGTAGTGAGAAAAGGAGTTGAGAGAGCTGTGAGCAAAACATTATGTAATCTTTCCTCGGGTTTTAATGTCCATGTGTATCGGGACTCCTTAATGTATTCATCATCTTGTTGAAATGAATCCTTTTGAGATGGGTTTTATCTGAGTTGATTTGATTTCCTCTGTTCTTGTCCCCTTTTTAGGGTTCCTGGTAGGAACTGATAGAAGTTTCTTTTTTTCCCATCTTTAAGTTGGTGTGAGTTTGTGGCTTTCATGTTAGAATATATTGCTAAACTCCTGCAAGATATCATGTGCAAAGATTGAGAGAATGGAAAGAAATTTGGAACTATATCCTCTCTCTGCTCATTTTGATTTTTAGCTCAAGTCTGAATCCTTGATCTATTGTTAAAGTCTGTTGATCTCCAAGTTTGCAATGCTATTTGGAACATGCTCTTGTTCTTTAGGTTTGAAAAGGAAAATGAATTGCTCATCAATTCTTGGTTTCAGAGAGCTGCAGTACCCTCTCGTGTTTCGGCTGAAATTACGAGCAGTGGTTTTCACATCTTGTTTCCTTCGGGTGGCTGCAGTATAACTTGTTTGAACTGATTTCAGAGGTTGCTAAGCTGCAGGTTGTGTTCGCTAGCTCCCGCTGTTCGTTTTTCGGTTTGGTGTGGTACTCACTTTGTACTTGTGATCTCTGAAGTCTTGATGCTATTAAGTTTAAGTCGATTCGCAGAACTTATTTGGGTGCGATCCCCGCAGCGAGCCGCTAGCATCACTTCCTCATTATCGCTGTCCACTTTGTCGAAGCGCTTGATTTTTCTCTTGCTAGCCGATCGCACAAGCGATAATTTCGTTGATCCTTGGTTCCCTTGCTATCTGTCTGTCTCTTTCTTTGCTTGCAATTTCAACCGAATGCACAACTGCATTTTTCTCTTTGTCCATTTAGGTGAGCTATGACTGCAGCTTTTAATTGGTTTATTTGTGAGTTGCTCGGCCGGTGTGTTTTCTTCAGTTCTGCATTTCTTTTGGGAGCAGTCGGCACCACCTCTGCTGTTTTGTTCGGATAGGTTTCTTCAGTGAAGCTCATTTGCCCGCTTTCGATTTCGTCTTTGCCATCTGCTGCTGTTCCGTTGGTCGTCTGCTGCTGCTTTTTCCCTCGTGCCGAGAGAGCTGCTACTTTGTATGTATTATTCGTGGCCGACCGCTGTTGTTTGGTATCGACTGCCGCTTTTCTTCAACTGCTTCAACCGAGCTGCTGCTCTTTGTATTTCGAATTGCTGAGAGCACACTGCTGCGTGATTTGGAGCTGCAACAACTTCTTCTACATGCTACTGGTCTGCGACTCATACTACCACTACTACATGCTAAAGCTATGCTACTTATTCCTGTGGTTTAATGCTCTGAACTTTGTTTTAATTTGCTATTAGTCTTTGGTTGAGATGATGAACAATCTTTGAATGTCTGATATATATATATATATGGATTTGTAAAAAAAAAAGGGTTTGGTTTTCAGTTTGTGAAGTGTGAGGGAGCAAGTAGATTTGGGTGAAGTGCAGCAGTACTAAATTTTTGTTTGGTTATGCAGTCTAATGTTCTGGTGATCGCATGTATGTGTGTTTGCTATTAGATGTGGAAGCTCAGGTAGTCGGTGTATGTTCTGAGGAGCACCAGTTCTTGCTTCATAGCTTTCATTGCTATTGGAGGAGAAGTTAGTTGAATATTTGGGACGATTTTAAAAGGCACCATTCACCCCCTCTGTTGCCATTTCCGATCCTACAATTGGTATCGAGCGGTTAGCTCTTCTCGATAGATCTTTAACGATCTGTGAGCCATGGCAGCGGACAAGTATTCCACCAAGCGCCCATTTTCGATGGCATCGATTACCTTACGGAAGAGCCGAATGGAGACATACATCCAGGCCGAGTGCGCCATCGGCGTAAGGTCAAGGTCGGTTTGTTGTTCTGCCGATGAGAACATCAATGCCGGGAATATGGCTGATGTTGAGGCGAATGCAAAGGCAAGGAACATCATCATCCAGGGCCTGAGTCGTAGTGAGTTTGATCGTATATCTCATCTTTCATCCGCCTTCGATATTTGGGAGACCCTCGATGCTTACCATGAGGGCACCACCCAAATAAAGACGGTACGACAGGACCAGTTCAAGCGAGATTACAACAAGTTTGAAATGCTCGCTGGAGAGTCCCTGGATGAGTGCTTTGCGCGTTTTCACAAGATTCTGAGCAACCTCCGAGCGGTCGGTCTCACATACCCCGACTCGGATAACGCTCGACAGATGCTTGCTGCACTTGATCTTCGTGTTTGGGAAATGAAGGTGACTACCATCAAGGACACCACGGACCTCTCGACTTTGACTCTTGATGCGCTGTACTCGCGTCTCAAGACTCACGAGATTGACATTGTCTCTCGAAAGTCGAAGTCACAGTCGATGGCCCTAGTCACCGATCCCAGTTTGGCTTCTGGTTCTTCTGCTGATTTGTTGTGTGGTTTCTCCCTTGCTGCTCTCTGTGATGTAACTGATGATCAGTTAGAGCAGCTCGAGGATGAGCAGCTGGCCCTCCTAGCTCGGAAGTTTTCCCATGCTTACAAGAGGAGGAGGGACAGAAAGAGGAGGACTGTGATTTGCTTGAGTGTGGTGGCCCCAACCACATTCGGGCAAACGCCCCAAGCTGGAGAAGGGCAAGAACGACTACGGCGGTTCGGGCAAGAACGACTTCACCGACAAGAACCGCAACAAGAAGCCTCCAGCTCCTGCACAAGGCAAGAAGAAGTTCCGCAACTTTGGCAAAGCCAAGAAGCTCTTCCACCGCGTCCTCACCGCGCCGGCGACCTCGACCTCAGCGAGGTGGAAGGATGGAGCGGCGGCGGCGGGACGGGTGACCAAGAGCTCAAGGATGGCGGTGGCGACTTCTCGGCATGTGCTTCATGGCCTCGAGGGCGAAGCGAGCGACAATGAGCTGTACTCCGACTCGACAAGGTATACCCCACCTACGACCAGCTCAATCATGCTTTTCTTAAGTTAGGTGGTTTTCATGCTAGAGCTAGGGCTAGGTGTCTTGAGTTAGAGAAGGAAGTAGATAGATTGTCACTAGAGATTATTGCTCTTACATCGGTCCCTCCGTGATGAGTGTGATACATCTTTGTGCTCTATTGGGTGATATGGAGAAATTAAGGACCTCGCATGATAGTTTGTCCTCTGAGCTTGATATTATTAAGGTGGAGAATGCTAGTCTGCTTGCCGAATTAGAACTGAGTAGGATGGCTATTACCCTACTGACTACTGATGAGACTACTTCTCCCACCTCATTTGAGGTTGAGGACATTGCTGCTAGAGGACCTTATGCTATGCTACGGATTTGCCGAGTCATGTGAAACCTGCAATAATTTAAAGATGAACCTAAAGCAGGCAGATCATAAAATTCTTTGAACTGCAAGCTTCACTACTTGAGCCAATTGCTTCTTGTTTGAACTGTCCTAAATTAACTGCTGAACTTGAATCTGTCTCAAAACAGTTTCAAGAAATGATTGACCATAACAACAAGTTGGCTAAGTATGCAACTAAGGCCCATTAGCTCACCATGCAATAGTTGTGAAAAACTAAAACTTGAACTTGTTGCTTTGGATGAAAAATGTGTGAAGCTAACTAAGGACCTTCTAGAGAAGCAACCATCTGCTTGTGATGTGTGTGCTGGGGTTGAGGAGAAGCCCAAGGGTAAGGTAGAGGCGACTAGCGGCGTGAACCAAATTGCTAGCAGTAGGACTGTCCCTTCTGAGTCGGCTGTGCGTGCACATGCCATTCGTTCCTCTGCTATTGGTTCTTCTTCTACTCCCTTACCTTCTGCTGTCTCTTCTTCCCCCTGTTCTTCTTGCATCTCTCTCTTTCGGGAGTGTCAGTATCTTATGAACACTCTTGAGAGGTTTGTTGGAGGCAAGAAGAAGCTCAATCTTATTCTAGACCAATCTAAGATCTGCAGATTTAATCAGGGTCTAGGATATGATTTCTATGAGGACATGAGGAAGCATCCACTGCCGTGCTCGGACCCATAGCACCGAGTGTGATCGAGTGAGCCGGGACCGAGAAAGTCAATTTAAGTCGCGGGCTATGTCGGGGATCTCGGCAGCAAGGTGGTTCCACTGTCACTTCTACCTCTCGAAGGTGAAGTATCACTGCACCTGCAGCCGGAAGGATGGACACCGATCGATCGATGCTTGAGCGCGCCAAGATTGCGCGTAGAGACCGTGCGGATAGCACTTAGGCGTATTCGTGGTCAGCCCGGACCACGAGTGCACCTAGGACCAAAGACGAGGTCTAGGATTACTGCTGTTGATGGGTTTGGGCAGCATCGAGGACTTGGTTTTTCGAGTTTCGTTTTTCGTCCTCATGTTGCTCCTGGTTATGACTTTCGCCGTTACGAGGTAGTTCGTTTCCCCATCGAGATGGCTATCCGCGGCGTGATCGGCATGTTGTTGGTGCTCGACTCGCTCCTCGTAGCGATCGGACCCAATAACGACTTTAGGTCTGCTAGTAGACCTTACGGCTCTTCGAGGACGAGAGCGTAGGGTAGCTAGAGGTCGATCGTGTGTGGCTACTTCCTGCGCTCGGCGTGTGACTCGGTATTGGGTGCCAAAA
The DNA here is from genome assembly GCA_036346265.1 of Melocanna baccifera. Lineage (NCBI taxonomy): Eukaryota > Viridiplantae > Streptophyta > Magnoliopsida > Poales > Poaceae > Melocanna > Melocanna baccifera. Next base: position 20,882,684 of record CM070682.1, on the reverse strand, counting down.
TCTCTTTTGATTTATCGAGATCGAGCCTTTACTCTGTTTGACTCAGGTTCGCCGGGCTGGGAAGAGAGAGGTTTGGCTTGTGGACTCCGGTTGTTCTCGTCATATGACCGGAGACTCTCGTTGGTTCTCTTCCCTAGCCCGTGCTCCGGTGATGAGGCGATCACTTTTGAGGCGCCGTGCAGGCGCATCATCGCAAAGGTACAGTGCATGTTAATGATTCATTCATTTTAAAGGATGTTGCCTTAGTGAGTAAGCTGCGGTACAATTTGCTTTCGGTTTCTCGACTTACGATGGCGGTTTCGAGGTGAGCTTCAAGAAAAACAATTGCAAAATTCTTGATTCTTCGGGGAGTCTGGTTTGCGGGATTTCTCGTTATGGGAGGATCTTTCGTGCTGATTTTGCTGAGTCTTCTCGTGATCCTCTCAGGTGTTTAGTTGCTTCGAGTCCGTGACCTTACCTTACGGCATAGGAGACTTGGTCATATTGGATTTGACCATTTGACTCGAGTTAGCGGCCACGATCTCATTCGTGGTCCGCGAAACTCAAGATGGTCAAAGATCTTGTTTGCGCTCCTTGCCGCACGGCAAGATGGTTGCCGCTTCTCATCCTCCGGTCCACAGTGACTATGACCGATGCACGGGACAGCTGCTCCACATGGACACGATTGGACCAGCTCGAGTGCGATCGGCGGGAGGAAGTGGTATGTTCTTGTCGTGGTCGATGACTTCTCGAGGTACTCTTGGGTGTTTTTCTTAGCCTCGAAGGATGAGACATTTACACATTTTCGAGGTCTCTTTCGTAGGATTTCTGTTGAGCTTCCGGGTGCCTTACGAGCGATCCATGATGACAATGGCACGGAGTTCAAGAATTCCTACTTTAAGAGTTTCGTGATGAGGCAGTGTAGAGCACGCGTTCTCTTCTCCATCGCCCTCGGCAAAATGGCGTTGTGGAGAGGAAGAACCGTACCTTGGTCGAGATGGCCAGGACGATGCTTGATGAGTACTCTACACCGAGGAAGTTTTGGGCTGAGGCGATAGCCACCGCGTGCCATGTTTCAAATCGAGTTTTTCTCAGGGCACACTTGCATCGCACCTCTTATGAGTTGAGATATGGGCGAAAGCCCAGTATATCTCATTTTCGCGTGTTTGGTTGCAAGTGTTTTATTCTGAAGTCTCGAAACCTAGATAAGTTCGAGTCACGATCTTGTGATGGGATCTTTCTAGGTTACTCGACTTCTTCGCGGGCTTATAGGGTTTGGCTGGAACTGAGTCTAGTAAATTGGTAGAAACCTGTGAGGTGACCTTCGATGAGGCCAGTCCGGGGACTAGGCCCGATATCTCAGGTTCTGTAGAGCAGTCCGAGACCATATTTGTGAATGATCAGGAGGATGGAGATGAGGTTGTCTACGATCCAGTTCCTCCTCCCCGAGAGTGCTGCCTCTACCACCGCACCTCAAGGAGATCACCCATGCCTTCCGCTATTACGGAGCTAGTGGCTCTGTTCCTACCTCGTCCGCTCATGAGGTAGAGGCCACTTCTCCTTCTTCTCATCAAGGACCTCCTCGTAGAGTCCGAGAACATCATCCTTCAGAGCAGATAATTGGAGATCTTTTTGAGCGTGTCACACGCTCAAAATCTGGCACTTCTCTTTTCTGTCTCCATTCTGCTTTCGTTGCCTCCTTCGAACCCAAGGATATTGATCATGCTCTTTCTGACGAGTCTTGGGTTAATGCCATGCATGAGGAGTTGGAGAACTTTGAAAGAAACAAGGTCTGGTCGCTTGTTGAGCCCCCTCGAGGTCACAATGTTATTGGGACTAAGTGGGTGTTCAAAAACAAGCAGAGTGAGGATGGGGTAGTCATTGAAACAAGGCTAGGCGGTAGCTCGGGTTTCTCCGTGTTGAGGTCTAGATTTTGAGGAGACCTTTGCCTGTTGCTAGACTTGAGGCCATTAGAATCCTACTTGCTTTGCGGCTTCTAAGGGTTTCAAGCTTTACCAGATGGATGTCAAGAGTGCCTTCCTCAATGGGTTTATTGAGGAAGAAGTCTATGTTAGACAGCCTCCAGGTTTCGAGAACCCCAAATACCCAAACCATGTCTACAAGCTTTCCAAAGCCTTGTATGGACTTAAGCAGGCCCCTAGAGCTTGGTATGAGAGGCTTAAGTCTTATCTGTTGAGTCATGGATTTGAGATGGGTAAGGTGGACAAGACCTTGTTCATTCGCAGGCATGGCAATGATCTTCTACTCGTCCAGATTTATGTGGATGATATCATCTTTGGTGGCTCTTCTCATACTCTTGTTTCTCAGTTCTCCGATGTCATGAGCTCAGAGTTTGAGATGAGTATGATGGGCGAGTTGAGTTTCTTTCTTGGCTTCCAAATCAAGCAGACTCGGGAGGGTACCTTCTTGCATCAGGGCAAGTACACTCGTGACCTCCTGAAACGCTTTGATATGAGTGATGGCAAGCCAGTGTCCACTCCGATGGCTTCTTCAGCTTCACTCGACCCAGATGAAGACGGCGAGCCAGTTGATCAGAAGGAGTATCGCAGCATGATTGGCTCCTCTTGTACCTCATCGCTCGAGACCGGACATACACTTCTCCGTGTGTCTGTGTGCTCGATTTCAGGCTTCTCCTCGCGTATCTCACCGCCAGGCAGTGAAGCGCATTCTTCGGTACCTTCGAGCTACCATTGACTATGGTATCTGGTACTCTTCCTCATCCTGTCTTTTCCTCAGAGCCTACTCGGACGCAGACTTTGCTGGCTGTAGGATAGATAGGAAGAGCACTTCTGGCACCTGCCAATTCATTGGCACTTCTCGCTTCTTGGTCTTCTAGGAAGCGATCCGGTGTTGCTGTGCGATCCACGCAGAGGCCGAGTATGTTCTTTGCCGCTAGATTGTTTGACAGATACTTTGGATGGCTTCGACCCTGCGGGACTTTGGGTTAGTTATAGAAAGTGTTCCACTCTTTTGTGATAACACTTCTGCTATTAACATTGCTAAGAACCCAGTGCAACACTCTCGGACCAAGCATATTGATATCCGATATCACTTCCTTAGAGACCATGTGGAGAAGGGTGATATAGTGCTTCAGTTTGTGGAGAGTGACCGCCAGTTGGCTGATATCTTTACCAAGCCTTTGGATAGCTCTAGGTTTTCAGCCTTGAGGGGAGAGCTTGGGGTGGTTTGTCCTTATGGACTGTAGTGAGGGGGAGCTTTGTGCTTTACTGCTTTATCTTGTATATTATACCCTTACTCTTTTCTATTGCATTGCATTTGGGTGCATTCGGGTTAGTCTTTCTAGCATAGATTAGAGTGTGTCTCAGTATCTAGATGGTCAGACTTCTTCCTCTCATCTTGTGATTCTAGGATGCTGCTTGTTAGCTGTTTTTCTTCTCACTAGGTTGAGCTTACTCACTTCTTATAGGTTCTAGCAAGGGTTGGGCCACCCTTGGGTAGACAGGGAACGTGTTTGCTCCTTAGTGTGTTGGTTGAGCATTGATAATCCTAGTGTCATATGGGGTAGATGAGAGTCGATCGAGTCATAGTATCCTCTACATCTTGTCTATGCTTTAAGGATCGCTTTTCTCGATTTCTTTGCCGACTTCTCGTTTTATAGCTTTGGTTCAAGGGAGTTCATTTGGGAGCTTCGAGCTTAATATTGTCATAACTCAACTTGAACTAAAAAGGTGCTTCACATGTTGAGGGGAGCTGGATTTTCTGCATTTCATTGTAATATAACTACATGGAGCCTTGACTATTATCCATAGTTGACATGATTACAATGCATTACATCTTGCCATGATTATGCTTAATCGCTAGACTTATCATTGCTTCATATGTGTCGTCAAGCCTTTGCCATTGTTGAGTTAATTAAAATTGCATAACTTGAACTAAGACATGTCATGTTAGCTTTTGAGACTAGTCTGTCTTTAGTTATCCTCTTATGATTCATGCCATGTCAAATAGGCTAAGTTGAGTCTTGAATCTTTAATTGAGCTTTAGTTTGAGCTATGCTAGTTTCTTGATGAAGCATGAGTAAGTACAATTATTTAAGAAAGCAAAAGATCTCTTTTATGTGCGAAAGAACCTGATCTCACCAATTCTTTCTCGTGAGGATGCTTGCCATTGCACTAGGCATGAACTCGGGGGGAGTTTTGGATGACCAAGATCATCTCCTTAAGCTTCTCGCTTGGAATGGTCGCATAAGGCTTGAGATCTAGCACATCACCAAAATTATGAGTTTCAAATGAAAACATGTGATTTGTGCTAAATTTGCTTAATTGCCAAGAGAACTAAGTACTTGTGCAAATGATTCATTCTTGAACTTATAGCACTCTAAATTGACTCAATTCTAGCTTCTTGGTTCCACTTAGATTATTGACATGGCTTGCATCATCTTTGGATACCTCTAGTTAGACTATACTCTTGAGTGGCTTGACATGCTAAGAAATTCATCTAATCTTCATATTGCTACTTACTTGGCTTGGCTTGATTATGCATATTTTGTCATGATCTTGATAGCATTCATATCTATTATGGCTTGGTGTAATACTTAAATAGTCATTTTGGATAATCTTCATGGCTCTAATTGCTTAGCATTGCATAACATTCAACCACACCATGCTATATTCTCTCTTTTGTATCTTGATGATTCTATTGCCAAAAGGGGGAGAATATTGGAGAAAAAGTCCTTTTGGGAGTTTTGGGAGCGTTTGAGAAAACTTGCTCTTTCTTTTGCTCCTTGTATCTACATGGTCATTAGCATCAATTTCTTCTCTCGGACCATGTATGACTTGCAAACAAACTCAACTTATACTTTTTCTGTGTTTGTCAATATACTCATCAAGGGGGAGATTGAGAGACCATGTGGAGTATCCCCATGTTTGTGATGAGATATTGACAGTTTGTTTAGTGAGTTAGAGTTTGTTTTGGGTATTCTAGGGTTGAGTACTTTTATCTGTGCTAATGTGGAATATATTGTTTCGATGCGGTGCTATGTGATGGTTTGCTTGTCTGTGTGACTGCAGGACCTCGGAGCTAGGTCATGGTGAGGCGAGGTGGACCGGGACTAGGCACAGGAGGTGTCGAGGTCCAGACGGTCAAAGATGCCGAAGATGATCGAGACTGCTGAGGTGGTTGCGAGTCGGGACACGAGGAATCGGAGCTACCCGTGACGAACACGACGGGCGATACGAGTGGACCGGAACTAGACTTAGGGAGGAGTCGAGGTTCAGACGGTCAAGGTATCGGATACAGAAGCTTCCAGGAAAGTGCTTGAGGGCATTTTGGTAATTTGACTCAAGCAAATGAGAGGAGTGGGTGGTTTCCCTCCAAAAATTCTGGTTGTTGACTTTGACCCTTGCCTTTTGTGTGTATGGGGCAATGGAGTGGGAGGTGTATGCCATTTCTTGATTTGCTAATTTGAGGAGGTGAGCTTCTCTATTCAGGCATGTGAGGAGAACAGGACTGGATGAGCTTATGCCCTTGGTCTGTACGTGGTGTGTGGGGCTGGAGTGTGAGTGCTTGAGCTCCTTTGTTGATTAGTGCTAGAGTGTGTCTCCTGCAAGGAAGTGGCTGGGAAGCAAGAAATGCATGTAGGTGTGTTAGGAGATTGAGAGCTCTCGGTGGGCTGCTCTAGTGTGTTGGTATGTTCCTCCTTGGGTGTGTAGGAGAGGAAGTCGAGGAAAGAAGCAAGTCTTTGTCGGTGAGTTCTTGAGTGCGTGTGTTTCCATCTCAATTGGAGTAGCATGTAGTGAGAAAAGGAGTTGAGAGAGCTGTGAGCAAAACATTATGTAATCTTTCCTCGGGTTTTAATGTCCATGTGTATCGGGACTCCTTAATGTATTCAATCATCTTGTTGAAATGAATCCTTTTGAGATGGGTTTTATCTGAGTTGATTTGATTTCCTCTGTTCTTGTCCCCTTTTTAGGGTTCCTGGTAGGAACTGATAGAAGTTTCTTTTTTTCCCTTCTTTAAGTTGGTGTGAGTTTGTGGCTTTCATGTTCTGAATATATTGCTAAACTCCCTGCAAGATATCATGTGCAAAGATTGAGAGAATGGAAAGAAATTTGGAACTATATCCTCTCTCTGCTCATTTTCAGATTTTTAGCTCAAGTCCTGAATCCTTGATCTATTGTTAAAGTCTGTTGATCTCCAAGTTTGCAATGCTATTTGGAACATGCTCTTGTTCTTTAGGTTTGAAAAGGAAAATGAATTGCTCATCAATTCTTCGGTTTCCAGAGAGCTGCAGTACCTACTGTGTTTTCGGCTGAAATTCTGAGCAGTGGTTTTCACATCTTGTTTCCTTTCGGGTGGCTGCAGTATTAACTGTTTTGAACTGATTTCAGAGGTTGCTAACTGCAGGTTGTGTTCGGCTAGCTCCCCTGCTGTTCTGTTTTTCGGTTTGGTGTGGTACTCACTGTACTTGTGATCTCTGAAGTCTTGATGCTATTAAGTTTAAGTCAGTTCGGCAGGAACTTATTTGGGTGCAGTCCCTGCAGCAGTCGCTAGCATCACTTCCTCATTACTGCTGTCCACTGTGCCGAACTGCTTCAGTTTTCTCTTGCTAGCCGACTGCACAAGCAGTAATTTCGTTCAGTCCTTGGTTCCCTTGCTATCTGTCCTGTCTCTTTGCTGCTTGCAATTTCAACCGAATGCACAACTGCATTTTCTCTGCTGTCCATTTAGGCGGAATCTATGATCGCAGCTTTAATTGGTTTCGCCGTGAGTTGCTCATTGGTGTGTTTTCTTCAGTTCTGCATTTCTTTTGGGAGCAGTCGGCACCACCTCTGCTGTTTTGTTCGGATAGGTTTCTTCAGTGAAGCTCTCGGCTGCCCGCGCTCGATTTCGTCTTTGGCCGATCTGCTGTTCCGGTTGATTTGTCTGCTGCTTTTTTTCTCTGTGCCGAGAGCGCTCTCGCCAGTATTATTCGTCTTTGCCGACCGCCGCTGTTCGTTGGTCGATCGCTTGTTTTTTCACCGCTTCAACCGAAACTGCTGCCATCAGATTTCAATTGCCGAGCACACCTGCCGTGACATCTTGGAGCTGCAACAACTTCTTCTACATGCTACCGATGCGACTCATACTACCACTACTACATGCTAAAGCTATGCTACTTATTCCTGTGGTTTAATGCTCTGAACTTTGTTTTAATTTGCTATTAGTCTTTGGTTGAGATGATGAACAATGCTGAATGTCTGATATATATATATATATATGGATTTGTAAAAAAAAAAAGGGTTTGGTTTTCAGTTTGTGAAGTGTGAGGGAGCAAGTAGATTTGGGTGAAGTGCAGCAGTACTAAATTTTTGTTTGGTTATGCAGTCTAATGTTCTGGTGGTCGCATGTATGTGTGTTTGCTATTAGATGTGGAAGCTCAGGTAGTCGGTGTATGTTCTGAGGAGCACCAGTTCTTGCTTCATAGCTTTCATTGCTATTGGAGGAGAAGTTAGGTTGAATATTTCGGGGACGATTTTAAAAAGGCACCATTCACCCCCCCTCTGTTGCCATTTCCGATCCTACACAAATGCGTCGGGGTTGTCATGGTGCCTAAGCATTTGATAAATTTAGAACGCCCGACTCCCCAAGTGGCATTGAAGTATGGGGTGGTGTGTCTTCTTCTATCAAGTCGACCTCGCTGGTCTCAAAGATATGTGACCCTGGGATGGAGGATGATGACGAGGAGACATCAAGTTCCATGGCGCGGATGTATGCGTCCATATTGAGGTCAACATAATCTGTCAGATCGAACAAATTCTCCTCATCCTAAGTTCCTACTATGATCGCATGGGTGATATTAATGGAAACAGGTAATGTTGCTAATGAGAACCTTTAGGGATTCAGTGTTTTCCTCCCCATGGTCAGTGCCAACTATCGATGATCAAATCGTTGATCTTACGAATTATGGAAAAAAAAAAGCTCAGTCCCTCAGAAATATTTATGAGGCAAATAGGAATAATCTTTATTACTATAAACTAGTTACAAGATGCTCTCGACGAGGGATTAAAAAGAAGATGCTACTAGCCCTAGAATGCTATTTCTTGCCATTATAATCTATTATCGATTGGGAGATCTTGCTTAATTCTTCAGAATCTGTCTCCATTTCTCTCTTCTTGTTCGTGTTGGTCATTGTTCATGTCTTCTCTCGTCAAACCTTAAATAATGACAAAGAGGTGTCGGTTATCGGCCTGAGCAAGCACCTTGTCGATTCTTCCTATCCGGTCGATCGAACAGTCGCTGTCAGTGAGAGTATCATGATAGTAACTGCTCTTTGATTATTATCAGTGGGAGAGAATTATGAGGACAATTGCAAGATTGCTACCGTTAGAAACGTAAGGCCAAGTCATCATGCGGTTGGGAGGAGGCTAAAACACGTGTTTATCCACCGCATGATAGGAATTGCCTAGAGACGGGTTTATGTACCAGTTTATGAAATCTTCGAGTGGCAGCTAATCAGATGAATATATAATGACCCACTGACCAGGAGTGCTCAGTCAATGATCTTTGGAAGTTTACGACCATATTAGTTTTGAGGCCTTAATTGAGTATTAAAGCCGTATTAAATGGATTATTTAATTCTCATCGAGCGGCCGTTAGTTTTTCTAAAGTACTTAATTAAAGAAAAATAAAATAGAAAAAATAAAAACACGGTTACATCTTTACGGATAATACAAAGAAAGAAAGAAAGAAAGAAAAGAGAAAAAAGAAAAACTATGTTAAGAAGATAATGTATTACAAATAGCATTCGGCTTCTGAAAGTCTGAAGTTATCGCCATTTGGAATTGGGCCATGACGCTTCTGGTCTGGTAAAGTTTAAAGGGTGCGAGTCGAATCTCTTAGACCCAGCAATACATTCTTCCGATAGAGACGGCGTCCAGAAATGAGGGCGCGATATTGGCCTGCATTGTTTGCATTTTCGCTGCACCACTTGAAAGTCATACTTGTAAATACCGTTCCAAAGATTGTACTGGTTTGGTTCTTAAAATAACATATTCTAGTACCGATTCATACCGACATACTATTTTGGATTTAATATATTTATTTATAAGTATATATGTAATTATATGCATACATAATTTCAATTCAAATCTCACTTTAAATATATAACCATAGCATAAAAATTAGAGATAATTTCAACTATGCTTGGTACCAGAATAGATGGAACAACAAATTCGCAAAATCAAATACCTAATTACAGCTGGTACGGAATAACTGGAATGGAATGGGTCGGTATTAACCGATATTGATTAGAATTGACCGGTATAAGGTGATGTGACCACGCCACATACTCATACAACCAAAGCTCCCAAGAATAAAGAAATGGTGAATTCGTTTCTTCGGTTTCAATTTATTTTAATTGAGAATATGATGCTATCTAAATATGAAAATGTATTTTTGTCTAGCTGTACAAGGAGGATTGCATCAACGCTATACGCTCGTGGTTGGGGTCCACCTAAAGGGAGTCCGATCGATATATCAAGCCCAAGTCAACGCCTTCCCCAACTCTTGTTCACGGTCACCATGTCACTTTTTGATCAATTTAAGCAAGAGTTCAAGTGAGACACATTTTGGAATTCAATTCGGCCTCCGGATCAATTCGGAGTCAGCCTGACAGGTCAGACTTCAAATGTGCATAACTTTTGCATAAAAACTCCTTTTGAGGTGTGCAAGTACAAAAAAGAAAGAAGAGCTCGTCCACTTTCTAATGGATTTGGCCCCACCTCCAAATTCATTCTGTGCGCATTGGAATCATCAAAACAAACCGACGCTGACTCAGCCTGACAGGACCAAATTTAAATGCTCATAGATTTCGCATCAAGAGTCCAAATGGAATGTGTGAGTACAGCATGGAAAGCTTATTTCGTCCTCTTTCCAACGGATCTGGCCCCATCCCAAAATTCCTTTTGTGTGCAACGCAATCAACAAAACAATCTTCGGTTTTGGAAACAGAGATAGAATCAGCTATGATTTGAATACTTTCCATGTATTGAGAACTTTCCGTATGCAAGGACCTGCGTGTCCCTATAAATAGAGGCTCATTTGGCCATGTAACGCAGGCTTGTTTAGATTAGTTTTCCACCGTGAAACTTCGTCGTGTGTTCTTGTGTCGACTAGACCAACAATGCGATTGCAGCCTCAACCCTTTGTGTTCTTCATTCATATATGCAATATTCAGATTGCTCTTTATCTTGTTCTTGCTTGTTCTTCGATTGCTTGCAGGAATTGAACCTGCGTGTTCAGGTCAACGCGTTCTTGGCGCGGTTGATAGCGACTAAGTGTGGTGTAGCGATTGCGGGACGGACTTGGTCGTCTCGGTCAAGTAGCCTCTTCGTCAACGTCATATCAAATCAATTTATCCTTCTCAACCGATGAGGACGGTTTTCTCGTCAAGAAGGGGGTGGCCCGATCTTCCGATGAGAAGGATAAATTCGATTTGATATGACGTTGACGAAGAGGCTACTTGACCGAGACGACAAGTCCGCCCCGCAATCGCTACACCACACCTAGTCGCTATCAACCGTGCAAGAACGCTGTTGACCTGAACACGCAGGTTCATTCCTGCAAGCAATCGAAGAACAAGCAAGAACAAGATAAAGAGCAATCTGAATATTGCATATATGAATGAAGAACACAAAGGGTTGAGGCTCTAATCGCAGCTGTTGGTCTAGTCGATACAAGAACACACGCACGGTTTCACGGTGGAAAACTAATCTAAACAAGCTGCGTTATATGGCCAAATGAGCTCTATTTATAGGGACACGCAGGTCCTGCATACGGAAAGTTCTCAATACATGGAAAGTATTCAAATCATAGCTGATTCTATCTCTGTTTCCAAAACCGAAGATTGTTTTGTTGATTGCGTTGCACACAAAAGGAATTTTGGGATGGGGCCAGATCCGTTGGAAAGAGGACGAAATAAGCTTTCCATGCTGTACTCACACATTCCATTTGGACTCTTGATGCGAAATCTATGAGCATTTAAATTTGGTCCTGTCAGGCTGAGTCAGCGTCGGTTTGTTTTGATGATTCCAATGCGCACAGAATGAATTTGGAGGTGGGGCCAAATCCATTAGAAAGTGGACGAGCTCTTCTTTCTTTTTTGTACTTGCACACCTCAAAAGGAGTTTTTATGCAAAAGTTATGCACATTTGAAGTCTGACCTGTCAGGCTGACTCCGAATTGATCCGGAGGCCGAATTGAATTCCAAAATGTGTCTCACTTGAACTCTTGCTTAAATTGATCAAAAAGTGACATGGTGACCGTGAACAAGAGTTGGGGAAGGCGTTGACTTGGGCTTGATATATCGATCGGACTCCCTTTAGGTGGACCCCAACCACGAGCGTATAGCGTTGATGCAATCCTCCTTGTACAGCTAGACAAAAATACATTTTCATATTTAGATAGCATCATATTCTCAATTAAAATAAATTGAAACCGAAGAAACGAATTCACCATTTCTTTATTCTTGGGAGCTTTGGTTGTATGAGTATGTGGCGTGGTCACATCATAAGGCCGGTACAATATAGAGGATCATTGTGTCGTTTTGCTTGCTGGTACGAAACCTTCTGGCCATTCCGGAACCATAACGGAATTTGCAACTTTGCTTGAAATAAAACTCCCTCAAACAAATAACTAAGCTCCTGGGCTTCGACTAGATACGACGAATCTTCACTGCAACCTGGTAATCATATTCAACAACAATTTTCGCGAGTCCCCCACACCTAGCCAAAAGTATTTCATCTTGCACAACTTTCGCAACCTCTAGTTCAGCGATATCCCGATTCGGCGATACCTATCATACCTGGCTAGATAATCCCGGACAAGAGCTCCAGTGCCCGCTCTCCCATTTAATGTTTACACACTGTTCTGGCGGTCTTGTTCAGCGCGAGAAAAAAAAGATCAAAATCTGGGAATTCTAGGATAGCCCTAAGAGGGATAGGAGTAGATTTTACTTTTAAGGAGATTTTTAGAATTATTTTTAGAAATGACCTGAAGAACCCTGCCCATTACTGTTTAAAGATGTTTAAGGGTTTTCTTTTTAGAAATTCAAATAAAATAAAAGGAGCTCTAGAAAATAGCAACTAAACACAAAAAATTTTCAGAAAATTCCTTGAGACACAAGGAATGTAAATAAAATATTTTTAGCATATGTTAATATTTATTTTAATCATACTAAATCTTTTTAATTAATAAAATTTTATTTTAAGTTTTAATAATTCTAGAAAAATCCAAATTGTGAATTTTATTTTAAAAACTTCAAATAACCTCTAAAAATCATGATGTTGTAGGCAACAACATAAGGCACCCTCGGTCGGGGGTGGGGAAGGACGTTCATCGTCGGCCTCAAGTAAAGCGGCAACGACATGAGGCGTGACGGCAGCGTGAGGTATGCGTCCGCTTTGTGTGCTGAAGAGGCAGAGGAAAGAGGGGACGGAGATGGGAGAGGATGGTGGCGGGAGGAGTTTGTTCTACGTTAGGAAAATTAGATGCGACGAGGCTGATATGGTAGCACAATTTTAAGTGAGGAGGGGAGCAAAATTACGGGAGGATTGGGGTGGGTGAAGGTGGGATGGTAGACAAACCACTAGGTGGGATGAACAATCACCAACTTCTCTTTTTAAGTAGTAGAAATGGATGCATACTATCATTGTTACGCATGAATCAGCCAAAAGTTCCAATAGTACGAGAAGAACTCGTCATCAACTTTTGTACATGCCATCTAAAATATTTCTCTTAAGGCCAAGCTCGATCTGGATATGTATACAATCTCATTGCCAGCGCAAGTAACAAATGCAATAGCAATGTATCAAGTAGCAACCGTCAGAATTCGTTCAGAGTTTAATCCAATCTTACAATTCTTTCACGAGTTTGTACTGATTGTTCAATAAATTACAACTTAAAAACATTTGAATTTATGTGTATTGTTCTTCAGTAGGTTTTTGTTACCAAACTATGCACGCCCTAACACCAAGACCTTTTCTGGCTACAATAAGAACAACTTGAACAAACCAAGTCAAACAATCGAGGAACATATATCTTTGGTCGTCTTCTCCAAGCACATGTGCTCTCAAAGGAGATATTACTACTGGAAATTAAGCAATTTTAGCAAATTTCTTAGACCTTTTCTGGCTACAATAAGAACAACTTGAACAAACCAAGTCAAACGATCGAGGAACATATATCTTTGGTCATCTTCTCCAAACACATGCTCTCAAAGGAGATATTACGATTGGAAATTATACAATTTTAGCAAATTTCTTAAATTAATTCAAATTTAAGCATGAATAATAAGACTATTATCCAAAGACATGTAAATGACATGAAGTCTAAGCAATCATTACTCATCAATGATAATGAATTCAAACCATTTAACCATAACCAGGTTTGCATGTCTAACACTAAGAAAGTAGCATTGTGATCTACATAATGCACATATACTTCTATGTATCTTTGCTCTCAGGTGAGGAGTTGCTCAAGTTCTAAACACTTGGTGTAGACACTGGAATTACACTACTACAAAATAGGCTATACTGGATGGGTACATCACAGACGATTCACACGGAACCGTTTGTGCTTAAACTATCACAGACGGTTCATACTACCAACCGGCTGTGATATTTTCACAGACGGTTAATAACACAAACCGTCTGTGATAATTGAGACAACACAAACGGTTCCTGTTGATAACCGTCTATGAACTTTCATAGACGGTTCTTAATACGAACCGTCTGTGATAATCGAGACAACACAGACGGTTCCTATTGATAACCGTCTGTGAACTTTCATAGACGGTTCTTAATATGAACCGTCTATAATAATCGAGACATCACAGACGGTTTGTATAACAAACTGTCTCTGATATTCATTATCACAGACGGTTCGTAACCGTCTGTGATAAGTCACAGATGGTTATTAAAACGAACCGTTTGTGATATTTGGTTTCACAGACCGTTTGTGGTTAGAACCGTCTGTGATAATCTGCACTATTAATTATTGGGTGTACTTGCTCGATGTCGACACAGATCTGTCTTCATTGCGTTGCATCAGTGGAGCAAGGCGGCCGGCTTTAGGGAGTTCGGGGTGGAAACATATCGCCATCTTCTTAGTGATCTGATCAGAGGTTAGTACTCAATTACTTGTAATAACTTATATGCATGTAATGTACGTATAAGTATATATGGCTAGTCTGATTTGCTATGTAGTAGCGGTAATAATCATTTTTAACACCCATTTGTTACTTGTGTAGCATAGATGGACCGAACCTGGATGTATATTGAGAATCATGTGAGTGAATAGTACATTAATGGCGTATCTGCTTTTAGAAGAGCGGCCAAGCTGGATATTTTGAAGAAGGGAATGAAATATATGTACTGTCCATACATTGATTGTGATAATCTCAAGATGTTTAGTAACTCAGTGTAGATCGAAGCTCACTTGATTCGAAGAGATTTCAGAAAAGGGTACAAATGTTGGACCAGTCACGGTGAAGAGATTTAGGACCGGATTTTCAAAATGTAACATCCCAATTTTTGCTTTATTTGGAAAGGATAAATTTTAAATTAATTAATTCAAATTATTTGGATTTCTGAGTTAAAAGTTTCATTTGAAACTAAAAATTAATATCAATATAGATTGGAAATATTTTCTTAAGTCTAAAACCTCTCCAGGAATTTACGTGAATTTTTGGAATTTTTAAAATTTATTTGGTATTTTTACGAGTATTTTAAAGCCTCTAATCATTTCGAAAATCAAAAAGTAATTAAAATTCTGAAACTCTCCTGGAGCCGACAAGTGTCGCCCATCGGGCCATTTCACGCCGCGGATCTATTTCGGCCGTCCGATCTCACTTACCGTTTCAATCCGCCTTCCCTATCTTGGATCGACCGTGGCAAGCATCGGATCGTCCGTTTCGCGCCGATTCAATCGGCCGCTCCCGACCACTTACGCCCATTTGCTTTATTCTCTCTCTGCGTGGCGCGTGGCTGTCGGCACCGTTCCTGTTGCCGTGCTTAATCTCGGCGCTCCTTCTCACTTAATGCACCAACGGCTCGGATTCTCTCACGGTTGTCGGATTGAATCGTGATCGTCCCGATCACTTACCCCTCGCCCGACAATCGGTGGTCGGATCGCTTCTCTTTGCCACCGTCGCACATCCACCGTCCCCTCATTCTTTCCCATTTTTTCTCTCTCGCCGACATGCGGGGCCCATTATCGGACCGTCGTCTCCGCCGATTCTTCCTCCCGCACCGCGCTGCGCCATTAGTGCCAAAAGCGAAGCTTTCAATGCTTGGTTCCTTTCGATTACTTCCGTCTGGTGCATATTAATCCCCGCCTCCACCGCGTCGGTTTACGGCATAAAGCGCGCGTTACTCCTCTCCTCGCCGTCGCATTCATCCCCTCCGGCCGTTTCAGCTCGGCGAACCGCGCGGCGTTACAACCCTCCCGGTCTATAAAACCCGCACCCGAGGTCCCTCTACCGCTGCCGCCCCTCCCTCACCTCTCAGCGAATCACCGGCGCGAGCCCCTCGCCCGATTTCTTCCCGCGGCTTCAAATACTCCGGCGAGCAATTGCGGCCGTCTCGGGCTTCCTCACTCCTCGCCAGCGCCTCCCGGCGTTCTTTGGTGCCAAGGCGATTCGGCGACCCCTCCACGAGCTGCTGCATGCGGAGCTCCTCGTCGCCGTGAGGTCCCTCTCCGACCGCCGCCCCTCCTCGCCGATCCTTCCCTCCGGTCACCCTCGGCCTCGCGCAAATACCGATGCATTCCCTGCATCCTCCTCTTCATTTGGTACCCTTGGCGGCGCGCCGTCACGAACTCGGCGACCCTCGGTCCCGTCGCCACCACCACCGCCCGCCCGTCGGCCGTCGGGTGAGGTGGCAGCGGCGTGGCGGCGGTCGGCGCCACGTCGGCGCCACCGGCGCCTCCCGCCACCTCGGCGTGCGCGCCACGTCGGCAAAAAGCGTGGCGTGGCGACCGCGCGGCGACCACGCGTCGACCACGTGTATGCCACGTTGCCCGGCGGCCTCCCGCGAGATAACCCTCAAGAGGTTACCTACCCATTAGGGGTGGCGGTGCCTCCCGCTCACTTGGCTAGCGCCGCTCTCTTCCCCTCCCACTCCTCGCGCGCGTTCGAGCCCGCTCATGTGGCGAGGTTGAGTTTTCTCCGTTTAATCGCGGCGGCGGTAGGCCCCACCCGTCAGCGACCACCCCTCTGCGCTAGCCACTGACAAGTGGGTCCTGAGTTCAGTGGGTCCCACATGTCAGAGACTTATTTTAAATGAAATTGCTGACCAGTGGACCCCACATGTCAGAGATTTCCGAATTTCTGGATTTATTCAAATCTGAGATTTTCAAATAGCCATATCTTTTTCATTTTAGCTCCAAATTGGTCCATTCAAATTTCTAAATTCATCTAAAATTTCAATCTTTCATTTGGTATATTTATTTTCAATTTTTGAATTTTTATTTTATTTTATTTATTTGGAATTCTCGATTTACGTGTAGAGACCGATTTGTCCGAGCAACCTCAAGAGCAAGTTGTGGAAGATTTCAACCAGACACAGGAAGGCAAGTCTCCTTTGACCATTTTGCTCCTATGTTTTGCAAGTTTCCTTTGATCAACTTGCTCCAATGATTTATAAAATGATTAGGTAGTTATTTTAAAATTAATGCATGCTTATGTTATATCAAGTGATAATTTGATTTAGAAAATTTAGTTAAAATACCAATTTGTTATACCTTCCATTGAAGATTGTTTACCTTGTACCATTGTCAACTTAGGATATCCCTTTGACTCAATAATGAGTTAGTGTTACAATTGTTGAATGTTTAAATACTAGCAAATGCTTAGCGTAGCAAATAAATATAATAATGTTCAAATGAGTAGCATGGTTATCAAATGTTTTGATGAATGATTTGTTTGAACATTGGTAATGGATGTTACCATTGTTAATTATTTTGTTTGAACATTGGTAATGGATGTTACCATTGTTAAATATTTTGTTTGAAAAGTGGTAATGTATGTTACCACTGTTAATTTGAAAATAAAAATGAAATTCAAAGGAAAAGTTGACAAGGGTGGATGGAAGGTTTGGTGAGTGCGATTAGCACGAGAATTGTTGGGTTTGTGAATGAGCCACCACAGTCGATTAAGGACCGGCGCTTGTGTTTGTCCAAAGCTGAGCAAAGCAGTACAACCACAAGTCTATATGGAGTGCGACCTAGCTAACTACCTATAATAGTGTAGTTTAGATATCACCGTGGTGTATTGAGTGCTAGGGTGTCTTGGTTACTCATAGTGAGGGACGGGGTTTCTTGTACTCATATGGCGCAGAGGGCTCCAACTCGTGGATTCGAGTTGTGGTGAAACCTTAGCGGGTGGTATTTAAACTATCTTGGAGTAGGCGAAAGGCTTTGTGATAATTTATCTGGGTCTCATGCCAAAGGAAGCGTGTTGACTATTAAGATAATTTATCTCTTGTGGGTAAAGTGTACAACCTCTGCGAGTAAAACTATTCGAATAGCCGTGCCCACGGTCAAGGGCGAGCAAAGAATGCATTCACATGGTAGAAGTTTTGGTTTTGATTTCAAAACAAAATGAATTGGAGAAAAACTCGGGAGTAGTATAACTCTCGTGATGTTGAATCGGGTGTAACTGAGGTTTTGAAAATTGGTTGTGATAGCTGAGATATTAGTGTTGGTAGTTTAACCTTCACTAAAGTACTTATCAATTTCGATTATTAAAAACAAGTTGTTTACAAAATGGCTTTTAAAGTAATTATGTAGATTTGAAATAAAATGCTGATTTTTGCAAATAAACCATATAGCCTTCCTTTGTGAAACCTTACATCTATGCATTTTCCCAAGACTTGCGGAGTACATTTTTGTACTCACTGTTGCTCTATAAATATAAGCGAGAGAATGGAGAAGATCAAGTGGAGAGTATGACTTGCGCGAATGTGGATGCGGTGGATTATTCCGGATGCCTAGGATTCGTCTCCCAGTCAATTGCTGTGGCGATTGATGGGTCGATCAAGTTATCTTTTGCTTCCATTGTGTTTATTTTTGCTTGAGGTTACGTGAACCTTAGTAAGGCTATGGCCTTTGTAAAACTTGATTACTATTGTAATAAAGCGTTGTTGGCAATGTATCATCTTTTCTGTTTGAGCTGTGTGTACTAGCATTGATCTGCAGGACTAGTGCGATAATACGGGGTCTAGGAGTTTCTACTCGGGTCTCACGAAGTGGTATCGAGCCATCTTGGTATAGGGCGAGCCCTAGGTTTTGGGAAGCTTTAAGGATTTATATTTAATAAAAATTTATGTACAAAAATATAAGTTTCTTTTGCTTCTACTCTTTTCTTACTTAGTATCTTGTTCTTGTCCTACTCTCATTATTTAAAAATCTTTACTAATCTCTCCTTATTCTCAAACTTATAGATGGCGGGTTCTTCGTCGTCTTGACCCGTGGGATCACCATTCTCATGGCGAGTGAGGAGCTTTGCGACTCTTCTCGACGATTAATGCAGCATCGAAATATAATCAACGACCCATTTTGAGGCGGAACACTAGAGTGATGACTATGGATTCATGGACCATGGAAGTATTCATCTATGCTCGGATGGGCGGCTTGACCCGTCTCTGCGGTATTGAGCACCCTCGGACCTTTATGCGGGCGCTATCAAGATGCGGCCAAGATGGCGATAGCGAGTTGTGCGGGAGGCACAAGGGAAATTCTGACGATCGCCCATACGCTTCTTTCCGACTACGAGCAGGGCAGACCCACCCGAGGCTTTCGGATCGTGGTGGGCGACCACGCTGTCTCATCAGTGCGATTCACCCAAGCATCGACCGCGACTTACGCGAGCTCGGCGGGAGATAGGACTTCTCGAATGCCGGCGTCGAGCTCGACCACTCCGACACTCTCGAGCACGGTGCTGCGAGTCGGACCGCCCACGCCGGCGCTATGCGAGGCGAGGGCAGGCTGGCGCGGTGGGCGTCTTGGCTGCCACCACTACACAAACTCCACCGGCTCTGTTCTTTGCTCGATCGGACTCGGGACCTCGCACTAGGCTCACGGCAAGGAAGAGTGTGCGGCGCCCGATCCGCTACCCGACCTGACATTGCGGATCGGCCGAGGGGCGCGGCGCTCCGTTCGGATCACCTACTTTCAGCCAAAGCCGATCACGGTCGCGTTCGCGAACAAGCTGCGTGGTTGTGGGCGAGTCACTCGTCGGACTCGAGAGGAGGATCGAGGAGGAGGAGGAGGCGTATCATCATTGAGGACAATTAGATGTTAGATAGACTACCCTTTTTGATCGTTTATCGATACTAGAACGCTTTTATAATGATATGATGTAATAAAATGGATTGTGCAGAGCCTTGTGCATTTGTGGTACAGCCATTTCAAAGTTAATTTGAATTTCAAAAGTTGAGTTTTCTCAATCTGTTGTGTTGATCTTGTGTGTGGTTTTGGGATGATAAAATTGCCCGTCTCTCATCTATGCTTTTCTCTCTTTTCTGTACTTTTCTTGATGGAGCTTGGATGGTGAACACGAGAAGCAACATCAACAACAACCAGCGCCCAACAACAATGAGGCCCCAATTCCACCTCCGCCACCCAAGCTCCCAACATGGAACAAATGATGGCCATGCAACTACAACTTCTTGAGGCTTTGGCCCAAAATCAAGTCAATCAAGCTCAGCAAGTACCTATTCACCCACATGATCTAAGCTCGGGAATTCATGAGGACCCGACCCCGACCTTCGCGAGGATCTGCCGATCCGTTGGAGCGGATGATTGGATTAAGGAAGTGGAAAGGAAGCTGAATCTAGCTCAATGTGCTGAACATGAGAAGGTTATATATCTGCTCATCAACTCCAGGAGTTCTTTGCCAATTGGTGGGACAATTCTTTGCTTTGCACACGGGATGCCCAGAACATTGGTTGGGCGAATTTTTGGAAGCCTTCCGTAATGCTCATATTCCTATGAGTATTATGGAAATGAAGAGGAAGGAGTTCCATCATCTCTGTGAGGAAACACAGCGTTTACGCTTATTTAAGCAAATTCATTCACTATCTAGATATGCCCGAGAAGATGTGGGCGATCTTGCAAAGATTTGGAGGTTCATGGGAGGATAGACCCCAACCTCAAGGTTCAATTAGTCTCCAATGACTACCCTACTTTTCAACATCTAGTGAATAAAGCTTTATTGCAGAAGATGCTCAGCGCCAACTCTTCGACTCCGGAAGAGGAAGTTCCAAGCTCGGCGATCTGCGGCGGTTCACGATTCACGCCACCACAGTACAACCGACCTCGGTACATAGTCATACAAGGATACCGATTTACGCACCTCGTCCTTTACCTCAAGCTCCTAGAAGCGGAAATGCAGCCCAAGCTGCGGCAAAGCAGAAATGTAGGCTGCGAGTGCAATGCTACAATTGCAGAATATGGGACACTATGCGACAATTGTCCACGAAGCGTCAGCGGTAACCGGTTCGTTTCAATCTTGACCCTACACCGGCAAGAGCTCCAACCAATGGTCAAGGTCGTGAAGCCCTCAAACTCCCAAGACTCCACAGAACATTAATCGAGGCGTATCAACCATGTTACCATGAGCGTGGAATATGCACGGGCGTAGTTACGGGTAAGTTTCTAGTGAACTTCGATACCAGCAATTATATTATTTGATTACGGAGCTACACATTCTTTCGTAACAAAGGTTTTGTTGAAAGAATAATTGGAAAATTTGTTTGCTAAAGGACCTTATGATAGTCAATCTCTGGAAAGAATTGAGGACTAATTTGGTTAGCCTAGTGCAACCATAATTATAAATGGAGTAAAGTTCTAGCGAACCTTATTATAATAGACTCCAATGGCATAGATATAATACTTGGTATGGATTGGTTGATCAAGTATAAAGGGCAGATAGATTGTGCCAATCGTGCCATTATCATACCAATTCGATGGAATTCGAGATAAGACATGAAGCGATTATGCACTCAAAGAAGGACGATATGTTAACTTGACCTAAAAGGAAAAGTTTGGAAGATGTGTCGATAGTTCGCGAGTACCGGATGTTTTCTGAAGATTTGCAGGATTACCACGATCGAGAAGTTGAATTTGTTATAAATCGGTACACAGTGCAGCTCAATATCAAAGAGACCTTATCGGATGTCGGTGATGATTTAGCGAGAAGTCAGAGCGAGATCCAAGAATTGTATGAGAAAGGATTCATCGGACCAAGTTCTTCGCGCCAGGAGCCCGGTGCTTCTAGTAAAGAAGAAGGATGGTAGTCAGCGGATGTGCGTTGATTATCGAGCTTTAAATGAAGTCACTATAAAGAATAAGTATCCCTTACCACGGATCGATGATTTGTTTGACCAACTCATAGGATCAAGTGTCTTTTCCAAGATTGATCTTGGTCGAGGATATCATCGATTGAAGATTAGATCGAAGATATACCCAAGACGACCTTCGCCACAAGATATGGATTATATGAGTATACGGTGATGTCTTTTGGTGCGACAAATGCACGGCATATTTCATGAACTTGATGAATAAAGTCTTTATGGATTATTTAGATAAGTTTGTTGTTGTTTTCATAGATGACATTCTTATCTATTCAAAGAATAACAAAGAACATGAAGGTCATCTAAGGATAGTGTTGCAAAGACTCAGTGAACACGATTATATGCCAAATTTAGCAAATGTGCATTTTGGTTAAAGGAAATTGAGTTTTTGGGACATGTGATCTCAGCGGAAGGAGTATCTGTAGATCTGGAAAAGTTAAGGATGTATTAAATTGGACTCCACCCAAGGCGATGCAGAGATCCGAAGTTTTTAGGATTAGCGGTTACTATCGTCGATTTATTGAAGGCTTTTCCAAGATTGCGGACCCTTAACCCAGTGTTAAAGAAGGAGAAGAAATTTGAATGGAGTAAATCTGTGAGGATAGTTTTCAAGAGTTAAAGAAAGGTTAACTTCAGCACGGTTCTGCGGTTACCGATATTCGAAAAGATTTTGAGATATTTTGTGATGCTTCAAAACAAGGTCTTGGTTGTGTACTAATGCAAGAAGGAAGGGTAGTAGCTTATGCATCAAAGCGATTAAGACCGCATGAAGAAAATTATCCCACTCATGATTTAGAACTAGCTGCTTTATTGTGCATGCTCTAAAGTTATGGAGGCATTACTTAATCGATGTCGGTGTGAGATATATCTGAGATCATAAAAGTTTAAAGTATATATTCACCCAGCTGACCTTAATATGAGACAAAGAAGATGGCTCGAATTGATAAAGGATTATGATGTGGGAATACACTATCATCCGGAAAAGCTAATGTAGTAGCCGATGCTTTGAGTCGAAAGAGTCATATGAATAATCTGTCAATTCGGATAAGCGATTAACCCTCCATGAGAATTCCAAAGATTAAATTTGGAAATAGTTAACGAAGGTATTACATGCGCATTGAAGGTTCATCCTACCTTGGAAGATCAAATCAAGGTAGCCCAACGAGAGGATGAATATGTTAAAGAAATTAAAGAGAATATGAAGAAAGGTAAAGCGCTTGGATTTTGAGAAGATGAAGAAGGGACTCTTTGGTTTGGAAAGAGAATACTAGTACAGAAAAAGGAAATAAAAGATTTAATCTTAAAGAAGCTCATGAATCGGGATATTCAATTCATCTGGAAGTACAAAAATGTATCGAGGATTTAAAGGAAAGTTCTTGGTGGAACAATATGAAAAGGAAATTGCAGAATATGTAGCCTTGTGTGACATATGTCAAAGAGTTAAGCGAGCATCAAAGACCTGCTTTGGTCTTTTGCAACCTCTGCATATACGAATGGAAATGGGAGGAAATTGGAATGGATTTCATAACAGGACTACCAAGAACCAAGTTAGGTTATGACTCAATTTGGGTTATAGTTGACCGTTTAACAAAAGTCGCTCATTTCATACAGTGAAGACTACATATTCGGAGATAGATTGGCGAGCTTTATATGTCAAAAATTGTGTGTTTGCATGGAGTTCCAAAGAGGATAGTGTCGGATAGAGGAACACAATTTACCTCAAGATTTTGCGAAGCTTCATGAAGTTTTGGGCACCAATTTAAATTTGATCTTGCTTATCATCCTCAAGCGGATGGTCGAACGAGCAGGTAAATCAGATATTGGAAGATATCTTTGAGAGCATGTGCTTTAGCCAATAAAGCCAGCTGGGATAAAAGTTTGCCCTATGCGGAATTCTCATATAATAATAGTTATCAATCTAGTGCGAAGATGTCTCCGTTTGAAGCCTTGTATGGCGAGAAAATGTAGAACACCGTTATATTAGTCGAGAGGCAGGAGAGAGTCAAGTATTCGGACTGATGTATTGAAGCTAGCGAGAAGAACAAGTTCGTTTAATTCGAGACAGGTTGAAAGCAGCCTGACCGAGGCAAAAGAGCTATGCGGACAATCGTCATGAGAATGTTAGAGTTTCAACCGAGGAGATCATGTGTATTTGAAAGTGTCACCCCTAAAGGGATCGTCGTTTGAGGTTAGTGGTAAACTTGCTCCGAGGTATATTGGACCATTTCAATCTTAGCGAGAAGAGGAGAAGTTGCTTATCGATTAAAGCTTCCTACCCAATTGTCGGATGTACATGATGTGTTTCATGTGTCGCAATTGAAAAAGTGTTCTGAGTCCCGAGAAGAGTTAATGCCTTTAGAGGAAGTGGATCTAAAGAGGATTTGACATATTGAGTTTCAGTCAAGATTTTAGAAGAAGCGAGCGTCGCACGAAACAAAACCATCAAATTTTGCAAAGTGCAATGGAACAATTGTCAGTCGGAAGCCACTTGGGAGCGAGAAGAAGATCTCGAGCGAGTTCCTAGTCTTTTCCCAGTCCTTCGAATCTCGGGGTGAGATTCTTTCTAAGGGGTAGGTTTGTAACATCCCAATTTTTGCTTTATTTGGAAAGGATAAATTTTAAATTAATTAATTCAAATTATTTGGATTTTCTGAGTTTAAAGTTTCATTTGAAACTAAAAATTAATATCAATATAGATTGGAAATATTTTTCTTAAGTCTAAAACCTCTCGATGAATTTATGTGAATTTTCTGGAATTTTAAAATTTATTTGGTATTTTTAAGTATTTTAAAGCCTCCTAATCATTTACGAAAATCAAAAAGTAATTAAAATTCTGAAACTCTCCTGGAGCCGACAAGTGTCGCCCATCGGACCATTTCACGCCGCGGATCTATTTCGGCCGTCCGATCTCACTTACCGTTTCAATCCGCCTTCCCTATCTTGGATCGACCGTGGCAAGCATCGGATCGTCCGTTTCGCGCCGATTCAATCGGCCGCTCCGACCACTTATCGCCATTTGCTTTATTCTCTCTCTGCGTGGCGCGTGGCTGTCGGCACCGTTCCTGTTGCCGTACTTAATCTCGGCCGCTCCTTCTCGCTTAATGCACCAGCGGCTCGGATTCTCTCACGGTTGTCGGATTGAATCGTGATCGTCCCGATCACTTACCCCTCGCCGACAATCGGTGGTCGGATCGCTTCTCTTTGCCACCGTCGCATCCACCGTCCCCTCATTCTTTCCCATTTTCTTTCTCTCGTCGACATGCGGGGCCCATTATCGGACCGTCGTCTCGCCGATTCTTCCTCCCGCACCCGCGCTGCGCCATTAGTGCCAAAAGCGAAGCTTTCAATGCTTGGTTCCTTTCGATTACTTCCGTCTGTGCATATTAATCCCCGCCTCCACGCGTCGGTTTACGGCATAAAGCGCGCGTTACTCCTCTCCTCGCCGTCGCATTCATCCCCTCCGGCCGTTTCAGCTCCGGCGAACCCGCGCGGCCGTTACAACCCTCCCGGTCTATAAAACCCGCACCCGAGGTCCCTCTACGCTGCGCCCCTCCCTCACCTCTCAGCGAATCACCGGCGCGAGCCCCTCGCCCGATTTCTTCCCGCGGCTTCAAATACTCCGGCGAGCAATTGCGGCCGTCTCGGGCTTCCTCACTCCTCGCCGGCGCCTCCCGGCGTTCTTTGGTGCCAAGCGATTCGGCGACCCCTCCACGGTGCTGCATGCCGGAGCTCCTCGTCGCCGTGAGTCCCTCTCCGACCGCCGCCCCTCCTCGCCGATCCTTCCCTCCGGTCACCCTCGGCCTCGCGCAAAAGTGCCGATGCATTCCCTGCATCCTCCTCTTCATTTGGTACCCTTGGCGCGCGCGCCGTCACCGAACTCGGCGACCCTCGGTCCCGTCGCCACCACCGCGCCCGGCCCGTCGGCCGTCGGTGAGGTGGCGGCGGCGTGGCGGCGGTCGGCGCCACGTCGGCGCCACCGGCGCCTCCCGCCACCTCGCGGCGTGCGCGCGCCACGTCGGCAAAAAGCGTGGCGTGGCGACCGCGCGGCGACCCGCGTCGACCACGTGTATGCCACGTTGCCGGCGGCCTCCGCGAGATAACCCTCAAGAGGTTACCTACCCATTAGGGGTGGCGGTGCCTCCCGCTCACTTGGCTAGCGCGCTCTCTTCCCCCTCCCACTCCTCGGCGCGTTCGAGCCCGCTCCATGTGGCGAGGTTGAGTTTTCTCCGTTTTAATCCGCGCGGCGGTAGGCCCCACCGTCGCGACCACCCCTCTGCGCTAGCCAGCGACAAGTGGGTCCGAGTTCAGTGGGTCCCACATGTCGAGACTTATTTTAAATGAAATTGCTGACGAGTGGACCCCACATGTCGAGATTTCCAATTTCTGGATTTATTCAAATCTGAGATTTTCAAATAGCCATATCTTTTTCATTTTAGCTCCAAATTGGTCCATTCAAATTTCTAAATTCATCTAAAATTTCAATCTTTCATTTGGTATATTTATTTTCAATTTTGAATTTTTATTTTATTTTATTTATTTGGAATTCTCGATTTACGTGTAGAGACCGATTTGTCAGAGCAACCTCAAGAGCAAGTTGTGGAAGATTTCAACCGGACACAGGAAGGCAAGTCTCCTTTGAACATTTTGCTCCCATGTTTTGCAAGTTTCCTTTGATCAACTTGCTCAAATGATTTATAAAATGTTTAGGTAGTTATTTTAAATTAATGCATGCTTATGTTATATCAAGTGATAATTTGATTTAGAAAACTTAGTTAAAGACCCAATTTGTTATACCTTCCATTGAAAATTGTTTACCTTGTACCATTGTCAACTTAGGATATCCCTTTGACTCAATAATGAGTTAGTGTTACAATTGTTGAATGTTTAAATACTAGCAAATGCTTAGCGTAGCAAATAAATATAATAATGTTCAAATGAGTAGCATGTTTATCAAATGTTTTGATGAATGATTTGTTTGAACATTGGTAATGGATGTTACCATTGTTAAATATTTTGTTTGAACATTGGTAATGGATGTTACCATTGTTAAATATTTTGTTTGAAAAGTGGTAATGTATGTTACCTTTGTTAATTTGAAAATAAAAATGAAATTCAAAGGAAAAGTTGACAAGGGTGGATGGAAGGTTTGGTGAGTGCGATTAGCACGAGAATTGTTGGGTTTGTGAATGAGCCACCACAGTCGATTAAGGACCGGCGCTTGTGTTTGTCCAAAGCTGAGCAAAGCAGTACAACCACAAGTCTATATGGAGTGCGACCTAGCTAACTACCCTATAATAGTGTAGTTTAGATATCACCGGTGGTGTATTGAGTGCCGAGGGTGTCTTGGTTACTCATAGTGAGGGCGGGGTTTCTTGTACTCATATGGCGCAGAGGGCTCCAACTCGTGGATTCGAGTTGTGGTGAAACCTTAGCGGGTGGTATTTAAACTATCTTGGAGTAGGCGAAAGGCTTTGTGATAATTTATCGGGTCTCATGCCAAAGAAGCGTGTTGACTATTAAGATAATTTATCTCTTGTGGGTAAAGTGTACAACCTCTGCGAGTAAAACTATTCGAATAGCCGTGCCCACGGTCAAGGCGAACAAAGAATGCATTCACATGGTAGAAGTTTTGGTTTTGATTTCAAAACAAAATGAATTGGAGAAAAACTCGGGAGTAGTATAACTCTCGTGATGTTGAGATCGGGGTGTAACTGAGGTTTTGAAAATTGGTTGTGATGGCTGAGATATTAGTGTTGGTAGTTTAACCTTCACTAAAGTACTTATCAATTTCGATTATTAAAAACAAGTTGTTTACAAAATGGCTTTTAAAGTAATTATGTAGATTTGAAATAAAATGCTGATTTTGCAAATAAACCATATAGCCTTCCTTTGTGAAACCTTACATCTATGCATTTTCCCAAGACTTGCGGAGTACATTTTGTACTCACTGTTGCTCTATAAATATAAGCGAGAGAATGGAGAAGATCAAGCTGGAGAGTATGACTTCTGCGCGAATGTGGATGCGGTGGATTATTCGGATGCCTAGGATTCGTTTCCCAGTCAATTGCTGTGGCGATTGATGGGTCGATCAAGTTATCTTTTGCTTCATTGTGTTTATTTTTGCTTGAGGTTACGTGAACCTTAGTAAGGCTATGGCCTTTGTAAAACTTGATTACTATTGTAATAAAGCGTTGTTGGCAATGTATCATCTTTTACTGTTTGAGCTGTGTGTACTAGCATTGATCTGCGGGACTAGTGCGATAATACAGAGGTCTAGGAGTTTCTACTCGGGTCTCACGAAGTGGTATCGAGCCATCTTGGTATAGGGCGAGCCTAGGTTTTGGGAAGCTTTAAGGATTTATATTTAATAAAAATTTATGTACAAAAATATAAGTTTCTTTTGCTTCTACTCTTTTCTTACTTAGTATCTTGTTCTTGTCCTACTCTCATTATTTAAAAATCTTTACTAATCTCTCCTTATTCTCAAACTTATAGATGGCGGGTTCTTCGTCGTCTTGACCCGTGGGATCACCATTCTCATGGCGAGTGAGGAGCTTTGCGACTCTTCTCGACGATTAATGCAGCATCGAAATATAATCAACGGCCCATTTTGAGGCGGAACACTAGAAGTGATGACTATGGATTCATGGACCATGGAAGTATTCATCTATGCTCGGATGGGCGGCTTGACCCGTCTCTGCGGTATTGAGCACCCTCGGACCTTTGTCGAGGCGCTATCAAGATGCGGCCAAGATGGCGATAGCGAGTTGTGCGGGAGGCACAAGGGAATTCTGACGATCGCCCATACGCTTCTTTCCGACTACGAGCAGGGCAGACCCACCCGAGGCTTTCGGATCGTGGTGGGCGACCACGCTGTCTCATCAGTGCGATTCACCCAAGCATCGACGCGACTTACGCGAGCTCGGCGGGAGATAGGACTTCTCGAATGCCGGCGTCGAGCTCGACCACTCCGACACTCTCGAAACACGGTGCTGCGAGTCGGACCGCCCACGCCGGCGGCATGCGAGGCGAGGGCGGTCTTGCGGCGGTGGGCGTCTTGGCTGCCACCACTACCGACTCCACCGGCTCTGTTCTTTGCTCGATCGGACTCTCGGGACCTCGCACTAGGCTCACGGCAAGGAAGAGTGTGCGGCGCCCGATCCGCTACCCGACCTGACATTGGCGGATCGGCCGAGGCGCCGGCGCTCCGTTCGGATCACCTACTTTCAGCCAAAGCGATCACGGTCGCGTTCGCGAACAAGCTGCCGTGGTTGTGGGCGAGTCACTCGTCGGACTCGGAGGAGGATCGAGGAGGAGCGGGCGTATCATCGTTGAGGACAATTAGATGTTAGATAGACTACCCTTTTTGATCGTTTATCGATACTAGAACGCTTTTATAATGATATGATGTAATAAAATGGATTGTATCGAGCCTTGTGCATTTGTGGTACAGCCATTTCAAAGTTAATTTGAATTTCAAAAGTTGAGTTTTCTCAATCTGTTGTGTTGATCTTGTGTGTGGTTTTGGGATGATAAAATTGCCCGTCTCTCATCTATGCTTTTCTCTCTTTTACTGTACTTTTCTTGATGGAGCTTGGATGGTGAACACGAGAAGCAACATCAACAACAACCAGCGCCCAACAACAATGAGGCCCCAATTCCACCTCCATGACCCAAGCTCCCAATATGGAACAAATGATGGCCATGCAACTACAACTTCTTGAGCTTTGGCCCAAAATCAAGTCAATCAAGCTCAGCAAGTACCTATTCACCCACATGATCTAAGCTCGGGAATTCATGAGGACCCGACCCCGACCTTCGCGAGGATCTGCCGATCCGTTGGAGCGGATGATTGGATTAAGGAAGTGGAAAGGAAGCTGAATCTAGCTCAATGTGCTGAACATGAGAAGGTTATATATCTGCTCATCAACTCCAGGAGTTCTTTGCCAATTGGTGGGACAATTCTTGCTTTGCACACGGGATGCCAGAACATTGGTTGGGCGGAATTTTTGGAAGCCTTCCGTAATGCTCATATTCCTATGAGTATTATGGAAATGAAGAGGAAGGAGTTCCATCATCTCTGAGGAAACACAGCGTTTACGCTTATTTAAGCAAATTCATTGACTATCTAGATATGCCCCGAGAAGATGTGGCGGCGATGCTTGCAAAGATTTGGAGGTTCATGGGAGGATAGACCCCAACCTCAAGGTTCAATTAGTCTCCAATGACTACCCTACTTTTCAACATCTAGTGAATAAAGCTTTATTGCAGAAGATGCTCGCGCCAACTCTTCGACTCCGGAAGAGGAAGTTCCAAGCTCGGCGATCTGCGGCGGTTCACGATTCACGCCACCCGCAGTACAACCGACCTCCGGTACATAGTCATACAAGGATACGATTTACGCACCTCGTCCTTTACCTCAAGCTCCTAGAAGCGGAAATGCAGCCCAAGCTGCGGCAAAGCAGAAATGTAGCTGCGAGTGCAATGCTACAATTGCAGAATATGGGACACTATGCGACAGCGTCACGAAGCGTCAGCGGTAACCGGTTCGTTTCAATCTTGACCCTACACGGCAAGAGCTCCAACCAATGGTCAAGGTCGTGGAAGCCCTCAAACTCCCAAGACTCCACAGAACATTAATCGAGGCGTATCAACCATGTTACCATGATGAGCGTGGAATATGCACGGGCGTAGTTACGGGTAAGTTTCTAGTGAACTTCGTACCAGCAATTATATTATTTGATTACGGAGCTACACATTCTTTTCGTAACAAAGGTTTTGTTGAAAGAATAATTGGAAAATTTGTTTGCTAAAGGACCTTATGATAGTCAATCTCTGGAAAAGAATTGAGGACTAATTTGGTTAGCCTAGTGCAACCATAATTATAAATGGAGTAAAGTTCTAGCGAACCTTATTATAATAGACTCCAATGGCATAGATATAATACTTGGTATGGATTGGTTGATCAAGTATAAAGGGCAGATAGATTGTGCCAATCGTGCCATTATCATACCAATTCGATGGAATTGAGATAAGACATGAAGCGATTATGCACTCAAAGAAGAACGATATGTTAACTTGACCTAAAAGGAAAAGTTTGGAAGATGTGTCGATAGTTCGCGAGTACCGGATGTTTTCTGAAGATTTGCAGGATTACCACGATCGAGAAGTTGAATTTGTTATAAATCTTTGCACAGTGCGGCTCAATATCAAAGAGACCTTATCGGATGTCGGTGATGATTTAGCGAGAAGTCAAGAGCGAGATCCAAGAATTGTATGAGAAAGGATTCATCGGACCAAGTTCTTCGCCTTAGGAGCCCGGTGCTTCTAGTAAAGAAGAAGGATGGTAGTCAGCGGATGTGCGTTGATTATCGAGCTTTAAATGAAGTCACTATAAAGAATAAGTATCCCTTACCTCGGATCGATGATTTGTTTGACCAACTCATAGGATCAAGTGTCTTTTCCAAGATTGATCTTGGTCGAGGATATCATCGATTGAAGATTAGATCGAAGATATACCCAAGACGACCTTAGCCACAAGATATGGATTATATGAGTATACGGTGATGTCTTTTGGTCGACAAATGCGGCATATTTCATGAACTTGATGAATAAAGTCTTTATGGATTATTTAGATAAGTTTGTTGTTGTTTTCATAGATGACATTCTTATCTATTCAAAGAATAACAAAGAACATGAAGGTCATCTAAGGATAGTGTTGCAAAGACTCAGTGAACACGATTATATGCCAAATTTAGCAAATGTGCATTTTGGTTAAAGAAATTGAGTTTTGGGACATGTGATCTCAGCGGAAGGAGTATCTGTAGATCTGGAAAAGTTAAGGATGTATTAAATTGGACTCCACCCAAGGCGATGCAGAGATCAGAAGTTTTTAGGATTAGCAGGTTACTATCGTCGATTTATTGAAGGCTTTTCCAAGATTGCGGACCTTTAACCCGGTGTTAAAGAAGGAGAAGAAATTTGAATGGAGTAAATCCTGTGAGGATAGTTTTCAAGAGTTAAAGAAAGGTTAACTTCAGCAGGTTCTGCGGTTACCGATATTCGAAAAGATTTTGAGATATTTTGTGATGCTTCAAAACAAGGTCTTGGTTGTGTACTAATGCAAGAAGGAAGGGTAGTAGCTTATGCATCAAAGCGATTAAGACCGCATGAAGAAAATTATCCCACTCATGATTTAGAACTATTTCTTTGTTGTGCATGCTCTAAAGTTATGGAGGCATTACTTAATCGATGTCGGTGTGAGATATATCTGAGATCATAAAAGTTTAAAGTATATATTCACCCGGCTGACCTTAATATGAGACAAAGAAGATGGCTCGAATTGATAAAGGATTATGATGTGGGAATACACTATCATCCGGAAAAGCTAATGTAGTAGCCGATGCTTTGAGTCGAAAGAGTCATATGAATAATCTGTCAATTCGGATAAGCGATTAACCCTCCATGAGAATTCCAAAGATTAAATTTGGAAATAGTTAACGAAGGTATTACATGCGCATTGAAGGTTCATCCTACCTTGGAAGATCAAATCAAGGTAGCCCAGCGAGAGGATGAATATGTTAAAGAAATTAAAGAGAATATGAAGAAAGGTAAAGCGCTTGGATTTTGAGAAGATGAAGAAGGGACTCTTTGGTTTGGAAAGAGAATACTAGTACAGAGAAAAGGAAATAAAGATTTAATCTTAAAAGAAGCTCATGAATCGGGATATTCAATTCATCTGGAAGTACAAAAATGTATCGAGGATTTAAAGGAAAGTTCTTGGTGGAACAATATGAAAAGGAAATTGCAGAATATGTAGCCTTGTGTGACATATGTCAAAGAGTTAAGCGAGCATCAAAGACCTGCTGGTCTTTTGCAACCTCTGCATATACGAATGGAAATGGGAGAAATTGGAATGGATTTCATAACAGGACTACCAAGAACCAAGTTAGGTTATGACTCAATTTGGGTTATAGTTGACCGTTTAACAAAAGTCGCTCATTTCATACAGTGAAGACTACATATTCGGAGATAGATTGGCGAGCTTTATATGTCAAAAATTGTGTGTTTGCATGGAGTTCCAAAGAGGATAGTGTCGGATAGAGGAACACAATTTACCTCAAGATTTTAGCGAAGCTTCATGAAGTTTTGGGCACCAATTTAAATTTGATCTTGCTTATCATCCTCAAGCGGATAGTCGAATGAGCAGGTAAATCGGATATTGGAAGATATCTTGAGAGCATGTGCTTTAGCCAATAAAGCCAGCTGGGATAAAAGTTTGCCTATGCGGAATTCTCATATAATAATAGTTATCAATCTAGTGCGAAGATGTCTCGTTTGAAGCCTTGTATGGCGAGAAAATGTAGAACACCGTTATATTAGTCGAGAGGCAGGAGAGAGTCAAGTATTCGGACCTGATGTCTTGAAGCTAGCGAGAAGAACAAGTTCGTTTAATTCGAGACAGGTTGAAAGCAGCCTGAGACCGGACAAAGAGCTATGCGGACAATCGTCGAAGAGAATGTTGGAATTTCAACGAGGAGATCATGTGTATTTGAAAGTGTCACCTAAAAGGGATCGTCGTTTCAAAGTTAGTGGTAAACTTGCTCAAGGTATATTGGACCATTTCAATCTTAGCGAGAAGAGGAGAAGTTGCTTATCGATTAAACTTCCTACCCAATTGTCGGATGTACATGATGTGTTTCATGTATCACAATTGAAAAAGTGTTTGAGTCCCGGAAGAGTTAATGCCTTTTGAGGAAGTGGATCTAAAGAGGATTTGACATATTCGAGTTTCTGTCAAGATTTTAGAAGAAGCGAGCGCGCACAAGAAACAAGACTATCAAATTTTGCAAAGTGCAATGGAACAATTGTCGAGTCGGAAGCAACACTTGGGAGCGAGAAGAGGATCTTGAGCGAGTTTCTAATCTATTTCTCAGTTCATCGAATCTGGGGGTGAGATTCCTTCTAAAGGGTAGGTTTGTAACATCCCAATTTTTGCTTTTATTTTGAAGAAATAGTTTTAAATTAATAATTTCCAATTATTTGGAATTTTCTGAATTTAAAGTTTACATTGAAAAGAAAATTTAATATCAAAATAAGTTGGAAATATTTTTATATGTTTAAAACATTATCGATGAATTATGTGAATTTTCTGGAATTTTGGAATTTATTTGGTATTTTTAGAGTATTTTAAAGCCTCCTAATCATTTACGAAAATCAAAAAGTAATTAAAATTCTGAAACTCTCCTGGCCGACAAGTGTCGCCCATCAGACCATTTCACGCCGCGGATCTATTTCGGCCGTCCGATCTCACTTACCGTTTCAATCCGCCTTCCCTATCTTGGATCGACGCGTGGCAAGCATCGGATCGTCCGTTTCGCGCCGATTCAATCGGCCGCTCCGACCACTTATCGCCCATTGTTTTATTCTCCTCTCTGCGTGGCGCGTGGCTGTCGGCACCGTTCCTGTTGCCGTATTTAATCTCGGCCGCTCCTTCTCGCTTAATGCACCAGCCGGCTCGGATTCTCTCACGGTTGTCGGATTGAATCGTGATCGTCCCGATCACTTACCCCTCGCCGACAATCGGTGGTCGGATCGCTTCTCTTTGCCACCGTCGCACATCCACCCGTCCCCTCATTCTTTCCCATTTTCTTCTCTCGTTGACATGCGGGGCCATTTATCGGACCGTCGTCTCGCCGATTCTTCCTCCCGCACCCCCTTGCTGCGCCATTAGTGCCAAAAAGCGAAGCTTTCAATGCTTGGTTCCTTTCGATTACTTCCCGTGCATTGCATATTAATCCCCGCCTCCACGCGTCGGTTTACGGCATAAAGCGCGCGTTACTCCTCTCCTCGCCGTCGCATTCATCCCCTCAGGCCGTTTCAGCTCCGGCGAACCCGCGCGGCCGTTACAACCCTCCCGGTCTATAAAACCCGCACCCGAGGTCCCTCTACGCTGCGCCCCTCCTCACCTCTCAGCGAATCACCGGCGCGAGCCCCTCGCCCGATTTCTTCCCGCGGCTTCAAATACTCCGGCGAGCAATTGCGGCCGTCTCGGGCTTCCTCACTCCTCGCCGGCGCCTCCCGGCGTTCTTTGGTGCCAAGCGATTCGGCGACCCCTCCACGGTGCTGCATGCCGGAGCTCCTCGTCGCCGTGAGTCCCTCTCCGACCGCCGCCCCTCCTCGCGCGATCCTTCCCTCCGGTCACCCTCGGCCTCGCGCAAAGTGCCGATGCATTCCCTGCATCCTCCTCTTCATTTGGTACCCTTGGCGCGCGCGCCGTCACCGAACTCGGCGACCCTCGGTCCCGTCGCCACCACCGCGCCCGCCCGTCGGCCGTCGGGGTGAGGTGGCGGCAGCGTGGCGGCGGTCGGCGCCACGTCGGCGCCACCGGCGCCTCCCGCCACCTCGCGGCGTGCGCGCCCGTCGGCAAAAAGCGTGGCGTGGCGACCGCGCGGCGACCACGCGTCGACCACGTGTATGCCACGTTGCTTGGCCGGCCTCCGCGAGATAACCCTCAAGAGGTTACCTACCCGTAGGGGTGGCGGTGCCTCCCGCTCACTTGGCTAGCGCCGCTCTCTTCCCCCTCCCACTCCTCGGCGCGCGTTCGAGCCCGCTCATGTGGCGAGGTTGAGTTTTCTCCGTTTTAATCGCATGGCGGTAGGCCCCACCGTCGGCGACCACCCTCTGCGCTAGCCAGCGACAAGTGGGTCCCGAGTTCAGTGGGTCCCACATGTCGAGACTTATTTTAAATGAAATTGCTGACAGTGGACCCCACATGTCGAGAGATTTCCAATTTCTGGATTTATTCAAATCGAGATTTTCAAATAGCCATATCTTTTCATTTTAGCTCCAAATTGGTCCATTCAAATTTCTAAATTCATCTAAAATTTCAATCTTTCATTTGGTATATTTATTTTCAATTTTGAATTTTTATTTTATTTTATTTATTTGGAATTCTCGATTTACGTGTAGAGACCGATTTGTCAGAGCAACCTCAAGAGCAAGTTGTGGAAGATTTCAACCGGACACGGAAGGCAAGTCTCCTTTGAACATTTTGCTCCCATGTTTTGCAAGTTTCCTTTGATCAACTTGCTCAAATGATTTAGAAAAATGTTTAGGTAGTTATTTTAAATTAATGCATGCTTATGTTATATCAAGTGATAATTTGATTTAGAAAACTTAGTTAAAGACCCAATTTGTTATACCTTCCATTGAAAATTGTTTACCTTGTACCATTGTCAACTTAGGATATCCTTTGACTCAATAATGAGTTAGTGTTACAATTGTTGAATGTTTAAATACTAGCAAATGCTTAGCGTAGCAAATAAATATAATAATGTTCAAATGAGTAGCATGTTTATCAAATGTTTTGATGAATGATTTGTTTGAACATTGGTAATGGATGTTACCATTGTTAAATATTTTGTTTGAACATTGGTAATGGATGTTACCATTGTTAAATATTTTGTTTGAAAAGTGGTAATGTATGTTACCACTGTTAATTTGAAAATAAAAATGAAATTCAAAGGAAAAGTTGACAAGGGTGGATGGAAGGTTTGGTGAGTGCGATTAGCACGAGAATTGTTGGGTTTGTGAATGAGCCACCAGTCGATTAAGGACCGGCGCTTGTGTTTGTCCAAAGCTGAGCAAAGCAGTACAACCACAAGTCTATATGGAGTGCGACCTAGCTAACTACCTATAATAGTGTAGTTTAGATATCACCGGTGGTGTATTGAGTGCCGAGGTGTCTTGGTTACTCATAGTGAGGGCGGGGTTTCTTGTACTCATATGGCGCAGAGGGCTCCAACTCGTGGATTCGAGTTGTGGTGAAACCTTAGCGGGTGGTATTTAAACTATCTTGGAGTAGGCGAAAGGCTTTGTGATAATTTATCTGGGTCTCATGCCAAAGAAGCGTGTTGACTATTAAGATAATTTATCTCTTGTGGGTAAAGTGTACAACCTCTGCGAGTAAAACTATTCGAATAGCCGTGCCCACGGTCAAGGCGAGCAAAGAATGCATTCACATGGTAGAAGTTTTGGTTTTGATTTCAAAACAAAATGAATTGGAGAAAAACTCGGGAGTAGTATAACTCTCGTGATGTTGAATCGGGGGTGTAACTGAGGTTTTGAAAATTGGTGTGATGGCTGAGATATTAGTGTTGGTAGTTTAACCTTCACTAAAGTACTTATCAATTTCGATTATTAAAAACAAGTTGTTTACAAAATGGCTTTTAAAGTAATTATGTAGATTTGAAATAAAATGCTGATTTTGCAAATAAACCATATAGCCTTCCTTTGTGAAACCTTACATCTATGCATTTTCCCAAGACTTGCGGAGTACATTTTGTACTCACTGTTGCTCTATAAATATAAGCGAGAGAATGGAGAAGATCAAGTGGAGAGTATGACCTGCGTAGAATGTGGATGCGGTGGATTATTCTCGGATGCCTAGGATTCGTTCCCAGATCAATTGCACATGGCGATTGATGGGTCGATCAAGATTATCTTTTGCTTCATTGTGTTTATTTTTGCTTGAGGTTACGTGAACCTTAGTAAGGCTATGGCCTTTGTAAAACTTGATTACTATTGTAATAAAGCGTTGTTGGCAATGTATCATCTTTCTGTTTGAGCTGTGTGTACTAGCATTGATCTGCAGGACTAGTGCTGATAATACGAGGGGTCTAGGAGTTTCTACTCGGGTCTCACAATTGAAGGTTTTAAAGTGTGATCCAAATTTGGACAGGTCTCGGATCAAACACGGTGCCATGGAACATTGACCTCGGCATGGGCCTCGTAGAGTCCAGCGCCAATCGCCAATGTTCCAACGTCGTTTGGTTTCTTTATTCTTTTGGGACTCATATTGCTAGCCTAATATATGCGCCCATATAATCGCAAGAGTTCAAATGAGTTTTGGGAATAGTCCATCATCCCATGCATATAATTCTCCTTACAAAGTGATTTTGTCTTCATATGTCTATGGTTTTACATTAAATTCATCTCCTATTCTCTTGATCCGCCCCTTATTTCTTAATAAGTGGTGCGAACAAAGTTTTAAGATTAAAGTCGGTCTGGGGCAGCACCCGCCTTCAGCATTGTTCCACACCTCGCCTATGTGTTGATCGCATCTTGACAACGAGCAGGTGTGTTCCGTGTCTTAACCATGACTTGAGTGCTTGATTAGGGGTGAAAGCGGATTATATACGGATCGGATAGTGCTCAAATCACATTTGTATTCGTATTTGTAAATGAATACAAATATGAAAATGAATATTCTCGAATCTGAATCTGAATTGAATATTATGCGAATCATCAATTCAAATCGAATATCTACTCAATTTCATCAGATCTAGATATCCTCATAACTTAGTATAAAGACATTAATGACGTTTTATCCTTATGTAGTCACGTTTAATCAATCTAATTCAATTATTTCACCTAAAAACACGAATTATGTTTAATTAAAAACTTGTTCAACTAATTAGTTAAATACTGCAATAAAATATGCATATTGCTTTGTCAAATACGAATATGGATACAAATAGTCGGATAAAATAACATTTCGTATAGTAAAGTCTATACCATATTCGTATCCATTTTTATGCAAATTCGAATGCGAATCTGAATAAGATAGAAATTATTAATCGATGAGAAAATCTATATTATAATTTTATCCTATTAAATACGGTAACCAGATAATACAAATAATTCATATCCACTTTTCACCTCTAGAAATGATCCTCGTCGACCCTCACCTACCCTATGCATCGGCCCACACCAGCCCAAGCATGGAACCACGCCACTATTGAGCGCTCCAACCTCCTATCCTATCACCATCTTGCTGCATGCCCAACCGCCAATCCGCGCATTGACCTGGCTCATCGGTGTGGTACCCCGGAGTATAAACTCCTGGACCCCCTGTGTATTACAGTACTAGTCTCAGATCAATGCTAGTACACACAGTTAATCAGAAAATGATACATTGCCAACCACGCTTTATTACAATAATAACTGAAGTTCACACTTCTTGGCCATTGCCTTACAACTGAGGTTTACAGAACCACACAAAACAACATAACAGCGGAAGCAAAAACATCTCATGAAAACGGCCCATCAATCAGCCACAGGCAATTGACTGGAGCAACGCGGCCTAGTCCTCTGCAAAGCCTTCTTCACCAGCTCCCTCGAAGTAGTGGAAATCATCCTCTCGAGCTTCATAGTCTTCTGATGTGGGAATTGGAGAGCAACAGGTGAGTACAAAGATGTACTCCGCAAGTCTTGGGGAAAATGCAATAGATGCAGGGCTTAACCAAAGGAAGGTTATATGGTTCTTTTGCATAAAGCAGCATTTTATTTCAAATCTATATGATTATATCAAAAGCAATTTGTTAAACATCTTATTTTCAATAGTTGAAACTAGTTAAGTAATTTAGTGAAGGTTACATCCACCAACACTAATAGAATAGGCTATATCCACCAATTTTAAATTTCTATGCGTTCCAACGACCCACACTGGTTCCATCCACCAGGCCAAAATCTCAAGAGTTCCATCCACTCTCGGGTTTTCCGAAACATTTTATTTTGAGACCAAAAACCAAAGATCTACCATGTGAATACATTCCTTGCTTGCCCTTGACCGTGGGCACGACTATTCGAATAGTTTTATTACTCTGCAGAGTGTGTACAGCTTTACCCACAAGAGATAAATTATCTTTAATAGTCAACATGCTTCCTTTGGTATGAGACCCCGATAAAATATCACAAAGCCTTTACCTCACTATAGTCTAGCTAGATACCACCCGCTGAGGTTTCACCGCTGAAGGGTTAAATCCACCAGTCGAAGCCCCTCTTGCGCCATGTAGTCTGATAAATCCTGTCCCTCACTTGTGAGTAAACGATAAATTCACAGTACCCATTTTTGATTACGGCATCTATACTAAACTATCATAAGTTATTCAGCTAGGTCGTACCCATATAGGCGTGTGGTTGTATGGTGGTGCTCAATTTGTACAAACAGAGTCGGTCCTTAATTGACTAAGGTGGAGCATACCCAATTCAATTTCTTGTGCTAAATCCGTACCAACCAAACTTTCCATCCACCCTGGTCTAAATTTCATTTTAATTTCTATTTTATATTGAAATAGCAGTGACAACCTCTATTGCCACTAATTCAACAAACAAATAAATTCAAATTATTCATCAATAGATTTTCCCATCTGAGATATTTTAAAATGAACAGCTAAACTAAGCATTTGCTAGTGTTCTAAATTCATCAAAAGTACTACTAACTCATTATGAGTCAAAGGTTATCCTATGGTGACAAGGGTACATGGCAAACAATTTCAAAGGAGGGTATAGCAATTTCAGGGTATTTATCTAAATTTCTAAAATTAAAATTAGCATTTTATACCACATAGCCATGCAATTAAATTTAAATTAATCTTGAAATCATTTGCAAAACTTAGGAATAAAATGGTCAAGGAGACTTGCCTTCTTGAAGTAAGCTGGGATCTTCCTGGGGTTGCTCTTGAAAATCTTCGGAGAATTCGGATTCTACACGAGAAACGAGAAAAACTAATAAATAAAATAAAATCAAAAATTTGAAAATAAATATACTATATGAAAGTTTGGAATTTTAGATTAATTTAAAAATTCGAATGGGTCAATTTGAAGTTAGAATGAGGAAGATATGGCTTTTGGAAGTTTCAAAACAAAGAAAAAGGAAAAGGCTATTTTAAGAATTAAATTTCTCTTGAAAAGAATTATGATGTCGTGAGGAATTATTTTCCTAAAGGAAAATCAGAATAATGATGTCAGCACCAAAATTAAATAATTTTACAGAGGGTGAGGTGGGGCCGAGTCCACGAGAGTGCGCGAGGGGCTGCGACTTGGCAAGCAAAGAGGGTGACACGTGGCGATCTTGGCGTGGCATCTGGGCTCGAGTTTTTCTTGGCGTGGCGACGCGTGGCGGTAGAGGCGATGTGTCTTGCCACGTGGGTAGGGCGACATGGGCGGCTCGGTGGCGGCAGCGGAGGATCGGACGGCTCGAGGAAGGCCACGTGGCGCAATCGGACCGTGAAAGCGAATGCGGATGAGTGGCCACGATTGGCGGCGAGGCGCGCAGGCGAATCGTCCGTCGGCGGCGTGGTGGGCTCGACACGCCAAGCGTCGCGCGAACGCGACGCGCAGCGCCTGCGCCTGCCTGCGACGAGCCAGACGGCCAGGCACGGAAGCGAAGCGCGGGGTGGAAGATCGGGCGCTTGAAAGATTGAACCGCGGCGCGCTCCGGGTCATCGTGCGGATGGGCGGTTGGGATTGATCGGCGCGAGGCGGAGTCGTCCGATGGCCGCGCGTGTCTCGACACGCAGCGAAAGCGTCGCGCAGACCTTGGCGAGGCGGGCGGCGGCGCGCGCCAGCGCAGTGCTGGCGCGCGGCGGGGAGGCGTGGGTTGGCCGGCAGCGCGAGGTTTGATGGAGTTCCATCGGCGGCTTACCGGCGGCAGCAGCAGCGGCGACAACGACAAGCGCGGGTGAGGCGGAGGAGAGGAGTGCGAAGGGTGAGAGGGCTCTCGGTGAGGTATTTATAAAGGGATAGATGGCGCGCGGGGTAACTGGCGAGCACGAGCTCGCCGGAGTTAGGGCGACCGTTTCCACCTCCCAGCCGCGAAATGGGCATTAACACGAAAAAGCGATGGAAATTGATGGCGCCCGACGAGCGGTTGCTCGAGCCATTAATGGCGTGAAGTAGCGGATGGGAGGCGAAGCGGGCGGCGGCGCTAATGGCGGCGGCATGCGGAGGAAGAAAGGGGCGGAGAAGGCGGGCTTGACAAGCGGGCCCGCTTGCGGCGACAAGAGAGAGAGAGAGAAGGAGGGTGGCTCGGATCCGTGACAAGTGGCGAGGAGAGAAGCGGGGCTGTTGGATCTTTTGGTGAACCGTAAGTGAGTAGATGGCCAAGATCGATCGGGCAAGGGAGAGGATTAAATCGGATGCGTCCAATCGAAGTGAAGAGGTAAGTGGCATCGGGCGATTCAATTGGTGGCGGGAAACAGCTCGGATCGCGACAGCGTCGGCGAGGAAATAGCGGTGGGGAGAGGGTTAAGTGAAGGCGGGCGATTGATCCAGCGATGGCGGATTTAACGGATGGCAACAGCGTCGGCCGAAAGGGTTTTGGAATTTAAATCTTTTAAGAATTTTTGAAATACTTAGGAGGATTTAAAATAATCAAAAAATACCAAATAAATTTTGATAGTTCGAGAAAAATTCACGAAATCCTGTAATATTTGGACCTAGGAAAAATATTTCCAACCTATATTAATATTAGTTGTTATTTTTAAACAGAAACTTAAACTCTGGAAAATCCAAATAATTTGAAATAATTAATTTGAAATTATTCTTTTCAAATAAACTCAAAATTTGGGATGTTACAATCGACGACCCACACATCACCTAGGTCTTTGATCCATGGAATTAATCTAACTCGGTGATTTTAGTAGCCTCGACTCCTACCTCGGCACCAATCCGCACCGTTCCTCGACCAAGTTTGTCATCGAGAAGTTCAAGTG
This sequence comes from Melocanna baccifera, assembly GCA_036346265.1. Lineage (NCBI taxonomy): Eukaryota > Viridiplantae > Streptophyta > Magnoliopsida > Poales > Poaceae > Melocanna > Melocanna baccifera. The sequence goes on along the minus strand of CM070682.1, from coordinate 20,840,773 downwards.
GGGATTACCTTTTGATGTATCTTTACAATCAAAGGTGTGCTTTATTATCTGCTATTTCTGGTCAAGGAAGTTTATTTTAGGGCTAATTTATTACTAGTAGCGTAAGTGCATTTTACCTTAACATATTGGTGTACATTCAAGATGATTTATTTGGCTACTATTTGAGTCGATTTGGGTTATGTTTGATTCGGAGATTTTGTAGTAGCAATAAATTCTTCCAATTCGAGAAGTCATGTTTGTTCATGCAAGTTTGGATCAATTAATTTGAAGTGATCGCTATGGGAGTTTGGCAATATAAGTGTCGAAATGTTATAACAATGGTAGCTAGTTTGATACTCTCTGAGTTTTGCTATTTGAATATGAAGGTTTTGCCCTAATTTGAGTTTGAGATAAAAAATAATTGCACGAATGAGTTTGTTTTCTAGATAGATACTATAATGTATGGTATTGCATGTGTGGTCATAACTTGTTATGAAAGGTGTAGTGCAGAGTTTTGTTTCTACTCTATTTACAACATGTTAAGAGTTCATTTCATTGGACAGCTGTTCTATAGGACTATTTCTTTTTACCATGTCGTAGATTATAGTTACTTTTGCAGTCGACGGTTTGATGTACGTGACAACCACACCTACAAGTTGCACTTAAATGAGCGTTGCTTGCCAAGTTTTGTGTTTCAGATGGAGTATACCAAAAGTCCATAAGATAAAACTCTTCACTATATTTATTCAACACCTTAGGTGATGTCTTGGCTTATCTTGTTTGATGATTGAGTGGTTGTTTTTATTTTGGATTGGAATATCAGTTGCACAAACTTAAAATTTACTAGGGTTAGTCCTATGTTTGTTCGTCCAGATTGTTAAATTGTGTATTTAGACTTGCTTGAGGTTTGCTCAATTTAGCTTCACAAGAAGCGGTGATAAACAATATTTTAGCTATACAAGAGAATTTGACTCATAGTGAAGATTGTTAAAGTGCGATCAAAAGTTCACATCAGACCGATGCCTTACCGACTTCAACTTGATTTGGTATTCTCTCTTAACTCTGCACAAGTTAAGAGAGAGAGGTCCATAAAAGGTCCCAGAAAAAAAGACATGTCGGCGATTTTTTTTTTTTTGGTTGGGCTGATCGGAAGAGCAGTCATGGAGTCTTTATCTTCCAAAGATTATCCGCAAGCTGGGGACATTTGCTACACCTTGCCTTTGCAGCTCGCCCATGACACTTTCCATTGTAGGAGGCTTCAGCCCAGAGGCAGTGGCAGCCACGGTTTCGACAAAACATCACCAATGGCCGCGTCTATGCTTTCACTTGACTTGAAAAAAGCAAATAAAATATAATTAAAACTTCTGCATTCATAGTATAGTATTTAGACAAAAGTAAAACAAGAAACTTAATCTTGTTCCTGATCAACTTGGATATATAATCGTTAGTTTCACCCTGATTTTGCCTGAGATACATGGAGGATTTTATACTTACTGGTTGTGCTTGGAGTTGTGCATCTTGCTGGTTCTTACTCGCCAGTGCTGGCGGGGTGAGTAGTCTATACATTGGACACGGCACAACTCCCGGCACCGGTGGACCAGGAAATCTCTGGAAAGTGGACATTATTAATCTCATCAATTGTTGTAGCATAATGACGAAATATCATCTCCTATACAATCCAGCTAATGAGCATGTCCAAACCAAGTGATTATATAAAGTTGCTCACCGCAGCTGGCGTTGGCATTGCCATGCAAGGAGTCCCTTGAGCCGGCATATGTGCTGGCCTGACAACCAAAAACAACGTAAGAAACAAGCGCCAGAAAATTATGCTCTGCAGGCGTCATGCAAAACGACATCAGCTGTTTGTACCCTCATGTACTGGTGGTGCCAGAAAGCAGGGTCCGGCGGCGCGGAGGCGGAGGAGCCACGGCGGCGTTGGGGTGGGGGCGTGGTACCGCGGCAACATTGGCATCGGGGTGAGTCCATTGTGGGGTGGCCCCAGACGTGCAACAGCCAGCCGAAATGCTGCATAGGGCGCCGGAGGCGGCGGCGGAGGGAAGCCGATGGTCGGCACGGTCCACGCGTTCGAGTCCGCCTCTTCATGGGGCACCTCCTCCGGCGGCATACATCTGCCGCCGCTGGGTCCAACTCGCCGCCTCCGCCTCCCTTGCGAGCATGTGCTTCCGGTGAGACCGGTACTTCTGCACCAACATACATAGCACGCATTTGGTTAGCACTTCTTGGAATGAGTCGATGCTCCTAGTACGTATGTATTCTGTATTTAAGAAGAAATAGCTAGCATACAAATATTTGTAATCATGCCATTGCTGCAATTGAAACTGCATCAAGTGAGGCCTGTGCTACTTGTGGACTTCACTGTATAACGAAATGTTCTATCAATCAACAGTACGTACTTATAATAATGCCGTTGTTTCAACTGAAATTGCAAATGAGGCCTGTTCCTTTTAGTTTTTTTATCACTACTCAGAACTCACTACTCACTAGTGCGTTTTGTTGACAGCAAGAGCCAAGTACGTAGGGACCCAACATGTAATGTTTTGCCGTTTTGTTTTTGTTAAAGAGAGAGATATGAGGCGGGGACTTTATATTTAGATTTCGTTTCATATGGAATTACTGCATTTTCCTTCTAGAGTAGACCACGAGCCAGCAAGTCAGAGTAGCTCCATATATAAAAATAATTAAAGCCTTAAAAGCTCTTGTAGCTACTTTTACAGATCAAGTTCAGCAATTTTACTACTACAATTTCACAATTCGTGCGTACAAATGTCAAACACAAATTTTAGTTAGAAATTCTCAACTAGAGACACCTTCTACTCAAACTTTTCATGTCCAGGTCTATGATTTATTTTTGCAGCAGGCTCAACCCAACGAACATTTGCCATCAAGGTTATCAAGTCGACACTACCCTCCTAGTTACCGACTAGTCGACTAGTCGGCCGACTAGTCGCTGACTAGTCGAACAATTACTATTTATATGACGATGATATATATATACTATATTAGTATACCATATAGGCATATACATATGTATATATTATATACCCTATATTGCAAATTTGCAGTGATTAGAAAACATACATCCATATATACACACACATATATATACATACATATATACACCAAATATATGCCCTATATTGCAAATTTGCAGTGATTAGAAAACATACATACATATATACACACACACATAAATATACATACATATATATACCAAATTCAGCACAAAGTGTAACCATATATATATAACATGAAGATTAGCCCATGCACTCTCTCGCAGCAACTCACCATCTCACCAACCCCATCACCATTTGGTCACCAACTCACCATACCTGCAGAAAAATCAGATCTATTTGGTCACCAACTCACCATCACCATCCACTTCCTCTCTCGCAGCAAACTTCTCCACACAAACCCCACCTCTCGGACTCCCCCTTCTCCAGCGCCGACCCCTCCCCGCGCGTGAGCCGCCCGGCCTCCCCCTTCCCCGGCCACCCCCACCTCCCTCCTCCCCCTTCACTCCCCTTCTCCAGCGCCGACCTCCTCCCCGCGCCGCGCCGCCTTCCCCTTCCCCGGCCACCCCTTCCCCTTCACTCCCCCTTCTCCAACATCGACCCCCTCCCCGCCTCCTGGCCTCCCCCTTCTCTCGCGCGCCACCCACCTCCGGCCTCCCCCTTCTCTAGCGCCGCCACCCACGTCCGGCCTCCTTCTCCCGGCGCCGCCACCCGGCCTCCCACTCCCGGCGGAGGAGGCGGGCGGACGGGACCGGGAGGAGGCGGAGGAGGCCGGCGGAGGGTCGGGAGGAGGAGGAGGCTGAGCGGAGGGCGAGGCGAGGTTACTGGATCTGGATCGGCGGCGGCGGCGGCAGTAGGGGCGAGAGGAGAGGAGGAGGAGGAGGCGGATCTGAATCTGAGGCGGCGGCGGCGACCTCACCTCGCGATCGCTTTCGAGCCTCGAGCTCCTCGGCTCCGCTTCAGCTCACTTCGCGCCCGCGATCCGCGCTCGGTACATATATCCTCGGCTCACTTCTTTGCCTCCTCGCGCGGGCTTGAAGGCGCTGATGCGACTAGTCGGCGGCAAATCAGCGACCGATCGACCAGCGCGGACTTGCCGCCGCAAGTTAGTCGCGGCGCAAGTCGGTCTGGCTCACCGACTTGCCGACTAGTCGGCGACTAGTCGTCGACTAGTTGACGACTTGATAACCATGTTTGCCATATCTATTCGCTCGGCTAGGGTTATATCGTTCAACTAAAAGTATTACATATATTTTGATGATCATATGGAGGGGTTTCATTTTAGACCAAACATCACCAATCTATGTACCATAATTAAAGCTGTTTACTAGGGTGAAGGAAGCATAATATGTACACCTGGGTGGACCAGCTATTTTCCTCTTTATGGTGAATAGGAAGCCCCAGTACTGAAACAGAATTGAAGTCCAAACATATGGGGTTTACAGATTTACAGTTCAATCCGTGAACCTACAGCTCACAGATCTCATGCAGTACAATACATGTACTGGGAAGAGACAGAGAAAAGACAATGTGAACCTCTCTGTAACAGTGGCTCTACTGTGGCTCTTTGTAATGATACCCATTTGTACACCGGAATCACTCTGCTCAACTTGGTTTTTTTGGCTTATAGCTTTTTATTCACTGTAGCTGGTTTATTTTATACTATAATTGTTGATGACATTTTTAATGTAATTAAATTTTTAAAAAAATAAAATTAGAAAAAACATGTTAGCCCATGACGGACAATGCAAAGAAATACGGGAAAAAAAGACAAAAAAAGCCTAAAAAGCTAAAAAAAACCAGGAAAAGACGAAATTAAGGATAGTGAATTAGAAGTCAAAAGCCAGAAACTAAAGCTGAAATAAGCGGGGCCTCAAACATACGTCTCTTATATGAGTGCTATGAGATTAGTACATCTGTCTCGTAATATAAGTCCAACACATATACCTAGGAGGTAATTATTAAGTAATATTTACTAAAATTTGATTATATTTATTTCTAATAGAAAGAGTGGTATGATGTATATCTAATAGGGGCAACTATGGTCCAATTCTATTAAATATTACTTAAATAATGTACTTTTAGGTATGCACACTGGATTTATATTATGGGACGGAGGGTGTAATTTGCAGGGGAGCATCTGCACATATGTTGATGCTCTAAATGCAACAGTATTATGGTAAACAAGTTTAATTTGAGGCCGTAGATATTATGCTTGTTATATGAACTTTTAATGTTGCAAGTTTTTTGTGTGTGCAAATTAAGTGAACAAATAAAAATATGAGGAATTAATATAAGCGCAACACCTAATGTTTTCTTTTGTAAATCTCCATCTTCAAGGCTAGATAAGTTGTATTGCCAATTGGCCCAAGACATATTATGAAATACTAGGTAGATAGTGTTTATTTCTACATGTCATACAATTGGTAGAAAATACATATCTAACCTACAAATAGAAGCAGTAGCAAGCTTCATAGATAATCAATCCCTTGCAGAGATTACGTTATAGTTTTTTGACCACAAGAATAGATGACAAACTATCGAACTTTGATATTTGAAACGTGAACACGATTACAATTTTAAAATCTGAAACCAGCAGTATTCATCTGATTTTCTTGGGATTCAGCAAAAGTTGAAAATAAAAGAGATTTATATTTAGACTCCATTCAATGTGTCAAATTTATTCAACTATGTATGTTTTTACCTTATCATAAATTATGTTCGAAACCTTTTTGTTTTTACCTTATCATAAATTATGTTCGAAAACTTTTGTCAAACAAAATAACAGCTTATTTGGCAGTTACTTATACAGACATATGCAACTTTGGATTACTGTGGAAAAAATGTATGTGCCGCTCGTTTTCTTTTCAGCTAATTTTCTTCCTGTGAATCTGCATTATTTTAGAGAACTGAAATTGCATTAACCTAGCTATACTTTTGAGCTTCTGTTGACTGAACTACTTTTCCTACAAAAAATATTATAAAATGTGTGAATGCTAAGAACTTGTAATTGCCTTCAATGAGATAAGGAACTGATGATGTGCTATAACAGGAAACATCATGAATAATTTGGAGATGCAGTTTCGTACATATTGCCATATTCTATAGTAAAGACGTAAACTGAAAAGTGTGTATAAATGCCTATAGTTGTCATGTATATTTTTTTCTAATTTATACTTCTAAGCAAAGTCTACATCGGGCATATGGACTTATATATTAAACTTCTAAGCAAAGTCTACTGTCTAGATACATATTACAATAGAATGCACAAACAACCTACAGACATATACTGCAAAGAACATTGAATAATATTTTCCTACCAACATCAAAGTCCTCAAGAATCAAACGCACCAATTAACCATCTATTTTCAGTTTCAACCAGCACAGAACTTTTTTTGAAATCCTCAACCAGTACAGAACTGATTAGAGCACGTATAATGCATGCACTTAGAGATGTTAGCAATTAAAACTGACTTTTCTTGCCACATAGGATAGATAAGACTCTTATTTTGAAGCATCGATGCTTAAATAAGCATCGATTAACTTAGCAGATGTTTATGTGTATAACTATATATGCCCGATCACGCGATCACAGATGCAGCGATATGGATCTGACGATACAGCGATCGATATTTTCCAAAAACAAGGATACGTCGATCGGTATATATATATATATATATATATATATATATATATATATATATATATATATATATAGTTGAAAATACAAAATTGTAACGGGTATGAGAGGGAGAAGCGATATTACCTTGATGAATAAAATGCTCTGAGACTAGTTTTCTTCTTGACCTCTTCAACTTCACTCTGAAAGCTGCTGTGAAGGATAGCTATTGTCACCTTTGGGCACATTCGATCCCGACATTGGATTTTTAAGCAAGTGTGCTTTGATGGCAAGTAATCTGCGCGACACATCTATCTTTCTGTTTTGGTTTGATTTCAGTTTGTTTCCTTTCTAGTTGGATTTGGTTAGTGTTTGAATCCTTTCCTTACGGCGAGCAACCTTTCTTTGGAAGCAAAGCCATGCGTGATTGCAAGATATGTGGGATAGCACGGATCATTGCAATCCGTTTGTAATTTCCTTTTTCTTTTGCACTTTCCAAATCGATGTATTACTTGCGGCTTATAAAGAAGAGGAGAAAAGCGGCGGCAGTTTGAGCGGCGGCAAATCTTTTGTTGCTGTCTTCTTCTTGTTTCGTTGTTCGAAGATTTGAATAATGTTTTGGGCTTAAGGCTAACATCGTATCGAGCTGTCAAATGCGAGCGAGGATGGACGCCGTTGACTCCGGCGGCGATGGCCATGGAGGCGGCGAGTCACGCATCTCGCTCGCCGATGCGCGCGAGCGCGCGAGAACATGATCCACCGCGCCGTCGCGGAGACATCGCCGCCGGGACTCGGTTCCCCATGCTCACGCGCACTAACTACGGGAGTGGGCGTGCTTGATCTGAGTGAACTTGGGGCGGCGGTGGTGGTACCGTCGACCGGAAGAAAGCGAGAGATCGTCTCGCCACGACCGCTGGCGCTCGCGCAATCCTGCGCTTCCGTCGTCCGGACATCTTGGTGGTCTCGGGAGAGGAGAGCGGCGGCAGCGGCGTGGGGCGGCGATCAAAGCGGATCCGCGTCGGGTCCGGTGGTGCGCGAGCCAGCAGCGCAGCGGCTCGCCGCGAGTTGGCGCCACAATGTGGAAGGAGGCGGGAGCGCGGAAGATTTCGCGAACGCATCACCGGGCTCGCGGCGATCTGCGACTCCTCGGCGACAACGTCCGGCGCGCGGTAATGCGGAAGATCTGCGAGTGCGTGCGGAGCACCTCGCGCGGTGGCAATCTCCATCGAGACCACAGTCGACATCAACAACATCTCCGTTGAGGAGGTGGCCGGCGGTGCTGTGGCCGTCGAGCAACGCGCATGGCCGCGCCCGTCCTCGACAATCATGGCGGTTGCTTCTGCGAGAGGTGGCTCGCCGAGCTCAAGCTCCGCGAGTCAGGAAGGGTAGCGGGAGCGGCTCGGCGTGGCGATGGTAGCAAGCGAGGCGGCGCGGGCGTGGCGTGGGCGCGGCAAGCGAGCTGCGGTTTTACGTCCGCGATGGCAACAAGGGTCCGTTCGGTGGGCGGGCCCCAACGCGTCGGTGCAAGCGTTGCGGCAAATCGGCCATTGGGCCAAGGTTGCCGTAGCAAACCCAGGCGAGCCTCGTCACGCATGGTGAAGAAGACTCGGAGCCGCGTGCTGATGGCCCGAGCGCGCCTTCCCAGCCGCGCCACCACGCGCCGCGCCCGTCTCTCCTCGGCGCGGCCCCTCGCGTCGTCGAGGAAGGTCTTCGCGACTCGATGGTGAGGCGAGGCGCGGCGATAGCCTGCGGTATCTCGGCAATGGGCGACTAACCACATGTCGGTGCGGGCGCCTTCATCGACATCGACACGGCAATCGCGCGCCGTCAAGTTCGGCGGCGGCTCGGAGTCGCGATCGAGGGCTCGGCAGCTGATACGTTCGAGGCAAGACCGGCGAGCACCTCCGCTCGCGGTGTACTATCCGAGGTTGACCACCAACATCGTCGGCCTCGGCGACTCGGCGAGCGGTTGCGGCGTCCACGCCAGGGCGGGGTCGCCGGATCGCGGCGACAAGGGCGATTGATCGCTCGAGTTGGCGCTCGGCGAATCGGCTATACACGCTCTACAGCGTGAAGATTGGCGGCGCTCTGCTGAGCTGCAGCGCCCGATGGCAATGGCGTGGGCGTAGCACGGCGCTCGCCACCTTCGCTTTGGCGCTCTGCGCAAGCTCGGCGGCGGGGTATGGTGCGGCTTGCCCCGCGTCGAGCACGTCCACGACTCTGCGCCGTGCGTCACCGCCGGTGAAGAGAGTCCGTTCCGTCGCGCGCGCGGCGCAGGCGGAGGGCTCTTTGGACACAGTCCATGGCGACTGTCGCGGCCCGTCACCGGCGACACCGTGGCGATACTTCCTTCTTTGGTTGATGGCCGGGCGGTACATGTGGGTAACGTTGCTCGCCACCAAGGCGACACGCTGCGCCGCAGTCAAGTTCGGCGAAGGTGGGGTGGAGACAGTCGGCGTCTGCGGCGTTCGCGCGCGACAGCGAGGTGAGTTCACTTCCGTTGAGTTCGAAATCTTGCGCGAAACGCGGCGTCGGCGGCGGCACCTACGCGGCCGTACGCGCGCATGCCGAAGCGGCGTTGTCGGCGGCGGAACGGCCGTCGTCACCATGGCGCGTAATCTGCTGGCCGGAACATCTGCGGCAATATTGCAGGCGGCGATGCGCCACCGCGTCTTCTGTTGAGCAGGCGCCCGCCGGGCCGTCGGCGGCATGCGCCGTATGAGGCACAACGCGGCGGCGGCCGGGCGTCCACTACTGCGCGCGCGTTGGTGCGTGGCATACGTCAAGGTAAGCGGCGCGCTGGCTTCGGCAGCCGTGTACGCGGCGATTGTCTTCGCCGGCTCTGAGCGAGCGCCAAGCGTGGCGCTTCTACGTCCGGCGACACGTCGTGCCGTCGTGTCGAGCGCGATCTTGACGGCCGAAGTCACAGAGGCCCGGGAGGGCGAGGCACGGAGGCGGCTGCGGACCTTGTGGTGAGTACCACGCGATGGGGCTGGCGTCGGGCATTTCGGCGCCAACACCATGGCGGGCTCACGAGCCCGGCGACACCGACTCTGCGGCAAGCCCGGCGCTCGGCGGGTACACGATGTGTCGCGCGCGGCACAACTCCCTCCCGGGACTCTATGCCGGCATCGACTCCACCGCCCGGTGGTTCGTCTCGCCACCTCCGAGCGAGGAATGCGGGACCGACCGGATGGCGTCGAGCCAAGGTGCCGCACCATCGACGCGTCCTTGGGCGGCGTCACCACTGGCCTCGCCGTGCGTCGGTAGGCTGGCGAGCTCCATCACCGTCGAGGAGCGACCACCCGTCAGTAGAAAGCACGATCTGGCGTCGCGCCATGATTGAGAGATGGGCGCATCGAAGCAGCCGGACTGGCGTCGGTGCCTCTTCCACCGATCGCCGGCCGTCGGGTTGAAGTGGGTGTACAAGGTGAAGAAACGCGCGGTGAGGTGATCAAGCACAAAGCGCGGCTCGTGGCAAAGGGCTCGTCCGGCGGCCGGCGTGGACCGGCGAGGTCTTCGCGCGCGTAGCCGCGTCCAGTCGAGTCTGGCTGCTGTTGGCATTCCGCCCGGAGGTGGCGGTGCACCACATGGGCGTGAAATCCGCATTCCTCAATGGGAGGCTGGTCGAGAGGTCTCGGGCAACCTCGAGCTTCATCGTCGCCGGTCGGAGGACAAGGTCTTTGCGCTGGACAAGGCACTCTGGTGCGTCGGGCACCGCGGCGTGGGCATGAAGCTCGATGAGGCGTTGATGGCGCTCGGCTTGACCACGGCGCGCGTCGAACCTGCCGTCTCGCTCGCGGCAAGGAGCTTCGACTCTTTGGTGGGGTCTCGTCGGCGACCTCATCATCACCGGAAGCGGCGCCGGCGAGATCACCAAGTTCAAGCGGGAGATGAGCTCAAGGTTCAAGATGAGTGACCTCGGCTTGCTTTGTTTTACCTAGGCATTGAGGTGGAACAAGGTGGCGGCGGCATCAAAGCATCTCGGGCGCGTCGCGCCAAGATCTGGGCGGCGCGGGCATGGCAAGCGCAACCGTGCCATACTCCTGGAACCCGCTGAAGTTATCGAAAACAAGCACGCAACGCGCCGATGGATGCCCCGAGTCTGAGGGCCTCGTCGGTTGTCTCGGTGCTTGGTGCATACGAGGCGGACATCGCCATTCGCCGTCGGCTCGTCGTAGGTTCATGGAGAACCCGCGCGAGCATCTCAACACGGTGAAAGCGGATCCTCGCTACATCGCGGAGCACGATCGACTACGTTTGCTACTACAAGCGCGGCGACAAGGAGCTGAAGGCGCTCGATGCGATGGCGGCGACATGGCGGTGACATTGATACAAGGAAGAGCACCACCGGCGTGTTATTCTTCCTCGGCTCTGCCCGTGACTTGGCGGTCCAAAAGCAAAAGGTAAATCGCATTATCGTCCTGCGAAGCGAGTACATTGCGGGGACAGGGCGGCTGTCAAGGTGTATGGTTGGCGCATTTGCTGCTGCGGTGAAAAGCGGCGGCGCAACCTTCCTGCGAAGATGGACAACCAATCGGCTATGGCACTCGGTAAGAATCCGTTTTCCATGGCCGAAGCAAACACATAGATGTCGATTTCATTTCATTCGGGAATGCATTGGAGATGGGAAGATGGACATTGAGCACGTCATAGCGAGGAGCGGTCGCGATATTACGCCGAAGCGCGCTCGCGTGATGCGCACGTGAGTGCGCGTGTGAAGGTGGGCATCGTCCAAAATCAACAAGGATTGGTGTCGTGCAAGTTAGTAAGTGCAGCGAGATTAGGGGTGAATTGATGGCAAGTAATCTGCGCGACACATCTATCTTTCTGTTTTGGTTTGATTTGGTTTGTTTCCTTTCTAGTTGGATTTGGTTAGTGTTTGAATCCTTTCCTTACGGCGAGCAACCTTTCTTTGGAAGCAAAGCCATGCGTGATTGCAAGATATGTGGGATAGCCTGAGATCATTGCAATCCGTTTGTAATTTCCTTTTTCTTTTGCACTTTCCAAATCGGTGTATTACTTGCGGCTTATAAAGAAGAGGAGAAAATTGAGCGGTTTGAGAGCGGCAAATCTTGTTGCTGTCTTCTTCTTGTTATCGTTGTTCCAAGATTTGAATAACGTTTTGAGGCTTAAGGCTAACATGCTTTAACTCTATAGTAACTTCCACAGTATTCCCAAGCACAATACTTGCATCTAAATCGTACATTTCCTCTACCTGTAAATCTCTCCAGAATATCAACATGCTTCCACAACGGCTTGTTTATATCAATTGGATCCATATCCTAAAATAGCAAGGCGTCTGATTTCAAAATAGCAAATAATAATCATCATGGTAGTATCTGATAAACAAGTAAACACGTATAAGTTCGAGTCTCTGACGACACTAATTTGATTTCAATAATCATATGTACTTTCTAATTTAGTTTTGCAAGTTAATACAACTAACAGATATTAGCTTGATATTTAAATAAGCAACAAGATGATTTTAATTGGAAAATTATCAATTTAATTGATACACGTGAAATTAATCATTTACGGACTACACGTAATATAAATTTTCTCTTATACACCCTAAATCCCTTTTCTCCCTTTCCTATTTCTTCTTCTTCTTTTCCTTTTTCCTTTTCTTTTCTTCTCTTTTTTCCCTTATCCATTCAGTGACTACCCGGCCTCATTTACGCCCCTCTTCCTTATCCCTTCTTCCTCCGTTCCTCTACTCCTCTCCCCAATCCTCTATGTGGAGCGGGACCTGAGGACAGAGAACTAGGAATAGGTCCCAACTAGGATGCCCGATCGTGATACGGAGTGCAGCGTCTGGATCGCCCGATCGTGATACGATATTTTCTAAAAACAAGGATACGTCGATACGACAAGTATATATATAATTGAAAATAAAAAATTATAAACAGGCTAGAGTGAGGGAGAAACTAAGATTACCTTGATAAATTGAATGATATATATTTCATTAATCAACGAGGACAAGATAGCATTTGGATGTGCGGATATAGATTATAAATTGAAAAGATTGATTTGGAGTAAACATCTTACGATGCTTAAATCTCAATTTCAAAGGCTAATCCCTTCATGTACAAAGTCATCAATCATCATTTCATCATTTCTAGTATTGTTCCAGTACTACAAGCATGGAGAAAATCTTGCATTCTCATGTAGCAATATTATACACAAGCAACAATCAACATTAATGTCGTAATCTTCAACAATCAACATTATACACAAGCAATATCTATTTGTGAAGCATACCTTAATGTTAAAACAAAGCTTTAATGATTTCAATAAACATCTGCAGAGATCTTTTGCCTTGGCTCCCTTCCTCTATGGAGACTTTCTGTTGCATGAGAACTTCATGAACTTTAGCTTTCATAATCTATTGGAATGTACCAACAGTGGGAGCATTTGGGAGACATGCTGTTGCATGAAAAGCATTCGAGAGCGAGAGAGCGGAGAGCGCGAGGAAGCGGCTAGGCGGTGGGAGCGAGAGGCGGTGGGGCGGTGGGAGGCGGGAAGCGAGCGGGAGCGATGGGGCAGCGGCGGGAGCGGCGGCGTGGGGACCAGCGGATCTCAGCTACTATAGTGCGTGGCGCCGATTTCATCGACCGCATGGACCGGCTCGGCGACGCCATCTAGGAGTTAGCGGCACGAGAGAGCCGTCCAGTGGTGGAGGCGGTGGGGTTCTAGGGCGGACCAAAGCGGCCGGCGTGTGGAGGCGGCGAGGCAAGAGGGGATCGGCCTCCGCCGTCGGATCGCCGCGTCCGCGCTCCGCCTCCAGATCCGCGGCCTCGGTGGATCGGCCTGCGCCCTCGCCCGCTCTGATCGAGCGCCTCCACCGCTGGATCCGTCCGAAAAGCTTCGCTCGTGCGCTCGCCTGCAGTTGGGGCTGAGTAGGGAAGCGAGAAGGCTGAAGGCGAGCTTGGAGCCCGGCGGTATGGCCGGTGAAATTGACGGGAGGCGAGAAGCGGCGCGAGCAAATCGAGGCGGCGCAGCGTCGCGTACCATCGACATGAGGAGCGCCATGGATTAGGATCGGGAGAGACCAGTAGCGCCATGGATTTGGATCGGCGGCGGAGGAAGGCGCTAGTGTGGCGGACGGGAGATGTAAATGTGCAAAGCTTGGAGCATATCGGAGGTAATGCGCGGAGTGGGCAGGCTATTCATTGGGCCAAGAGTTGATGGCGAGAGTATCGGAGAGTATTGAAGCGTATCGGATCGTATTGATGTATTTTTCTATTTATTTTTGATCAAAATTTTACGAAACTCGTCGATACCGTATCGCGGCGTGTCGATACATATCACCGTATCGGATCATTATCAGAAATGCGGATCTGCGTAGGCGGCGTGTCGATGGTTTAGGGTCCCAACAAGGAGGGAGAGCCAACTCACACGAGTAGTGTGGAGGAAAAGGTGAAACCTCAACAAGAGAGTGGGAATGAGACTTGTGAGAGAGATGGAAGCGATCGGAGAGGAAAATGTAGGTGGGTGAGGCGAGTTGTAGTGGAAGTAGGTGGAGTGAGGAAAAGTTAGAAAAGAGATCGACTCAACAAGAGAATCGAACTGTTTGTGAGAGAAGCGAGGATAGTAAAGTCGGAAGTCGTCAAAGTGACATCTGGGAAATCCTCATCGAACGACAGCGGGTCATGCCTAATGGCGAGTTATGCGCAAGATTGTAGCCAAGAAAAACACACTCAGCGGTAGCGATCGGCTTAGTGCGCTCACGAGTGGAAGAAGGATGAAGCGGCGATCAAATGCGAAGGTGACCGTACTCTAGAAGTCGACCAAAAAGGCGTTCAACGAGTAGAGCCACGAAGAGCGGTGGAAGGCTACATATTGATAAGGAAGCGGCGATGGAGATAACCTCGGCACAAAAGTGAGAGCAGGAAGAAGCAAGCATGAGCTCGGCGGTCTCAAGTGATGATGCTTACGCTGAGAGACATCGTTACGAGCATGACCACCAAGGCGAGTACTAGGGAAGAGTCATGTGTAGCGAGAAAACAGCGGAAGGCAATAGAGAGATACTACATAGCGAGTCTACATGAAACACACGAATAGCCAAATCGAACTAAGTGCGAACCATAGTGGCGAAACACTAATAAGTAGAAAGAACATTGCGAGATGACATAAAATAGAGCTAAGTATGGCGAGAATAATCATCAATAAAAATCACATAATAACGATGACCGAAGAGTCGAGGCGGCGACAGAGGCGCTAGAGGCAAGTAGGCTGCGGTGCGGCATCACCGAGGAGCCACGGCGAGCCACACCGGCTCACGGGGAGGAGGAACCGCCAAAGCCCTTTAGGGGGCGTCCACCACAGGCTACCCTAGTCCCTCCTCCGCATGGCGATCCACGATACCTATAATCATCACGGCCGGCAGTGAGTGCGGTGGAGACCCATAGTAAGCGTTAGCTACGGGCGCTAGGAGCTAGGAAGATATCTTGGCCAATGCTAAAGCAAAGAGGGTAGGCGGACAATACTATAGTACCTAGGCGGCTTTGGCTGGCTGGCGCAAGCAACTTCCCATAAAAAGATCACGAGAGGCCAATCGATTCGCTCCACCTCCGCCCATGGCGACCATGTTGCAAGCCACCCTCAACTTCGTTACTGCGCTTGCGGCCAAGCTCGCCAAGCGCCATCAATTTTAGCCCCAACCAAGCGCGATTGGCGCCGCTGTCATCTATTGTCCCAGCGCGTCGCCAACCGCGTCACCGCCTCGCCCAGTGCGCCACTGGTCAGCGGGCGCCGTCGCCCCTTCCTTCGTCGCGCCGCCCTCTTGCCAAACCCTAGCCAAGGCCGCCCCTACTACGCCGTCATGCTGCTACCGGGGCCGAGCTCCTCGATCTGCTATCGCCGCCCACCTCTACCCATGTCGGCCGGCCTATGCGTTCTTCCCGATTAAGAAGGGAGGGAGGGAAGTGCGGCTGGAAAAATGAAAGGGCGGCCCAAGTGAGAAGAGGTTGCAGTGGCATGTTGGAAGAAAGAAGGATGGGGAGGAAGGGCCGGCTATGGAGTAGAGGAAAAGAAAAAAGAGGAAGGAGAAGTATCGTAGAGAAAACAAAAGAAGCAGAGCAGAGCCAACGGCCAAAGGAGAAAAAGAAAAGTAAGAGGAAAAGAAAGGGGAAGGCTAGCGGCGCGATGCAGATCCGACCAAAACAAGGAGAAGGAGCCGGATCCGGTCAGCGGAGCTAGGGTAACACCTCGATTCCTTTTCATTACTTGGTTATTGAGTTTTGCGAGAGATCGAATTATCGATTAGCAAGGCGAATATATAGAATGGTTAGAACACGACTTGTTGGAAGACATGAAGTGCGATGGCCAGGTGTGGTGATAATGTCGGTTCATGTGTGACCGACCAATTGATTAATGAATGATTAGTGCAAGTAAATGGTTGAGAAATGCGGATGATTGTGTGGAGGCTACTTAGCGGATGTCTAATTAGTAAGTGGTCTTGAGAAGCGAATGATTAGTATGGATTAAGTAGTATGGGTTAATTAGTATAGATTAATTAGGAGGTAATCACTAAAGCACCATAGAAGAATTGAAACGCGAGTTGTGGTATAGTTTTGGGAGTATGTCTTCAAGGCGGTCGTAGTCAATATGGGATAACTTA